>CM074512.1:18755000-20005000 GCA_037379345.1 Perna viridis | reverse complement strand
AAATCATGGCTGATGCAGGATTTAATTTTCGAATTGGACATCAAACGTAGCAAATTTTAAACGAGTTAGAGTCAGATACTCTAATGTAAGAAAAAAAAGATGTTGAAACACAACACATAAAACACGAAACAAAGAGAGAGATTTTTAAAATTTTGTCCAGAATTTATGACCCGCTTGAATATTAAGTCCGGTAACAATATGAGCGAAATCGCTTATACAGGAGCTTTGGAAATAAAATCTAACATGGGATGAACCAGTACCAGAAATGTTTAGAAACGCCTGGATCAATTCAACATCAGACTTGAGTAAAGCTACTCAGATTAAGTTGCCGATATATTACTTTGTTGTCAACACAACAAACGACATCGTTTAACATGTATTTTGCGATGCAAGCCCTATAAACTACGGAGCAACAGCATACATATGCAACGGAGAGATAAGCATCTCAGTAATGGTTAAAACAAGAGTAGCAGTGAAGAAATTAACCATCCCATCCCACAATTAGAACTTATAGCTGCAGTAATCGGATCGAGGCTATTGACACACATTAAAGCAACACTGAGTTGCAAGCAATTATTTTTCTGGCCAGATAGCCGCATAGTATTGAATTGGCTAAAATCGACAAAATCGCTTAAACTATTCATTTCAAACAGAATCAGAGAAATAAAAGAAACCACAGAATCACACGAATAGCGATAAATGGCCTACAGATGATAACCATGCTGATCTGATTACCCGAGGACAGTTTGTAGACGGTGACACATAGAAGAAAGGATCGTGCGAAATGGCCAGAAACGATACCTAGACATAATACCATAATGTCTGTTGTAGGAGAGGACGACTAAAATGATGAAAATGATGAGCCACAAGTCGATAATCAAAGGAGTATTGAGAGTATAATAGACGAAATACGAATCACCCAGGAAAATAATGCGTGTGATTGGGTAGTTCTTGTTTAATTGCCTACAATAAAAGACACAGCAAAGATCTGGTCAATTAACGACTGGCGAGTTAAATAGTGCTTTGCATAAGTTTATATTAGACTGCCATGAATCGGCATACGCAACGGAGATGGCGATACGTGAACAAGATACTTCGGAAGTGCGTGACATGCAGAAAAGTAATCGGAATACCGTACAGCTCACCCGTGTCAACAGCATTACTGGAAGTCACCGTTTTCCGTCACGGGAGTTGATTACACAGGTGCGTTATTCGTAAGAGATCATGATGAAATTTTGACAAAAGCGCATGTTCTGTCTATTTACATGCCCATCGACCACAGCATTTGAAAGTCGTTCAAAATAGGAGTGAACATTCATTCGTCCTTACATTTCGTCGGTTTGTAAGTCGCAAATCTCTTCCTAGAATACATATATCCGACAATGTAACAACATTCATCGCTGGATCAGAGGAAATTCGACGAGTCTGTGAATCCGAAACCATATGAGAGACTCTATCAACACACGGCGTGAAATAAAATTTATACCGAAGCTTGCCCATTGTTCGGGGGATTTTTGGAGCGGTCAATCGGACTTACTAAGACAAGTTTGAAAACAGTGCTTGGTCGAACTCAAATGAATATAGAGAGTTTACAAACAATCGTCACAGAATTAGAGATAATCAATATATTGCTTACATATCCATCTTACCGTATCCACGTTTCGACAAAGATCCGACGTACATGGAATACCAGTGCCAAAGACAATCGCGGTTAATTGAACATTTCTGGAAACTTCGGCGATCCGAGTACTTGACGCCTCTACGACAATTTCACAGAACAGCAGGACACAATGAACAATGTATTAGTGTAGGAGATTTCGTTCAAATTCATAATGAATCGCGACAGACCAACTGGAAAATCTGGATCATAACTGAATTGGTGCGCGGAAACGATGAATATGTGAGATCGGCGCGAATCCGCACAAGCACTGGCGAAACGTCGAGACCAATCGCAAAATTGTATCCATTGGAAGTGACACATATTTTATAGTTAGGTTATACGCTGATGCATTTTTACGTAGTACTATATCTATTTCTTTTCTATAACTATGACACTTATACTTCTCTGATTTGGGCGTTTTATCTACTCCTTGGATGGCTAGATATTTTCGATATCACACCATTGACGATACAATCGTTTTCAATGGCTTAGGTGTGCCTATGAATATTTCTTTATTATGTTGGCCTTGGAAGATAAAACATGATGATCTTTGATATTCAGTTCAATGTGACTTGTTGAAAAGTAATATGGAATAGGCATTGGCTATAAGCGAGCAAAGCGTTTCTTTTTTACTAGATACCAATATTATTAAGTGACAAATCGTAGCAGAGAACGTTTATTCTCTATGTTTTGGTCGTTTTACCGGTATCTTCTTGGACGGCTAGACATTTGCGATATCACATTATGAACGATCTGATATGAACTAGTGATAAAAAATTCGCCGTTATGATATTGTGTATCATTTCATATAAAATCTGATTGGTCAAAAGCGACGTTGTGTTGTTTCTAACAAGATTTTTTTTCAAGATTTCAAGATTTGTATTCAAGTTAACTCAGACATATTATATATGTAACATGAGCGTATGAGATGCAATAATAACATATTGGAATCATAAAAGAAAAGAAAATTAGAAAATAAATAAATAAATAAAATGATATAAAAAAAATTAAATATTCATATTACAGCAGTTATCAAAACATAATAGCAACTTTCATAATAAAAATTGCGAGTCTGATATAAACCTCAAATGATAATTTGGTAATAGCTAATTTCGATAATTTACGAAGACTTCGTGCTGACAAAAAAATGAAATTCATCACCAATACCGTTCCCACATAAGGTACAAACTCTGTTTTGTTTTGGAATATCTATATTTCTATAGGTATACGTACATTAGAAACTCTTAATTTGGCCAACCATATCGCATTATTAAAATTTAATCGGAGTAAGTATTTTTCCACACAAAATTCCCTTTAAAAATGTTGCAAAAAATTGTCCCTTAGAGAAATCAGAGATAGAGCTGTTCCAATTTGAAATAAATCTAACTGATGAAACTTGTTTCAAATACACTTTCTTAGGGATCATATCAGTTTGGTTCAAAATTATGTACCAAAGACCAGTATTGTTCAATAAAGATTTGATGCTCTTGAGCAATCTTGAATCGATCACTTATTATAACATAGACATATGTCTATACAATAAGCTATTGAGTTTTGTATCATAATTCAAGATTCTATTCCAATAGGACAGCATTTTTATAAAGTTGTTCTCCCAGCACTAGACGGACGATCGCTTGACATTCCGCCAAGACAGATACAGAATGACTAGCGACCAAAATATTCCAAATGCATTATAGAGAAAAAATGTTTAATAATTCATGAAATGTGCAAATTACCGACTCTATTTAATTTCAACATCATAACAAACAAGTCTGTTAAAATTGATATTTTGTGATATTCAACTTGCCGATACAATTCGTTTCGGTCATACTACCACCTCGACCCTAGTCACTTCGGCCATAGTTATCTCGGCCACAGTACATTTCGTACATTTTAAAATATTGATCTCTGCTTTAAATATCACACCAATTTGTATAAAAAAACTCATTTAAGTAAAATAAAGATTGGAATAAAGTAAAAATTTATAAAATAAATGGAATAATCATAAAAAGAAAAACGGTATAATTATAGATAATGAGCTGATTTATTATCACTTAATATCATTTATGTCTTTGATGAACATTAACAGATAATTAATGAATTGTTATAAACTAATGAGGAAACACCAATTATATTAATGAAACAAAGCAGAAAATTTATGGACCAATAAATACCCACACTCGAAGAGCAAGTACAGCAAAGTAGCGATAGAAGACACACCTTATAAACAATAATGGTAACAATATTTATAGCAATTCATATCATGTGCTTTTATAAAGTATTGTTTTACGGTAAAACCACATTACAATAAAAAATATATATTTTATTGATATAACTTATATTGAGGGCCTTTTTTTATTGTTAAGGTATTTGACAGACTTAAGCAGTTGGTTACAGATTTACGTGTACAAGCCTTCTGTCTGGACTTTGAATCAGGTAGGTGTTTTAATACAGGTTTTTAGCAACTTCTTGTTCAAATTTAATTGATAAGGACTATCGTAAAGGAATTAAAAAGAAAGAAAGAACTTAGGCTTAAGGCAACTGTATACGAGAATACGTTCTTGATATATTTCGCCTATTTCAGGTTGACACAGACGCTTTAATGGTAAAGCAGGTGGCACCCACCTTCACTTTTACAAGATTGTGCCACTTTTTTTTCAGAAAGAAGCTAAGACTGTCACCATGTTGCACCAACTTGTAGGTGAACAGCAAGTGTCTCGCTACTAGAGAGATACTTACAAGAACCTTCAAGGCCGCCTGTCATCTCGTTGGACCAATAAACAGCATCAACACCAGAGACTTTCTCAGGGCAGTGGGGAATTTGTATTCTCCAGCCGTTCCGAATCCAGACCACTTTCCGATTCAGACTAAAGACTTGACTTTGACGTAGTTGTGTACAATATGACATTGTTGAATTAATTATTGCAAGTTTAAGACTTGTTGGAATGTAGTCAATAACACTAGTATATGTTTATTAAGAAAGTATACCTGTGCCAACTATGACCTCTTGTATTATAGTGCTTAAATCTGTTTTTGTATGGTTCGAGTCTGCGAATGGGTTTTTGAGCATGTGCATTTTTGTTCTCAAATTGTGCCTAATATAGTGCTGAAAAGAGCGAGTGCTGTTTGTGTGTTTTTTTTCGTCATTGTTGTATTCACTTTATGATGATTAAAATACAAGAAAATTTGAATGTTCTTACTTAAATATTAGTATATTATTCCTGCCCTTCGATCACTAAAACATTGGTTATGCTATAGCATAGACCTGTAATTTAATATGATACAGTTCAATAAATGCACCGAAAACCGTACATCTGAAATCAGTTTTACCTAATTTCAGCCCAGTCTACAATAAAAATTCTTGAAATCACCAACAAAAACTTTTAAAATCAACATACAGGGTCCTCTTAAATATGTGCAAGAGGTATATTATTTTACTCCACATATCATTCTTTACAAAGATTTACCGTTTGTATTTCATCGATTCCGTATAACATAAGACACTTTTTAACTCTAATAAAACTACTTCACCACTCAAAAAAAGACGACAATCATAAATGTATTACATAATGAAACCAATTAAATGTTAATTAACCAATGATATATTAATTGAATACATATTGAAAACCATGGCTGAAACGACAATGGCCGAAATGACTAGAAAGCCAACTTGCTAACCTGGCAGTCCGGGTAATATTTTCGTTCCACAAATTTCTCTTAAATATATTTTTAACGATCCTAGGGTCGCTTATGATTTTGACCAAGGAACCAGATTAGCCAACTTGCATGCATGCAATCGGAACTGCTCGGCATTTCCTCTACACTAAATCAAAGTGCCGAGGTACTGAGTCAATGAAGACCTCAAAGTAATCAAAAATATTCATGTAACCAAATTGTAAGCTGAATAAGCCGATCAAAACGAGTCCTTTTAAAGAATAATAATTTATTTTAATGCATTGCATATTTATGCAGCCCGTTTATCAATGTATTTTTGGATCTTCTTTTATATTATTGCTTTTGGTATTTCTGGCCGTGTACAACTATGACCTCAAATTTCTTAACACTTTACACTAAATCAGCATTTCTTACAAAATATGAATTTCACTGAGAATCACTGACTATCAATATTCGATGAATTTTCAAAGTAAGAATGGATCCACTCTTTAAAATTTCGGTTTGGAGATGCATGGAGTAGAAATGAATCCCGCAGACTGGAAGAAGTTGAACATGGGTCTAATCTTAAGGGAGAAATGAGCAAAAAACTTCTTCTTGTTTGTGCTCATTTTGATGTGGAATTTTGTTGTAATATATTGAAACTAAAATTTATCTTTGCCATTTATGTTTAGATTTAGCCCTGGGTTTAACTCGTCGAAACTGTGCAAGTATTTAAAATAAATGATTACCATTCTCTATGATTTTTTTTCAATTCACACAAGTATACAAAGTCTTGTTGTAAAAACTAATATGCAGTTTAAAGATCTTTAAAATAAAAACAACAGTTGCTAATAGATTTGAGCAATGTAAGATTCCAATTAAGTTGGAAAGTCAATGATATAGAGATGTGGAGATACAGGGAATATGATGTCTTTATCACAAATGCACTTTGAGCTTAAATCCATCTTTTTTTCTCTCTAAAACAAAAAAGTTACTGGTTAACCCATACCACTTTATATGATGAATCACTAATGCGCTAAAGCTGAGTGTTTAGCCTCCAATAATGCTTGTGCATTTCTTTTATTTTTTTCTGCATGATTGTTTCACAAATATATATAAGAACTCTTATGTTTTGCAAGTATGTAAGTGCTAGGAAATCAGGCTTCATGTTTGTAGTTTTTTATTAAGAGATGTTGACATATAAATTTATAACTGCTTCATGCTACACATACATGCAACAGCACTTGAGATTCATTAAAATTTTTTCATGCTTAAATAGTGTCCAAGTAAAGAAATGGTCTGTTTTACTTTTGCCTTCTTCTCACTTCCTCTAGTGAAACTTCTAAGCGATAACCACTGAAAAGAAATCAAGGAAAAAAAATCATAACCGTGTCTGATCTATGCAAAATGTTACAAAGTAAATTCATTAAACTATGCGTATATTTTAACCATATGATATGGAGAAACCTCCTCTTGTTGGGAAATATTGTTACATGTAAATATAATTTTCTGCAAATCAGGCAAAAATAAATATTGGGTGGTTATAACAGTCCAAGGTTTTTACTGGTTTTTAAACCACCTGGTCAATATTCCCCCAGTGGTCAATACTGTAAACAATATTTCTGTCATTATTCACAGTTTTTGTCCTACTTTAAGAACTATAACTATAGTATATATCTACTATATTTCAGTGTTCTAAGGTTTTGTTCTTAAAATATCTCTATCAGCTGTATTAATTAAAAAAATAGACATTTCTTCCTCAAAAATAATTCAAATTTATCTGAAATAATAACACAACATACTATGTACAATGTATTTCAAGAGCACATCTTTGTTTCAATAACTATTAATAACAGGTAACACAAGTAAAAGTAGAACAGATTACTTTTCACCTGTCGTTGTTAAAACAAACATCCCCTCATAACCAGGAAGATCATAAAAAGTGGTTTGAAGTGATCAGTTTAAAGCAATAAATTATAAAGTCATTTCATTTACATGACAAAAATCTTTTAAATACAGAAAATGGAAAGCTTGCTAAGGATATTGCTTTACTGCTTCTTCCATGTATGATTTTAGCTAACTGTTGATTTAGAATGATGTTTGGACCCCCATTTCAAAATTATTGTATTACTATATTACAAATATCATAATTTCATGCATGAAATCCTTAAGTTAACTGATACTGTACTGCATATGCCAGTAACCATAGTTAGAGTACATGCACATGTATTTTTGCAGTTTTCAGTGTACAAATTTCTTGTTCACAGACATACAAATATTAACTGCAAATTTTGCTAAGAAATATGACTACACTGTTCTACACTAGCAATAAAAAAACAGTATACCTATCACTAGTTCTGAAAATTTTAAATAACTGTGTAAATATAAAGTATATGAATAAATAATACCTACAACACTTACCTAGTACTTTGAACATGTAGAAATGTCCCTGAAAATCAGCTCTTAGGAAAGGTCTACTTTTGGTAGCCTTGATATCCAACACATTTTCAACACAGGTACTTGGGGTCCGGATTTTTTTGCAATATAAGAAAAAAATACGACATCATACATTATAACAGCTGATATTGCACTTATACTATCCATATGAAGTGTTCTGGTATATAGGACGTAGAAGGTTCGCAACTCCGTCATCAAGTATTCTGTTTTCATCACAACATCGATGGGGTAACCCATCATTTATATATTATTAAAGCATTTGCGTGGTCTAACTATCGCCTAAGAACACTGAAAAAATCCCTTTGAATTGAGTACAGCCCCATTTCAGTGCCAATTACACATTTTCACTTTCGGAATTTGAACAGCTTAGAAATTTCAACATGCTAAAGTGTTTGTAATCTGAGACTACTTTAGGAAGTTTGCAGTCATAGTCTGGTGTTAAATGCAATTATTTCAGCTTTTTCTAAATCACGCATCGAGCATGAAAAGTAACCCGGTATGGAAGTATTTGGAAGTTCCCAACAGAGTTAGTTTCAATCCATATATTCAATTAAAAATGTCTAAAAAATTATGTAACTAGGTTATAATAAAAAGAAGAAGAGATATTTTCGTCAAAATATTCCTCTTGCACTCATCTGTAACAGAATGACTTTTAAGCCAAAGTGGACAAAAAAAATATTAACTATTTTATTTTCTTATATCAGAAAACTATGCCTTAGTATTAGCATAAACCTGTAATTTTATATACAGGTCTATGGAATTAGAAATTCATTTTTATTACAAGAAATTCATTTTCATATTAGAAATTGATTCTTTAATATTAGAATTTCTGTATAATATATAGGTTTTTGTACACTTTAGCTCACTACGCACAATGAAAATGTTCTTGTAATATAGAACCATCACCATGCAGTGCATATCTGTCTTGAATAACATGAAATACATTCTATGTTGCTGATTGTTTTACGTTTTGTCCAATACTGGTATCTTTTGAAAAAAAAATCAAAGTGAAGAATGAAACCACCAAGAAATAAACCCTCTATTATAATAACATAAACAAATAAGTAAATTGAGATGCATGCATGCATGCATACACCAAGACACACATACCACTGTGTCTATAACTAAAAAAAAATACAAAGAACGTATTTCCTGTCTTAAATGGATGGGACTAAGTGGACTGACAAGGAATTTCCAAAGTTTGTTCACAACATCTTAACACTGACTGAGGAAGGAGATTATCAAATAATTTTCTAAAATAGAAAATAAAATTATTTCTTTGAAATATCATAACTTGACAGATAAAATACCTCTAGTGGCATGTGCATGTATTCATTATCTAGATTCTAACGGGTGGAAATATTCTTCCCAGACAATTTATTCTCTTGGTATTTTTTATTGCTTTAAAATACAACAAAAAATGAACAAGGTGTTTTACAAAAAAAGAAAAAAAAAAGAATTTAAAGTAGACACTTGCCAATTGATATCTTGTGACTGATTTTGCTAGTCAATACATATCAATATTAAATAAAGAACTGCTGTATAAGTGGTTTACAATTTTATTATTTATTACTAACTTAATTATTCAACATATTAATTTGCTGAAACTTACCATTTTTACTGCCTGTTAATTGTTTTCCAATGGGATGTAGGGTAAAAATGGGGAAATTTGGACGTGGATGACAAAAGAAGAAATGATTTTACAGGATGGCACGAAAATAATTTTGTTTTGAAATTATTCTTCATTTTATATTTGTTTTATGAAAACTTCCTAAAAATATTTTGTCCTATTTCCCCTTTGTCCGGATTTCAAATCATTTCCCCATGTTTACCCTACCCTTAATGACAAAATAGAAGGGATAACATACATTTTTGTATGTACATACCAGTTGTTGAAGGTATATTACAATGTAGGTAAGGTATAAATCGTAGCAGGACATGAATACACAATAAGTATCATGGAAAACATTCTTACTTGTATTTCCATGTGCAGTTTCTGAGCAAATGAAAAAATATAATTACTAAAAAATGCTAGGTTAACTGAGGAGAGAAAGGTTGAGGTATTGTTTTTGAATAAATATGCATGCTCTGAAGTCTAACTTTTGGCAAAAAAAAAAAAAAAAAATAGTAATGCACAACACAAATGTAAAATTATAACCCAAAATTTAATAATCTTAAAACTATCACTTACCCCAAAGTCTTTCAAAATTGCAAATACAGTTTACAGCTATCATGGCTATGTCAGGATAAATCTTTGTATGGTATTTCACATTGGATTAAAGGAGAAAGTCCATAATGTTTCTATTCTGTGTAAAATATTGTCATGTTTTCTCAAAGCAAAACAAATAGATGGGCAAAAAAGGGGAGGGGTAATTTAAATACTTCCAAAAACCTACTCAGGATAACCAAGTTAGATTGGAGTGAATAATATGTAACTCATTTCCAACTCTAAGTTTACCATACAAAGCCGATTCAGTGGAATTAGAGTGCAAATACACGAGAAATTTTAATGACAACATGCTTTTGGGTAACTTCAGAAGCATTCCCTTTCAGATCTTTAAGTTCATTGGTCTAGCTATCCGGAAAACCCCTCTTTTAATAGATACGACATGTGCAATTCTGTCAGCTTTTCCATTGGCTCAAAATCAAAACAATGAAATCTCGTTCTTTGACAGGGGGACTTTCTATGCGTTCTTTTTCCTCATTGGTCCGTCTGAAATGTTTTCCGTCACGTCATTTAGCTGAAGAATTTATTTTCGTATATGATTCATTTTTTTTTGTTTACCTATTTTCTAATTGATTTTGATTAATTTAATGATTCTTTGAAGCAGGGGAAACGTCAAATTTTCCCGGAAATTTATCGCCGTCATTTTTAGAGTTATCTACTAATGGGTCACTGCAAATGAGATAAAAGCATTTCGGGGTCACGGAGGCACTTTGGTATTCGACTGAAATATTAAAACTATAATTTTAGAATCGGATCAATCAAATTCCAGACAGCTTCTTTCGCCTAGTGCCTCCGAGGTTTTTCTTTTGTGTAACTAAAAAGCCTGATGAGTTCCGATTGGCATGCATCGCATGCGAGGCTAACCGAAATAAGTATCAGATAGGCCTGCAGAAATTGGTCTAGAAAGTTAATTCAAAGTGAAAAAAGCCTTTAAATTGATTTAAAATTAATGAAGTTTATAAACCAAGAAAAAAATTTTAGGTACAGACCATTTTCTTCTCGGGGGTGGGGGGAGTGACTGGAATTTTATTTTGAGTTAGAAATTTTTTTCAGCGAAAGTTATAATTTTTATTTGAAAATCTACATTAATAAGTAATAGGGGAAGGGGAACTACAAAAGCTTATTCGGGCCACGTGTTCTTAAAAAAAAGATAAAATAATTATTGCGTTAATAGAAAAACTTTGCAATTAAACGAAATATCTATTGCTTTTAAACGCAAAACTTTTTGCATTTATTTGAAATGTCTTGCATTTAAACGCAACAGATATTGCATTTAACTGCAAAGGACATATAAAATATGTCATTGTCTTATCTTTAGATAACACAATTAATTTCATTATGGTACAGACAAATCTTATGTTAAATAATATTTCTAAGACCAAGAATCATAGAGGACATATAAAAATACCATGGTTTTATTTGTAGTAACCTTGAAAAAGACCTTGAAAAAAGTCTTAATTAGGAATACAAAAGACGTCTTGATCTGAAAATTCCCTACAGAATATATATATACTGTACTGAATCAATTTATATCGACCGTTTGAATTTTAAGGCCTCAAAAAATCGTCAAATTGCAAAAATATGTGGAAAAAGCATGAATAAAAGGAAACTATAGGGATCGAATTCAAACGTATCTAAACACAAGCTTATTGTTGTAAATGGTTAATATTGAACTCTGATTTATTTTTCAATTCACCATTCTGATTACGGTCAGACATTGAATAAACAAATAACAAAATTCGCGATGCATCGTAGCATGCACTGCATCAGTTTGCAAAATATTCAGGTTCAATGATTGTTTGTTTACATGGAACACATAGATGAATTAACGCTAAACACCCAACATACTGCATAATTGAACTACAAACTATTAGTTGGCCTTTCCCAGTTTCTAAATTGTCGAAACTGTCTATCAAATCATTCAAACTTAAGCCACAATCATTGAAATAAGCCGTGCCCTTAGATACATGTCCCTCTCAACTAGCTTCATTTCATAGTTGATAAGCTATATAGCTCAAGTCTACAAGTTATCGCATAGACACATATGTGTCCTGTAAAATTGCTTACTTTCTGGGCACCTGGTTTCAGAAACACGTATATTAACATAAACACCAGTCAGAATAAAATTTCAACAATTTTGGTGCAGGAAACACTCGCCATGCACTTTTAAGGCCCCGAAGCACCAACAGCTCTATCATTATAAGACGTGGCCATATAGCCAAACAGAATAACTATAATTACAAAAAAGCAATATCACCAGACCACAGACTAACGCCATTCCTGAGAAATGCATTATCGAAATTCCTATGCCATCATCTAAAAGCGAAATTTCATTTTCAGTGGGTGATAGATCAGGATGGTTTCGGAGGTTATGCTACCCTTTTGTTAAAAGTTTAGCAAAAAATGAGCGGTAAATATTAGCTTGGAACAGGGAGTGTAGTCCTTGCCTGCCGCCTGAAACCTCTTTCTTTATATAAGTTTCTTGAACGGAACCACTGCCCCCTTTTGGTAAATTCTAGTATATGGATCCGTCAGGTCCTGCATGAATTTATGTCACATATGAAGACAACCCTTCCAATTGGCACTCTTTTTCATTTCCATGAGCGATGACTATTAATAATCTCGCATGGTTTTTATTTCTAGCTGAACATCAAATAGTTCATTATGCGTCTAAGAATTTTGTACTTCTAGGCGACATATTGAATATGATATAATAAACGATTGGTTTATTCGGGTAAATGCATAGAAATTAACAGATACTGGTGAGGTGAGAGGTCAACTATTTTTAGTTGGATCTTTGCTAATGCAAACCAAATTAATCATCATATTTAGTTCGCAGTAAAAGTTGTTTATTGGGTTTGTTTATTGGCGTAAATAACATAGAATTAAATATGATAAATTAAAAATTCCTGTTAAGTGGATCTATCTATCTGCATAGGAACCTTAATGGGGTATGCCAGTGGAACTATTTTCCTGTGGCAGTGTAAGGTAATTTCAGATGCTAACAGGCTTTACAAATCCAAAGGCTCTTCGATCTAAATTGTTAAAAATGTTGTAAAAACGCCTATATTAAAGTTCAATTATCTCGAAATTAAGTTCGGTGACCTATATTTTTATCTTTAATTTTACAGTTTGTTCGTTGAAAGGTCATTTTTGAGAACAAAAATAGAAAAAAATCTATCAACACAAAGTATTAGGTATAATCTACCCTAATAAGACAATAAGCGTCTACGTTGCATGGTCTTCAGGAAGTGTTACTACAAAAATAAGACCATGGCGTCTACGTTGCATGGTCTTCAGAAAGTGTTACTACAAAAAATAAGACCATGTCATCTTTTGTATGTCATATGAAGTTCATGGTCTTATGGAAATATAAGTAAAAACGAGACAATACGTCATTTGTAAGTCCCATAAAGTTCAAAGGTAAACGGAAATATTAGAAAAGATAAGGCAATGGTATTTTTTGTAAAAGAAGCCATGCTCTTATATTTAGTAATATACCTTTAAGACCAAGAACCTCCAAGGACATACACAACATACCATGGTCTTATCTTTAGTAATATTTCCTTAAGACTGTGTACTGAAAAAGACATAAACAAAGGGTCACAGTCTAATATTAATATTTCCATAAGACCGCAACCTTATAATACATACAAAAGAAGTCTTGATTCTTTTCTTTAGTGATATTTCAAATAGACCATGAATCTTAGTTACATACAAAAGAGGCCCTGGTCTTACATTTTGTTATTAATCCTTTATGGGCAGATATATAAACACAAAACGCCATAGTTTTATCTTAAGTAATAACAACTGATACTGTGCAAGCAAAACACAAAAGTCACCAAAACCGGTAAATGGTCGGTTTCAGTCAACTACTGAAGCTTTAATGTAATGTTTATTTTAGAAATCAGTTTTCATTGAAATTCATCAATTTTGAAATTTTGCCGATTTTGGCGGCCATTTTGAAAAAAATGGCGGCTTTCTAAAAAATCGTTTTTTACACCTTTAATGTCATATAATTAATGCGTATCACTAATTTTTTTAGAATTTATTTTCATTTTTCCGGGTTTTGTTTTGGTGGCCATTTTGAAATCGGCGGCCATTTTGAATTTCCGGAAGTTGTTTGCACATTCCCGGAGCATGCTTGATTTTTGAGCCAAGTTTGGTATGAATCTAATAAACGGTCTCCGAGTAATCGTCCGGAAATCGTCCGGACATCTTTACGTTCAGAAGAAGAAAAAAGTAAAAAACAAGAAGTTTTGCGACTTTATCATACATTTTATTGCACACAGGAAAGTCGATATGGTATTATTTTTTTTTATAATTCCATTACATCATAAGCCTTGCATGACATAAAAGACGACATGGTTTTAACTTTAGCAGATTGTCTTATCTTTAGTAATTCTCATCATTTTACAGATTAGTACCCATCATTTTGAATATTGGTTTCCACAAACGCTTCAAACCCCTTCAATCAATACAAAACAAAGTATTGTCAGAGGAGTCTAACCCATCAGCTCTTTAAATGAAGCCAGAGATAATATACCAGATGAAACTATTAATATTTGAATATTTTTATGGTGACAGTACCATCTCTAGGTGGGCAACAGTTCAAATTTATACACATGTATCATGTTGCGCAATCCGTTACCGGGTTTTACAACATTCTATATTAATCATTAAAATAACTTCGATTGACATAAAATTTTCCATTTTTTTCTGCTCTCTAGTGGTGCATGTAATTTCCAATGACGTATGTGTTGTTTTATATTTGACCCTGTTGGATCCATTTATGAGACCTGTACTCAGGTCAATATTATCGACATTAGCAAATCTTTATCTTGGTGAGTGTTATATATACTGTCCTGCTGAAATAATCAATTGAATCGATCGGTACCCTGATGAATTTTCAATACAAGTTACGGTATACCACCATTATGAAACATGTGTCGCGGTGAATGCCATTGATTAGAACCAGTTGCTCGAATTCATTAGACTGGAGAAATTATAAACTAGGTCCCGTAAACATAAACTCTGCTAAATGTTGTGTACTTTTGTATATCAAGTCCTAGTGAAACCATTTATTACACCAGTACCCTGGTGAATAGTGTATTCTAGGTCCCGTTAAATCCATTTAATAGACCTGTAATCTAAATTGTTGACGTAACCCCCTCCATTTCTTTATACTTCCATTTTTACGAGAGATAAGACTTCGTTGATAAAATGTGTTTATCAAGTTTTCAAGTTTTATCATATATTTAGATTAAAATATAACTATTTTGTTTAAGCATTACAAGTCTTTGTTGAAATCCTATATTGTCTACCCTATATCGCATACCCTATATCACACCTCCAGACCTAAATCGCATACCCTATATCACACCTCCAGACCTAAATCGCATACCCTATATTGTACTCCTTCATAGACCTGAAGTATAATGGTTAAAATATATGATATCATGAACATGACATGTTAAAATCTGTATCACATGCTGTATGATTTAATCCTCATAAAACGGATGCAATGTTGATAACACGTAAAAATGCCAGACAAAACCACCCTCTTTTACAGATGAATAATTCTGTTTTTCAAGAGGTCAGCAGTCACAAGCATCTCGGTATCTACTTCTTCGACGACGGTTCCTCGAATAATCATGTAGATTATATCATTAAAAAGGCATACAATAGGATTATATCCTACGACGTGAGCGATTGGTTCTGGATCGTTTTACACTAGAAAAAATATATATGTCGTTTATCAGACCGATCTTAGAATACTGAGACATTGTGTTGGGTAACGATTACAAATCTTGATTAACAACATCGAGGGAGTTCAAGTAGAAGCCATGCGAATTGTTACAGCTGGTACCAAATTAACATCGGTGGACGAGTCATATTACGAAACCGGTTGGAAAAAACTCTCCGATAGGAGAAAAAAACAAACTTGTGATGATGTATTGGATGGTGAATGGTGATACCCCCGAGTATTTGAGTACCCTTGGTGCCCATTGCGCGGGCTAACATCCATGACCACTTTACCGGCAATCACATAACTCAAACGAGTGACGTACAAGGACGTCATTATACTCCAATTATTTTCTGCTGTCCACTATCAAAATGTGGAACGACCTTCCAGTCACCACTCATGATTCTAGGTCTTTGAATGTATTCAAAACGCGAATTAATATTTCGAACGATCGTAAAAAACCAATGTACTATGATATTGGTAGTAGATCCGGTCTAGCACGCCAGCAGTCCTCTAAATGAGCATCTATACAGGCGAGGTCTGGTGGGCAGTCCGAACTATATCTCTGGACAAAGAGGAACAAACAGCCATTTCTTACTCGAATGTTACAATTACTCAGAGATTCGACGTAACACTATACATACTTTGAATTTTCATATCGATAATGACATTCTTCTCAAAGGGTCTGATGCATTTACTTAAGAACAAAAAAAAAAAAAAAAAAAAAAGAAACAGATTTATTCTTAAAGGTGCAAACTTACGTTTTATAAAGTAAACGATATGTCAATGCTTAATTGTATATTTCCATATATCTCTTTGTATTGTGTGTTATCTTCTGTGCATTTCAACTCCTAAATATCCTTTTTGTATACTTTCCTATCTATCCCTTTTCAATTTCAATACACATTCTTCATTCAACCCTTACATCTCCAATAAATAGTTGGATTAAAGATACATATATAAGAGCATGCTATTATTGTCTTATGATAGTTCGTTGTTTTTAGGAGACGGATTAGCATAAGCTTCAGTTTGTTTCCGAATCCTTGTATTGTATTATAATATCGTTATTTCATATATTGATCTTTGAAATAAAATATGTTTAAACTGACTCTTTCATAATACTTTAAGTTTACGTACCATTTTTTTGGGGGGTTTAATTTTCGATTTATAGAAAACCATCACATTATGACTTTAAGTACATGTTATTGTGTGTAAATAGTTTATGAACTGTACGACGGGTCCGTGAAGTCTACATTTGTAAAATCAGGTATGTTTTATTCATGTACAAAAGTACATAAAGGGTAACCCGGTCAACTGGCTTTTGAAATCAAAACACTTGTATAAACATGAAAAAAATCTTAACTTGACAAACCTTTGATTATTTTATTCAGGTTTCTGTGTATATGTGCATGTACCTGTATTACTCAAGATTCTCCCTCAGTATTATTTCTACATTGGAAATGGTAAAATTTGATTTTCAACGTTTGATCTTTAGCATAAGTGGAGAAATAGTTTAGGAAGTAGAAATGAGGTTGTACTAATCTTCTTTTCTCAGCTCGTTTTATTATGATATTGTACACATATGTGCATATAAGTTAAAATACATTGCACATGCAATGTTCTTTAAAAATAATTGTTTTATAGCCATAGTGATGTCAGATGATGTTTTCCTTAGAATATTCAATAGACATTGATTTTGAATTACACAGTTAGATTTACTGTATGATCATAGATATACGAGTAACAACGTACATTCAATCAACAAATGCGGGCATAATATACAACAATGTAAAAAAAACCAAAACATTTTTGATGATTTTTGTAAAGTATTAAAATAAATGTCTACTAAAGTGAAATGGTCAATTCTTAACGTGACATATCAAGTTCAAAGCGTCCATGCAAGTACACCTTCAAGAAAGAAGCATTGTAATATGTATATGACTTGTCTTATGGTTATGGCAAGCCATTGTGGAATTTGTTCAACTTGTGTAACATTATAACATTTTTTTGCGGTAGTCAACAATAGTCCGTTCATAAAGAACATCTTCAGAACGCTGATTACGTGTTCATATCTTGAACAGTCTACAAGGAAAAGGAAACAAATTATGATCTGAAGATAATGTCACCCGCTGTAGAAGCAAAAGCTTTATCTGTATTACAGTAGGCTGCTATTCACCTTTAACTTAGGAGGAAGGACATTATTTTAGGAAACTTTAGGATGTGATAGAGTTAGCATTAAACTTTACACATTTTTTGGTTATCGGCGTATCCTACAAAAGTACAAGTCAGTCGGCCAGCGTCTCCATTGGATATCTTTTATTTCCAATAAAAGGAAAATTCAAAAAGCATGACAACAAAATACACATGATAAACATAATTGTGAAACATAATAAAAAGATATTGGTAAAATATGAATATTATTATCACCAGTAATACATATGCCAAACACAGCGGAACAAGATAACGGACAGTGTAGTCCATACAACATAAAGTAAATATACACGAAACCCTAAAAACAACACATTTAATATATTTTACTTTGATACTCTTCACTCTTCTTACGTTAGGATTATTTAAAAAAAGACTTTCCTTACAATTTTGATGTTTTTTTTAAACTACGGAGCAGGTTCGCATAAAATTGGCAGATAGGCTGCAGTGCTGTAAACATCTGAAAGAAACAGACAGAGGATGGTTCAAAATGCTGCAGGGAAACATCAGTACTAAAATTTGACGATTATTGAGTTTTGCAATATAATACAATATTTTTTTACTTGCATCACACTTGAGTAATCTAATGTAGGGTCGGTTTCAGTACTTTTCAGTTGACCTAAGTTGGTGGATACATATTTTGTAATTTGGTATTTTCTGTTTAATGTTAGCACAGTTAATACTTCTGGATTCTCTTGGTGACTTATGGCGATTTTCGTAGTCAGAATGTATAAAAAAAATGCAAAAATGGAATATGGAAGATGTGTCAATTTAAGATTTTTTCCGGTTGGGAAGAGTTATATTTTTTTCGTTTTACTCCAAAATCCGAAGTGTTACCACAACTTTCTGTGCACCATTGTAAAGCTGAGACATGTTAATACCTTTATTTGTCAATTTACTTTGGAGAAAGTGAAAGTTCGAAGAATCAAAAACATAAAATGGACTTTTGCCTCAACGAGGTATAAAAAGTAGCCGAAAAATACAAAAATCTCCAAAATATGTCTTTCTGGGGAAGACGCGTCAAAATCAATATCAATAATAATATACATGTAAAACTACTGAAAATCAATTTGTTAATACTACGAAATTCCATCATTTTTGATATGTTTTTCAGTTTGTTTGTTTCTTGGAGTTTAACGCCCGAGCAGCAATATTTCAGCTATATTCAGGCGATGAACATGAAGTGGATGATAAAATGGACATGAAATGATGATGAAATGAAAAATGGGATGGGACACAAGGATAATGGGGTCGAGAAATTTTGATTGCAACTGGAAATAGGGAGAGGTGGGTAGGGTCGGGCAATTTAGCCTGTGGTGGAGCCCTATGGTTCCTACTCCATGGTGTATAGACTATGGTCTATCAGAAACAAATTGTTTCTAAACAATATCTGTATATCGGAAATAAAATATTTTAGTCAGCGTATGGGACGTATTTTCTTTTAATCTTGGTAAAAAAAATCCTGTCTCTCAGGCAACAATGGCGCATTAAGTCAGAATAGTCGTTAAAAGCGTAACAACTGAGAAATATTATCACCGTATTTAGGGGAAGCTTGCATATAACTGTAGGAATAAATTGCATTTTGTTTTTGATAGTGACTTTATCACGGTTCATATCAGGTTTATTTTATTATTGTACCTTATTTTCAAGACATTATAAACATCAGCTGCATAAGAGAATAATTTTTAACATAACAGCAGACGATACAAATCCCGCATGTAAGGATGTAGCAAACATCTTACTCGTGGATTTAGAAAAGTAAAGTATTGATTCAGGATAATTTTCAGTAAATTTGCGTACACGTACCGCACTTCATTTGTATATTTCTAAAATATTGTTTACAGATTGTATACAGCTTTCATTCACTATCAGATTAAATTGAAATGTATCACACATTTGCCATCAGCATAACAAGCAAGTAAACGGCAAGTAATTCTGCATTACAACAATTAATATTTCTGCAATTGATTAGTTTAAATGAGCATTACTATTTTAAGGCACTACATGTACATTGTTTCTTCTGGTACATTTGATACGCTGTTTTGTGATTTTTTTCATGTTCTTAATGCCTAATAGTTTTCTTTTCATAGTAATGGGGTGGGGGTGGGGGGGTATGAATACTACAGAATTCGCCAACTTTGAAGTACATGTATTTGAAGACATTAAGAGATAAAACAGTATTTTATGTCAAATGAATCTGAGTGGTGATGTATAGTTCTCGACCATCGAACTACCACCACTAAACGATATTTATCTTGAATTGGTCAATTTTTGAATATAAAAAAAAAACTTTTGTACTTTACATCATGTATGGACACTGAGTTTTACGATATCAATCTTTCTTAGTTTTTTTGTTATTTGAACATCTACACATATCAGAACACAAACATAAAGCGAACGGTATTGCTATCATAAGTCCACCAAACAACCCAATTACAGCTGAAGATTTTCTGTTATCTGTTGCTGATATTTTCGTATTTGTGTATAACTTGGTCTCTTTTGGGTCAATCTTAAGTACCTCGTGTAAACTATCCGTTTCATCCTTTAAAAATGTGACAAGCTCTTTTGCAGTCATATTGGCATACACTAAATAATCCCACGTATTTCCAACCTTTGAGCATGGACACGAGCAATCTGTAAAAAATAGATAATACCATATTTCTTTCTAATCAGTACTTATTTTTTAATCATTACAGAATAGTTGAATTCCACACGAAAGAGATAATTTGAGTCTTGACTTAACCATATACTCATTTCAATCGTACGAAGGGCATTCCATAAATCTTCACAGTATCCAACTATTACAGGAACAAACAATTTATAACAAGTATTAGCTTTTCAAATAGGTATCTGTCTGTTAGCTTAATCCATTGTTGAGAATAAAATTTCAGGCAATTTGTATTACAAAACTATTAGTCTTTTACTGTATATTAGATTTTTTTATACAGTTTTGGTAGTAAGTCACTTTGTGCTCAAAATGACCCCAGCTGATGGTCTCAAATGAACCAAGATTGATCAATAAAAATATCTATAAACATAAACAAGATAGCTCTGTCTTTTAAAGTTACTTTCTCCTCCAAGTAAATTATAGCACTTCTTTCACTATTCTTTTTGAAATGTTCAGGTGTGCCTAATTTAAGAATTTAAGAGCCGCCACCCCGTGCCTTGTACGGATTCCCATCCACATTTCAGCCAAACCAGCGACCTGACCAATCAGCAAACTTTTTTTTTATTTTCCCAAATGTTACCCATGTTACGCGACTGATTATTCATCCCGTCCCGGTTGCGACAAGAGACGGAAGGGAGATCGACAAAACTCAAATAAATGTTTGAGAGTACACGTTTTCACACCTATAGCGCATCCCGATTTTCTACATATTATTACTCCGCTAGCTTATAGACTCTGTTATACAGGAGCGTGAACACTTTCAAATCCGAAGCTGTTTCTGGTGTACTGTACTAAAGGGCCAAATTTAGTAAATGTAAAACTTTGAAATAGCGAAAATACCTTCCGTTTCAGAAGCATCGAAATATATTAAAACATGGTTATCTAATTAGGGGTGAAATAGAAGAAAATATGAACTTCGGAAGAAAAAGATTTTTTTAACCACACACACACACACACACACACACACACACACACATACACAAAGCGCCTGATTTGAACATATTTATCAAATACATCCGAGTCACAAGGCAATAGATAATTTTATTCTCAAACTATGACCCATGCCCTTATAAAACAGCTCACAGTATGAAACAAAATATTTACTTAGAGCATACCAACATTATAAAACTGACATTTCGAGCATTCTAGCACCAACCATTTTAATCAGCGAGGTGGGGCGACCTGGGATAAAACGGTTTCAAGTTTTAGCAAGAATGGTGTAAACGTAAGAGAACCGCGTTTTATCGCAAGATGATTTTGGGTAATGCTTTTACTCACCGTAAGGTGATATGTTAAAAATGCTACTTACCGTTAGAAGATGTGATGTTAATAACATTTGTGAGTCCAAATAAAATATAGAGTATACTTTCCAACATATGTTCCATTCGAGCTTCAAATCTTTAAACTTCATACAAATAATGAAAAAAAAATCAATTGTTTTATTACATGAAGAATCCACAGTCGATTTGATTTGAAGATATCATTTAAGTTAAATAAAGAAAATATTTGTTTGTTATTCCATATGTTAACCTTAATCACAACAAAATTTTGCACACAAAATTTAATATCGTCCTATGGGAAATATTCACTACATTCAATATTGGAAACCTAAAGTACAACTAGTTAATGCTGTTTTTAAATATTTAGAAAGAACCAATTGAATTCATTGATTTAAATTGCTTCAAGAGATAATGTTACCATCATATTTCTAAACACCGCACCCTAACGTGACTATTAATATACTAATTAGCAAGTAGACAGAGGAAATTTATGACGTAATTTTCATTTAAGGAAACATGAATAGTGGTTCTTCCTTGATGTTAGTTTTATTTCTGCGACGATTGTCATTTAATGTATAGTAGTCATTGTTGAATAACATGTAAACACATTTACATTTTAGGTGCTGCAATATTGCGTTGTGTGGACCACTTGTAATTGGATAAAACAATTCTAACGAAGACCATAAAGGGAAACAACATCCACCGTTGATAACAATAGTTGTAGAATCAGTCTATTATTCAATAATTTGACCTTGACAATGAGACTATTATTATTCAATAATTTGACCTTGACGATGAGACTATTATAGCTCAGTCAATGAAGACGATACACTCCAAGTGTGCACTTTCAAACATTTGGACATGGAGTCGCCACCGAAAAGTGTGTACATTTCAATAATTTGAAATGTACAACGAAAAGCCACTAAGATGTTGCCGAAATTAACCGACAAGAACTATCGTGCGAAGAACGACTCAAAATACTTAAACTTCCAACGCTAAAATTCCGTCGACTTAGAGGTAAGATGATTATGACCTATAAGTTATTGAACAATGTTTATGACAATTGTACAACAAGAGGATCGTTGAACATAAGCACAAACTCTACTAGAGATCATCCCTTGAAACTGTTAAAAAATCGATGTAGATAACTACTTCACCAACCAAATAGTATGTATCTGGAAAAGCTTACCTTGTTCAGTTGTAATAGCCAAAACACTAATACACTCAAACGACGGCTAGACAAATACTGGAATGAGCATCCAATGGTGTATGATTTTACTCTGGACTATAACGTAGCACATTTTCATTTGGTGATGAATAGAGACCACTATAGAGGTTATGAAACCTGCTAAGGCCAATCATCAATAGGTATCAATATGTAAATACCCTTTGCCATCAACAAAAGTCGATTGAAATAAATTAAACAGAACATCATGAGAGGTCAAGCCCCTTAACCCCCCCCCCAAAAAAAAAAAAAAAAAATGTCGACGACAAGAGAAAAGACACAAGACTATATATCAACGACAAGGGAAAAACGCAAGGGTATACATTACAGAAATACATGTACAAACGTATTATTTACGAGGTACCGGTGTTGAATTAACTGTTCCTAAACATTTTGGCTATGGTCGAGAAATTCAAATATATTGAAAACCCAACTTAAAAATTCTTCCCCCTTTTTGTCAATATTCTGAATTTATTGGTCGTCGGCGACTGGGATACCGGAGGTGTGATAATGCCACATGGAACCGCCAAAATATGAAAACATTACGCGGGCTGTTCTCTTTACCTTCCTCAATTTCCACCTTGCAAGGTTAACGTAAGTATATCGCTCGGCCAACGATCATCAAATTATCCACACTCTAATATCAAGTTTAATCTGGGACTGATAAAACAACAGTTACTCAATTATAGGTAATCCCCGGTTTAATATGTGATGCTTTATTTTTCGTAAGACATGGAAGTATTATGATATTAGCTTTTTTTGTAATATTTGTTGAACTGCAATATTTCTATGATTATGAACTTATTTTGAACTATTTAAATTTTGACTCAGCGAGCAGGACTATTTTTTTCGAATTAACCTGACGCAGATCAAACATTCGCAAGCACGTGAAAAACTCAATCGAGAAGATTTTGCTTATTTCTCCCCCTTAATGAAAATGTCGGGAGTTTCTAACGGATTTGTTGGACCCGCAATGTTCACTTTTTGAGTTGTAAGTTTGTAAGTATATTGCTTATGTCTACGATTACAAGATGGTTCCTGTAGGTTTGAAAGTGTTCGATACAAACATTTTTTACTTAAAGAGTTTTAAAGTTATACACATTGTATAATAGGTGAACCCAATACCGGTGGTCAATATACTAAGCCTCCGATAAAAATTTACAACAACAATTGATGGACATGGTTTGTTTCTATACACGTAGCCTATTTCTCTTCTAATAAATGTTCTTACCTACTTAAAGAAGGATGAATGACAAGGGTCATCAGTCGCCTTTTTTTTGTTTAATCTCAATCCGGTACAAGGTTAAAATTCTTGGTCATGCGTGCATTTAATTATCATCAGATTTCACTGAGGAATGTCTACTACATAAGGGTAACAACAAAATTACCGAACACTAACCCAATCCATAATTGACAAGTCCATAATAAATTTGGCAAAATAGATATTACACCACTGGAGCAGCTGGTACCGCACTGGTTATGACTTGGTACAGGCGTTTCAAACGAAATGGTGGGTTAAATCTTGGCTTTACAGCGCGCTTAACCTTCCTCCTTTATTGCGGCATGAATATACCACTGCTGATTAAATAGCACTTGCATGCTATTGTGTCATAATCGGTAAATCAGCGGTCACATCAGCACAAAGAACAAATTACAAAAAAAACCCCAAAAAAACAAACAATCATTACTCATTATTTTAGAAGAAACTGAGTATTTTTCCACTAGGGACTGATATCTAAAAAAGAAATTGGTAAGAGACCTTTTGAGAAGCATTTCTTCATACTCCTGATTTCGGAGTCTATTATACAGATATTTATGGCGTTCAAGGAAATCAGAGTAATTAGTACTTGCTTTAGCGTAGCGAATCAATTGTGAAATATAAATCACCATTTGCAGGAGATGAATGTATATTGCTGCACGGGTAAGGACAACTAATAATATTTAAAATTAAAGTCGTCTCTTTTATCATAAATCTTAGTGCTGAGGTGACCACTGTTTCTGTAGTCTATCTCCAGTTCTGGTGGATATATTGAAGGAAACCTTTTACCAAAAGAAGGGTTGTTGATGGACAATACATATTCAATATATCTGTATGTAAAGTGAAAGGATTAAGCTTCTTTTATAGTTTTATTCTTTACGAGATTCTGAAGAAATTCAGTCTCGTATGAATAAAAAAAACCCAAATCAACTAGGAGAGGGGCACAGTCAGTGCCAGTTGTATGCAACTTGTTCAAAAATATCTCCTCCAAATGTGACAAATATGTTATCAATGAGGAAATCAAGCATATTGCAGCAGACCATTAATCAGTTCTGTATATTTCATTGTAGGTTGAAAATCAATATCAAAATTTGAAACTAATTTTGAATGCATATACGGATTTTTAAAGTGTACAGTTAATCGCAATGGCGAACTTATAAAAAATAATAATAAACCATATATGAAATGTTGATCTGATTTGAAAATGTCGGTAAACACCTCTTGACCTGACCTTGGTAGTTTTAGATCATCACAATCAGGCCCCTGTTTTTTTTAGAAATTTTTTTTTACTACATGCACAGAAGTAAATCAATTAGGAAACAAACCTACATGTAACATTAAATTTAAAATGACAAAATAAAAGGAGGCCATGTGGCATATTCATCACATTCAGTGGTTGATCTTGAAATAAATTATTTCTATATAGCCAACCAAACTTTTCGAGCACAAAGAGTCACCATTTTGACCTGCTGATGCCATTCCCGCTTTGTATTTTCCAAATACTGCTGAATGATTTTTTACATTTTGATTGTATTAGAAAGGGTATTCAAGGGAACCAAGATTCTAGCGGAAATAAAAAATCAAATCATCCAGGGACAAAGACCAGACATGGAAAACAGACAAACACAACAAAGAACATAAAGTAACTAAAGTAATAATACATAGTAATAAAAGTAAATGTGCGACTCAGACTCCACTAAACTAAAAATTGGGAGCATGGACCAAGTGCACCGGTAGGGTAAGCGTCCTCTGCTTTTCTAGAAACACCCGCAGTGTTGCTCATGAAAAGGCAAGTCCGGGGTAAACGAAAGAGGAAAGGGAAACTATGACATGTTGAACAAATCAATTTTCATAGTGCAGATGGATACACGGCAACGACCCACGAGTTCATGATGACGACCATAAAAATTCCGTAGTGATAACTTCAATCTTGTAGCAACATAACCCCATTCCAGAGGCCTAATTATAAGAAGTCTAGCGCGATACAAAAAGTCTGCGTAGTTACGGCAAGCTCTGTCATAACGTTCAGAATGAAAAGACAGTCATCACGTTTGTTGTAAAGCTCGGTCAATAATTTTCCTTTACCATCGATCTCTAAGTGTAGGTCAAGATATGATACTGACTTTACAGTGTCTGTAGTATCATTTAACTCAAGTTCTTTGGGGTAGATGCGATGTATCAAATCCCCGAAACTAGGGTTGTTTAACGATAACACGTCATCTATATAGCAGAAACTGAGATTAAAGGATCTAGCGAAGCCATATTCTTTCTTTTGGATCAGATCAGCTACAAAGTCAGCCTCATAACAGTGAAGGAAAAGATCAGCAAGTAGAGGAGCACAATTTGTTACCATGTGAATGCCGACCGTTTGTTGAACAACATGTCCACCACACTGGACAAATATATTGTCGATTAAAAATTCAAGCATTTTGTAAACATCTTCTTCTTCAAAGTGTCATATATCCTTTCCTCTTTCGTCTACCCTGGACTTGAAATTTTATGAGCAACTTGGCGGGTGTTTCTAGAAAAACAGAGGACGCTTACCCTACCGGTGCACCTGGTCCATGCTCCCAGTTTTTATGGAGTCCGAGTTGCTCATTTGCTTTTGTTACTTTGTATGTAAGATTTTAGTTACTCTATGTTCTTTGTTGTGTATGTCTGTTTTCCATGTCTGGTCTTTGTCTCTGGATTACATTCTGTTAATTACCGCTATAAGCTTGGTCCCCTTGGTTACTCTTTCTGTATATTTGGAAGATGATTTGGAATTATTTTTTACAAAGTATGAAGAATCTCTACCAAGAACTATATATTTGTATCTAGGTGTACCATCTTTGTTGGAGTAATAACGATGTAGAATGTTTTTAAGTCGGCATTTTAACTGAGTATGGGGAATAGAAGTATACAGTGTTGAAAAATCATAGGTTTTAATGCTATTATATTCTGATAATAATCTTGAATTGAGGGTCGCCAGAAGATCCTCCGAATTTTTCAGGATCCATATTGAATTAATACCACTACGGGAGTAACAGGTGTTGCGGTAGGAATGGAGATCCTCTTAAATTGTCATATTCCCAAATTTGTAATCCCTATCATTTTTGCTGACCAGTGATTTGAATGGACTTAAAGTTAGTTGTTTGGTTAAGGCATGTAGATGTGGATTCATCCACTTTGAAAAGCAGGGGTAAATGGTATGCTACTGTCGTCATCACACACCTGAGTACATGTACAATCATGTATGTACGTACATGCTTCTTGGATTTTGGCAAGGTTTTAACAAATCATAAGTAGTAGAAGTAACTATCAGGTTTATAAAATGTATGGAATGTAAAGAAATAATAAAACAATATACATGTGTATTTAATCAGTATGCAAATGTTTATCAATATAGTTCTTTTTCAGTACATTTTCAAGATATACCAGATACATTCATTTAGAATACAGATAATCAAGTATGATGCAGGATTTTCATGACACAGTAAAGTCACAGTCAATTACGTTATAAATTCTACGTCCATGAAAATGCATGGAAAATGTGATGGACATCAAAGCACCCAGAAGTAGACCTTTTATAAAGACTGATTTTCTGAGACATTCATACCAAGTAAGTGTTGAAGGTTTACATTATTTGTACATATACTGTGTATGTACAAAATGATTTACAATTTTGAAACCTTGTGAATGGTCTATTGTAAACATTGCTAGTGCAGAACAGTAGTCACATTTCTTTACAAAATTTGCAGTTTACATTTTTATGTCTGTGAACAGAGAAGTTGCACTGAAAACTGCAAAAAATACATGTGTATGTACTCTAAATATGGTTACTGACATAGGCAGTACACTATGAATTGAAGATTTATACTTGAAATTATGATATTTGTAATATACTAATATCTATTTTGTTTTCGTCTTTACAATGTGACATTATTCCCCCATATATTAATCAACATACAGGAACTGATCCAGACATTTTGAAATGGGGGTCCAAACATTATTATAAATCATCAGGTAAGCTAGAATCATACATGGAAGGAACCCTAAGGCAATATTCTTTGCAAACTTTCCATTTTCTGTGTCAAGGAGAATTGTGTCTGGTACTTGAAATAACTTAACATTTAAGATAAGTTACTGTTTTAAACTCGTCACTTTAAGCCACTTTTATGATCTTCTTTCTGGTTGTGTCGGAATGTTGTTTTAACAATTAAGGTTGTTAATTGACCACCTGTCAGCCAGATGAAAAGTAACATGTTCTACTCTTACTTATGTTACCTGAAATACACTTAAAGAAAGATGTGAAATAAAGTTTTGGTTATTATTAAGTTATGTTTTATTCAAGATATATTTGTTTTATTTTAAAATGGATGTATATTTGTTTCTTAATTATCATTGCTGATAGAGTAATATTTTAGAATACTGAAATATAGTAGCAATTTTATATATATTTACTTTTTTTATTGATAGGACAAAAAGTTATGAATGATGACAGAAATATTATTATTTGCAAAATTTCAATTGACCAGCACTGCCCACTGTTGGAATATTGACTAGGGTGGCTAAAAAACTAGTAACACTAGGAATGATTACAATTTATAACAACACAACCTTGCCAGGCAATGATTTGCTTATTTTGCATGAAAATATATGCGCATGTAACATGTATACACTAGTTCTTCTTTTTAGTGGTCATCACTTAGATGTTGTGAGAAGAAAGTAAAATTGTAAACATGTGCTCAGACACTATTTAAGCATGAAACAAAGTGTTGCTCAAGTGCTGGTACATATACATGACTTTCGTATGTGTAGTATGAAGCAGCTAAAATGTATACGTTAACATCTCTAAAAAAAACATGAATCCTGATTTCTAAACACTTCATATATTTGCAAAACCTAATTTGGAAAAATAGTTGTATTTATTATTCCAGAAAATAACACAAGGTTCTTGCCAAATATTGAGTTTGTTTATTTTAGAAGTTTGCTAGATATTTTTAAAACATCAGCATTAAAAAAGCTCCCCTTAAAGACATAATGAATAGACATACATGTACCAAGACAAGGCACTTAAGAAAAAAAAATAGTATAAGCTGTAGGCACCTGATTTAGGTGTCTCACTCATCTTTTTTTTTAATTTAACAAAAAGTTTAGGAAAATGTCAACTGCTTGACAGTATTCATGACCCTTATTATAATACTATATTGTCTTCTCAAAATTTAATTAAGATAAAAGAGTTACATATAGAGGTCCATGCTCCCAGTTTTTAGTGGAGTCCGAGTTGCTCATTTACTTTTGTTACTTTGTATGATTTTAGTTACTTTATGTTCTTGTTGTGTATGTCTGTTTTCCATGTCTGGTCTTTGTCCCTGGATTCCATTCTTTTGATTACCGCTATAACCGTGGTTCCCTTGATTACTCTTTGTAATATTAAACATACGTGTACTTGTGTAACAAACATGCAGAAAAAATGAAAACAATGCACATACATTATTGAAGGTAAACTGGTATAAACACTCAATATTAAGTAATATTGATTCATCATAAAATGTAGTACTCATGAGGTTTGGATTCACTAGTAACATTTTTTGTTATTGAGAGGAAAAATGATTGATTAATACTCAAAGTGAATGTGTGATTTAGAAATAAATCATATTTCCTGTATTCACCATATCTCAATATCCTTTCCAACTTCTAACTAAATGTTTGATTGAACAGTTTCGACAAGTTCAAACCAGGGCCTAATCTAGACATCAATGACAAGGACAAGTATAGTAAATTCAGATTATTTTGATAAAAAGCAGTATTGACATTTTTGTCCATTTGATCTACTTTTGTATTATGAAACGTTTCCACTGTCAATAAAAAATGGATAATTGTGCACAAACAATGATAAGTTTTTGTTCATTCCTCCCATAAGATAAGAGATAGGGCCCTTGTGTAACCACCACTAGTCGGCGGGATGAACTTCTTCTTCATGCATCTCCAACCCAAAAATTCAAAGTGTGGATCCATTCCTTTCGTTATAAAATTAGTGTTCAGTTGTCGTCATTAATCAGTGGATTTGGCTCAAATAGTTTTGTTTTGAATCGCAAAAATATGTTACACTTATTGAAAATATATCTAATCTTAATAGTCAGTGATTTCCAGTGAATTCATATGAAGTGTAAAATGTGGAGAATTTCTTGGACATAAAAGTACACGGCCAGTAAAACAAGAAGCGATAGTACAAAGAAGATAAAAAAAATACTCAAATAATAGTATAAATATGCATTGCATTAAAACAACTGAACATTCTTAAAAAATGACCGGTTGATCGGTTTATATAGCTTAAAATTTTGGGTTGCATGTATATTTTGATACATTTAAAGTCTTCCTCAGCACTTTGATTAAACTTGATTTGTAAAGGCTTTATACCATACAATGTCTTATCGATACTTTGATTTTTGTAACATATATCTAAACCTACTTTATACTTTTTATACTACAGAAAATTTACCTAAAAGATAACACCAGGTTGTATTAGACCATGTATATTCCTTTGTTAAATGTACCACAATTTTCTTATTGGAGTTTGGGGTCTCGAAAATACCGATTAACTAAATATATTTATTGGTAATTTGGACGGCCATTTATATTGTTATAAAATACCATACTTAACTAAATGACGTATGAATATTTAAGTCGTTTTTAATATTTGATTATAAAACTTAATGCATTCCCGTCTCACTACCAACTAAAAAAATATATAATGAACATATCGATATTAAAACATGATCATGATCCGTTCAAATTCAATTATTTCAAACAAAACAGCAATGTACATAAATCACCAAATAATGATCGTAAAGGAGCCGGCCAAGACTATTTTGGATTTTGAACCATTGACTTGATTACTAGTCCAATAATAAAATGGCAATTGGTAATAGAATATTGCTTAGCATTTCATTTGTATTTTCAGAATTTCTAATTTTATCCTGAATTAATTTTATTCATGGGCCTGTTAAACAAACGTGTCTTAAGACTAAGACACGTCTTAGGATGGTCTCAGGATAAGTATTTGTATCCTTGTCCTAAGTCTGTTAATTGAAAATGTCGAAAGTATCATGAGCTCGTGGAACGTTATGGTGTATCCATCTGCACCATGAAAACTGATTTATTCAACGCGTCATAGTTTTCCTTTCCTCGTTTGTCTATATAAATAATTTTTTTGTTTGTGCTATATATATATGTATACATCGTTGGGAATTTTTCAGGCCCTTCTATAAGTTTACTTATCTTCCCTGTATCAATTTGATCCGATGGAGCAGTGTAGCGAATAGCGTCGTCACATTCTGAGACATTTGTATAATATTGATTTGTTGTGACATGCATCATTAATTTGATCCTCTATCCTACATAATAACACCTAGATGAACTTTCCCGTACTACCATACATCGTGTACTAAGTTACAGCCCTAGATTAATCCTACAAGGAGGAATGACCTGCCCAGCGAAAGCTATATTTTTATATAGCCTAGAAGGCCGAGTGGTCTAGGGCGCTGGACTAAGTGTAGGCGGTGTTGCCATAGATGTCACAGCGGTACGAGTTCGAGTCCTGTGGAGGGAACGAACTAACATCGTTGGGAGTTTTTCAGACCCTTTTATATATATATATATATATATATATATATATATATATATATATATATATATATATATATATATATATATATATATATATCTAAAAAAATATATATATAAATCTAAAGGATTGTACAACGATACCGATAAAGATGTTGATACACTGTAATAAAATAAAATATATGATGATCAAATAACCCTCTTCTGTGCCTTAAATATACTGAGTGTGTATGTAAGTTTCTTTTACAGTAAGATATCCACATTCTATTTTTAATATGTGTGAACTACTTGTCAATTACATTACATGTTCAATTAATCTCTTTTCTCAAACATTTAGTTTCTATAATGACGTAATAACATCTTATGACCACCATAAGAATATTTTATTACGATGGTCTTAAGGCATTTTGTTGTAAAACTTAAGCTCCGTCGTGTGGTAAGATTATCCTGATCTTAAGATAATGTCTTAGGATATTTTTGTTACACAGGCTCCATTTATGTATTATTTTGTGTCAATAATTAATACAATTATAATTTAGTAGACATTTAGAAAATGCATTAATTATAGATTAATTAATGAATATGTTGAATTCAAATCTAAAACAATAATTGCTTAAATTATATGTTGGAAATAATTTATTGTTTAACATTGTTTTGGTGTTTGAACGAGTGGTGATACTACCTAGGAATTATTGATAACTGGACGTTTTAGGAAGGATGCTTTCATCAGGAAGGGAACTAAACTAGTTTATGTTTAGTTTAGGGAGTACGAGATAATTTTTGAAATAAAAAGGTAAGATTGAAATTTTAAAGAAATAAAAAGCCAGGATAGTCCTTAAGGGAAAATAAAAAGGCAGGTTCTATCATTCTCCTAATATTTTTTTTAAATCATATTAAAAAAAAGAAAAAAATTGGCCGTTTTGCGCAAGAGAAAAAAGGCAGAACCTAAATTTTCTCAAAATAAAAGGCAGGATATATAATTTGATCCTGGTCCCCTAAAACAATGAACATAATTTAGACATAATTAAAAGATCAGGTCACACATTATTGTATGGATATAGTGATAAATATCAAAGAGACAACAACCCAACCGGGATGACAAATGTCAGTTCAAGGTCACCCATGGTTCTTCAATGAGTGAAGATGAGTACAGGCCACAAGACAACATTATACACAGGTACGGCAAAATAGTTGCCCCATATACTCCAACGACATAAAAGTAAACTGAAAATGAAAACGAAAAGAAAGTAATTAAACGTTACATAAATAAACAAAAAAGAGCTGCTAGCAGTTAATTAACATACCAACTCCAGACCTACAAAAGGTTATGCCCTAATCGTATGTATCATTCCCTATTCTTCCAAGCGAGGTTGAGAATCACGGTACATCATAAGTGATACAGTAAGGACACAACCCGTGTCATTACGAAAACTGCTTTATATATTGTGTGTTAGTTTCTATATAAAGACCGTATGAGCAAATCCATGTTAATACCATAAATGCTATCTTTAACAATTTGACAACAATATCATAATTATATATCCCTGAAGAGTCAGCCATTGAGCTTTCCGCGCTTTTATTACCATAAAATATAGCGTGGAGATACCCACACATATTAATTGTTTACACGTACATCTGTATTTGAGAATGAATTCCTTGAATCAGTTGCAAAAATTAGTGAATGTTTTTTTGAACTTGTGATGTCGAAAACCTTGATGTAATTCCTCGTTTATATAAAATTACAAATACGAGCAAATCGAACCAGTTATGATACATTACACTCCATGAGACATTTAGGTTTCTCGCATGCTAGAAGCTCACCAACCGCACAATTGACGAACGTTCAAAGCGTGTGCTTAAACGTGTGCTTCGAAAGTATCGCATTATTACGCGAAAAAAAAATTTTAGTCTACGAAAATAAGTTCAATGGGCTTTCGTAATTAAGCATGCAAGGTTTCGATTTAAAAATCAAATTTAACTCTGACATTGATGTCGTTTTAAAAGCTTTAGTCTCATGTCATGCATTTTTGAAAGCCTAGAAAACTAAGTGTTTTATTTCATATTTGAATTTGTAACAAAACAGATTAGGCAATTGATCGCTCCATGACAACATTCAGACCATTGCACTGAATACCAATATCAATAATAGTCGTAATTTAATGATACAATGTTGGCATTATGTATTGTTAGACAGTTTAAATCCATGTTCCAAAGCAAAGTTAACATGTTGTTAATATATTTCATTTAAAAAAATCGGTGGAACAACTAATTTGATTTTTGGATTCACACGCTTTGTTATCTTAATTTTAGTGACTTATTGCAAAATGAAAATAATTAGGACAATGTGTCAGAGACAACAACCCTATAATAAACAGAAAATATACAGCAAAAGCAGTCTATAATTTATGGTAGCAGAATTTATCCACACCGTGTCTAACCCCTTTCGCATGTTTTAGATTAATGTTTTTCTAACGCCTCTGTTGTTTAATTGATGGTAATTTTCTGAGAATCTATATAGCAAGGTTGCTTTCGACCAATCAGATTTTAATGAAAATGTGAAACAATCATACAACAACCAATCGCAATGGTAGTCGCTAATATTGTTAACACCTTCATGCATTCGTAATTTCAGTACTTAACATTCGCATATGATTTATATAATTATATACTACTACCCCACGTTATGCTGCGGATCGGTGCAATGTTTGCCGCCATATCTTAATAGTCAAGCTTCATACGGGATCAAAATGTACGCCATGCACGTGTGTTCTATGTGTGGTTTTTGCTTGTATGAGAACGGAAAATTTACATTAAAAGGTGAAATGATTAGTTAGCATTGAACATTACCCAGTTATCGATTCAGACACCGATGCTCGTTACTAATATAGGTCGTATACATTAGCAGCCCGCAGACGATATTTATAAAAAGCCAAAGATCGCTAAAATTTGAAAGAACTTGTGGAACGGAAACATTTCCCGCAATTCCTGGTAACGAGTTGTTTTGACTGAAAAACATTCGGGTCATCGCGGTTACGAAAGAGTAATCATATCTAGGGAAGCCAGATTCTAGCGGAATTTACCCGATTTTAGAGCATATCGCATTTGTGCAATTTCAGATGTTGAAAGCAATTTTGCCAAAATCTGTGGCATAGACTATTTGACGATTAGCTACTTTGGAGACTTCAGTCTTTGCTTATATTACTTGTCCGTATACTATTTCCCCGTGATGTGATATGTATATGTTTCATAATGAGTGAATTTTGAACAATTGGGCGGTACACCTCACCAGAGGGCTGAAAACATGTCTTTAAAATGGTGTTGCATATAACAGGGGGTGGGTGGAGTTTGGGGGGGGGGGGGTAGGCGATAACATATAAGAGAACAATTGCTTTTATAACATATGCAAAATCGGTGTTTTTAACAAAATACGCCATAACGCAAATTATTTGGCCGTCTAAGAAGAGAATGAAACAACCAAATCAAAGAGAAACGAAACTGCACATTTATGTCATGACAAGTACCGATTTGTAATTTTTTTTGTCATGTATTTATCAGGATCATGTGAATGACATATCCTTACGTTCTAGCACGCAGAAATTTAAAATTATACCGACGGATTTAAAAAAAAAAAAATATGCATATGGTTTGAAACGTATTGCCCGGAGCAATGTAGTCTACATTTTTTTTAAAGAGTTTGATAGTTTGAGGAATAAGACAGCTTTATTTTTCTTGACTGCATGAGAAAGAATCTGAAACGTCGGTGGCATTTGAACTCCTTATATATAAAAATTAGTTACATATCCACTTTCTAGTAATGTTAACTTAAAAAAAACTTTTCTTCTCCGCTATATGTATAATGTATTTCTTCTTAAAATATAATAACCTAATTATGTAACTACGTATTTGCTAAACAGGCCCCTGAAATTTACGATGCTCTCAAATGAAATTCCACGTTACCATGAATGTTACCTTAGCTTAAATTATTAATTGTCTGATATATTGTATAGTTTGCAGAGATATTTTGCTTTGCCCCATGACATTTGGAGATTGATATCACGTTTTCCAATGAATACTCAATGAACTACAACCAGTGACTTGTACTATAACAAACCATTCGATAAATCAAATAAAACCGTTTGTTATTAAACATCGAGCACATTGGTCAGGGAGAAGCTATTTAAGTTGCCAATGTACTATACAATAGTTCACACAATCAAAGGCAGGTCTCGAATTCATTTGGTTTCCTTTTTCCACTACTACTCAACCAATTGCATTGGATGTTGGTGGACCATAGGCCCCGGTGTAATCACCTACACAGTAGTCAGACTTGTCTGAACACGAAATAGTTATAATTATAATAGTTTTAAATATTTACCGAAATTTGCCCAAGCATAAAATTCCCAACCCCTAAAGTCCATATATTAACATTGGCTTCAACAATGCAGCGCACAGAGAAAGCATGTCCATCTTCGGTAAATAGTAATCATTGTTTGAAAGAGTAATCAAGGAACCAAGATTCTAGCGGAAATCAAAAGAATGCAATCCAGGGACGAAGACCAGACATGGAAAACAGAGTAACACAACAAAGAACATAAAATAACCAAACAATACATATAAAGTAATAAAGGTAAATTAGCAACTCGGCCTTCAATAAAAACTGGGAGCATGGGCCAGAAGCACCAGTGGAGAAACGTCCTATGCTTTTCTAGAAACACCCGCCAAGTCGCTCATGAACGTCAAGTCACGTCAAGCAGATGATAGAGGAACAAAGACTATGACACGTTGAACAAACCAATTTTCATTGTGCAGATGGATATACCGTAACGATCCATGAGTTCATGACGACGACCATGAAACTTCCTTTACCATCAATCTCTAAGTGTAGGTCAAGATATGAGGCTGACTTCACAGTGTCTGAAGTATCCTTTATCTCAAGTTCTTTGGAGTAGATGCGAGAAAAATCATAGGTTTTAATGCTATTGTATTCTGGTAACATTCTTGAATTGAGGGTTTCCAGAAGGTCGTGCGAATTTTTAAGGATCCACATTGAATTAATACTACTACGGGAGTAACAAGTGTCGTGGTAGGACTAGGGACCCTCCTTGACAACTGTGAGTATAGAAGTTAAAAATTTGGAAAGAGGTTTGGTGGTACACTTAGCAGATCCAGCTATGTAGCGTTGTGTGTATGGATTCTTGTGGAGTTTAGGAGTCCAGTACATAGACCGTAGATCACAATCGTCGTCGTAGGTAGAGATACCAAACGAGGATAGCACAGATTTATGCTTTCCGACTATCTCTTCCTCGGAGAGTGTGGTAGCAGTATAGATCTTATTACTGTTTTCTACGTCTACCTATGATAATAAAAATTGGATGTAGTACGTTTTGCAGCCCAAAACAATGTTTAATTGGGCTTTGTCTACTGGTACAACATATTTATCATATATACTAGTATTATATGATCGTTTTTCTTCATATTAACCTTTAACACAAACTGGTTTAAAGAGTCTGTGGAAACCAATATCCAAAATGATAGTTACAAGTCTGAACAATGATGAGGTAGGTTCAGAAACAGGAGTGTCAAGACTTGCTTTGTAAAGGTAGTGTAGTACAGTGAGAGGTATAGAATACATTTTAGTTGGAATGTGATGAAGTCCAAGAGGTTATGTATTATAAAATATTGCTAATAGCGCATATACTTTAGTATAAAAAAGTATATTGATTGATAATGTAATAGAAATTTTAAATTAATATGAACTAAAATTAAACTCAGGATCTTGAGATACACCTCGTACAGTTGAAAACACTGTACTTTTGCATTACATTGGCCTTTAAGTGAGTGGATATCTTTCTCTTTCAGTAAGTTGGTTTTTTAAATATTGAGTTTCAAAATGGCAAGGATAGGTGAGTTATTGTCGAGAGTTGTATAGATTTCAATATTTACAGGTTTTACAATAGTTGTGAAAAGTATATCATACGTAATAAGAGGACATATTGCGAATTTGTTACGGTCTAAAAGGTGAATACAATACGAAATAAAGAAAGAAAACCACATACTGCTTTGTGTCAGAGTCAAGACATAGAAATATTTGAAGTAGCCTCTACGTTTTGTACGTTTTTATACTGGACTTTGATGATTCAAAATAACTTGCTTTATGTCTGAACAGACAATTAATAAAATAGGTACACATATAATAATGCTTCCCAAAAGACCAATTAAAATGGACGAGATTCGATGATCCCTAACTGATTTCTTCCTATTCTTGAAATAAGTTGTGTTTTTCTTGTTAACGGTCAAGTTTTTAAGGATCTCTTGTAGATCTTCCTCCAGCAGGACTTGTAGGTCCTCTCGTGTAATATTTGTTTCCCTCAGATATTCCCATTTAGAATTGCTCTTTAAACATGTAAAACAACGACAAAAGCCTGACGAAGTATTCAAAAGCAATGACAGTGTGAGTGTTTTTCTCCATTTTGTTGCAGGAGTGGACGATTTCCTTGTATTTTCTCCACCAGTGAAACTTGAAGATTGACCCAAAGCCGGTATATTTAAATCTAGATTTGAATTTCGAGATTGCGTATTGTTCAAAGAGGCTTTATATTCCATCGTTTCGTACTTTGGATGAGTGGTAGACTCATAATTTATCATTTCTGGAAAATCTGCATCTTTAAAAGTATGAGAATTAGGCTGAAGGGTTTCTGTCCCTATATTTATCGAATGAGCTGTTTTCTTCATTTGATCATTGGGTAAAATATTTTTTGAGTCTTCGAATTCCAATGTTAATCTTTCAAAATAAGATTTTGTCTGAAATAAAGTTGTAACTATCGTATTGTCATCTCCATTAGGTGGTCTGGTGGACGCGAAAGACTCCTGAAGCCCATTAGAACTGCCACTTATATTAACTCTATTACTGGTGTTTGTTGCTCGTTGTTCGACATTTATAACGGGTCCTGAAAAAAGTAAAATCATAGTCAAAATATAAAATTTAATTTTGATACAATTGATATAATCGTTTCATTTTCATTTTTAGTCTGTTTTAGAATGGGACAGAATACGCAGTAGAAAGAACACATACAGTATTACCTTCAAAGTAGTTGTTCCATAGTAGCATCGCAACCCCATGAATCTTTCCAGCATAAGGTTTGCTTACCTCATACGTTCGAGCAGCTATATTTAGCTATATTCAGACGATGAACATGAAATGAATGATAAAATGAACATGAAATGAAAAATGGGATGGGACACAAGGATGATAGGGTCAACAAATTTTGATTGCCACAAGATAAAAAAAGGGATGGGTAGGGTCGGGCAATTTAGCCTCCTGCGCCGGCGTGCAAAGTTTCCTACTCCTTTCGAATACCACAGCAGGGTTCTTTAATGTGCGAGGAACTTAGTATCTTTCCCAACACGGTGCACCACTATGGTTTGCGGTCAGGTTTTCCGTATTATAGCCTGACAACCCCAGCATGTAACACGCCATGAGTACCCCATTCCACCATCTGGGGCACACATCCCATTTGCTCTGTGGGCAGAGCGCCTAGCCCTCGGCTAGGTTTCTGAGCACTATTTAGTCGCCTTTTACGACAAGCTTAGTTGCTGCTGCAGGCCTATTCTTTTGACTCCCGGACCTGCACGGGGCTGATGTATGCCATCCAGGATTTAGGCAAATGCACTTTTACCTATTTTTCTCGTTATTCATCTGCTACTGCATACTTTTTCAGAAATATGATTCAGTGATTGCAGGTGTTAGACGGACTATTGTGTAGCTGTAAAAAGAAACTTGATAGTTTCTTGAAGTTACCGTTTGAGTACCAGCATAAATATAACCCTTCGAAGCACCGATACACGTAACGAGACATCCTACTGTGCTTGGAAAGGAAGGGTAACGGTGGATGAGTGTGTAATTGTCGTCATTCCAATAACATCCGTTGTATGTGAATCCTACAAACAGAAATAAACATTTTGTGCACTTCGGGTTTAGTTTGTAACTCCCTCCGGGAACTAATTTCACTCAGAATTAATTTTGACTGTTAAATTCACTGTGGGTTACGTGCAACTTACTTTTTTTGTCATAATTATTTGAAATGAATTGAAAATGTCTTCAATGAATTAAAAAAATGTCTATTAAATGTTATGTAATTTTGCAGTGAAATCAAATTATTAAGGTGTTGGTTGCTGTTTCCGCATATTTATACCTTTCGTTTCCGCATGTTTTGCTAATTATGATTTGTTTATATATATTAATACAACAATTATATACATTTGATTTTTCATTTTTTAAAAGTTAATTTAACACTAAATGCACTATATACATATGCGAGAATCTTTATGCATACCTATCATACAGAATACACTTTCCTCTCTTTCAGTTTCAAACAAAAGTGAACAAGGTCCATTTCTACGGAATATTTACAAGCATTCATTTTTTTTCACATCTAGTTCATATCCGGCGTGAGTAAAAATCTGACCAATTGAGCAAATGACTAAAGAGTCTGGTAACTGTCTTGTGAAATTTAAAGAAAAACGCGTGTACAATTTCCTTCGGTAAGTCTACTATCATGTTAAATTTCAAGTATATAATTTATGTAATTATTATCACATTTTACTTTCTAAAAAAATTGATTACACACAATAATTGTACGAAGTGCTATGTGTAAATAGCACATTTAAATTACTGGTAAAATACGGAAACACTTTTGACGAACGTGATGACTTTCCAGTTGTAACTTCTCCTTTCTCGGTGGCAATATACTTACATCTCCAGCCTATGAAGTATATATCATACAGTTGATTATACACAGATTTTCTAAGTATAGTACGGATACTATCCAATAAACTTAGACATATATGTACAGCTTTTGTTACTGTCATCACTATATAAGTTTTATGGTCATCATCACATTGAATCCCCGATCTGGAGTTTCTATCTCACAGATAAAACAACTTATCCTCCTTTAGATTTCACGACTTACTAGATTGACAACCCATCGAAATTTACACTTAATTAGGTGACGGTTTCTGGCAGAGCAGGACATTTCGGGAGTACCTATTCTGATGTGGGATTAATATTTTGTGCGTTTTGTCTTGCATCTTCAGTTTTGAGATGTAATTGTATTTTATACTAGTATCTATATTGTGTATGTTCATCCTTCCTGTTTTCATGTTTTGTCCATGTATGTGGATTCTGATGTCTCCGAGCTGTCCTTTTGTTTCGATTCTTCCGTATTATTTTTGTCGATATTAACACAAAGTATTAATAAAGATAAATATATCGGAAAGATCCCGTCTTGCATGCTAGAAGGAATGAACATTCAAAAGCTAAACATGGGCAACCAGTCGCGTAACATGGATAATATTTTATAAAATAACGGATGCTGATTGGTCAAGTCGCTGGTTTGGCTGAAATGTGGATGGAAATCCGTGCAAAGCACGGGATGGCATCTCTTGAATTAGACACACACGAGCAAAGGAAACAGAAAAGAAGAAAGAAGTGTTTTAATATACTTAGAGGAGAAAGTAACAGAGCTATCTTGTTTATGTTTAAATATATTTTTGATGAGAAAAACTATAAAACAGGTAACGGAGATATACGGAATCGACCGAAAATGAACGATACAGCAACATTTCGTGTGTACAACTATATGAAAACAGATCCTAATAGTTTACCATCAGAATACCAATAGTTTCGTTATAAAAAAGTCGCATAAAATTTTATTCTAAACATTAATTAAAGCAAAGAGACGGCTAGCCTTTTTGAAAGTACATTACTTGTGATGACTTCAAGGTAAACAAAACAAAGCTAGGAACATTTTCTAGAAAATAAAGATATTCATTGTAACAATGATTTGGTAGCTTCGCTTTGTCTCCATACTGTGTACTATTTTTGTAAAAGCATCTTGTTTGAAAGATCACACCGCTTTTTTTTGTTGGTATCACATATATAATAATTACACATTAAACGTCTTTATGATATACCGCAAACTAGTTAACGATGGAGTGATTGGCTATCAGAATTATGTAATGACACTATGTGTCCCGTTACGGTTGTGGAAATGTATTCTTAGGATTGCTTTGAAAGATGTTGTTCAAACTGTGGCGTAAAAGCCTTAAAATTTAGCGAGCCTGAATTTAATGTGGCTTATAATGAACCGAATTAATGATTAAAAGTACAAAGTGGCAAAATGATTAATTGAAAAAAAAACCATCATTTAAAATCTTCCTAAATGTGAATGTATAACTATTAACGATTTTTTAGAACTATATGTGCTTTGCGAATGTCAAAATTAAATCCAATTATTTCCAAAGAACTGAACTATCTTCTAATGTTTCACTGATCTATATACATTTTTTTTTTTGGAAATACACGGAATTTCAAGTTCACCAGAGGAACCTAATGTAGTATACAAACATTGTTATGTAATATTCCCATACGAAAAACACGATCAGCATTTTGTTGATCATGCACAGAAACTGATATCCGAGTTTCTAAGATCTATATAACACAAAGCTATAATTATGCAATGGGTGTTAAAGTCAATACAAAAGAGCATAAGTGTTTTGAAAAGCTTGTGAATTCAATTGACAACTTCAGATATTCCAAAATTGTTTAAAAAAATCGAAAGCAGCCGCGGAAAATGGCCTCAAGATGCTACAGGCGGTACGTTGAAAAATCAGAAGGACGTTGCTGTACTTAAATGTGAAGTATAGATTCGATCTACTGCTGATCTTTTCAAATTTGCAGAATACAAACTTGAGACACCTAGTAAAAATGTAATAAAATGCCGTCTTTTACGATAAAAACCTGTAACCTGCAATACCGATGAGAAGAACAAACAAACACAAATAAGAGAGCAACCATTTGATTTTCGGATGGGGTTCTATGGATAAATGTATCCAGCCCTTTCAATGTTAGATATGTCCCGTTACAAAGGTTGATATGAACACAACTATGATATCTCATGCTCACATTTCCATAAGTTCGTGCTTGTATTGTCACTTGTACTGAACATAACACCATGTACTGTAGAATACTTACCATTAACTTCATATTCAAAAATTCCAATGAATGCACATATCAAAATTAAAAATTCGAAATCAGAAAGATTCATGTTATAGTAATCCGTCAATTTTGTATCAACTGTGTTCTGATTATACGATTATATAAATGAACTTTACTGCATAATCTATTTTGTTAATCAGCCCGAAGCCAAACGTTCGTATTCAGCGGCTTAGTTGTTACATTATTAAATATTCTTATCAATTAGACAATGCTCTGGAGCCTCTGGAGCCGAAAAATTAATTATCGAGTAAATATAATTTGTCGACTAAAAAAAACCCAGGTTCTGCTTTGTTTATGTGTATAATTGGGCACCGTCAGATGTGACTTGTTTCTGATGAATGGTATGTAATGAATGTCTACGCATATATACCATGTACGCGAAATTCATAAATTAACCGGTCCAAACACATCCTTAAGACCCTCAGTATCGTGATCTATATTGGTTAAATATATCACGTTTTTTATTAGCCACAACATTTACAAGAGCCGCCAGATTTGACTGAGGTCAGATGACTATGTAATGTGATAAAGGTTATGACACGAGTCAACCTACATTCATTTTGTTGTATATCAAACAGTTATCTTTTAAAGAAAAAAAATTCATATTAATCAAGTGATGTATGAGACTTCACCATACGATTAGTTTAAGCTGAACATGTAATGTTTTATTCTTGTGTCTGTCGTTTTTTACAGTTGACTAATGTAAGAAAACCGCTTAAATTGTTGTTTTCAATGGACTCGTTACCAAGGGAACCTATATGCAGACATTATTTTATGCTTTTGATAGTGTTACAACTTCAGCCAGTTTTTACACGTTATTACATCCCCTATAAATATTTTGTATTATTTGTTCAAAATATTATCTTGAATTTGTTCAACTTTGAAATGATTATCTTGCATTTTCAACTTTGAATCATTAAAATCTTGAAAAACAACAAATTTTCTTGAATGTGTACGTTATAACCCTAAAAATTTAGGTATAATGTTTTTAACAAATATAAAATTTGAGGATATGCTGTCAATTTGGCGTATGGAAAGACAGGCCGACAGAACGAAATCTTTATTGCTGTGAATAGAAGCATTTCACTAATACTCTTAATCATTTTCAGATATATGGTTAAATAACAATAGGTAACATCTCAAATTTGTGGCCTTTCATCTTTTTTAGAGTTTGCATGTACCTTGGACTTTATTATATAAATATATATGTATCAATTTTTCTATGTTGATCCAAGCCGGTGACCCAAGGGGTCATATAGGAGTCTTTGATTGATACTGCATGTGATACAGATTTTATTTATATTCATGAAAGAAATAAACCATTTAGTTGGAGTCATGGGGTTGGTATATATGTTTTTATACGTTTAATTAACTTTCTTGTTTTGAATTTTAGGCTGTGCTTCTAGGAAAATAGTGTACAATGGAAATTAAGTGCACACTTTCGTGATTAAAGTGATGGAACTATACAATGAAGTTCTTTATACACGTTTGGCTGCAATTTTTTTTGTTTTAAGTTCACACTCTGTAAAATGTTGAATTAATCACTCTACAGGCGTTTATGGTTTGGATTTCTCCACACCAAATATTTCGCCAATAGTGCGGCTTGAGCAAGCTTAAGGTGAACAAAAGGCGACAGCATATCCCGAACCCCTTTCCAGATTTCTTAATAAAATAAGTAATAAGATAAATTATCAAAAATGATTGCTTGTTGATTCGTTTATCATGCAACGTTCATTGGTGTTCCTATAATGTTTTAAAAGCTGTCTACATTTTATATCTACTCCAGCCTATGTCATACATTTATTAAAAATGATTAAATTTCATTTATATCATATCTTTACATTTGTATGGAATATTGTACGATTATCGAGAAAAGGAAGGTTATGGGTCCACTTCCTTAGCCAAATTTTTGTGCGAATACCCTTCCAAAAGATGCACAATTTCATTCATTTGTTTTATACGACAAAAACCTGAATCGACTTTCATTATGTAAGTTGAGATTATACAGTTTACTGTTATATGAAAAAATAAACTATTTATGTCATCGGAAAAATTGCATGTTTTCTGTCGAACCTGTTGATTATGATAACCGTTACTTTATGTTTTATTGCTATGCTTGATGTACAATCCTTTAAATTCTTCATTTAAAAGTAAATTCGAAATCTTTAGATGCAAATGTCCTATACAGGAATTATTGATTGTCAATACTACACGAATAAGATATATCAGTCATTATTTTAGCATGCTACAATTGTATTAATAAAGATGTTTCTGTGAAATAGAAGGAACATTTTCTGAAAAACAAATAAAAAAAGAATCCTACAGCTTAGGTAGACTGACGACATTCGAGAAAAAAATAGAATCCTACAGCTAAGGTCGACTGACATTCGAGAAAGATCCTGTAACCATCCTACAGCTGAGGTCGACTGACATTCGAGCAAAATAGAATCCTACAGCTTAGTTCGACTGACATTCGAGAAAAAATAGAATCCTACGGCTTAGGTTGACTGACAATCGAGCAAAACAGAATCCTACAGCTTAAGTCGACTGACATTCGAGAAAAAAAGAATCCTACAGCTAAGGCCGACTGATATTCGAGGAAGATCCTGTAACCATCCTACTGCTGAGGTCGACTGACATTCGAGCAAAATAGAATCCTAGAGCTTAGGTCGACTGATTTTCGAGAAGAAATAGAATCCTACAGATTAGGTCGACTGACATTCGAGAAAAAATAGAATCCTACAGCTCAGGTCGGCAAATATTCAAGAAAGGTGAATATATATTCCAAATTGTTTTTTAAATATTTTTTTTTCAAAGCTAAAATTTAAATATAATGTTTTATTTTTATCGAAGAAAATCAAATATATCATTGCAGCACCTTAATAAGAAACTAACCAATACAAATAACATATTGACAATTTGGATTTGATTTACAAGTAAAAAGCTCACCTTTTCATCCGAAACGAATTTTATGCTGTACTCATTTTTATCCGGCAGTTACTTTTTTTCTGGTGGGTTTTAAATTCATTTTACATATCAATCTATATTTCTTGTACAAAAATGATAAAACCTTGACGGCATAAAGTGTAAAGATTGTTATATAATTAAGATAACTTGATGAAATATGATTTCTTATTTTAACAAAAAATAAAGGGAAATTTGAAATGTTCAATCACTTATTGCCATGTAATTATTTATACAGTGGACAATATCTTTGTAGAGGAACTTTTTTAACTTATTACTTAGATCCAATCATGTATATTTAGCTGGTGTGCAAATTAGAACTTACGTTTATAACCAACATGTTTAGTTCTAACGAATTAAAAAACATACAACTACAACGGTTTAAACCATATGATGATTCAAGGTTTTCTTTGGAAATTCGTGTGTAGATGCTTTATACGAACAAAAATTGATTCATTGATATAATACCGGTAGACATATGTTTTCATATGTTTTAAAGGAGACATGACACATTTTTTTTCAATTTTTGGTTTATTTGATTTATTACACCTGATATATATCATAAAAACGTTTAATTGAAGATAAATTGATTCGAAATCGACGATGACCCAAGTCATACGAATTTTAATTAACCACGTGGTCACGTGACCGTGCTATGTCTGTTTATCAATTCATAGATCGAGTGGTTGAAATGCGTGGGGCTTCTGCACTTTTTACGTGATTTCTACAACTGAGAGTGAAAATATTTTAAGTTTTGCCAGCTAATATATACTAACAAACAACTTCGAGAAGAAAATAATAAACAAAGACAGAAATATTTAACTATTGCATGTGCGAAGACTAGAATCCACAGAGAGACGGCATCACTTCTTTTCGAAGGTTACATAGAAATATTTCATTATGTGCTGTCATGTTTCATTGAACTTTTTACTTAAAGTAAATTAAATCATCATTTTAAGATTTACACTAATCCGATCTCGATCTTCAATGAAAATATTGATTTCACCCCTTTTTACGGAACGTTACTCCTGACAAGTATACTAGTACCCCGCAAGTACAGCTATAATACGAACATTTTTCATTTTTTTTTTTGGTTTTTGATAATTTTATTTGAGGACCCATAAAGGTTTCGTGCAAAAGCTTCCTCGTGTTCTAAATCTTTTTTTGCTAAAATAAAATATTTTAACTGACCTATAAAAATATTGTTACCAGGAAAGCTCCCTTAAACTCACCTAGGGTCGCCTATCATAAATTGTGTATTGTGTCAAATTCTCCATGTAAATTGTTTTATTTCAAAATTCGTAAGACAAAAGAAACGAAATTATATTTCAATTTTCGAAGTCATACACTTGCGTCGACAACTGTATTGCGAGGCACCGAACCGTGTAAAGATAAAAGAAGCCGCCCACGCTCCCTCTTGGCCATAATTTAGTTTACCGGGCTTGTTAATATATATAACCCAGCGGCAAAGGAAGAACGATACACAGATTATAACTATTTATTTGCACCCCTCTGTTCAAGTCCTGAAATAGTGTGCAAAGTAGTTGTGTTTTTCGCCACGCGGGGATGTATACCTAACGAAAATGAAAGCTGACAGAAAACGAGAACTTTGTCTTCTTACTTTCTAAACACGATTATCACACTCATACACAGATCATTTGGCCACTCGGCATTACATATACGAGCTACTTTTGAAGATTTAGTATTTTTTTCGGGCACGTGTATGCATTTTAAATGCACCCAAATGGAGATTGAGAACTAATGACGTAGCACTTCCATATACGATTAAGTGGGTGTTACTTCTGGTTTTCATTTATGCATAATTATGTCGTCGTGATAAGACAATGTATATTTTTCTTGACATGAATAGGCAGACATAAATAAATCATTCTAACTTTATTTAGCGATAACCTGATGAGAAAACATTTGTTATACTTGTATCTAAACATACTATAGTTTTTATAAATATTTTTTCAGTGTAAAAGCCCGTCTATTCGTTCCAACGGAACTTAACAACTAGAAATGGAAAACATTAATTAAAATTTATGTTTCCATGAAACGTGTAGAAGTCGCCTCCCGTTCCTGATCAGTCTTTTGAGAAACATATCGTCAATGGAACTGCTTATAATCAATCGATGCAGCGTAAAGAACCTGGATATCAAATTTCATCGAAATCGATTAACTTTGATTTTTTTTATCGTGGTAGCGGCCTTTTTGAAAATGGCGGTCGATACGTAGTTAAAATTATCGACTGAGCCGCAGATTATTAATCGCGGCATCTTAAATAACCTAGATATTAATTTTCATAAAAATCTGACAACTTTAAATTTCGACCGCGGTGGCGGCCATTTTAAAAATGTCGACCGACACGTTGTTCCGATTGCGAATTTACCCACACATTATTAATCGGGACGGTTCAGAGAACCTAGATATCAATTTTCATCGAAATCGGACAAATTTGAATTTTCGACGGCCTTGGCAGCCATTTTGAAAATAGCGGCCGAGATGCACGCTATTTTTTGTCGGGATTTTGTTTGGACTATTAAGCTTAATATATACACCAAGTTTTGTCAAATTCTGATCAGCAGTTTTCGAAATATTCGATGTTCCAATTTCCGGTGTAAAAAATGGGTATGTTCAGTTCGGCGGCCATTTTGAAAAAAAAATTGTGGAAGCTGGAAGAAAAAATTTGGAGTTCTGCATCCTTTGAAGAGTAGTTCTAACTTCATGTGAAGGTTCATCTGAATCAGATGAGCCGTTTTTGAGAAAACGTGCGGACAAAACAAGGAATTTTCATGACAGGAGAATTAAAATAATAATATTTAAAGTAAAAGTAATAAGAAACACAGTAAAAACAATAAGTCTCCGCCACTTCGTGGTCGGCAACTTAACTAGTGACAAAATTCAAGAGTAACTTTTTAACTCGGAACTTAAATTGTCCGGAACAAATATGCGATGTTAGACTCGAAGGAATTCTATGTGTTGGACACCGCCTTAAACCATGTAAAGAGATGGTTCTAAACTTACGAATTATTTTGCTTTTATTCTTAACTCTTATACACTAAGAGGTGTCTTATATTTTGTATCATCATTATTTGTACTCATAGTCAGACAAACATTATATCATAATTATTGATTCAAATATTCTACGCGTAGAAACTGTGATCAAAGATTGAATGTATTATTTTTAACTGTTTCATTTTATGATATTTCAACATATTATCTTCAGTATTAATAATATATTTAAAATAGATTTGGCTAGTTCGGTCTAACTTCGGAATTAAATGAGGACGTATTGTCTGAAGACAAATTCTATATACACCCTTGAAGAACTCTAAGTAAACTGCTAATATTTTTTTTCAATTTTTTAATTTTAGTTGATAAATTTCTAAAGCAGAAAAGTTTTCCTGTGAAAAGAAAATTTGCACTGTCATCACCTGAAATAAATTTGTATATTTACCTGTAAGAAATTAACATTTGATAAGAGAAAATTTAGTTTTGAATGCTTGATGTGCTTGGATGGTTAGCAATGCAAGCATGCAGGTCATGCAGATATTCAAAGTATGCATCATCTCACACCAATCCCCTCTGTGGCTTAAACTGGCGAAATTCTATTGCACCCACCGTATTTGTAAGAGTAATGAATGGAACCAAGGTTATAGCGGTAATCAAAAGAATGTAATCCAGGGACAAAGACCAGACATGGAAAACAGACATACACAACAAAGAACATAAAGTAACTAAAATCATACATACAAAGTAACAAAACCAAATGAGCAACTCGGACTCCACTAAAAACTGGGAGCATGGATCAGGTGCACCGGTAGGGCGGTAGGGTAAGCGTCCTCTGCTTTTCTGGAAACAACAGCCGAGTCGCTCATTAAAAGTCAAGTCGAGGGTAGGCGGAAGAGGAAGGGAAAAGTACGATACGTTGAACGAATTAGTTTTCATGATGCAGATGAATACTTAAGGAATACATGAAAACTAATATTCTTTCAAATGAAATAGTTTATTTGTAAAAGGAATAGTGTCTTCTTTTCTATGTATTAAACAAACGGGACCCATCACTTTAATTTCCTGTTTCTATACATAATCCGTTAAAGATAGAGAAAATTTAAAGAAAAAAACATTTTGGATATCAGATATATTCTGTTATTAGACGTGGCAAAACAATTGTCTATATCCAATGTTAATTTCAAGGAGAAACATGCCATTTCAAACGAATAAGATTTTTTTGGCATATATGGTTGCATTGTGTTTGCCTTCGTCACCAAAATGTTTTATTTTGTATTTCATTTTCACCAAAGACGTCTCTTCATGTCTTCTTAACCCTATGAAAAAAGCAGTACTTTTGTGTAGAAATCGATCATTTTGTTAAGAACGTGATGAAAATTGAAGATAGGAGTCGAGTTATTGTTTAACGGTAAAGAAAGGGTTTAATTTTACAAGCTTAATGCGTATAATTGAACATGATTGTAGGTCGTTCCCTCATTAGATTTGTGTTGAGGAAGTACATAGAACTCGATAATTCGGTCAGTGATATTACAAACAAACCATTGCATACAATTCTCAAGCTAAACCGCATGTGCAACAGGATAAAACACTTGTTAAACTAAATGAAACACTTACTATATGCACTTATATCATCATGAGGTCATGCGGAACTGCTGTGTCATACTCTTATGATAAACACCACATCACATGAAACCGTAAACATCATTAGGCATCAAGACCATACATCAGATGTTCGGAAAATGTTAAAAAAAAAAAAACAAAAACAAAAGCAAAAAAAAAGAAAAAAAAAAAAAATAAGAAAAAAAAAAAAATAAAATAAAAAAAAAAATGGCTAAATCGACAGACTCATTAAGACATTTTTATTGTATCTCCGATTTACAAAACATCTTAATTCCTAGACATAAGTTAAATCCGCGACCTATTAATCTTATGTCTAATGATGTACTGCAGGTTGTTTTGTCTTACAATTGAGTTTACATACTTGATGTGAACTGTTAAACGTACATTAATTTTGAAATGTACATGTAAGAACAATTATCCCCCGCGTATTGGCCTGGTTACGAATTTTAAATTATAAGTTTTTTTTAACATGTTATCTTCCGTTATAGAGAGTGCTGTTCATTGGTACAGGCAACGTTAATGAAGTTGTTTTGGCGAAACAGTAAACTTTTGAACGTTTTTCATAAATAATCAAAAATACACACATTAGGTTAAACAGTATTCTTTTCTTTAATACTCTTTAATGACCAAATAAAATAATTAAGAGAGCATCTTGATCTATATTAGGTTACTTAAACATGTTGTTTATACAAATACATAACGTTTGGGTTTCTTTTATGCATATACATTTAAAGCTGCATTAGCTGCCAAATTTGTTCAGTTCTGATTCTACTGAATTTTGCTGTTTCAATGAAATAAGTCTGTAGTAATGCAATTGAAGCAATAAATGCCGATAATACCTACAGAATATTGTGAAAATAACGTATTTTAAATCAGAGAAGGTCGATAGGTCTGATCTAATTATTTTCACCATTATTTCCGAAGATTGCAGACAGGACATTCACCTGGGTTTAAAATACTTTAGGGTGCACTATACAGGCATTGTTTCGCACACCCCCGTCAAATTTTGTAAAACTTAAAATTAAAAATTAAAATTTGGTGGATATATTGTTTAAGCATTTATACATAGACCGATATAATATATGTAATGTAAACAGGTGTAATTTAAATGAAGAATGGTATCCGGAACGTTTCAGTCCTCAGTCGTATTAGGTTCTCTCCTTAGCATTATGTGGCTGATTTTCAAAATATCTTTTTTCGCACGAACTTTTGGAACTAAAATTGCGAGAGAGTAAAACGAAAAAGGTTTTATTATTTTTCCCTTTTTCCACCTACCCCGCGCATGTTTTCATCCCGTGGTAGTGTCTAAGTGCCTGATATTTTATAAAACATAGTATTTGGCTGTTACTTTTGGAAAGACACCCCTGACTTGTACTAAAACTCAATGATATTTTTTTTTCAGTATGTTATCATGGCTACTGGAATTTACAACAATAATCACTAAATTACTTATAAATGACTTGAACATTCACACACCAAGGATTTCAAAAATATGCAGTTTTTAAGATAAAACACTTAAAATCTCTGTGCGGACTGCCTCAAGACAGCTTATTTCAACAAAATGAGACGACATTTTCAGAAATGACCTAACTGTACTGTACTACCTTAACCTTGGTAAAAAATAACAATAACGGATACACAGGTACGCACGTGTCTAGTTTCATTTCATTTCATCTATTTCTTGATTAGTTTTCAAAAAGATTTAATGCATTTTATTTGTGGATATCAAATGAAATTATACAGGAAAAGTACAATTTAGTAGATATAATTCAAAATTAAGGCATATTTCAACAGAAATAAAAATTTACGAATATGACAGCTAATGCAGCTTTAATATTTTTTGATAAAACGCATAAGTGGTTTCCAACAATTATGAATGGAAAAATCAATGAAATTTGTGAAATTTGTTAAGTCGAATCCTAATGAAAAAAAAAAAAAAAAAAAAAAAACAACAACAAACCAAAACAAAACAAGACAAAAAAGAAAAAAGAAATAGTTGTAAACAGAAAAAAAGAAGAAGAACTTTCTTATTTTAATAACTATCAGTCTTAATGAGGTTAATGTTTTACTCATAAATAGTAAATAAGGAAGACACGTATATTTCTAGAAAGGCAGAGAACGCTTACCCTACCGGCGCACCTGGTCCATGCTCCCAGTTTTTAGTGGGGTCCGAGTTGCTCATTTGCTTTTGTTACTTTGTATGTATGATTTTAGTTACTTTATGTTCTTTTTTGTGTATGTCTGTTTTCCATATCCGGTCTTTGTCCCTGGATTACATTATTTTGATTACCGCTATAACCTTAGTTCACTTGATTACTCTTATAACTTAGTATAGACTCTGAAATGATGTATTCATTTATCTGAACAGTGTGCTTTATTATTAAAATTCAGGGAGAAAACTCCATGTATTCTTTCCATTGACCTGTCTTGACCATAGGGACCTAAGGTCATAAGTCAGATCCATTCAATGGCCAAAATTTGTCCTGAAATGTTGTTTTAGCGATTTTTTACATTTAAAATGTTTGGTCATGGATGATAAAATGTAAAATAATGTTGAAACAAGTTTTGCTCATTTAATGGATCTGAACTTATACCCACAAGTCCCTGTGGTCTTGACATTATTGTGTAACTATTTTAGAGAAAACAACCTTTAAGATTAATAAAGAATTTAATGCATTCACGTATTCCTAAATGAAAAAAATAGTCAAAATGCACTATACCCTTATATTGTATCAATTGCTCATTGCAACATTTTATTATGAAAAAAAAAACTCACCATGCTCTAAACAACTTTCAAATGATGACCGTATGATAAGCCAAATAATACCATAAATATACTTATTGAGTACCATAAATTATCTGCACACATGCTGGTTTTTAAGCATTGTAGGTTAAAACATACATTTGCCTACACAATGCATTAAATGTCTCATAAAACTTGCAAATAATGCACCCTTAATTTTGATATTTATTTGCATGTAAACTTGAAATTTAATTGACAGCATAGTTTAAAGAGTTTATTTTATATTTAAATTAGATATTAATCTAAATTTAATGTCATTGAAATTTGAAATTTAAAACAAATACATTTCATTAAATTACAAATTTAAACAAAAACATTTTTTTTAATATGAAGGTTATTCTAATTTAATATTGCCCTTTAAACTGATATTAAATCTGGGAAATTATTTGGTCAAAATAAATTGGGGGTAAAATGTAAAATAAATTTGAAATTTTCTACTACATTTTGCACTTTATACTTCACAACGTTTATAAAATGTTAATTTAATTTCAAACTAAATGCATCATTCCATGCAGTGGGTATGTCTAATGTGCATTACAAAAGATTCAAACGAACAACGGCTAACTTGGAAACAAACGATTCATTTGTTCACACTGATCTTGTCAAAATCAGGTAAAAATAAAAGTCAGGCCTTTTTGTGGCTGTGGATTTACATTAAAAGTTTTGGTACTATCGTGGTTTTAAATTCAAAAGGAAAATGTAAATTTAAAAGTTCAAGAAAATTTGGAATGTGTTGATCTTCTCCTGTTTTACTAAAAATATAACGTAGATACAGTGGTGAATATCTGTTAAAACTATATCTTTGTTTTGATACATCCACCACTACTAATTATTCCCAAATGACGTAACATTTTGCACGTGTGTTTGTGCAGTTTGTTTTCTCAATAAAATCATCGTTCAAGGTACCGAATAATTGAATTGAAGTAGGATATCATCATGTTGACGTGCACTGACTGTCGTAAGCTTCGTCGCGGTAGGAACGGCAGCAATGATTCTAACAGATTTCAGTTCTAAAGTATAATGGATGGAAACATACTCTGCCATTCATAGTGTACCCATAAAAATCAAGCTTTTTCTGTGCATATATCTGTGACATATTTGCCTCTTTCGTGCGTTATAAGCATGGCTAAATATAGTAGTAATTTTGCAACGTAACCCTCAATCATCTCATGATCTTATAATTTAAAACTTGCGCGAAATAAGGCATTCTTACAATGTTATCATCATCTAAAGGTACACGTCACTAAGCTACCGACTCAACGGCGTATACAATGCAGTGAACGTCATTGTTTTAGTCATTTATAATACTTAATGTACGTGAAATGAATAATTGTAAAATACGACTTATTTAGTATTGTCACCTTAAAGGCGTGACTTCGATGGATGAAGAGGGCAATGGTAATTACTGTAGTCGATCAAATTATTTTTAGTTGTGATTCACAATAAGTTAGACCTGTTCTTCCTTAAGAATTTAAGTATAGGTATTTTAGATTCATATTAATTTCAAAAACCAATTGGTTTTACAGAACTAAAACCCTTTTTGGAACCATGACTCAGCTCCCACGATAAATTGTGCACTTAAAATATGATAAACGTCAATGAGAAGTCGTTCATATTTGGCTTTATTCTCAATCAAAAAAGCTTGTCAACCACATGCTGAAGAACACCGACTATTGTCATCCATATGTCTTTTCATTTAGTTCACAACATCGGTAAAATGATCAATTTAATTACATGATAAAAAGAAAACTATCAACAACGTACTATCATCTACAGTTTCCTTCCGTTTTATCATCACATATCCCACACAATTAAGACTGTACCTGAAGAAAGGCAGTCCGTATTTAGTGACTGTTTGAACTTCCTGAACTCCAATTAGTATATAAACATTGATAGATATTCAAAGTGGTTAAACTTATTAAAGATTGTTGTGATTGTGGACTGTTCAAAATGCGGACAATTAAACTGATAGTAAGTATTAATTCATTTATATTTAGAAGATGCAAGTTTTAGGGTTGTTAATTATGTAAGTAATGATTTCAGACACAGAAAAAAAACAACGGATATCTTAACGTTCTGCTTACTTTGGTGGTTTCAAAGAACTACTGAAAAATGGAACAAAAACATTTATTTCATTTAAACCTTATTTTACTTTTATTTCTTACTGCTAATGTATTCCATCGTAGCTTAGAAAAAGCCAGTGAAGAACCCCCTGTAAACCGTCATTTATGAGGATTAAAAAAAGAACGTGTTCTATAGAATTCCAGACATCTCTGATGCAATTTATTAAAGGCGATTATACCGTGAATTAGATTTTTGTATTGGTAAAAATAATATCTTTATTCCGAGGAGTTTCTTAAACTTGATTAATGCAAAATATCGTGAAATTCTTGAGTAAGACCAATAAGACCATTGAAAACCAAAACAATCCAACGTTTACCTGCTTTGTCTTTCTTTACCACAAGTAAATAAACTAGGAGATGAAAGATTTTGATGTTTTTGTAATTTAGTATTTTTCAACATCATGCCGTCCCTGTACACGATTTTGATTTCCTAAACGCTTGTCTTAGCTAGCTTTTTTCAAGATTCGAAAGCCATTTTAATTATCTTTCTTTTTTTTTATTTTAAACAGACGGCCAAATGTCTGATCAAATTGTATTATGGCAGGTGGTCGTGTGCCTTGTTAAATGCGATGAATCATATATTACTGTAACAAAACGCACTTATCTATCATGTACAATGATTAGCATGTCATTAAAAGTGAACTTTAGCAAAATACTACACATTCGAAGGGCATTCGATGCATTGCGACCTACAGTTTGTTATGCAAATATTAAAGTAAAATTCAGCTGCTTTAGTGAATTAAGTCTCTGTCTGGTAATTTGAATGAGTTTTGTTTCCGTCAAGAGATTTAAATGAACTGAGTCAGGATCTCTGTCCGTAGACGTTAATGTGATAAGTGTATGCCAATTAAGGAGTTAAAAAACTGCTCGGTGAGACAACAAGTGGATGAAACAATATCAGAAAAAAGTACTTTGTCACACCATTAAAATTCTAGAGTAGGTTTAAGTTTGTTATCTTTTTTAACCAATTGAGAATATTTTATAATGAAATACAATGTGACACAACTTTTTAAAGTTCCACCGCTTTAGGTAATCTTATTGAATACATCTAAAAACATTTATATGATCATGTAGTCATATATAGTGATCATGTGCGCGAAAAACTCTTAATTAATTGTCCCACATAATAAGTGCTATTATTTAATAAATTTTTGCGACTCTTATACTATATAAATTGATTAAGATCTATACAAATGCAACCATTGAATCGATGCACTAGGAAAGATAAGTATTTCAACAGAAAGTTTATCTAAATATCGGCCTGTGATTAAATGCTCAACAGAATTATACATTTTATGCTTAAGAAAGTAATGGATTTATAGTCGTCATTATGAACTCGTGAATCGTAACGGTGTATCCATCTGCACCATAAATACTGATTTGTTCAATGTGTCGTAGTTTTCCTTTTCCGTCTACCCCGGACTTGACCTTTTTATGACCAACACGGCGGGTGTATCTAGTTTTCAGTTTTTAGTGTGGAGTCCGAGTTGCCCATTTACTTTTGTTAATATGTATGTATTATTTTGGTAATTTTATGTTCTTTGGTGTCTGTTTCCGATGTTTGGTCTTTGTCCCTGGATTACATTCTTTTGATTCCGATAGAATCTTGGTTCCCTTGATTACTCTTAATATGGATTTCTGTGTAGCCATTTAAACGAGAATATCAATAGTTGCTTTATTTTTGAAAGTTTGTTCATTCTTTTTAAGATTTGTTAGATTTTTTTTTCTTTTCGGGGCTTAATTTACGAGAACAGAAATAAGATTAAAGCTTATAAGATTAAATGAATATCTATAAATTTGGTATATTTGATTGGATAAGTAAATATTTAATTCATCAATTCATACTTTGCTACAAAACACTTTGACATCGTCAATAACTTGCAAAATCTGACACTTTATTGGGTTTCTTGATGTTCAGTTGAATGAAGCGTAAGAAAAAAATGCCATTCTCATTTCTTTGATACTTTCACACTAACTACTAAGATTTTAATGTATAGGTGCTTGATTACATCTGCTGATCCCAAAAATAGTGAAATTGTGGACATGGTATATTTACATGATAAATTTTCCGATGGCTTTTTTTTAAATTCCTTTGTTGTTTCATGTTTAACTTAGGTCGTCATGAATATATACCCAACCCTGTGTAAGCAACTTCTGAAATATCAGAATAGATCTAAACCATGTTGAAGCGAGGTCTTATACGTTTGTCAGTAATGATTTCTGCATGGCTTTAGAATTGGCAGAGTATAAAAATATTAATAATCTTGCTATTGGTACATATGTGATCGTTTGTGTCATAGAGGTCCTAGATCATTAAGGGGAATACAGACTTTTTTTTAACAAGTATGATACATGTACATACAGTACAAACATTAAGACCTTTTGAATACGTGTCTCACACATTTTACAACCTTGTACAATAATATTTTCTGTTTTAGATATGTGTTGCTTGCTGTATGTATACCGTCATTGCCCAGAGGGACAGAACTGATCTCCCAAAAGATTTAACATTTGATCAGATAATACTTAGAGCCATGGGAGGCAGTAACAGTAGGTCCTTTTGCAACTACTCAGTGGCATGAAGCTAATTACAATTTATATACATTTTTAACAAAGCATTAATTTTGCTCTGCTTTTGCTTTGTTCAATAAAATGTTATGATTCGAAAGTTTTATAATTCCTATGGACGTTCAGGCTCGCTGTATATGCACCTTTTCATGCAACCTTAAAACACTGACTCAGACGTTATTGAATTAAAAAAATGGAAAAAGTTTTGTGTTTTGCTCATCTAAAATTGTGTCACGTTATAAAAAAATCAATTTTAAGGCCCGTAAGCACTGAGCGTTAACATAAATTCGAATTAAACAACACACTTCGCAGGGTATTAATTTGATCACAAAATGTTATTTCTCCATTGAAAAAAAAGTTATATATAACCAGAAATGTTAGAACGTCTCGACCAATATCGCGATAGTCATTCTGGTGTTCTTTTTCTGTGTGTGTGTGTGTGTGTGCGTTTATTTTACCTTAACCAAACTGGTATGGGTTAAAAATTGGTATAGGTTTAACATCGCATTTTACAATTACTTTTTATTTTTCCTTTTTATTATTTAAGTTTTTATTATCATGCTACGTTTTAATTTTAAAGCTATAACTTTTTCCATCTCCTGGGTTCTCAAATCTTTAACACTAAAAAACTAACTACCAAAGGGTAGGCCAAAATGAGGAAAGAGTAATCAAGGGAACCAACGTTATAGCGGTAATCAAAAGAATGTAATCCAGGGACAAAGACCAGACATGGAAAACAGACATACACAACAAAGAACATAAAGTAATTAAAATCATACATACAAAGTAACAAAAGTAAATGAGCAACTCGGACTCCACTAAAAACTGGGAGCATGGACCAGGTGCACCGGTACGGTGATGAAATTACTAAATGCAGAAGTGTCACATTACCTTATTCAGCGGCTATTAAAAATTTATAATACGATGTTCATTTATATTGATGATACATTAATCAAAATTATCTTATTTTCCAAAAAAAAAAAAAAAAAAGAAATTGCTGCAAGTCTTACTCTACCAGATCCAGACAAAAAATTGGCTGAATTGGATATGATGTTGACAAATAAACAGTATGAAGCCTTGTATGGAAACAAAACTGGAAACAGGTACACATATTTTGTAATAAAGTTTTACAAAATGTAGTTGGTAGTAAACATGACAGTTGTAACTAATGTCATGTTTTAAATTATATTGTAAATAAATGAATTATAATGATAAAAAAAATCTGACTTATAAGTTTGATCATTTGATTACGGAAAATCATTCTAAAAGTGTTGTAAGATAAGAAAAGCCTTCATTGTAAACATTGTATATTTCATACATAAAAGGGATTAATCTGCTCCATGTACATAGTATCATTCCTTGATTAACTATGTTTGTATATTCATTTAATTGAATACTATTATTATACCGGTATTCATTTCATTTAATACTTATATGCCATACACGATATCCGTTATGGTTCGTGACGTCTATCGGAAGTAGTACATCTACCATATAGGATGAGTGAAGTATCACCAGACGGAAGTTGTCAGTGACTGATAACTAATTGTTTTATTTAGGTCAAAGAGGAAGGCAACCAGTGATGCGAGTGTATATTGGCCGAGCGGACGTGTCCCATACAAATTTGCACCCAACCACTTTAGTAAGTACGCGTAGGACTGTGTAACCTTAACCACTTTTAATCTGTCACCTAAGGATACGTTCTGTTTCAGGAAGATTTAAATTGTTTCATTTAAATGTTTAATGAGAAGTAGAATTAACACTGTTAGTTTCGACAACTTTTCGTTTTGTTCATGGTTTGGCATGCTTTACTTCTTCTTGCGATATCTACATTCAACTTGTATGACCTTCAAACCTAAAAAAAGTTTACTAATACCTTTGCTGTTTATATCTGTGTTTGGATAATGATACAGGCAAGGAAAGTAAAGTGAGTTACTGGAATTCTTTGTTCGAGGACGCCATTAGTAGTACCAATCCTCGATGATATAAGATAAGCAGGTAACGGCACAGTACCAATCTTCGATGATATAAGATAAGCAGGTAACGGCACAAAAACAAATTATCAAAATAACAAACCCAATGATTTATTTTAGTTTGATTTTTTACAGGTGCCTACGAACAATGGATGATAAAGGTTGCAATGAGGGAGTGGGAAAAATATACATGCGTTCGATTTCACGAAGCTGGGTCAACAGATACCAATTATGTTTATTTTCAGGACGGATTGGGGTATGTCTCGAAGAACGTTTATCAAACTTTCACGTCATATCCTTCCGATGTTTTCCTGCGGTTAATATGTTTACATTTACATTTCATTAACCATATTTGTTCAATGTTACAGTTAAATACATTTCGAAACAGGGTTTTTTGCCAGTGTTTACCGAAATCATGACCAGTTGTTTTTAACAGTAATGATAAAAAGAGACGTTGTTGATGTATGTTAAATGGTCAACTTAAGATCATTCACAACTAGCAAGTTTGTAGTTTAATTGTTTTATATGATTAATATATAAGTTTCCATCTTGTAGTTGTAATTCCCAGTTAGGGATGGTTGGCGGTAGGCAAGCTCTGAACCTCGATAAAAGTGGTTGTAGATTTGTAAGTATAGATGAGTGGATCAGGTAAATCTGTAACATTGGCAACAGAAACACGAAAAATACATGTTTTTATATGTAAAAAAATTTTTTTTTTAAATAAATTCTATAACATACTTGAAAAACGTGACTCATGTTGATATTTATAATATTATGCAGATATATTTTTCTATGCATCATTGCATTAGGATGATAATCATATAAAAATTACATTTGTTTGCATCAGGTCAATATCAGTTCGGGGACGCTGAATTCGTAAAAGGAGTAACTAGTTTGATGCACATGTAATTTTCATATACAAATGTATTACAATACTAATGTGAAAGAATGAGATACATCTGCAAAATAATATTTCCCTATTTCTACTTTTCCTTTTTGTTTAGTATACATGTGAAATATCAACTTTGATTTTAGAAACTAAAGTAATTTGTTTGGTCTCAATTTTTTTTTAATTTCAGAAAGGTTTATATTTACATGAGATTGCTCATGCCTTAGGAGTTGTACATGAACACCAGAGACCTATCCGAGACGACTATATCACCATTGTGTATGAGAATGTAGAACCAGCAATGCGGATATGGTTCCAGAAATACAATCCTAATGCAATATCAGGCCATAATGTTCAATACGAATACTCTTCTGTGATGCACTATGGGGTAAAAGTAAGTTTTTTTTTCTGTGACTTTTATCGTCTAGTGTAATAATTTGGCAAACTAATAAGAATTTCAAGTCAGGAAATGTATTTTAAAAGTTATGTATTAAATAGTATTATGGTTCCCATCCAGATTTATATGTGTTTCAGTTGATGTAATGTATGCATCTTCGAAATGTCCTAAACTACCTATATAAATTGATTATGATAACATTTGATAGGCGTTTTCTGGTAACAACTTACAAACGATTCGGGCTAAACAAGCTGCTAGGGAGGACGAAATTGGTCGTGTTTATGCTAAAGAATTGTCGTTTACTGACGTGGAAATCGTAAATAGAATGTACCAGTGTGTACGTACATCACAAGGTATGTGGTTTATCAAACTATAATTAATAGAATTAACGGTCCACTATTTTTCAACTTGACGCAATATTGTTTACTCTAATATAGGATACGATATGTCGACTTTTCTGAAGGCATCTTCTTTGTTTTATGAAAATAAAGATAGATTTTGTATTTATTTACTTGAACAATTTACTTGTGTTGTATTTTTAGCAAAATTGATTTATTTTAATTTCCAGAATGTGAAGGAAAGGTTTGTGAAGGCAGGGGTTATCTAGATCAAAACTGTAATTGTATTTGTCCAGATGGATCTCGTGACTGCGAAAGAGGAACAACACGAGATAATTGTAAGTATTTTTTTTCAAAAACAAGTACAATTGAAATAAAAGACAATTTAAAAAAATTAAAAAGGCCAAAATTGAACCCAGACAATGCCAATATAGAAATCTGTATGTAAAAAGCGACAACCAATAAACAAAAAACATATACAGAACTCCGTCTGTAAAAGTGACAACATGCAGAACTCCGTACCGTACGTAATTAGCGACAACCAGCAAACAGAAACATATAGAACTACATAAGTTATAAGAGAAAATATGCAATCAAAACATTAATGTCAACATATAGATATAACTGACAACCAGCAACTCAAAGTAGAACTCCCTATGTTATAAGCGATAATTAATCAATATCATAAGAACTATCAGCGACAAAGGGCAAACAAAAAGTGAAATAATCCCTTATGTAAAAAGCAACAACAGTCAAGAGAACAAAATGAGATAGAATCCCGACTTTAATAAGCGGCAACGGGCATACAAGAAAAGACAGAACCCGGTTTTAAATAAGCGACAATGGGACAAACAAAAAGAGACAGAACCCTGTATGTAATATACGACATCAGGTGAACAAGAAAGTGACAGAACCCCGCGCATATTAAAAAAAGAGAAAGAACCCTGTTTGTGATAAGCGACAACTAGCAAACATAAAAAAGAGACAGAATCCTGTTTATGATAAGCGACAACAGGCAAACAAAAAAGAGAAGAAACTCTGTTGATGATAAGCGACAACAGGAAAAAATGATAAAGAACCCTGTTTATGATAAGAATCGACGGACAAATTTTAAAAGAGAAAGTACCCTGTTTATGATAAGCGACAACGGGTAAGCAAAAAGAAGAAGAACCTGTTTATGACCAAACATATAAAAGAAAAAGAATTCCTTATGTAATGCGACAACCGTCAAGGAAACAAAATGAGACAGAAGCCCGTATGTCATATGGGAAAACACGGAGACGAATAAAACAGAAACCTGTATGTAATAAGCGGCAATTAGCAAACAAAAACACATTTATGTCTGTTGTAAACGACAACGAGAATACAAAAACATATATAACTCCATATGAGATAGGTGACAACCAGCAACAAAACATACAGAACCTTATATGATATAGGAGACAACCAGGAAACAAAAACATACAGAACCTTATATGATATAAGTGACAACCAGGAAGCAAAAACATACAGAACCTTATATGATATAGGTGACGTCAGGCTAATAAAAATATACAGAATTTCATACGATATAGGTGACAACCAGGAAACAAAAACACACAGAACCTTATATGATATAGGTGACAACCAGGAAACAAAAACATACAGAACTTGAATGTTATAAGCAACAATCATCAAGAAAATATACACATACAAATGTTATAAACGACAACCAACAAAGAAAAATAAATATGAAACTTCCTTTTCTGTAAATGATAACCAACAAGTAATTCTCTATGTTATGTAAGAGATGCATCATCAACACGCACACACACACCTGATAACATACATGCGGAAGTCAATGTTCTGCATTTGGAAACTGAGCAAGCAAGATTTACTGTGCAAATATCTTTCATAAGGTTTTCATCTTTTATTTCATCAGCATGCAACAACAATGCTCGGACGGATAGAGAAAACTGGCAATGTTATATATGGGCTAGGCAAGGTGAATGTGAAGCTAACGCTAGATTTATGTCCAGTAACTGTGCAAGGGCCTGTGGACAATGTGGAAACGAGAGGAAAGATTTGCCAGGTACATTGATTTTAAATTAATAAAGTATAAGCTCGAATTATATTAATACGATTGAATATAGAATTGAAAATATTATTAAAATATTATTTTTATCATAACAAGCTAGAACATTGTTATACTCTGCAAATACAATTGTTACTTCTATGTGCGGATTGTCATGGTAAATGGTTTTATTCTTAATATTCGTTTTGCTTTGCATTGAAAGGCATTAATAATATTACTTTAAATCATATTAACGTTTAAGAATGAACTTAAAACTTACCCCTTCAATGTTCATAAATCAATTATAGATTCACAGAACCTATGCGTAAATATATATGATGATGATGTCTGTAAGAAATGGAAAGATGAGGTAGGAGATTGCAGAGTAGCTGAACATTTCATGAAAGTATTCTGCAAAAAGTCTTGCGGTTATTGTGATGACTATAATCTAAACCGTACGCCACTATTAAGTAAGTAATATACACTGATAACACACACACAAAACCAACTATGCGAGTCGATTTAAAGTAAGAATATCCCTATCAAGAATCATTCAATTCAGTAGTACAAGCAATTTCTTCAACTATTTTTGCATGTGCTGATTTTTTATGCTCCGTCTATTTAGCAGAAACCACGGTTCCTGTAATTCAATATTTAGCGGAATATTTCTGCGACAGGTCATTCACAAATGTACATCATTATAAAGTCCAAAGTTTCTCAAACACTAATCTGATACTTTGCTGCAACCAAAATTGCTAACTACATACAACTCATTACAGCGAAGATTATAATCGTCTTTTTTTTTTAAATCACTATAATAATGGAGGGGGGCGAGAGATTTGCGACGAAACTTTTCACTTTTCCACTATCATTTGCATGAGCTAAATGATTCGAAGTTGCACACAAGTGGAAATAACCAAAATTCCTCACAGCATGTCACGTTACCATATTAACGAAAATACAACTTGATAACCTTGGTTCCCTTGATTACTCTTTAAGTCATTGGGAGTGGGATGGATTCGTCCTTATGCCTTAATATATATGCTACACACATACATATATTCTCAGGTCAAAAATATTATAACAATATTATTTTAAGAAAACTGTATTACAATATATGTGCATCCAAGTACTAGTCATTTAGTATTTAAATAAGCTTTTGTTATTCTATTCACAGCCCAGTGTGCAAATGCTTATACGAACGACACAGCATGTGAGAGATGGGCAAGACAAGGAGAATGTATAATTAATCCACGTTGGATGCCTTTGAATTGTAGAAAAGCATGTTTCACATGCGAAGTCAATGATAGAGGACAAGAGACTACACCGCCGTTTTCCACTCCAATTAACCCAGGCTCAACTACTCGCAGCAGTAGAACAACAAGACCAACAATTAGGACGACAAGAAGACCTACGACGAGACCTCCTACCATAACTACCCAGATTACTACTAAGAGGCCAGTAGGTCAGTAAAACCTGCACTTTGGATACAGTTTTTTGTGATGTAAAAAAGGGAACAAGACTAATTTCATGTGAGAAAAATAGTACAACCAACGGGCTGACACATTTTTTAAATATCTTGGGATTGGAAAAAGTTAAAAATGAATACTATGACCTACATCTACCGGAAAATAAGTTCTGATCTTTAGTCCAGAGTGTTCAGTACAGTGGAAAAAGAAAACATTTTCTGGTCCTTAACTGGTTGAAATATTTTTTCCGATCCAACAAAAATAACTAGGCCCTCAATATTAAAAAATGGTCATCCACTAGGATGACTGAATACTGAATAATCTTGAACGAGGCCAAGACATAATAATGGATTAAATTTCTAACTTTCACAACTGAAACCATGAATATAGATGTGAAAATTGCTTTAGAAATGCATGGGTATGTATATATATTATTTGATGTTACAGAGGATTGTGTAAACCGTTATCCTGACAAAGACTGTGACGTGTGGGCTAAATATGACCATTGCAAAATTAATCCACTATTTATGGAAGCTAACTGTATGAGATCATGTAAAGTTTGTACAGATACATCAACTGGTAATACAGGAGGCGGGGGTGGAGGTGGTAACGGTGGAACAGGTACAACTTATCCTAAACCAATAATACATTCTAGATTTTTTAAGCAAGGTTGTATTTTGCTTAACTGAAAAAAAAAATGCATTTCGATTTAAGGTCAATCTTTTGTGACACGTATTATGATATAACTTTTGTCCATCCGTTCACAACTACAATATCCCCCCAAAAAGGGGGAATTTCAAATGATTTTTTTAAATAGAATTTATATCTCATTAAAGGAAGACCCCTCCCAGTTTTTGTGATTTTGTGATTTTTCATTTCAAATTTATAGGACATTTTAATGTGCTTTTATTTATTGTGCCAAATTAAACCTACATTATAATCGTTAATTGTCTCTATGGTATATGTGTAAAAATTGATTTCTGTTAACAATTATTCATTCATGTTTCAAATCCAAACTGAAACAGGGTTTCTATAAACATTTATCATATAATAAAATAAGATTTTAAGTGAAGTGTAATACAACTTAGTCGGCATTCTATTCCTTTTTTTCCCAAAGATGACTTAAATTGTGTCAACAAAAACAGTGACTGCCAGGTTTGGGCAGACCATCAACACTGTGTAATTAATCCTGGATACATGCTGAAATATTGTATGAAATCTTGTAGGAGTTGTACAGCAGGTAAGTTGGATAGTGTTATCAATCTATAAAGGGTTAGTACTGGTCCGACACAATTTTTAATATTCAAAAGAATGAAACATAAATTCAAAGAACCTCGAAGTCTTGAAAGTCAAATTTGTCGAATGCACACTAAATCCATAATTGTTATTATTTGTTGTTGTTTATAACAAATTATAAAGATGAACTTTATCAAGTATAGTAACGAAGCAGTACCACAATTATCAGGGTGAGATATCATCTCTACTTCTACTATAAACAGGACAGAGTTTGACATACATAAGTGGCACCGGTGGTTATTTATAAATACTTTTTTATTACAGGGTTGAAGCAAGCAGCCCAACAAGTGATAGCAAGTTATGAGAATGGAGGAACAACTGCTTGTGGAAGTGTTTTAAGTTTGTTTTTTATGCTATTTATTTTAATTTTAATAAATTAACTTTTTTTGTTATACTTTTAATAACTGATGTACTTACTGACACAAAATCATGTCCATATAAAAAAAATTGACCCTTGCACAAAATAAAGTATTTTATTCAGCTTAAAACAAAACTATGCTAAAAAATATCGCAGACCAAATATATCACAGTCACACAATTTTCACAACAGAAATATCACAGTACTTACAAAAATATAAATGTAGTCTTTCACTCATTCCTAGTTTCTTTAAACATCCAAATCAAGATGCATAACAAAATAATTATAATTGTGTAAAGGTTCAAGTCCTATAGAATTCACAAATTAAAAGTAATATATTCCTCATATTTCAAGTGGATAGTTCTGTCTTTGATATATATATGTATTACATATGGTGTGGTATTCTTTTATTTTCATTGGTTATCAAGGCCACAAGATATTCAGGATATTCAGCGTACATTAAGCCATATTTCTATTTAAATGTATAAGGATGCTATGTTTCTATTTTAATATAAATTGACACTATGTTTCTAAAATTAGAAATGGATATAATCCATTCAAATTGCTCAGAAACCTAGGTAGCAAAGAACTTTTTAATTTAGTTTAACAAGCTGCGCAGGACGATGCAAATCAAAAAAGAAAAAAAAAAAGAATTTTCCAGCCAAAATTTCAAAATTATTTGATTTGGATGAAACTTGGTTTTTAGAAAGTGTCTGACATGCCCAGTCAATATTTTGAGATTTCAAGAAGATTCAAAAGTTGCCATGGCAATTGTTTTTTTTTTGCCAAATTTCCAAATGCTTTGTCTTAGATGAAATTTATTTTTAAGGTGAAAATGACAAACTGAATTTGAATATTGAATACACAAAATGAAATATCATTTCTGAAATGCACCTTTTACATTTGTTATAAATTACAGAGTTTTTCTCAGTCAATAAGTTTTAAATGGATCCATCTGAATATAAACTTAATAACTCCATATATAACAAACTGACTTCTTTAAAAGTCCATTATTGATAAATATGTATATATACATAGATATAAATCAATATTTAGTATAAACATTTATCTAAAATAACACATGACCACCATTTACACAATTCTTTGAAAGCTGTTAGGAAAACTTTTTAAAAAGCTTGGTTGTTAATACATGGTTCTCTTAGATGATTTACATATCATACAAACAGCTTTGTTGAAAAAGTTTCTATAGAACAAGAATTATCAAACTAAAACACATTTACATACAAAATTTTGCAATGAGTATATACATAAATTAAAGTTAGTTTCATGATAAGACTAGGTTGAGCAAAAATGTTTTAAATAAAGCAGAAGAAATATTGAAGGAACTAATCATTTCTATACATACAAAAAATCATTCTTTCCTCACACACAATATTCCTATACTTTTACATTTTATTATCTTTCAATCATACATTCACTCTCCCTTTTATCACATTTTTACTTCAAAATTCTTCTTGCTCTTCCTCCTCATCATTCCCATAATCCCTTTCTTGTACACCATACAACACCTCTGATAATGTCTCTTTACTCATCTTAAAATTTTGTAAACATCCAGGAGAACATGCTCTGAAGATAAATGGCAGGTTCTTTATACCATGCAGTTTACTAACTGGTCTGATAATCCTTAACCCAGGTCCGTACAGGGCACCTTGGCAACAATCACATACTGATCTCCTGTTTAAAATATATCAAAATAAAATTAGAATGCCATTTGTCAACAGGAAACATTACTTGGTACCATTAGTTTTTCAATTTTCAAACAGTGAATAATATATTTGAATTATCGTTCACAAACACTGAACTTACTACTGGGCCCACTCCGAAAAAAATCTGAAGAGAATAACCCTCACAAACTTGTCAGCCATTGGGTCTGCTTAGGTAAGAAAAGGTGGGGAAAACTTAAGCCCTATTACTAACCAAAGTTGCATTTTAGGCTGTTACAGGTAATACTTATGTCATCACTAATAAGGTAGCTTCAATCTAACATGGAACTGACTGAAGTTTGAGAATGTTCTGAACTTGGCTTGATAAAAGAATCAAAGAATATTAAATAAAAATAAGTTATTGACCCACTGACATGAACTCTGAAAGCTTTTAAAGTGAACAAAGCATTTTTTATTGTCTACAAATCAAAGAAACCTTTCTAAAGCGAATGAAAAATATTCCAAAAACTTCCCAAACTTAGCACTTTCTAAGTTGACCAGCAAGGCAAAAAAATATGGAAATCTTCAAACTTTAATTTCTAAAACTCCCTATAAATCAAACACATTTGAATGATTCCTTGGAGTTTGAGCTACCAATGTTTGACTGCAAATACTTATAAAGATAAAATGAACAGATAAACAGACAGGTGGACAAAGTGCTTTCTTTAAATCCCAAAATTGTTTCAGTAAGGTATGATGAATAGAAATTAAAGCAATAAACCACCACAATGTCATGACATTTGATAGAAGCCATTTTGAATTAGAGCATGAAAATAGAAAAACTATCCTCAATTTTATAAAAAAAAAAAGGTCAAAAAATCGAAACATGCAAAATCAAAATTTTACGGAAAACAAATAGATGCCCATGACCAAGAATATCTCAAAGTTCTGTGACCTTGGCTGAAAAAAAAGTTAAAGCACGAAAACAGATAAACTACCCTGCTTTTTATGAAAAAGTGCCAAAAATGGAAAACATGAAATTTTATAAAAAAAAACAAAAGGGAGCCTATGACTATGGATACAAAGAATATCCTAAAGTTTCTTGGCATTTGCTTACAGCGTTTTCAGAGATCAAAAACCGAAAAAAACCGCCCCCTTTTTTTTAAATGTAAAAAACCCTGTAACTCAAATACTACCGTAAATGTTCAAAATTAATGTGAAATTAAAGGCAGCTTTCTCCCATCATTAGAGCAATTGACTAAAGTTTTATCTAAATGTCTTAAAGCATCTTGAGTTATTGTACAAAGTGTTGACAACGAACGGACAGGAGTATACCATAGTATACCATATGTCATGTCAAAATTGACATGACTATGTATAATAACATTTCAAAAACTTACTGAGCCAAAACATTGTTGACTGATTCAGGATAATTCTCTGGGTGCATATGTAGATCTGAATTATACATCTCTAATGCTGCCATATCTATCAATCTCTGGAATTATTAATCAAATTTCAGTTTTACATATCAGTCAACATAAAACAGTACATTTATGTATTTCATAACTACAGGCTCAAGAGAGGCTCTCACCTGGTTAACCATTTGCTTATTTGAAAAACTTGAGGAATGAGACAGGCTAAGTTAAAATCAACTTAATTGTCAAATGCAGGAAATGCTTTTCATAGCATTTTCATGACCTAAACCAGAATTTTGCTAAAGGCAACAATTTTTGAATTTCTTTTCAAAAACCTGTCTTATGACCCCTAAGTTCCATTTTTAGTATAGGCAGCCATATCTATTCATGGATTAAAAATCACAACAGTTATTTTGAGCACAATACACTAAAGAACTATTATTCTTATTTTCATTCAATGATCTTAAATGATTTTAGAGAAGAAGATTTTCAAAGTTGTACATGTGAAAAAAAAGTAACAAAAAAACTGTTTCAGTGCCATCTGACCCCTATGTTCTATTTTTAGTAACAGCAGCCATGTTTTTTCATGAATCAACAATCCCAAAGGTCATTTTGTGTGGGATACCCAAAGGAAAATAAATGCCAACTTTCATTGAATTCTGTGCAATGGATTTTGAGAAGAAGATTTTCAAAGTTGCACATGCGAAAATACAAAAAAAAAAAAAACTATTTCAGGGGTCGTAACTCCTACATCAGTTGACCAATAGTTTTGAAAATTTTGGCATAGGTCTGTCTCATGATGTTGAACAATATTACTCATTTGCTAAAGGCAACGGTTTTTGAGTTATTTGCAAAGAACTGCCATCTGACCCCTATGTTCTATTTTTAGTAACGGTGGCCATGTTTTTTCATGAATCAACAATCCCAAAGATCATTATGTGTGGGATACCCTAAGGAACATAAATGCCAACTTTCATTGAATTTTGTGCAATGGATTTTGAGAAGAAGATTGCACATGCGAAAAATGCAAAAAAAACCTGTTTCAGGAGCCATAACTCCTACATCAGTTGACCAACTGTTTTGAAAATTTTGGCATAGGTCCATCTCATGATGCTGAACAAAATTATCCTATGCCAGATATTTGCTAAAGGCATTGTTTTTTTTAGTTATTTGCAAAAAAACTGCAATCTGACCCCTATGTTAAATTTTGTTAAAATATTTTTTTTTTTTTTATTGAAAAAAAGTGTGAAAACTTGAATTTCAGTAAATTCAAGGTCCATAACTCAGACAAAAATTAGCGTAGCAGAACAAAACCTTAACTTGACCTGTAACTCATCAAGATAGATTCACATACCAAAAATCAGTTCAATATCTGCAAGCATTTAGAAGAAAGTGTGGAAAACTTAAATTTAACTAAATTCAAGGGTCATAACTCAAGACAAAAATTAGCTAAGCCGTACAAAACTTAAACTTGATCTGTAACTTATAAGGGTAGACTCACATAACAAAAATTAGCTCAATATCTGTAAGCATTTAGGAAAAAAAAGTGTGGAAAACTTAAATTTTGATAAAGAAGAAGGTTTGGTTATGGCCTCAGAATTTGAAATTTTTCAAAACTAAGATTATTATTGATTTTGTATACATAAGTGTTTACACCAGCTAGTTCAATAAGATTTAGGCCAAAAGAGAAAAGTTGCCTAAATGATGAAAATCCACAAAGTCTCAATATTTCAGCATGTTTCTGACGGTTTTTGTGAAACACGAATGTGGCCGCAGGCGTGTTTATTCTTGATCTTTATATATGTTGTGTAGTATTGTAAGATACAACATATATGTCAATATTTTGGATAAAAATGGATGGAGCCACTCCCGTTCAGACCAAAACCATCGAAAATATGTGCAAAAATGCAATAAAATGAAGATTTCACTAATATATATTAATTTTGACTGCTATTTGGTCAAAAACATTCATGATATCGGCAAGATCGGCTGAGATGTATTTTCTACCACCATTATCCTTTCAAATAAACTTACTAGTATAGACCAAAACAAATCTTTCAAAAACGTTGAATACTGGGGCCAAAATAGGGCCTTACCGAACCTACTCCTTTTTCAAAGTTCAAGGGCCATAACTCAGACAAAATTCAGCAGAGCAGAACAAAACCTAAATTTGACCTGTAACTTATAAGACTCCAATACCAAAAATCAGTGTTTAGAAAAAAAATGTGGAAAACTTAAATTTTGGTTAATTCAAAGGCCATAAATGGGACAAAAATCAGCAGAGTGGAAAGAAACCTAAACTTGATCTGTAACTTATAAAGATAGACTCACATACCAAAAATTAGCTCAATATCTGCAAGCACTTAGAAAAAAAGTGTGGAAAACTTAAATTTTGGTAAATTTTTCAAAGTTCAAGGTCCATAACTCGGACAAAAATCTGCAGAGGGAAACAAAACCCAAAATTTGATCTTTATCTCATCAAGGTAGATCTACATACCAAAAATCAGCTCAATATCTGAAAGTGTTTAGGAAACAAATGCGGAAAACTTAATTTTTTTTCTGGACTGACAGACAGACAGACGGAATGCAAATCTAAAATTCCTTCAGCTAAAGCCAATAGGGGACTAACAATATTTAAGACACATTCAAACAAGATGCTCCCAGAAGCCTGAATCATGCCACTGGATCTTTTTTTGCCATTCAAAGGCAATAACTCTAACAAGGAGTTGTCCTCCAATTTTGATCCAATAGGAATTATTTCATCAATCAAAAGTTTTTTTCTTTCCATAATAGTTTTCAACATATTAGCTAAAAACTGCAAAAACCTCAATTTTTCTCCTGTCAAGGACAATAACTTTTACAAAGAATTGTCCTACAACCTTGACATAACAGAGACCTTTGTAGACCTTCTCATATGGATCATTTCATCAATTGAATGTTTTTTTTTGTTTTTATCTATTATAGTTTTCAAGATATTGGCCAAAAAAAACCCCCATCATTTTTAGCTTTTTAAAGGCTAACTCTTTCAAGGAATCGCCCAACAATTTCGACCCAAAGGAGACTTTTGTAGAGCTCTTCAAGCTGAAGAAGGATACTCACATTTATTTTCCAATATCTCTTAAAGGTTTTGAGACATATGCAGAAATTGGTGACTTGACCCATGTGGTTCAAAAAGAGAAATGGCGGCTATGTTTTACACTTGATCTTCTTAACTGATACAAATTTTAAGGTAGTTTGGTAATAATCCACTGAGTTGTTTCAAAGGAGAAGATTTTTAAAGAAAAGTTAACAATGGACGACAGACGAAGACGACAAAAACAAAAGCCAACAAGTAATGACAAAAGGCAGCTCACTTGCACTTTTAGGCCAGGTGAGCTAAAAAGGGGGAAGAAACAAATAGTTTACTATTACACAACACTCCGAGTGGAATGGTTCTCTAACACTCAAGTCGGACCTGAGTGAAACTTGGTGTTACACTAACATATGGAGTGTTTAACACCCAGATTCCACCTACCAACACTGACCGTTTGTATATTGTAATAGTCGTAAAATTCAATGAGGCATAACAAGAAATTCATTGTAAGATACAATGTATATTCTGTTTGTTTTTTTAAGGTAATCTTGAGAACTCCAGTTAGGATAAAAATTTCGTCATGTCATTGAAAATTCGGCATTATATATATTTTTTTTATTTTGTACATGTTTATCATTTGTTGATGTGTTATTTTTTATTTACAGCTACATCCAATGAGTGGGAGAAATCATGTAGAAATATTACTTTGTATTTTTATCAAGTAATAATGCAATCTTTTGATATTTAAATTCTGCACTTTTAAATTGATAATTAGATTTGAGTGATGGACTTGTAAAAACAGTCTGGTGACTCTTTTAGTTTCTGATAGTTTTAATAATTGAGCGGCTTTTCTAGAGGTGAAAGAAACTAATTACAGGTCCCAAGACATCTATATAATGTGTACATAAGAACTGTTAAGTTGAAGCCCTTAATCAGGACTGCAAACATTTTCAGTAATAATTATAAGTTACAATACGATGTCCAAATGAGGGCAAGATGGCGATGTGTGTCTGGTCATCAAATGAACCTCAATTAATTATAACCCAGTACAGGACTGATATGAGTTTATATTATACTTCATATTAAAGTTTAGAATTTTGATTCAATAAAAGGATAAGTGGTATTCAAGTATACCACCCTTCCTTTGAGTATACCATCCTTCCATTGAGTATACCACCCACTCCGACCACTGCGCAGTCCATTATTACTGTACATTTTCTAATTTCTCCCCAAAACAAAAACACTAGACGACAATTACAATGAAGATGCAATTAATGAACTTATAGCAAACAAGGACACCAAAGAAACCCAGCGAATTGTACAAAGGGGAGTTAAGACATTTCGCCAATTTTTAATCAGTAAAGACATGTCTGAAAACTTTGAAAACTTATATTTAGTATAATATAACACATACTGCCTGCAGTTGAGGGTGGTATACTGGATCACCACACTCAGGAAAGAATATCGCCCTCGACTACGTCTTGGGCGATATTCTTCTTTCGTGTGATAATCCAGTATACCACCCTCAATTGCAGGCAGTATGTGTATATGATCAACAATAAACTGAAATGTCTTTTTTTACGATTTTAATGTTATATTTGATAATCGGTAATACCACACGCTTATAATTTCAACTGCTGTTTTATTATGCAGACAGCTTAGATTACAGCTGGACAAATCAACTATTGATTCATGATACTAGTATAGATTTCGGTGATTGGATAAAAAATTTTCACAAGTCCACCGGACTAAAATTCAGAACATAATGGAAATGCCGGTACAGAGAAGTAAATTAGTAATTCAGAATAAAAGAAAAAATAAACGAAGCAGGCTATTTTGTAGTTTGCTATTCATCATAAAATTACCTGTGGTTGATTTTGAGTATTTTCTTTCCAAAACAATGGATGCATGAAATTATTCTTCACATTCAAATAATCTAATTCAAGACCAAGTGCTCCACTTGTCATAGCAGGTAATTGATTCCCTTCAAGATTCAATTCTCTTAAGCACCTAAAAAAAGCAGATGCATGAGTTAACATCCAGTGAAGTGATTTATTGAAATTATAATCCTTCATTCAGTATTTGAGACCTTTCTATTCAGGATCTCTTACTAGAAAATTAGGATGGAAAAGAAATGATTTCAAATGGAACAAGATTACTATCTGAAGTTTTATGCCCCTTAATCCTGGGCAGTCATATTACTCTTAAAACAAAATTTGTTGAATCAAAATGGTGGTGTAGTATGTACATTAATAATTCATAACAATACATTGTATAAATTATGGAACCCATCACATTAACTCCTATGTTATTATGAATGTGTTTCACATTTTTTGGGAAGTTTTTTTAAAAAAATTCTTACAGACTTCAATATCATATTAGCTGTAAAATTTTAAAAAAATGATGAAATAGCAATAGTTATCAATGTTTTATATATCATTTTTTACATGTTTAATATTAGGTAAACTTTACGCAGTCATCCTTTTCATATTGTATCATTTACAATTAAGTCATTTTAATAGCTTGTATTGCATTCCTATCAGAATGCATTTTTTGTCCTTTTTTATCACTAAAATACTTTAAAAAAGAGATATATATAAACATATAAATCATACCTTGTCAAGTTTTTTATTTCATTTGGTATAAAAGTTAACTTGTTGTAAGATATGTCTAAATGTTCTAACTTTGGTAATGAGAACAATCTAAAAAAAAACAGAAATGATAATCTGTTACTTATACAGTGCAAATATAAGGGAAATTCATCTTAAGATAACTTTAATGCTTTCCATTGAAAGGACAATCTCAATTCAAAACTTTTAAAAAAAAAAAAAAAAAAAAGGACATTAATGGAACATTAAGTGATACCCTGCCATGGTATGGTAAACAAGAGGCTCCCATGTGCCTGAATGGCTCACCTTGTTATATTTTGTCTTTCAAGGGCAATAAACTTAACAAAGACTAGTCCAAAAGTTTTGACTCAAGAAGACTGGTAGGACTTACCATAAGGATCATTTCAGCAATTGAGAGTTTCTTTCTATCTTTTATAGTTTTCAAGATATTGGCTGAAAACATAATAAAAACTCGTTTTTCGTCTTTCAAGGGCAACAACTTCTACAAGGAGTCGTCTGACAACTTTGATCCCTTTGAGACTTTTGTAGGCCTTATAATAAGGATCATTTGAGCAATTGAAAGAATTTGGCTAATTTTAGAGATATAATAAGTGAAAAACTACCGTCTGACCCCTTTACAGACTTTATTCTATTTTTTTTTTTCTATAGCAGCAACCATGTTTTTTGACAGATCAAATATTTCCAATCCGACTGTAGCAGGATACCACAAGGAACATTCATCCTAAGTTTGATTCCAAATGGTCAAGTAGTTTCATAGGAGAAGATTTTTGAAAGAAATAACATTAAAAAGGCAAAAAAATGTTGAAAAAGGGCAATAACTCCAACATGGCTTCACAGATTAAAATGAATATTTGAACACAGATAAATCTCCTCATGCTGAACACTTTTAGTCATGTCAGAATTGACTAAATCTAACAGTTTTGGAGATATATATGAAAAACTACTGTCTGACCCGTATGTTCTGTTTTTAGTAAAGGCGGCCATGATTTTTCGACAGATCAAAAATACCAACATCAAGCCTATGCAGGATACCCCAAGCACCATTCCCAACATGTTTGGTTCCAATCGGTCAAGTAGTCTTAGAGGAGAAGATTTTGAAAGAAATATCATTAAAAAAACTAAAAAAAAAAAAAACATCAAGAAGGACAATAACTCCAACATGGCTTCACAAACAAAAATGAAAATTTGACCACAGATAAATCTCTTCATACTAAACACCTTCACCTGTGCCAATATTTGGCTAAACCTAATGGTTTTGGAGATAAATGTGAAAAACTACTGTCTGACCCCTTTTTCTATTTTTAGTAATGGTGGCCATGTTTTTTGACAGATCTAAAATCCCAACGACTGATCTATGCAAGATACCCCAAGGAACATTCACACTAAGTTTGGTTCCAAATGGTCAAGTAGTCTCAGAGGAGAAGATTTTTGAAAGAAATAACATTAAAAATAGTAAAAAAATGTCAAAAAGGGCAGTGACTCCAACATGGCTTTACAGATTAAAAAGAAAATTTGACCATAGATAGACCTCGTCATGCTGAACATTTTTAACCAAGTCAGAATTTGGTTAAATCTAACAGTTTTGGAGATATATGCGAAAAACTACTGTCTGACCCTATGTTCTATTTTTAATAATGGCGGCCATGTTCTCAACGTATCAAGAATCCCTGACAGATGATGATGACGGATGCAAAGTAAGCTAAAACAGGAGAATGACAAAATGTTCAAAATGGCCTTACTATAGAAAATTTAACTTAACCTGTATTTCATTGTAGTAAACAAATGTGCAAAGTTTTTTTTTAAAAATTCATTGATCCATTCTCAAGTTATCATCTGGAAACTGGGATAGACAGATGGACAGAAAGCTCTTTGGAGGGTATCACATTATAACTTGCCAGTTTCTGTGTTGGGCTGGGACATAAAAAGGTTAATATTATATGAGAGTAATGAAAAGTATTGCAGACACTCACCCTAATGGCAAAGAAGATAACAAACAGAAAGAAACCACAAGAACTTTGAGGCTCAGTAAGTTGTTGATGTCTGGAGGTAATTCCCTTAAGGGATTATTTCTCAGTTTTAATACCTCAAGTTGTCTAATCCCTAGAATTTCTCTTGGAAACAACTGTAAATGATATCACATTGTTGATACAAATATATACATAGAAATATAGCATACATCACAGAATAATAATCTTTACTTCATATCAATTTTATTATAAGGTATTTATTAAATTGTAAATGATCCAAGCTTTATTACCAAGTAATATTATCAGTTCAAATGTTATCACTTCAGTCATGAAAAGTGATTTTTTAATAACTGCTTGAGCCTATTACATGTCAAGCTTCTCAATTTATTGTTTAAAAAAGAAGTTAGGAGAAAATATTGGGGAACAAAAATTGTACAAGTAAAACAACTCTTCAATGTACAGTAGGAATTAAACCTCTTAACATTCTGTGACAATAACTGCTAAGATTTTCAAGATATACTTACAGAAAAATCATTGAATGATAAATTTACATAGGTCACTGTCCTCATTAAAGGTGCAAGGTCAGGAACTTGTGCTATGAAATGTGCCTGTAATAACAGAAAGTTTGTTTTTTAAATAAAAAATTGATAAAGCAGCTTACTTGGTACAAAGTTTTAGAAATGTTTTATTTATAGTAAGAATTAAGTTCCTACAATCTCCTAAATAATCATTACTTTAAATACCTTAAATGATACAAAAGATGTAAAAACAGTCTACAAACAGCTGTTCATATAAAATCCTGAATATGTCAATTTTTGTAATAGTTAGGATTGTAATTGGAAATTAAAGAACATTAAAAAAAATGTCAGTGTAGAATTAAACCAGGATTTTTAATTTTATTTATGAATTGCTCAATAACAATGAATCACACCAATATTACCTTTAAACTGAGGATTTTCCCACCATTTATGAGACAGTCAAGAATAGCTAATTCTGCAGGGGAAATAACCCCATCACCTGGGGCAGCTGAAATAAAGTTCAGATATATGTAAAGACTTTAAGTAGCCAGTAATAAAATTGAGAACTAAAATTAAAAATGGTAAACATAACCTTATACTAAATAAAATCATTAAACTGGGTAATTGTAAAGGATAAAAATGCTTGTGCAGCTTGAAACAACCCCTGAGGATGAACCCTGGAAAGTTTGGGCAGGTATGGATACATCATTCAAGCTTGATATAACTTAGAATTAGAAATGTGATAGAGTATTCAAGGGAACCAAGGTTATAGCGGTAATCAAAAGAATGTAATACAGGGACAAATACCAGACATGGAAAACAGACATGCACAACAAAGAACACAAAGTAACTAAAATCATACATACAAAGTAAATTTGACAATTTTGACAAGAATCAAAGTAATCTTTCATGGCCCCTTAAATACTGCATCAGAACTGTCAAAAATTCCATATTGCAAGTACTAATAATAAGTCTGTTTCCCAAAGTTAAAAACATTGCAAAAATATCTGAAAGTAAAGTGTTGTCCCAAAGATTTTGCACAATTTACCTATTTGCATTTTCTCTTTATATGAACTCCTTCCTGAGAAAATCATTCATTTTGATAGAAAAAGGGCAAAAACTCCTACAAAGATTATCTAATTACAATTCCTCTCTATATGGAACTCTTTCTGAGTTATAAGCCAAAACCAAAAAAACTAATAACATCAAAAGAGTTGGTCTTAAATACTCAAGTAACATAAAAAATAAACTAAAGGTGAAAACAAAACAAGACATACAAAGGCCAGAAGTTCCTGACTTGGGAAAGGCCCAAAAAATGTGGGGAGTTCAAGTACTTTGACGTGATCACAACCTTCCACACTTAAAATCTTGCCAATGTGGAAAAAATATTATACAATTAAACACTCTAAAAAATCAGTTTGAAAAGGTCGGAGTCCCTTGTTGCAACAGAAATAAAGAAACTGAATATAAATAACACAAATGTACAAACTAATGTTTGTTTGTTTGTTGGGGTTTAACGTCCGAGCAGCAATATTTCAGCTATATTCAGATGATGAACATGAAAATGATGATAAAATGAACATGAAATGATGATGAAATGAAAAAGGGATGGGACACAAAGACAATGGGGTCGACAAATTTTGATTGCTACTGGAAATAGGGAGAGGTGGGTAGAGTCGGGCAATTTAGCCTCCTGTGGCGGAGCCCTATGGTTCCTACTCCGGGAGAATACCACAGTAGGGTTCTTTAACGTGCGAGGAACGTGGCATCTTTCCCAACACGGTGCACCACTATGGTTTGTGGTCAGGTTTTCCGTATTATAGCCTGACAACCCCAGCATGTAACACGCCAGGGGTACCCCATTCCACCACCTGGGGCACACATCCCAGTTGCTCTGTGGGCAGAGCACCCTAGCCCCCAGTTATGGTTCTAAGCACTATTTAGTCGCCTTTTACAACAAGCTTAGCGCTGCTGCATGCCTATTCTTTTGACACCCAGACCTGCACGGGGCTGTACAAACTAAGGACTACTAGCAGTTAACTGACATGCCAGCTCCAGACCAGTTTAAACCTATGCAAAGATATGTCCCCATCAAATGTAAAATCTATCCCAATTCTTCCCATGCTGGGTTGAGGATCAAGATATGTCATAAGTCATACAATAAGGACACAACCCATGCCATGCCAAAAACTGCTTTTAAATATTATTTTAATTTCTATGTAAAGACCCTATGAGTGAATCAATGTTAATACCAAAAAAAGCTACCCTTAACAATAAATACATTGTATCTTCATTATTTTCTTTTTTTTTTAAAGTTGCGGTTGGGCTTAAGATGTAATGGTAATAGGGTTTGTAAGTCTCGTTCTGGTTTCAGTTTCCCTTCCGGAATTTCTTATGTAGAATGTATTGAAATCCAAAGACTGATCTGCATTTTATTGTTTACTTCCGGGAAATTGTAACGCTGCACTCACAATGCAAAATCTTCTATTTTATGCTTTTCATAATATTTTTATAATGTAGAACTAGATATTTGTCATTTTTTATCAGTATTTCTACACATAAAAAATTTTGCCCTTAGTATTGAACCCATTGATGTGTTAATGACAAATCTCCATGCATTTGAATGGTAGACGAGGACCCATTCTCATAAAATCACAGAGTCACGTGACGAGACTTACATACCCTATTCTTATCTTGAAAAACTACATAAACTTTTTTCATTATATGAGGTGTAATATGAAACCATCACAAGGCATTGTGAGTTAAAATATGTGAAAATACTAACTGAAAGGTGATCTACTCCTCCCTGATCCCTGGAAGTATCTAGATCTAGCTGAGTGGAACATAGTGTCGACACTTGGTACTTCAGTTTCTCTGCAAAACAAGGAATTAAATTTCATAACCATTTACCAAAATATGTCATATTAATGTAGTAGTAGACATGGCATACAAGATTTAAAGAGATATTGCTAAAGTATGTAATAAAAGGCAATAACTCAAGATAATATGTTTTAAGCTAATTTGTTAACTAACAGCCTATAGGATCCCACTTCCCATTTACAGTGCTATCGCTGCTTAATACCAGGCTGAAGTTTTTATTCTTTCCATACAGTGTTTACCCTATAAGCCTTATTGCTTGTTGTGCCTAGGGTTTTAAGATTTACCAGGGCTACATACATGAAGCATCAAACGGACAACCATTTTTTTGTGTAATTGTAACAACCGATAGTATCCTGTGTGAAATACTATCTACAGGAAAAAAATTAATATCAAATTTAATCCCGGGATATTTTATGATAGTTAAATATTTTCCATAGCTACTAATTTGTTTCCATACACAAACCTTATGATGATTAAACATACCAGTGTCTGAAAGAAGAAGCGTGATTGTTTATGCAAATGATATGAAAACTGAATAAAAACATTATCTTTTTGTGTCAAGTCAAAACAACAGTATGAAATGAATAATGGCAAATTAATTAAAGGATTCAGAAACTAGACTTAAAATCAATCTATCTCCTGAAATTAATGTTGTCTTTTCCATACACACAATTCCTATGACTTTGACTACCTTTAAATGTTATTTTCTCAGATGTATTTGACAGCTGCAATAGATTGGAGATTACAGTATTATGTTTGACAAATTGTCATCATCAATATACATGTAATTTTCCCTAACCCAAATATTATTTATCTACAACAACACCCAAGGTAAAAATTGTATACAACACTTATAGCATAGATTTTTCTAAAAGTTATACTGAGGCTCTCCTCGGCGTCATATGATATTTTGACCCCAGCTAAATATTGACCCCTCCTCCCAAGTAAAAATATCATAGCAAAATTTTGACCCCCCTTGGTATGATAAATTAACCCCTTGGTGCAATCAATTAACTCCTGGTGAGATATTTTAACCCCCTGCTGCAGTATATTAACCTGCTGTTGTGATATTTTAACCACCCTGCAGCAATAATTCCCTGTTGTGATATTTTAATCCCCCTGCTGCAATATTGTAACCCCTGTTATGATATTTTAACCCCCCCTGCTGCTATATTTCAAACCCCCTGAAGTGATAAATTAACCCCCCTGTTATGATATTTTAACCCTCTGCTGCGACATATTAACCCCCTTCTGTGATAAGGGGGGGGGGGGGTATGTTAAAATAACCATGGGGATCAATATTTCGCAGTCAGAATATCATATGACACTGGTATGAGGATGTTACAAGAGAAGAGATGTGTCAGAAAGATAATGCTGCCTCAGCCTTCAATATCAGTATGACCAGGACAAAGTTTAATTATTATCATGAGAAGTTTACAAGTTGAAGGTGATAATTTATAGATCACTAAGTTTTGAAGACAGATGTCCATCAAACAGGAGGTTGGTGCATCAATGAGAAAAAATACCAATGTAATACAACCCATCATCACATTCACCCCATTATCCTTGTGTCCCATCCCATTTTTTATTTCATCATCATTTCATGTTCATTTAATCATCCAATTCATGTTCATCGCCTGAATATAGCTGAAATATTGCTGCTCGGGCGTTAAACCCCAACAAACAAACAAACAAACATTCCTTACAATTTAATATTTTGGCAAAAACTATGATAAATTAATATCAATTTATTCCAATACACATGATTTTTTTCAGACAGGATTATTTCATTGAAAGTAGTCCATTTAAAAGGGGCATGGTATAAAGTTCATGACCTTGTTTATTGATCAGGTGATAGGAAAATTTTGTATCCAAGATAAAATTAAAAATAAAGCATGTTTTCTAACGGTAAAAACGGTCATATTAAACTATACCTGTACCAAAAAATTACAAAATATCCTTATAAGTAGAAAGTAAATCTAACTTCTACCTATTTGTAAAATGCAATGAAATTCAAGGGCTGCTCTGGCTTCAAAAATTCTGTCGTCAGAAAATTCGCCGGCTGCTAATTTTTTTTGCCAATTTTCAGAATGGGTGCCAAACAAAATTACTCTAAAGTATGACAGTTTTAAGTCTACTAATGAATTATCTTTGTCAATTTATCATTACAACCCCTTTATTCATGACATACATGTACATGTACCCAAGATTCACTCCTGATGCATGTATAAAGTAGGTTTTTAGCTCTAATCTTAGTCAGGATATAAAACCATTAGTCACTTTTCATATGCAAAATAATAAAGTAATACTCTAGAAACAGGTGTTTTATTTCTATCAAGGACTTTATATTACTATGCTCATATAGGCCCTGATTTTAAAACATGTTGACCTTTGTCATTTGTGGTTTTATTTAATTTATCTCCAAATATAATTAAATTTTGTATTAATAAATTTTCAACAAACTTGATTCTTTTTTCAAGTGATAAAATTTAGACCATTAATTGTGTCCCCTTTTAATTATCCTTGTTCTCTTATATCTGAATATTAGGACTAAATGCCCTCAGTATTTCCTTAATTAGATTTTGGGAATCCCCATTCTATTTGTTTACAGATTTTCCTGCCAAAAAAGACACATGGCAAAAGTATAAACAAATCAAATTTCTTTTGTCAATTCTTACATTTCAAAGTACGCACTCACTAATGGGATAATCATTGTTAACTGGGCTTAATCTATTCTGTTGTGAGGTAAATTTGTTTCAAAATGTATTATATTTAACAGGGCTGTGAAGCTTGCATGCAGCCATGTGCACATGTCCATGATTGTGTTTACCTTTGACCAGATGATTTTGATAGGCTCAATGTTATATTTACATCTGATTGACACCTCCCATGAGGATATTGTGAGTCATGTCATCTGGTCTAATTATTTTTGATTGGCTTCAGTGTCAATTGTTTATGATAAATTAATTCTGGGTGTCAACAATATTATTTAATTAGAGAATATCTGTTGCAGACAAACTTCCTGTCAATTTTAATATACAAATCCTAGGTGCAAAGAAAATTGCCAACTGGTTATATTTGTTGCCAGATCAAATAAAACATCGCAAATTGTGGCATTGGCAAAGACCAGCGTGATCCCTGTGAAACTGGAAAAGAACAACTTTCATTTACCAAACCATACTATTTGTCTCATTTGTTACTTCCATTCTTTATTTCATCAAAATGGCTGACTGAATGTTGTAAACTAGTTTTTATTGTTTTTATTGTGAATGAGGTGTGAACACAACGCAGGAACGTTACATAGAACGTTTTGTAACTGGAACATGTAATACGTCCATGACGTCTTTAATTAGTTGTTATGTTGAATACATATAAAGCTAATGTAATTTGCCTTCATCTTTATAATTGCCTATATTTGTTTTGCGTTTCACCTACAATTGTAGGACTAGACAAGAATCACAGAGACAAGGATATTGTAATATGGAGGAAATTCAGAGGTCATCATTAATATGGATTAAATACTGCCAGAAACAAGCATATCTGGAAGAATACCTTACACTGATGAGAATACAAAAACCAACAAGAATTTTACCGAGAATGAAACAGTTACAACTTTATATGGATGAAAACTGTGTTATAAAATGTAGAGGACGAATGCAAAATGTGCCAATACGGGAAAGTGCAAAAGATCCAATTTTGCTGCCGCCAAATGAACCATTAACGATACTTATAGTGGAAGAAGCTCACGAACAGTTACTGCATTCCTGAGCAAATTCAACAATCACACATGTATATAAGACAAACTATATGGATACCTTCAATAGGCCAGTTTGTCAAGACACTGATAAGAAAATGTGTTACCTGTCGAAAAGTTAACGGACCGTCTTATCAAGCACCAGATTCACCACTGCTGTCAAAATTAAGACTACAGGAGGCACCACCTTTTATTGTTACTAGGATTGATTTTACAGGTGCACTTTACTCAAAGGATGAAAATGGTAACGTTTTAAAGGCGTAAAAGTTTAATATAAAAGGATAGAGGAGTTTATTGGTTACTCATCTTCCAAAGACCTTTTGATGACCTCTAATATATGCTGGTGGGTTTGTTGCGTTTCACCCTATCCATTCTTTTTTCTATTATAAAGTTCATTCTCAATGGCATTATCTAAAGCTATGTTCACACTGCCTATCGAATCCAACCAATCTTCTAGATTTATGGTAAGAATTAAATATGTTAAAGACTACTATCTTGCTACTACATGATTATATAAGATCACAACTCCTTTTCGACCTTGATCTAGCCCATGCTTATGATTTTAAAATATTTATACGTATTTAAATTATTCGAACAAAACAAACCTATTTGTTCATATATGATGCATGGGGATTATTTTGACTTTGTCTAATAGTGGCAATTACATTTTTGTGAATTGTTCAAAAACTTCTCTGATTTTCCTTTTAGTTAACATTCTGGTGAATTAAATCGATTATGCAAATCAGAAAAAGTGAAAGGAACTTTAACGAATTTCAGGACAGATTGGCCCTTGATGCTTAACAAGCGAGCTGAGAGACAATCTAAGATTCTAACACATTTCTGGAAAAGGTGGAAAAGTGAATATTTAACATAGCATAGAGAATTCCACAAATCATCAGGGAACAACAATCAGACGATCAAAGAGGAAGACGTGGTACAAGCACACGATGAGACACCTAGATCAACATGGAAGTTAGCCATTGTGACAGAATTAATCAAGGGAAACGATGGACTTGTACATGCAGCAAAAATACAGACTAAGAATATTGAAACTATGAGACCAATAGTAAAATGTATCCTCTTGAAGTTACATGTGATGATGAAAACAGTAAAACTTTTGAGCGACTGAAATGTAATGCTAGTTGTTAAATCTAAAGTGAACATTTCGAATAGAAAAGAGAATGGACTGTTTAAATATAATTTGTGAACATAGACTGTTTAATTTTGTGCAAGTGAACAGAAATATCTGATTATTTTCATAGATTTAATTTCAAGATTTTGAAAAGAGACAATAATTTCATTTTCAGGTGAAATTGTTATAAATTTAGTGATTATTTACTTTTTGCGGCCCCCAGAATATTGTAAATGTCGCGAGAACATTACGCAGAAAGTTTTGTAACTGGAACATGTAATACGTCTATGACGTCTTTGTAATTAGTTGTTATGTCGAATACATATGAAGCTAAGGTAATTCGCCTTCGCTTTATAATTCCCTATAGTTTTCATTCATTTTCAATAAATGATTGTAAACAACTCACTGTCTGGTTTGTTGAAATGAACTTCTAGTTAAATCTGTCTCCTCATCTTCATACAAAATAATTTCTGTGTGAGGTATATTTGCTTCATTATACTGAGGACTGTACTTTTTCAGTGGTCGTATCACTGACTTAACATCCGTACCCATTAAATCTCTGACATGTTGTTTGATCATGGCAGCCATTTCTATAAGCAGTTGTCTCTGTGGAATTCTAGGTTCTGTCGGTGGAATATTTTGATCTACAATAAAAAAATGTACATCATTTCATAACATGCAAAGATGACCAAAACAAAGCAACATTGTGATGATTTGTTTTCAACTAAAAAGAGGTAGGGGCTAAAAGCTTAAAATGGCACCAATATAAAATTCCCTTCTTCTGTTCTAAATATTGTGCATATTGTGTGCCATTTTTTGTCAAATTTACTTATATAAATGACAATGTTTTCAATAAAAAAGGGGGTGCCAACCCCCTCTAGATCCTTCACTGTATGTTTTGCATATTCTTATCATACACATTACACTTGTATATCTAAAACCAATATTTTCTAGGAACTCAATTTCACACAAAAATGAAGAGCTTCGTGTAGCGCAGCATGATATAATTGCAGCAATGTGGATACAAAATCAGGTTTTTGACACACTTAAGCATAGAGCCTTACAGTACATTATGGACACAAGAACACGATATAGCACAAATTTCAAATTCAATTAAAAAATTTTTGAAATCCAACCAAATATAATAAAGAGCTGAGCTTTAAGCACATGATACGCCCATTGCCCTTTTAACTTGTCCTTATGCTTTTAATGAATTTATATGATTAACTAGAAATACTTTGAGCTCTGTAAAATACCCCCCCCCAAAAAAAAATGTAAATAAAAATTCACAAAAAATTAGCCTTTATCAAGGCTACCTCAAGTTCAATTAAGTCTGTTGTCTTGATTTTTCACCGGTACATTTCTATCTCGTTCAAAACACACTTTTCTGAAAAGGTTACCAAGTACCTTCTATATATACTAGTCAATCATCATAACAAATGGTACATTTTCAATGATTTTTCAATGAATAAAATTTCCTTGGCCGTTTCCACCTTTTTAAAGAGTAAAACTTCATAACACGGAAACATTATATATGCATTTATACAAATAGGAAGGGAACTTATTTAAATAGATATGAACAATTCACCAAAGTTTCATAAAAATTAGTGAAAGTGTTTTTTATTATGTGCAAAAACTTGAAAATCACCCCTTTTTTAAGTAAATAAAAGAACAGCATTCCAATGTCCCCTGCAAAAAAAATGAGGAAAACTTTAAATTCACTGAAATTTTCTAAGTTAAAGGGCCATAACTTCCATAAAAATCAATCAACCATAACCAAAGTCGAACCTAATCTGTAACTTCTCATAGTAAGACTACAAGCAAAATATAAAACCAACTGGTAAAAGCATTACAAAAAAGTGTGGAAAACTGTAAATTCACTGAAATTTTCTAAGTCCTGGGGCCATAACTTCCGTAAAAATCATTCAACCGTAACCACAGTGGAACTTAATCTGTAACTTCTCATAGTAAGACTACATACAAAATATAAAATCAATTGGTAAAAGCATTACAAAAAAAAGTGCAGAAAACCATAAATTCACTGAAATTTTCTACATTGTAAGTCCAAGGGCTCTAACTTCAGTAAAAATCATTCAACTGTAACCAAAGTCGAACTTAATCTGTAACTTCTTATACTAAGACTACATACAAAATCAATTGGTAAAAGCATTACAAAAAAAAGTCTGGAAAAATAGTTTAAATCTAATTTAAAGTCCAAAGGTCATAACTTCCATAAAAATCATTCAACCGTAAACAAAGTCGAACTTATTCTGTAACTCTTCACAATAAGGCCACATACCAAAAACAAACTTATTTGGTAAAAGCATAACAAATTTGAGTTATTGTCTGAAGTGTGGACGACAGACAGACGCACAATGGCATACCATAATACATACCCTCTTAGACGGGTAAATAAAATTGGTGATTTTTTTGGGGTGTGGTCCCTTTCAAACCTTGCAACTCAAAAAACATAAGAGATAATGTATCTGAAATATGATTGGCATGGTCCAATTTTGTACTAAAACATTAAATATAAGCCTACCCTGTAAAAATTCTTAAAAACAAAATTTCAAAAGGAACAGATTGACATCTGAATTATAACAACAGGAATCAACAATGAGCTTTTTCTATCAGTTATAATGGTAACAGGCATTTTCCCCATTTTAGCCCCTAATTTCCAAAATGGGGCAAAAACCTCTGCCATATCCCTAGCATATAACGTCATGTTACATGTATACTGCTGAAAAAGGGCAAAGTTCAACATGCTAAAAGTGTAAAACAAAAATTATCAAACTTCTCAATAATAGCCTTAGAAGGTGCACAACTTCAATGTGTATAGAATCACTGTGCATAATACTATTGGTTTAAAAAATCTTTGAGTTACAGATTACACAAAGTAAGTATCATTCACAAAATACATGTAAAGTGACAAAAAGTTCACAGTGGCAAAGTTCAACATGCTTAAAATGAAGGAAAGAGTTTGTCAAACTTCTATTTTAGGTTGCACATATCTTCAACATTTGTATTATGGCTGTGTAAAGATTGAATAGTATTGATAAAATACTTTTGAGTTAAAGATTACTCAAAGTAGGTACCGTTCACTAGGTAAAGTGACAAAAAATGGCTAAGTTCAACATGCTAAAAGTGGTCCATTACTTTGTGAGTTACAGATTACTCAGGTACTCCTAAGCGTGATGGACAAACAGACAGACAGAATTGAGCAGTACTAGACCTCCATTCACTATAGGATGGGCTAGTAAAAATCAAGCAAATAAAAAGTTCATGTGTGCAAAGTGCTTAAAACAGATGTCATTAACTCCTACAAACATTTTACATGGATAGTGTACATAGGATTATATCTACAAGTAATTATTTACCCAGTACAGCTTACCTTCTGGTGTAAATTCTTGAACATGCATAGATGAATTATTCTGGCTGATATGCTGATCAGCCAACAGTTTTGTCAATTTTTTATAATTATGCTTAGAAACCATTGCCTCTCTGATTTTTGGTAGTGGCATTTTTAACTCTTCAGCACATTCACCAACAAATGTTTCTAGAGTAAATGCAGGAGGTTGGTAATAATGAAACTCATCTTGTGGATCACCAGGTGGGATAAAGGGCACTTCACTGTACCGCTTGGGTGCTCTGGCAGGAAAAGAATCAGGACCTCTTGGTTTAAATGGCTTAATCAGGGATTTTCCATCAACATAAGTTCCAAGACTAGTCCTATCTCTATATAAAGGGTCTAATACATATTTTCTATCTTCTCTATTAACATAACTGACATGGCTCAAAGGAGAGCCATAGAGATGTAAAGTTCTTTGACTTATTCCTCTTCTTGGGTTGGATTCTGAAGGTGGTGGTGATATCAAACTGGGAACAGCACTTGGGGGAGGTGACTGGTGAAATGAACTATAAGTTTCATATTCTTCATTCTCAAAATCATAATTTTCATAAAATGGTCTCTCAGCAGGGTCTGGTGATGGTGGAAATGGTATTGGAGGTAGCTTTGGTGCTCTAGGTTTCCTTAAAAGTTTGAAACCCCCTTTTCTTTTCTTAGGTCCATCAGTTGATGACTGTACCAGCTGTAAATGAACAGAAATAATTAAGCTAGTAAATTTCAACAGCATTTTATTTCACATATGTGGAATATATACATTTCTCAAATAATCATTGTAGTCATTAATCAGCCGAAAATCTGATTACGTGTAATTTAATTTAATCAACTACTTTTCAAAATATCCTATAATTCTGATTACATTATGATTACAATGGAAATATTAAAGCCTCAAATGGTGTCTATGGATAATACATCATGTCAACAACAAAAAAAGAGTCAACTTTGCAATGAAGTTAGCAATCTAAACCATCATCTTTTTCGTTCACACTTGTCTGAGAGCTCGGAGAATATTGAGAATGCTTATCACTATTTTTATATATGTCCCCTTTATACCAGAGAGCGTGCTATATTACTAGATGATCTCAGGAACTATCCTGATCGATTCCCCATTCTTGATTTCCTTTTATGTGGATTGGATAATCTGTCTCCGGAGGAGAACACACACATCGCAACTACTGTTTTACAATATATATCAGACACAAAACAATTTGATTAATAGACTTCAGTCTTATGATCAGATGTCCATTAATTATAACCTATAATAATGCTAAGGGTTTGCTTTTTGTATTTATAATATACGTGGTATTGTTGTTCCACATTCTACTGGCTGCTGCTCCTCCAACCTTTACATTCTTCTTTAATGTAACTTAGAATAATCATATATTCCTTCAAAACTATGAATATAATATCAAACATCCAAAATTTATAAAATGATTTAAAAGTTCTAGATTTTATCATTTTGATAAACTACAATTATTGTTCATTTGTCCAGAAAAAATATTATCCTGTTCAATTTTAGCAATAATATCTAAAACTAAGTATACCCCTGGTGGCATACATAATATATGCTGTTTTATACAATTATGCTTATATTCATTTATACTGTAATTGAACATGTGTAACTTAAAATAATGTTTAAACATTTCCCTTTTAGTGCATTGTTGGTCGATCGTGCTGTTTAAACAATTATTATTAATATTTGATATTATATACTTTATAGTCCATCTTGTTTTGGGAGATGATGTATATAGGCATAGCCTGTTATCCAATCTCTTTGATTTACTTCAAGTCAATAAAATATTTGAAATTGAAAAAAGAATAAAATGATTGTTAATCATTCAATGCTTCTTTGTGTAAATTTTTCATTTGTTTTTTTTTCTTATTTTATTGTGAAGATATTACAATGTTCATTCAATACCAACAAGTAAAAAATAATCTAATTACATGAATTCTAATGAAAAAATGTTTGTAAGAGCTATCAAAAGATCATATACAATTGATAAGAAGTACAAAAGTAAAACACAAGGGTATATTGAATTTATCTTCTCATGGCAAATGCCCTTGGCGAAAAAACTGACTGACTGCCACTATGCAAAGTGAGTTCATTTCATGATTTTAAGCTGTATTTGTGCACAGTGAATGTTTAACGTTATTGTGGAAAGGGGATCAAACTTGTCAGGCCCACCTTTTTTGGAGAATTTCATTTTGCCTTAAGATGCATCAGAAAAAGTCAAGGCACAGTGAAAACATTGCACAGCTACACAAATATGTTATATATGGGCATAGTAAGACAACATTTAACTTCCTGACAAATCTGAAGGTAAGGATTTTATGTATTTGTTTAATAGCGTCAATGGACCAACTATCTAACATGCAAAACAAATATTCTGATGCCGAGTTTTTAGAAAAAACCTGGTCCAGGACACTCTTTAAATAATTCCACTTGTTTTAAGATTATGTTATCATGATTGTAAAGTCAGATTCATCTTAGTGTTAACTAAACAAACAAGTCTTCATTTGCAGATATATGTATATGTTTAATGAAATATTTCCCTCAAACGTTGCTACTTGGGTGATTTTTTTTTAAATATAAATATGGAATATACATGTAGACTATTTCAAGAGACCATCTACAGAACATTATAACATTCCTTGCTTATCTCAGAAAACAAGCACAAAATGTCAGAGTGAAATTGAAAAATATTCAATTTTTACCAAAAGGATGATGACGATGTTCATCAAATAAAACAAGAAATCTGTAAGTAATGGCTCACTAGTAATACCTTTGCTTTCTATCTGTATGGCCTAAAATGTGTAACCTGTACCTGTACCAAAATATTATTTTGCCAGTTTCTTCATTATTACTTGCTATTTGCCAGCTGAACATTAATACACATTTACAAAATGCATGATGGTTTGGCTAGAATTAATGCTATTTAAAATGTTTGTCGAAAAAATGATTTGATTTGATTTTCTGCTTTCGAAAGGTCTAAAATGTGTAACCCGAAATTCCTGACACAAAAATCAAAGTCCGGTATTTTTGTTATCTTTAGTAATTTTTTGCATATTTGACATAAGAACATCATAATACAGTATTATCAAAATTTTCATCAACGATTAAAATTGCATCAGACTCTGTTTATGAGACTGTTTTTCATTCTGGATAAAATTGTATCCATTCTTTGCTGGTACAGGGATTGACGTTAGGTACAGTGCCGAATTTTAACTCAATCACTCTTTTTTTTTAAAACAATATAAAATCTTTCAAAGCCTTATCCAAAGTCTTCATGATTTTAGGAAAAACATAAAATTCGGACAGGACAGTGAGAAATATACAACATATATTCTGTGTCCTAGCAGATCAGAAATATGGGTGTGAGGCTAAGAAACAGGGTTTTCGTGAGGCTTTGTTGAGCCAAAAAGTAGCCCTATTGTGCCTCTAATAACGGAGCTCAGAGTAATATCTTAGCGGAAGTATGAGTATGCAAATCTCTGCCAGTCTGCCCATTCATTTTAAAATAATACATTCGGGAGAAAATGCTTTCTGTATTTTTAACCTAAACATTTTTTATAAATGTAAATCACTTTAAAAGTACTTAAAAATTTTTTTTTGGTAATTTAATGTAAAAAAAATTATCCTTATACAACACTACAGTTGCAGGGCTGAGGTGTTCCTTTTTTGTGTAACTGGTGACATACTTTTCTGGAGAAATTGTCGACAATAGGCGCTGAAATGAGTTCGTAAATCTGATTCATTTTGGAATTTATTTCGTGAAAATCACATATCACAATAAAATAAATGAAAACGGTAACTGTTTAACACCTGGATAAAAATATCTACAAGTCATGTCCAATGCTTTTACAGTGTTTTCATTAGGAACAGGCTGGAGGCCAATTTGCATGCTTCAAACACCTGTCTGACTGGTTCAAGTGGAAAAAATACATATCATTTAATTAAAAATGAATAAATTTGTCCTGTTCAAATTTTTATTTAACCTTTTAGGAGAAAAAATAGCGAAAACACTGCTTTTACTGTATCATTACGCCACGAAATGAGTCAATCATGCATGGAATTTGGCGGTGGATGTATGCAAACATTTAGATTTGTGATGTTCAACGTCACACCATAAAATATTGTGTTAACAAGCTGATTTGACTGGGTCTGAGAGATCTGAGATGAGCTGAAGGACTGAGAAGTCTACATTGGAATGGGGAACGAGAGGGATAGACCAGTATAGGGTTACAAAGTAACATAAAAGATACTCAGACACCATTTGTTTATGCATCACATAAAAAAACAAGTCACTGTTTCAATATTCCAACTATTTATTTCCAATGAGGAGAAATATTACATGCAGAAAACGCACAAAATATAGGACTGATTTTCTCAGCCACATCGACACGGAGGCCGCCATATTGTTTACAGTTTCCAAGGCAAAGAGTAGTTCTGACGTGGGAGGAGCTTATTCTGAAAATTACTGCCCAATATGGATTTACAATATTGGCAGAAAATGCATCCTTTGCAAGATAAATAGTCAATAAATACTTGGGTACAGTAACTTCTGGTTACACATTTTAGAACTTTTGACTTCTGAAAACCGATCAAACAAGAAATATCAGAAATATACACATCAATTTCTTGATGAAAATGAATTGAAACAGACTTTTTCAGATCTCATGCAATGGTTCTTAACATACCATAAGAATAAATATTTTAGCTTTGCCAAAGCCTGTCAAACGAAATCGAAAAAGGACATCAAAAGATATAAAAAGCTAAAAAAGGAAGCCAGTAAAGCATGCAAGAAAGCCTACAACAGCTACTTGACAAACATTATATCACCAGACTCAACATCCAACCCAAAGGAATTCTGGAACTTTATTAAGAGCAAATGTAAAGAAAGCAGTGGAGTTGTACCATTGAAAGATAGTGATGATATCACGTACTCAGAACCATCAAGGAAGGCAGACATCCTGAACAAGCAGTTTTCATCCGTTTTCAACAGTAACGAGGACACAACCAACATCCAGAACATGAAATCAAGACCCTGACCTCCAATGAAGAACATCAACATTACAAATGAAGGTGTCAGGAAACTATTATCTGGACTTAACATCCACAAAGCATCTGGCCCAGACATGACACACTGTGAAGACCACCAAATACTAATTGACACCCAGCATGGTTTTAGGAAACGAAGATCCTGTGAGACTCAGTTGATCTGTACCGTCCAAGATCCAGTCAGAAACATCGACAACCAGAGCCAAACAGATGTAATCCTTTTGGACTTTTCAAAGGCCTTTGATAAGGTACCCGATGAGAGACTTCTATATAAACTTCAACACTATGGTATCACTGGTACAACATGTAAATGGATTAGACACTTCCTCCATGATAGAGAACAGAAGGTTGTCCTAGATAGTTGTTCCTCCAAAACAGCGCCAGTATCCTCAGGAGTGCCACAGGGCAGCGTCTTGGGTCCCTTCCTGTTTCTTCTATTTGTTAACAACCTGCTGGAGTATGTCAGCCATTCTGAAGTCAGATTGTTTGCAGACGACTGTATACTATACAGAATGGTGTCAACGCAAGCAGATGCAAGTAAACTGCAAGAAGATCTGGATGCACTACAGCAACGGGAAAAGGATTGGCTTATGGAATTCCATCCCCAGAAATGCCAAATTCTACATGTAACAGCAAAGAGAAAACCACTGAAAGAACCATACACCATCCATGGCTATCAGCTAGAAGTAGTAGAAACAGCAAAGTATTTAGGTCTGAATATCCACCATCTGATGAATTGGAATGAACACATAGATCAAGTCCCCAAAAAAGGCAAACTCCACCCATGCCTTCCTTCAAAGACACCTGTATGCCTGCTCTAAGAAGACCAAGGAGCTGTGCTACACTACATTGGTGCGACCAATCATGGAATATGGGAGTGTAATATGGGACCCTCAAACAGACAAGAACATCCGCAGTATTGAGTTGGTACAACGCAGGTCCGCTAGATTTGTATATGGCGACTACAAAACGACAAGCAGTGTTACCACCATGCTTACCAACCTGAGTTGGACAACACTCCAGGAGCGTAGAGCCCAAGCCAAGGCCGTTATGATGTTCAGGATTGTCAACAATTTGGTAGAAATCCCAGCTACATATCTCACACCAGCTGCAGTGAATGTTTGAGGCCACTATCAGAGATTCTTGGTGCCATATATGCCAGATCCTTCTGTTAAGTAATTCTTTCCCGACTAAATCAGAATCTGGAACCAACTTCCTCAACAAGTGATAGCCTGCAACTCCTTGGAATCGTTCATGAGTGAGTTGAAATCCACCAGTCTGAGATAAAGAATACATCCTCGTTTATAGCTGCACTGTAAATATGGATTTTAACTTGCACTTCTGGTCCTTCCAGCACCGATCACTTTTGTATATAGTCACCAAAAAGTACGAGGATACACCAGGTGGTGATTTTGTACTCAAGAAGAAGTAGAAAACATTATTTGGGTACGGGGAAAAATTGGTACGGGTACGGGTTACACATTTTAGACCCTACCCTTTCTATCATGATATAGGGAAATATCATGCTTTTCCAGCAAACAGGAACTTGGAAGTAGATGTCATGTGAGTATATTGTGCACTCCACAAGACAACATCCCTTCTTGAACAGAACAAAAAAAAATATATAATTTACCGATGGTTCAGTATGCGCCATTTTGACGCTGTCGCCATGAAGACACGAGATTATCGCGAGAGTTTACAAGAGGAGAATTGGATATCCTGGTTCCCGGGACTACGTTCCAGGTATTAGCTACTAGCAATACACTCTCACGAGTTATGGTCTCAGTATCTTATTAATTTTCCCATAGACTTTTACAGTGAAGTGCATATTTTTAGGATTTTTTAAAAAATATGTAAATTGATTCAATAAAACTATTATATACCAGCTGAAAGTTGGTACACATATACAAAATGACATGATGGTTAGGAGCTAGAATTAATGTTTTTTTTTAAATGTTAGTCGAAAAAATAGATTTTATTCGATTTTCTGTTTTCAAAAGGTCTGAAATATGTAACCCGAAATTCCCGTACCCAAAATCAAAGTCCGGTATTTTTGTTATCTGTACTAAATTATGGCTTATATGACATTAAAAAGTCACAATATATCAAAAATTTTCGTTGACAATAATTAATATCGCATCAGATTCTGTTTATGAGATTTCGTTTTTCATTCTGGATAAGATGGTATCCATTATTTGCTGGTACGGGGATTGACGCTAGGCACGTTACGGAATTCAAACTCAATCACTTCTTTTTTTTAAAAACAATATCAAATCTTTCAAAACTTTGTCTTAAGTCATAAGATGAAGTTTTAACCTCTTAATAATTTTAGAAAAACTTAAAATTCGGACAGGAAAGTGAGAAATAGTCAATAAATAGTTAGGTACGGTAACTTCCGGTTACACATTCGAAATATCAGAAAAATATATATCATTTTCCTTTGGGTACGGGTAGGGGTTACACATTTATAGTCCCTACCCACTTCCGTCCGCAGACTGGTTCCCGATCGCAATATTCAGTATGTTACACACATATGACAGCGTTTATTGACCTCACTGTTTTTCGTCTTGTTTTGTTTATTGTGCTTTACTATACCCAAGCCTTAATAGTAATATTGCGTGAGAGTGTATTGCTAGTAGCTAATACCTGGAACGTAGTCCCGGGAACCGGGATATTCCGTCCGCTACACTAAAAAAAAAATAATAAAAATGGGTTCAATATTTAGAACGTCGGCTAATATTTGTGGTAAAAACAAACGATTTTTGCAAACATGCACACCTCTTCGCAAATTCAACGAACCTTTGTCTGGACACGATATGCCAAGAGCAGGTGGAATAGCCTCAATGATGCGTTTACCGATACAAACAACGGCAGAAGGTAAAGATACATGTACTTCTCTGACAAGATTCAGACCAAGAAAAAAATACCTATGTAAGTAGTCCAAATTAATATGGTGTAGGCATTGCCTAAATCAGCCAGTACCGTGAGCTTTACCATACATTTTACACCACACTCTGTGCGAGACTTGTAAAAAATATAAAGGATATTGCAAAGGGGGGGTCGGTGGAGTCGACCCGGATAAAATTGTTGCTTTCGCAAGTGCAATGTTTTTATTTATATTTAAGCAGCAAGCAAATCAATATTTCTATTTGAAAAGCTGCCTTGTTAATTAATGTTTTTTTTTTTTTCAAATTAATGAATAACTTAAAATTCCCCAAAATTCAAACCCCATCTCTTTTCCCTCGCTCTCAAAATGGTCAATAACTTTATAGCACTTTGCAATACTTTACATTTTTTATCCCTTAAGAGCATCTCTGGCATCATCCATTTCAGTTTTGGCCTGTCAGATCAATCTGTACAGATAGTGGAAATATTACAGTTTTCCACAGATGGTGGGAATATTTTACACATATCATGTAACGTAAACAAAATTCAGATGACAGCTGCAAATTCCAAACAAGAAAATGATTTCCTTTCCTATCTTAGAAAAGCTATGCTTTGATTTTGATAATATAATCAGTTATATTTTTTTCCGAGGTTTGTTAGGTTCTTGACAACAGCAACAGTAGAACAGCAGAGATACATGTATGTACATCCACATGTTTCCCGAAGTGTGTTATAAACATAGCATTCACTTCTTTAAATAAGTAAAACAAATTAGAAAAAGACTTGAAAACTATCAGCAAAAATGAATTTATTTTTACTGAAACATAATTTTAACCTGTATTTTTTTATTATTTTCAATCAAAAATGATTTAAAGAAATTAAGATTTTAAGAAATGATGAATTTCCCCGTAAGGACAGTCACTCTTTGTTATTTCCGGAACATGACTTTTTTTTGTTAGTATATTGGGGAACCTTAAGGGAAATTTAGAAAGTACACGAAATAACGGTAGAGCTCACACTGCTTCGTGGCACTTGTTATTATGCCATCTTGGGAGGCTAATTTTTGGGTTTTTGATCCTTCAGGATCAAAATACTTTATGTTGCTGGTCTATCACTGGAACTTCCCTACCATTTCTGAACACTACACAAAAATATGGTCCAAATGTAATTCCTTTTATATCATTCAATACATTTTTTTAACCAGTAAATAAGTTTCTGGCAATTATTCAGCTCAATAATATTCTATTATTTCTGCAAATAGATTTGAGATCTAGTCTTCCCATCAACTCAAGATTTGAGGGACTCTTGATATTATATATGAAAAATGCAAAGGTATGATCACAGTTTTATTTTACATCATCTAATCTCCAAAATTTTGTTCATGCTACAATTTTCTAAAGAATCAAAAACTGCTAGTGCTGGCAGTACTTTGATTATTTTGCTTGGTTACCTCCATTTGAGGCATTATAGTCAGATTTAAAAAATATCTCACCAAATGTCATTATCTGGAACTATGTACATGTATTAACATGCTATAAAACTAGGATCTGTACAGTGTAGGTGCAAATGTACCTAAGTAGTAAAAACCTTTATATTTTTTATTTTTTCAAATTTGTTTTTAATGGTTTGTGTAGTAAACACATTCCGACTTTAATAGTGCTTGTCAAAAATGGTAAAAAAACCCTTAAGGGTTTAGGAACAAAAAAAAAAGTTTTGTAGATTGAGCAGAAACACAGGTAACTTTTTAGACCTCAGGTAAAAGATGTGGGCAAATGAAAAAAAAAGACAAAATGCTTTTATGCAGAGATTTTATTGCATTATCAAGAATTTATATCTCATAACCCCCAGAAATAAACATTGAAGTGTTTTTTAAAAGTTGTGTAACTCAGAATAACATACAATTTAACAAGTCAGTAGTCAAGTTTAACAATTTTATTTACATGTCCAAGATATACTGATGTTAGCATTGCTAACAATATGAAGGTACAAAAGAAAGTGAATGTACTTCACGCTTTATTCACACCAACTATACGTACACTATACATTTGACTTATGCATTCCAGGCCACTGGCCCTTTTGAGAAATCTTGTATTTTTAAAAAGGTATCTATAATAAATTATAGATACATGTATCTCATAAAGTGTATTACTGTAGTATTGTACAGTTTATATGACATCTCAATAAGTCTATACATGTAAGATATACATACATCTTAGGACTGCAGGCATGTTTTGTTGGAGTACCACTGGACATTGGAACATCTAACAGATCTGGTACCAGATTTGGACCAAGACAAATCAGAACAGAATCAGCTCTTATAAGGAAATGTAACACAGCTACAGGTATTTTGTGAAACTGCAACACCAACTATTAACACACTTTTGTGCAGAATAACTAGTTGTTTGTTATTAATTTTAAATGATTGATTTTACACACACAAAAAAAGAAAAAAATTGGGACAATGCTGACTGTTAAGGTGCAATTACATGTAGCTTCACATGAAAATAACACAATGCTCTTATATTTTCAAAGTAGTACATTCTAACTTCAATTTATGATAGCGCATACAGTATTTTAAAAAAAATTAAGCTGAATGTACAGTTAATTCTTTAACAGTTTTCAACAAAAAAAATTCCAATAATTTTGTTGAATAACATGACTATCAAAATTCCTGGTGGATAGTTCCCACAGAAAGTTTTTTAGAAGCTCAATGCATAATAAATTTGAAATCTGCATTATTTTCCAAGTCTGTTAATAAAAATAAAAATTTCGCTATCATAAGGGAACTACCATTTGATATTAATGTGAGGAATATGATAAAAATTGAAATAAAAAGACAGGATTGATATTTTCAAGAAATAAATAGCCAGGATAGCCTGAAGGAAGTTTTTTTTTCACAATTTAAAAAGGCAGGATTGAAAACTTGATCCTCCCTTAAATATCAAATGGTTGCATCCTAAGTCATACATTTGTTTGATTTTTAAGGTGCTTCTCCTTTTGAGTCTTTCCAAGTAGCTGATGTTGGTGATGTGAATTTGAATCTTTACAACTTACCAAAAGCCTGTGAAGACATAAGGAAACACTTTAATCAGATATTACAGACAGGGTGTATTCCCCTTGCTTTAGGGGGTGACCATACAATGACTTACCCTATATTGCAAGCTATCAAGGTACAGTTTGTTTTCTTGTAGTTGTCAGTTTTTTCTTTCAATACTGTGTGTTGTACATTGTTTTATCACAATTTTTTAAGTTGACCCATCAAAAGGAGGGAACATATTGTTTTTTTTTACTACAACGAACATTTCACAATTTTACAAAGGTATGCCTCTGTTGTCATCAACATCATTTTTAGTATCCATAGACACTTTGTTTTTGTTGTCGGATAACTTGGAGATTAGTTGATGTATCTTTATAAAGTTTAAGAGCAAGATCCCATTCCACAAAAGGAAGGTTGGTAATAATTTAGGGGTTATTGGTGTTATCAGTAAGGACCAAGCATGATATAACTTAACTATAATGACCCAAATGATTAGGGACTAATGAGCCAAATAGTTCTAAAAATGAAAATTTTTGTGTAAGGCATACATGTATGAATCTATGGAATTTATCAAAAGGTTCCATAACATGAAAAGAAAGTTGGGATTGAGTCTTTGCATTATCAACCTAGGAGTTTGATTATTAAGGGCAGAAAAGGGACATAACAAAAATTCCTTAGAATTCCAAACAATAAAAATATTAGTAATAATAATTAAAATTATTTATTCAATAAAATATTAAATATTTTCATCGTATCAAATACAATGTATGCAAAACAATTATACATACGTTTATAGACAAATTGTGATTAATTGCAAAAACAAAAACAAAAAATGTCTGTATGTATTTCTGAAAGTAAAAATAACTTCCAAATAAAGGTGTATGGATAATAAGACCTGGTTTGGTATCAAGCAAACTATTAGCAAATTTATTACTGAACCCAAAATAAAATCAAAGGATTGCTGGTAACGAGGCATTGCCACTTGTTTAAAAGATAAGAGGAGGTACATATATTTCTTTTTGAAACAAGTGTTTTTGCTATAAGGCAACTCTGTCAATAATTTCACAAATATAAGAAAAACAAAAAAAAAAAAAAAAGTTGATATAGAAGTTATATTCATGACCAATATTGTTTTTTTTAAATTAAGCGCAAAGGATACTTTTTATGATGTCTTAATTTTCAGTTGAGATGCAATTACTGGGTTGGAAACTTAACTTTCAGGTTAAATTAAATTTATGTCATATACAGCTTGTCAAGTGTGTATTAAAAAAATATTGTAGTTTTTGATTTTTTTTTTGTGTCAAAACGTTACTTATGTGTTATTTTGTGCTCCTTTCAATTAATTCAACCTTCACAGAAAGGAATGAAATAGTTTTTGAAAAAGATTTTGATACAAATCAAATCATATCCCACTATTTAATCCTTAAACTGATAATAACTACCATTATTTGTACAGGAAAAACATGGACCAGTTGGAATGGTACATATCGACGCACATTCTGATACTAATGATTTAATGTTAGGTGAAAAGATTGCCCATGGTACTCCATTTAGGTATGATACATAAGATTGCCCATGGTACTCCACTTAGGTGTGATACAAAAGATTGCCCATGGTACATGTACTTCATTTTGGTAGGATACAAAAGGTTGCCCATGGTACTCCATTTAGGTATGATAAAAAATATTGCCGTAGTACTCCATTTTGGTGTAATGCAAATGATTGCCCATGGTATTCTACTTAGGTGTGATACAATAGATTGCCTATGGTACTTCTTTCAGGTATAATACTATAGATTTCCAATGGAGCTCTGTTTAGGTATGATACAATACATTGCCCATGCTATATCATTGAGGTGTGATCCAAATATTGTCCAATGGAACTCCATTTAGGTATAAAATATTGAAATGCCCATGGTACTCCTTTTAAGGTATGATACAAAAATGTCCATGGTACTTCATTTAGGTTTGATAACATAGATTGCCAGTGGTGCTCCATTTAGGTATGATATAATAGATTGCTTATGGTACTACATAATGTTATGATCCAAATACTGTCCATGGTACTCCATTTAGGTATAAAATAATGGATTGCCCATGGTACTCCATTTAAGGTGTGATACAAAAAGTTGTCCATGGTACTCTATTTAGGTATGATACAAAAGACTGCCCATGGTATGGTAATTAAAATTACCCATGATTCTCCATAAAGATGTGATACAAGTTAGGCCATGGTACTTCATTTAGTTGTGATACTTAAGATTGCCCATGGTACCACATTCTTTTTAGGCAGAATATAATAAGTCAACCATAATTCGTAGTAATTAGAAATAAAAAATTGACATTGACAATCAATGTTTTAAAGAATCATAAAATCAATATGTTTTCTCTAATGAAAAGTTTAAAATTTTTGAATATTTGTCAAGTTATGATTTTTATAAAAAATTAGAAATTAAGAAAATTATTTTGCATGTACTTATTATTTTTTTTTCAGAAAAAATGTTTTACTTTATGTCTTAGTATACATAAAAATTCAGGTGCTAATGAAAAGCCAAAAACTTATCTTAAAATTTACAAATGTGAATTTACCAATGAATTTAATGAGGTTAAATTCTTTAAAAGTTTATATGCATAGTATTAGGAATGTATTAGTTTTATGAAGTTATTACTAAAGTGTTAAGTTTTTATAAACATGGAATCTACTATACTAGCTTCAGTCTGGCAACTGGGTCCATTTTGGAAGTATAGCTTCATACTTTTTGAAACTTGACTGTTTATTATAAAGGGTATATGAACCTTCACAATTGTGGTGTTGAAACTGCTTTGTTGTGCTGACTTTCATGGTTGCTTTCATAAAAATATTGTTTCTTGCTGTATATGCACATTATCATTATCTCTTCTCTTTTTGTAAGTTTTCAAATATTGGAATGAGCTTCTTTGACTTTGAATTATGTTGTTATCAAAGTGCTCATAGTAGCTGATCAATTGTTTTCATTTGAATTTTGTTCAGCTCAGTAATTACTTATAGTATCAATAAATTAATTAAAAAAACAGTTGATGAACATCAGAAATAATAAAAAAAGGCCATTGGTAAAAAAGAAACAAAGGCAAAAAAAAAAAAAACAACTAATTTTACTACATTAATGAAATACCAAAAATACCAATTTATAGATCTACATATATAAATTTTATAAATTTATATATACATGTAAGATTAAATTGAAATTAGCACTAGTAAAATAAAATATTGCAATGATTTCTGTGTTCAGTGTTCTATCAAAACATTGGTATATGTACCCCTTTTTATGAAATTTTGCAGTATTCCAAATTTAAAAATACGTAAAACATCGAGGCTTCATTCCTCGCATTGCATATGGTAGAACCTCTCGGTGATGGATTTGACTTCCTCGTTCGATATATTTGGTTATGAGTACTTCTTGTATACAACTAATATTTTGATTATGGTCTTCCTACATATTTGATTTTAATGTTGCTGATGAGAGGTTACTCCTTGAAACACGTGTACAGCATATCGAAATTTACAATATATAAAACTGGTATATTTTGCATTTAAGAACCATTGGGTCGATACCACTGCTGGTGGACCTGAGGTCCACGTGGGTATTCACCAACCCCGTAGTCAGACTTGTCTGACCCTGAATAATGTCACATATTATCTACCCCTTTTTATGAAATTTTGCAGTATTACAAATTTAAAAATACGTAAAACACCGAGGCTTCTTTCCTTGCATTGCATATGGTAGAACATCTCGGTGATGGATTTGACTTTCTCTTTCGATAGATTTGGTTATGAGTTCTTCTTGTATACAACTAATATTTTGAATATGGTCTTCCTACATATTTGACTTTAATGCTGCTGATGAGAGGTTACTCCTTGAAACATGTGTACAGTATATCGAAATTTACAATATATAAAACTGGTATATTTTGAATTTAAGAGGTTTTGGACTTTGAACAATTAGCCAGTCAGCAGTTAATAGAGCCTCTTGTGACTATTTTGTTCAATCAAACAGGACCAAAAGAGGTTAGCTTGTAAATGCACAATTATAAAAGTTCAAATCCTGTATAGATGTTAAATAATTTGGCAATTTACAGTATTATCTGCAATAATAACCTTTGACCATGAAGCACTTCTGATGCTCAGTGGACTTATTTTGGAGCCGTTTACAGCTTGCTTTATGGTAAGGGTTTTGCCCATCATTGAAGACAGAGTGGTGACCTGTAGAAGTTTAATTGTTGCTTGACTTTTGGTGGATGACTGTCTCATTGTCAATCATATCTAATTATCTATTTTTATATATCATTAGTTGGTTATGATGTTCAGGTGAGTGATTGAGTGTCTTATGAGCCTGTAGTAGTTATAAATGTAAATTTTTTGGAACACCATTATCATGTGTTTTTGTAGGCGAGCAGTAGAGGAAGGCTGTTTAGATGGTGATAAAGTCATACAGATAGGGTTGAGAGGCAGTGGTTACAGTACAAGTGATTATGATTGGGCTAAACAACAGGTCAGATCATCAGCTAATTTCATAATAGTTCTGTTTTTATAATCAATAATCATAACACAGCTTGTTATACCCTTTTGTATTTTAAATGAATAAGTACATGTATATACTATAGGTATATGGTATAACTTAACTACCACATTTTTCTGCTGTTGGAAATGTCAGAAAAGTTTTAGGACATTACCGGGATAAAGACAAACTATGTCAAATGTTTTCTATTTGTTGTCCTCGTAAACCTTAAAATTTTATAAACCATGATATAAAACCATAGCAATTACGGATGATACATTTAGCAACATCATCATACTGTTTTGAAAAACTCTAAGGCTGAAAATACCATTTAGTGACCTATTTGTCCATCAAATGGCTATTATTTGAAATTTCTCATTCATTTGACAATTGTAATATTAGTAGGTTCTAATTTCATGCATTTTAGGGTTTTCGTTGTGTATTAGCACATGAGTGTTGGTACAAATCATTATCTCCGTTGATGGAAGAAGTACGCCAAATGATGGGCAAACATCCAGTTTATATTTCCTTCGATATTGATGGACTGGATCCTTGCTTTGCCCCAGGAACAGGTAATCCTTTTAACATAAACTTCACAAGTTCACCTATACATTTTATATTTATCATAAATCCTTGGACAAGTATATATTGCCTATAAATTGAGATCTCTCCAAAAAAATTAAGTTTGTTACCTTAACATTATTGGCAGATATAGTGTATTCATATAACAGAAACAGCCTCCTTCTGTCATAGACAGTATACCTCTTTCAGCTAACTTGACCTGTAAAGCACCAACCATTTTTATACTGGGGTGTTGGGGGAGCTGGAATTTTTTTTCAGGAGCAGCCTTACTTAAAACTATTTATTTGAAAATCTACATTGTTAAGTAATGGGGAAATATTGAATCTCATTTTTTTTTGTCCATGGCTGAGTAAAAACATTATTTTTTTCTCTAATTTGAAATAATATTATTGTTTTTTTAATAATCCCAGCCCCTTCCTCTAAGTATAAAAATGGTCGGTGCGTTGTAAGTAGTGTGGCTGATGTCATGCAGGAAGCAGAAACTTCCAACCCTTAATGAGAAGTTGTTTCACTGTTTTAATTGAGTTCATACTGTATTGTTATCTTTTCTGTATGTACTCTTTTAGTTTTATTTTCATTTTGGGTGATATGTTGTATGTGTATGAGTCGTTAGGTGCATCCCACATTGTTTTTGTCCACTGATTTACTTATGCTTATTTGCTGTGTAATAATTACATTCACAGTGAACCACACAAGACAAAAAAGTACATGTACCTATAAAATCAGTTTTTAACACTATTGGGCACAAATGTTTTTTCATAGACCCAAAATTAATAGCAATCAATATGCTCATATCACAGAGTCCTAAAATCATTTTCCTTTTAGTGGGCATTTTCAAGTTAGGATGAGTTCCCACACTCTCTTGTCTTTATTTATCATAAAATCTAATCCAATCAAGGGCATATGGGATAAAACAGACAATTTACGAAATTGGAATTTAATATCACCAAGACATTTGTGGAAAATGATGGAGGTATTCTCCCATGCTATAAAATTCAACATTTTACAGAAAAAATGTGATGTTATGCTTTTTCCTTATGAAACTGAGATTTTATCCAATCATGACAGAAATTCGTAGTATTTTACTTAGTTTAAAAAAAAATTGTGATGGAGCAAAAAAAAAAATCTTGTCTGAGAACAAGTCCCCTGTCCCCCTTAGGATTAAAAAGGTCGATGCTTTTTTATATAAACATTTATGAATTGACTGTAGCAAACTCTACAGGTTGGGGAACGAGAATCTTTTAAAAAATCAATATTCTGCAAATCCTCAGGGTATGAATATATTGTCTTAAAAAAAAGATAAAATAATCTCAAGCTTACTGTAACAAATTTTCTAATGCAATATGCATTGCTTGAAATATCCAGTGAGGCTTTTTTTATCTTACATGAATTAAAGTAAGATTGCACTGTAATGATCCCTTCAAATAGTTACATAAGTTGTATATTATACAGGTACCCCAGAAGTTGGAGGGTTGACAAGTGTCCAGGGGCTAGAGATTGTCAGAGGTTGTAAAGGACTTAACATTGTAGGAGGAGATTTAGTGGAGGTATGCATTGCTCTAACATAGTCACTGTCATACAAGATTATTTTAGCATTGTACTGACCACAGCTACATGTCTGCACACTTTGCATTGTATGAAACAGTTATATAAACATGCATTTAGATTTAGATATTGAAATGCAAGGCAATGAAAAGGACAAATAAATACCAACCATATAAATATTGCAAACTGCATTATGTTGTACACACGTTTCCAGGAATAATCTCTTACCAGTAGCATTAGGACCAAATACTTATGAAAATTCAAGATCCAAAAATAAAGTCTTGACAAAATAATTGTAGTAAACTTAACAATTCTGTATAACACTCAGTATTTAGAAGACCAGATACGATGCTTGTGCATACACAATCTGTGCCCAACAATTCTGTGTAACGCTGAATATTGGAAAGACCAGATGCAGTGCTTTTGCATACACTATCTGTGCCAAAAAACTTCTGTTACTTCATCAACATGTGACTATTTATATTGTAGTAATATATTTCTTTGCAAAGTTTAATCAGCCGTAGGAGCTAATTAAAAAAAACCCACTTTTATCTGTCAAATAACATTTCAAACTCCCTGACCACTACCTTGAGGATTTTTATTTTGAAAAAATCTTCTGTTATCAAACCAAATAGTCAATGAATCACCAAACAATTGGAGAATTGGGAAATGCTTTGAGCGAAAAGTTTAAATCCCAGTAGGATTCTTCAAAAAAGATATTCCTGTATTTCATGTAATCTCTTTATGCATAGGTCATTTATTTGTATATCAAAATTTTCAAGATCTTCATAGTTTTTCTATTTTCGAAACATTCAAGGACGTTTACAAGTAGTTTATTTTTTTATCATTAGAAGTGTACCCATCATATGCACATTTATGTAGTGGCTATATTTAAGACATTACATCAAACTTATTCTCTGACACTGAATAAGATCATATAATATCTTTCCATTACAATACATCTGTTGAGAATTGCGGGACTTTTTAACGTCGGCATTACGCAGCACCGCACCCGAGTACCATATCCAAATTCATATGCACGTTCAGGTCAAGAAATATTGCAATCAAGTTTACAGGCAAGTCAAAATCATAGACTACCAAAGCTAACGTTACCCGAGTTTCACGGCGATATATGTTAGAAATGCATTATTTTTGGGAATCATTTGAATTCACAATTCACAAGAACCACACGCTCACAGATATTCAGAAAATCTCATACTTGAAATCGTCATTGAAGTCAGAGGCAGCCAGTGTAATTTCAAGACTTACCATGACAAATCACAATTATAACAAAACTGTATAACTTTTGACAAATCGTTATGGTCAAACTCACAAAGTAACAAATGCATACGTAAGAGCTCTATTAGATATGTCATCTCCTGACGAGTGTTTAGAAAATATTAGATCATTTTACAAAAAATCTGAGGCATACATCAGAGGACTTGAATCGCTAGGACAATGTCAGGAAATATTCGGTTCACTGTTGATCCCGTCATGCTAAGTAAATTACCTCAGTATTTTAGAATAAATATAACTAGAGAAAATGGTAGCCACAACTGGATGATAGCAAAACTCAGAGATTCGATTTCCAGGGAACTGGCAATTCAAGAGTCGGGTAAGACTGACTACAGTTACTCAAGTCGTATAGTTACTTATACAGCAAATTTCGTTGCTGGCGTCAGTAAGAATTATGACAAAAATAGCACATGCAAAACCTCAAAATTCGTAAATGAACAAAACCATTAATCAAAAGAAATGTGTATACTGTGCACAACCATCATTGGACTGTAGAGACATCACATACAATGAGCAGAGAGTCACATTCATAAAATAAAAGAAGTGATGCTTCAATTGTTTCGGTGCATACAAAGTATCAGAGTTTAAATCTAGATACGACTGTAGGAATTGCCATCGTAGACACCATACATCGCTTTGTCAAAAGGGAAAGAACATAAAATCAGAATGTGAAAACAAAGGAGACAAAAGTAAAACTTCAATGTATTATACATCAGCTACATTAGAAACAGCTATTCTTCTGTTAAAAACAGCCATAGCAGAAGTCACATTTGACAAGAATCAAGCCGAAGCAAATATACTTTTCGACGAGGGTGTTCAAGGTTCATTAATCTCCGAAAAAGCTAGCAAACAAACTTAATGCCATAAAATAGAAGGAACAGAGTAATTGAATATCACATGGTTTGGAGACAAAGCCAAGGATATTAGAAATCATGACAGAACTACAATACTGCTTAGAGCAAACAACAGAGAAGTCATAGCTATCAAAGTCTTAACTGTACCAAACATCGCATCACCACTCCAAAATCAGTGTAGGAAACTGACCCAAAATTTGCATTATTTACGAAACTTATCATTAGCACTAATAATATTAAGCTCTATCATTAAGATTGAATGCTAACTGACGTGGAGATTCATTTTTCTCCCCTAGGCCACTCCTATGCACATTTTGCCATTTGTGAAAAGTTCTGGTTGATTGTCAAACCTACTGGAGACCACATGTTTGACACTCAAGAAGATAGATTACAATTTAGGTCTTGCAAGTTGAACAAGAAAAAAATAACATTTATATGTGTGTGTGTGTGTGTGTGTGTGTGTGTGTGTGCGCAGTGAATGGGGAAGGTGGACAATATGTGGACAACGAGTAATCATTGTCTATTTGTTTTTTATTGGTTATTCAGTTAAACACATACCAACAAGTTCTTGGTGATTTTTGTCTGTTTAGAGTCTTGATTAATCAAGAGAACCAACATTCGAGCAGAAATAAAATCAATATTATCCATTGATAAATACCAGACAGGAAAAACAGACACACAACCCGGTAACAAAGAATATGAAATAACCAAAATAACGCGTACAAAGGAACGTAAACAAGAGCAACTTGAACTCCTTCAAAAACTTGGAGCATGGACCAGGTGCACTCATAGGTAAGCATCCTCTGCTTTTCTAGAAACACCCGCCAAAGTGCTCATACACTGTCAATGTTGGAGTACATGTAGATAAAAGAGGCAAACTTCTGTAGTGGTGACTTCAATTTTGTAACAACATAATCCTGCTCCAGAAGCCAAATTGAAAAAAAGTTGTTACTGCATTCAGCATACTGGTTCTTTATTGTTATGTTCCACACCTGTATTTTTTTGCCAAAGAAAGACCGTTGTATTATAAAACAACTTCTACAAGTACTCATTTAATGTAGTTCTAGAACAAATTCGCTTTGAATAGTCGCTGATAATGTTTATCACATTGTTATGAAAGTAGCAGGTAAGTATGGATAATTGGTTGGTATATAAACCTTTTATTGGCCAATATAAGTACAATGTATATATTTAAATATATTACAGGTTTCGCCACCTTATGATACTACAGGCATGACAGCCCTAGTTGGTGCCAACTTGCTGTTTGAGATGTTATGTGTTCTTCCAGGTGTGAAGTATATGTAATGACTCCTGCTGTCACTAGAAGGATCTATACTACTGTATAGGTCTTGAATGTAAACTAAACAACTATTTGTGATTTTATAGTTCGGTTTGATCAGAAATGTTTTTCTTTTAATGTAATTCTTATACATGTATTTTCTAAGAGAATATTTTGAGTAAATATTTTTTACTATATGCATTTATGTAGATTATATGATTGACTGGTATTGCGGCATTGATATTACAAGCACGTCAAATAACTTTATATGCAGATATTTTGTTACTATTGTTTCAAGGTTAAATTTTCAGGAAACAACAAATTAGATAAGGATACTACAGACACTGTGAAGTCAGCCTCATATCTTGACCTACACTTAGAAATCGATGGTAAAGGAAAACTATCGACCAAACTTTACGACTAACGTGATGACTTTTCATTCAGAATTGTCAACTTTCCTTTTGTCTATGGCAACATCCCTTCGGCTCCTGCGTATGGAGTGTTCATGTCACAACTCATACGTTATGCCAGAGCTTGCCGAAACTACGCAGACTTTTTGTATCGCGCTAGAACTCTAACAAATCGGCTTCTGGAACAGGGTTATGTTGCTACAAGATTGAACAAGGTTGCTACAACACCATGAAAACTGATTTATTCAACGGGTCATAGTTTTCCTTTCCTCGTTTGTCTACCCCGGACTTGACTTTTTATGAGCAACTCGGCGGGTGTTTCTAGAAAAGCAGAGGACGCTTACCCTACCGGTGCACCTGGTCCATGCTCTCAGTTTTTAGTGGAGTCCGAGTTGCTCATTTACTTTTGTTACTTTTGATGTATGATTTTAGTTACTTTATGTTCTTTGTTGTGTATGTCTGTTTTCCATGTCAGGTCTTTGTCCCTGGATTACATTCTTTTGATTACCGCTATAACCTTGGTTCCCTTGATTACTCTTTGATCCCATTACTGTTAGAAAAGAATAAACTGAAAAATTTCAGATCTATCAGTTACTAACGATTTATTTTGTAATTAAGAATATAACATAATGAATAATATTTTAAGAATTGATAACTTGATTAAGTGCTAGTCAAAAATGGGTTGTTATTATACGAGATTAAAAGTAGTGGTCGTAATATGATATGATGTTGTCATCGTTGATTGCGTCGTTGGCACTGTTGTTGTTGTTGATCTTTTTTTTTGAATGTCATAAATTTTGATATATTTTTAGTTGCTGCTAGAGAAAGCTTTTAATTTAAAATGAGGTGACTGACCCATGCCATTCTGCAAAAAGGGGCCAAAGGGGGGTAAAATGTGTATTTATAATTTATTTAGAAGGTTTATTTGTCATTCAATTTTATCAATTCTGTTTTTAATTTGTTAATTATAAAATCTGTTTTAGCAACATTTAACAGATTTGAAATAGCATTTAAAATTTTCAATCAATAGGAGGGGGTACAAAGTTGTTTATTTCAGGTGCTATTTTTTTTCATTTGATTCCTGGTGGAAATCCCTAATTGTATGTATGAAATGTTTAAAATGTTAAAAAAATAAATCGAACTTGCAAATGTTGCAGCGTGTCCTTCTTTGACCGAAAACCAAGCATTATAGCAGCATTAAATAGGAATAAGTATAAAAAAAACTATGGAAGGGATTAAACCAAACCGTATTTTCTAATTTCAATTTATAAAAAGTTCAGTATTAAAAAAAAAACTTGGAATGGTTTTTTTTCTTGACGTTCTTAAAGAAAGCCCAAACTGATTTGGTAGTTGTTGTAAACCTGATTGGAATAAAAATAAATTGAATAGTTACCGGTATCCTTCAGTTTCTGTCTCTATTTCATAGGGAGTTGTCATTCAGTTTCTACCTATGTTATGTGTAGAGTTTCCTTCTGTTTCTGTCTCTGTTTCATGAAGAGGTTTCCTTCAGTTTTTGTCCATTATTATTATACCAGAGTGGTATTCCTCAGTATCTGCCTGTCTGGTGGAGAGTAATATCTGTTTTATAGAAAGTTTCATTCAGTATCTGTTTTTGTTTCCTGGAGAATTTCCCTTAAGTTTCTGTCTGTTTCTTGCAGAATAGTCCAGCAGTTTCTGTCTCTGCATCTTGGAGAGTTACCTTCAGTTTCTGTCTCATTTTTCTGGAGAGTTACCTTCAGTTTCTGTCTCATTTTTCTGGAGAGTTACCTTCAGTTTCTTTCTCCGTTTCGTTGAAAGTTACCTTCAGTTTCTATCTCTGTTTCGTGGAGAGTTGCCTTCAGATTCTGTCTCTGTTTCGTGGATAGTTATCCATTATCCGTCTCTGTTTCGAAAAGAATTTTCCTGCAGTTTCTGCTTCGTGGAGAGTTACTCTTCAGTTACTTTTTTATTTTCGTTTTTAAGGTGCGAGGAACGTAGCATTTTTCCCAACACGGTGCACCACTATGGTTTGCGGTCAGGTTTTCCGTATTATAGCCTGACAACTGAGCACTACTTAGTCGCCTTTTACGACAAGCTTAGTGCTGCTGCAGGCCTATTCTTTTGACACCCGGACCTGCACGGGGCCCTATATTTAATGTGATCTCTTCATGTAAAGGAGTAATCAAGGGAACCAAAGTTATAGCGGTTGTCAAAAGAATGTAATCCAGGGACGAAGACTAGACATGGAAAACAGAAATATACAACAAAGAACATAGAGTAACTAAAATCATGCATACAAAAGTAACAAAAGCAAATGAGCAACCCGGACTCCACTAAAAACTACCAGGTGCACCGATAGAGTAAGCGTCCTCTGCTTTTCTAGAAACACCCGCCGAATTACTCATAAAAAGTCAAGTCCGGGATAGACGAAAGAGGACAGGGAAACTATGACACGTTGAACAAATCACTTTTTGTAAAGCGTCATTTATTTGTATATCAAAATATTCAAGATCTTCATAGTTTCTCTATTTACGTTTACCAGTACTTTATTTATTTTTTAGTATTAGAAGTGCACCCATCATATGCACATTTAGATATTGTCACTCATTCTCTGACACTGAATAAGATTATTTGTTTGCCTATATATTTCTCAATTATTTTATATTATAATATCTTTCCATAACAATACGTCACACTTTAAAGCTTAGAGGTATTTAGTGATCTGGATCTCCTATGAAACTTTTAGGGAATGATTATTAGATAATGTCAATTTGAACCGGTATTTTTTTGAAATTTCTTATCTGAATTAATAATTAGAATGATAATTAGAGAACACCATTGATCACCTGTTATTTTAATTTTTGGATAAATTTAGTTTTGGGGTTTCTATTAGCATAACACGCAGTTTGCCATTTACTCAAATAAATGGTAGGGTGTTCATATTTTGTATACTATTTCTAGTTAATATATTTTTACACCCCTCGCAAACAAAGTTTTGGGGAATATAAAGGAATCATTCATCCTGTCTGTCTGCCAAACCGAGTGTCCAAATTTTTTGTAAGCACAACTCCTCTTAAACCATTTAAGGGATTTTGATGAAACTGTATAGAAAGATTGGGAATCATATTAAGATGTTAATGAAGAAATATAGTTACTGTCTAGGGATTTCAAAGGGAAATTACAAAACTTAAGACCTTTACATGTTAAAACCTGGTAAGCACAACTCCTACTGAACCATTTTATTGATTTTGTTGATTTGCTATTGGAACATTGGGCAAACATGTAGATGTGCATGAAGGAATTTGTTTTACTGTTGGGGACTACAAAGAGAGAAAGTTGACTGTACTTGTTTTACTTGACTTATATATGTGTGTAAACTGCATTCTATGAGCTGTATTGGCTTATGAATAATTTTAGTTCCCTTATCTAAATTTTTCCCAATCTGTCCATTATTTGGTGATCAACTGACTAATAATATTAAGCTCTATTATTATGATTGAATGCTTACTGACTTGGAGAATCACTTTTTGCCTGAAGTCACCCCTATGCACATATTGCCGTTTGTGGAAAGTTCTGGTTGATTCCCCAACCTACTGGAGACCACATGTTTGACATTCGAAAAGATAAATTACAATTTAGGTCAAGCAAGTGAACAAGAAAAATATTACATTTATGTGTCTATGTGTGTGTGCGTGGTGGATGGGGAAGGTCTTTATGTGGACACGGAGTAAACATTCTATATTTGTTTTTATTAGTTATTCAGTATATAACACCATGAAGAATATTTTAAACATTGATAGCATGATTAAGTGCTAGTGAAAAAATGGGTTGTTATACGACAACCGTCGTAATATAATATGATGTTGTCGTTGTTGTTGTTATTATTTATTTTATTTTATTTTTGTTTGTTTGCTTTCTTGTGATAATGTTAGTTTTAGTAAACCGAATGTCATATAATATATTGTTACTTGCTGCTAGAGGAAGCTTTTTACCTAAAATTGGAGTAACTGGCCCCTTCTATCTTCCAAAAAGGGGCCAATAGGGATAAAATATGTGTTTATTTATAATTGATGTAGAAGGTTTATTCCTCATACAATATTAACAATTTTGTTCTTAATTTGTTTATTGTAAAATCTGTTTTGCGAATACTTAACAGATTTGAAATAGCATTAATCATTTTCAATCAATGGGGGCCAAAGTTGGGCCACACCCTAAAAATCATTTTCTTTTATTTCAGGTACGATTTTTTCATTTGATTCCTGGTTGAAATCCCTAATTGTATTTTCAATAAGTATTGGAATAGTTCTTATAGTTTTTGAGTAACAAAGGGTCAAGGGGGCCTAAGGTTATTTTTTTAAGAGATTGCGTGCATAAAAAATCATCTGATTTTGATGATTTGTTTTTGTTAATTGTAGATTTATGCTTAGCTAATTTACTCTATCATTATCGTATTTTAGATATCAGGTTATAAAGTGATCCACGAAAGCACCCTTAAGCATAACTTTTTACTGAAATTGAATTTCAAAATATTGTACAATATTGTATCCAAACCAGTAGTTGTGCCCAAAATGAAGTGCAATGGAGTAGTGGTACAAGTACATATATTCATGTAAAATCAGTGGTAGTAAAAATAATGTATGAAACATTTAGAGTGTTAAAAAATAAATCGAACTTGCAAATTATGCACCGTGTCCTTTTTGAACAAAAACTAAGCATCATAGTAGTGTTAAAACAGGAATAAGTATAAAAAAGCTATGAAAGGTTTTAAATCAAACTATATTTTCTAATTTCAATTTATAAAAAGGTCAGTACTAAAAAAACTTGAAAATGTTTCATAGAGCGTTATCATCCAGTTTTTGTCTCTGTTTCGTGGATAAGTATCCTTCAGTTTAATTTGTTTCGTCAAATAACTGATTTTATTAAACCCATTGAGAAATTTATAATTTGGGAATTTTTGAATTTCCCGCGTCTATGGGTGCCACCATGATCGGTTGAGCTTTGACGTCATGAAGTCCGTTTGTAAAGTGTAAGTAAATAGGTAATTGATTACGATGTCTGAAGAAATCGCAAATTTGGGACTTCCCCCTATAATTTCAGCCCAAAATAAACAGAAGAAGAGATTGAGGCACAACATGTAAGCAAATGTCAGACAACATTGACGAACAACGGGATTTGCAAACAGAAGACTTGTATGTTAGAGGAAAATCTAATGGCTACTTCCAAAGAATGATCATGTTGCCGGTCAAAAAAACTTAGAATATTTCTCTTTTATCATTTGTATAATCGTAAGCTTGACAAGACAACATATTTTGGTGATTAGATAAACAGGATCGTAGAAATATTTACGGAATATTCCTTGTTTACATATTATTTGTAGTACTTGCATCAGTACCAAACCGACTTAGTGACGTCACTAGCCAATCGGAAGCTATCGGTTAAAATCAATAAAGTCTCCTTATGATCTTCCTCCAGACAGGAGAGTTCTGCAAGATGGCTATCTACATATATTTCGAAGATTTCGAAATTTGCAAAGCCTTGAACATTTTACAAAAGCGCATTTTGAATTAAAGGTTATTTATTTTTGTTTACGTGGGTATGATTTATCATAAGAGCCTAACTAAGTGCAAAGGTTGTCTTTCCCTTTAAATATTACCGCCAAAGTTTGTCTCTGTATTTATTGTTTTATTCATTGGCCCCTGAGCGCTTGTCTCTTGTGTCTCCTCTCTAACCGTATTTTCATGTCTAGTGTATATCATTACTTGTTTTTGCTCTATATGAATTTGTAATTTTGTAATTGTAGGGTCAATACGCGTTTGAAACCTTGTCTATTCTCCAAGACAAAATTATACTTCAGGTTGGAAACCAAATATAATTTTACCGTCTAAAAAGGGACATTCTTCTGCTTGATTCTTAGTTTCCTTTATAAAATTTCATGAATACAAAATAAACAGGATTCATCATAAACGACGACAAAAACACACACACAAATAGACATTACGATTCCTACGGTATTAGTGAAAATCCCATATGAGAGACAGACTTCCGTAGATTACAAGTTCCATCATTGCCTGACGTCACGGCGTCAAGCATATCTAAGGTTTAATACGACTTCCGGTTTTGATCTGTTCCCTGGCAAAAATGATTTAAAGCAAGAGTCGTGTAAGAATTTGTAAAACAGTAATCAAACCGATACTGATCTCATCAAAGTATGTAAAACCAGTTCAAAATTAACAGAATCATATGACGACATACGAATGAGTAATGTGTAGGCGAACTCTTTTTTTGTAACATGTGACTGGGCTAAGGGTGAATTGGATTACAAGCGAAAAGTATATAAAAACCACGGTCGCTATTTCACTCTAGCTTGTCAAATAATTCGGTTCCAACTGGCCAGTCCGGTTCAATCGACTTTCAATAAAGTGTTCAATCAGCTCAAAACCGGCGTGCCGGTAACAGGATAAGAATACGGAAAAGTCCTGTGACGTTCCGATAAAAGCGTATACACAAAATTCGTAACGTATTAAGCAATAAAAGTTAGTTCTACAGCTAATTCCCCTTTAAGCAATAAATGCTTATTTTCGTGCGCTTTTGTCAAAGATTGTTTGCATCAACATTCATAAATTTAAAAAGGAAGAATAGGTTAGATGCGAGTTTTTATAGAAAATATAAATCAAGATATGGTCAAGATATGCAATGTATTTTGTGGCCTTGATTTCATTGCTGACATTAAAATTCCCATACCCACTTCACTGGTTCAATACCACCTAAATATACTTGGCTATTTTACACATAGTGGATATATACATAATTTTCATCGCAGTTTTCTCAGCAACCACATGCAGTAGAGCTTAGATATTCTACGGAATGTTTTATCTTACTTCCTGTTTACGGAGTACTTATGTATTGTACATTTAGGTGGACAATTTTACAGGATGTTTTATCATATAGTACTATAGTGTATATACCGTTTTAATGACGCTCAAATACCTTTTGTTTACTGAATAAATAGAAAGCAGACAACAACACTTCCCTGGAAGACTCCATCTTGTTATGTATATATGTACACATGTGTTTTCTACAGGTAATAAACGCTTAAATACTTAATTTTATATTTTTATATTCCTTAAACAAAAGGATGATTAATGCAATATATTTAACAAGAATTCAATCAATATAAAGAGAAAGGATATGGAGAAATGTAACACAAGCGACCAAAAAGTCGCAGAAAATACAACGAAAATTCAATTGATGGTTTCCACTAGGTCTTCATCATGTGATACCACGACTAGTAGCAAACGTGAAATCTCCGTTACAAACAATTGACAATTCCACAGTCACTTCTTGCTAATTGCTATATACAGATATAACCTTCGTAGACTGGCCTACATTGTCCCCAAAATTGAAGTCACAAGACCTATATTTCAAGGTAAAATGGTTTTTCAGTTACATGTATGTCAATTGTAATGCTATAGGAACAATATTACATCTGACTTGATTTCTCAGATAATAGTTGCACTACCATCATATAGTGTGTAATAACTATCAAACAAAGAAAGCCGAGTTGACCTACATATCAAGCTTTATTCATCCTTAAAACATAAAACTTTTCTTCCCTAGAATGTCAGCATCCCACAAAGAGAGATAACGTTGACCTATATTTCATGCTTGACTGACTCTGGTTGAATAATGTCCGACTTGCTTCTTCAGCAACTAGAACTTATACCACGATGTAGCTTTATTATGTCTCCCTCCACTTTGGTGGAGAGACATGTTCTTTTTCGCCTGTCTGTGTGCCTGTCATAAATTTTGTCAGCACAACTCTTCTGAAATCAACTGGGCAGATTTTTACGAAACTTGGTATGTAAGCTATTGTCATCACTTTGCGTCTGCCATCGGCAGCGGCGCTGCCGTAAACTTCTAGTTTGTATTTCAAAAACAATTTTTAATTCATTATGGTATTAAGTATATCAGGTCTTACAAACAGAAATCCTACAATATTTTTTAATAGCCAGATACACCTAAGCATGTACTTTTATGCTGAACAACTGGGATCATATAACCCATTCTTCATGTTTGATTGACTGGTAATTTTTGCAATCATATCGATGTAATGTCATTTTTTTGTGTCCTACCCGGTTTCTCAGATATTAAGTATGCTACCACCACATTTAAATTGATGAGTCTGTCAACATCCCACCTAAAATAGGTCAAATGACCTACATATAACACTTCATTCACAGGGTCAAGCTTAGGTCTAGGCAAATTGTTTACATGGAGAAGTAATTAACTACCACATTAACCATACTTTGAATATTTTCTCTCAAGAAAGTATCAAACATACTTGTACACCAGATGAGAGCAGCAACCAATAGTATCACAGAATTATTAGGGTTCGGCCACAAAAACAGGCAGTCGCCCCTATTGCTCTGTCTGTCCGTCTGTTCCAAAATCTTGTCCCGACTGTAACTCTTGTTTTTTTTAGATAGGCTTTTGATATTTGCATGATGATAGATTATCTTAAACGCAATGTTGCGTATCATTGATGATGACCTTTGACCTTAAGGTTAAATTATTGATTTTTACATAGTAATTTCTTGTCCGGAATGTAACTTTTTTTGTCTAATGAGATAGGAGTTTGATATTTTGCATGTGGATAGCTCAACTTAAGACAAAGTGTCGTGCAGATTATGTGTCGCATACTATAGCTGATTACCCTTAGTTTTTAACTTTGACCTCAAGGTCAAATTATTAGATATTCCATTTCTTTTTTATTGTCAAACAAGTGTGGACACAGAAAGAGCAAGTTAGTTTTGTCTTGAATGTGTTTGCATCGGCTAGAAGACAAAATGTTGTGATATTAAACAGCAATTGACACCTGCGGGCTGGGGCACTTCTTTATAAGGGGTGCCGCTGTGATTCTGTAATCCCACTTTATTCAAATGTAGGTTTGTTCCTCTAAATCTGGACTCTAAAGATTTTTTTTTATTTTAGCTTAACAGAAACTAACATTGTGGTATCTATTAGTTAATAGTACATTGAATAAGAATATTTCTGTACTAAATATTTAAGTCCCACAAATCTGCATAGCTGTCATAGATTACATGAAGTAACATGTATCAGAACTTTTCTTACATTCATGTGTAAAAAAAACAAAGCAATTAAGTCGTACAATTTTCCCGACATTTTGTATCTTTAGGAGAAAGAACGCAAAGAAACTTCTTGCAAGCAATAATTTATTTCAAGAAACAATTTCCTGTGCGTTGCGTCAGTACTGACTCTTCAGAGACTGCAAAATAAATAATAAAATTAGTGAAAGATGATATATTGTTTTCTAACAAATGAATGAATGTGTAAACGTTGGGACCATACACTCCATGCCAATTGGAATTTTGTTCAAAATGTACTTCAATTTAATTGATTTAAAATATGAAACTGATCTGGTATAATAAGAAATATACCTCTGTAGGACTCTATGTCAGAATTAACTTCTACTCAATTGGCCTGGTAACACAATAATAACTACACTGTAATTCCCTGCAGAAAAGAACACATATACACAGTGTATGTCATACAGTTAAATCTTTGTACCCTAAAATTTGAAAAATGTAAAATCCCATGACCCTATAAAATACATCCTCTATGACAGCTTTATATGACTGCAAAGCTGTACCTTGAAAAAGTAGAGGCAAGTATGGACACACTATTCAAGGTTGATACAGCTTCGAATTTTGATTGCATTGACACAGGATGAGAATTTCACCAGAATCAACGTGGCCTTTTTGGTTCAAATCAATCTAAAACTTTCATTCACAGAAAAAGATTGTCACCAGATTCAATGTGGCCCTTTCAAAGAGATCAGTTCTGATTTACACAATTTATCATCCAGACATCAGGAAAATGCTCGTTTTTGATCCATTGTTCTTAATCAGATAATGTCACAACCCCCAAAATGGCAGCTTGTAGTACAATCTCAAAATGATCAAATTACTTGTACCTGGTACTTCAGGAAAATGCTGGTTCCTGGCCCTTTTTGGTCCATCATTCCTTAAAGGTTTAAAACCAGTCAAATCTTAGTGGTATAGATAAGTGGACAGTAATATCAGAGACTTCATTTGCTTTTACTTGAGTGACATGCATGTAGTTCAATTTTATGCTTTTTGCCCTAAAAAAAGTCGAATAAAAACACAATTAATCAAGTTTTATGGAAATTGGTAGAAGAGTTTTCAAGTAATTGTGTGTAGTGTGAACAAAGGCAGTGTTATATATGAATATCACAAAAATAGGATAGGCCTCTGTAAATTAAAATAAATGTTCTACTGGAACAAATAAAATAATAACCAGTTTTCTAACATTACCAGTTGAGCAATTAAGGCTGTTCAGACCTCTTTTTGTATATACATGTACATCAAGAAAAATAATACATGTACTATGCTGGTATTAATTAAAACTTGCTAATCTGGGTCACTCAATTGTGCCCTTAATAAATTGTACACATGTAGCACCAATATGTAGAGATTTTTTTCGCATTTTATGAATGCTTGTTTTAAAAAAAAATGTCTACTTAATAGTGCATGTTTATATTAGATAGAATTAAATTCTTGTAGTGATTTAACTAACCCATTGCCTTGTGGAACCATATTGTAAGATCTAAAACGTAGTAAAATTAAACACATTTTGAATAATAAAATAACTTACATAATTTTTCCGTCATATCTTCTTCTCACGTAATATTGGGTTATATCTTATAGGTGACGGATGACTTACAATGATTAACAATCTAAACTGCATTTGTGCTGTTCGTAGAACAGTTTATTGTTAATTTAATCTTTAATTTTTTTTTTAAATAATTAATATTTTAAAAAAAAGTTGCTACTGTGACAATCATCTAAAAATGTTTCGCTTACTAAAGTGCATAATTTTCATGAACAAATTGTAGCCAAGAACGTTAAGAGATCCCTTAGTTGGTCATGCTCATATATTGCAAATACCACATATGAGTGCAAAGGGTTGAGTATATATTCAACGGCAAACGGCAATTACACAAAATATAGGAACAATCAGCTGATCGTCAGCGTCACTCATATCGTGCGTTTGATTGGTTAAAACTGCGTTACGAATTTTTTTTCTTTTTTTTGGGGGGGGGGGGATTTTGTGGTTTTTATCCACAAATACATTCAAATTATATCCTCTAAGCTACGTTGTCTTAGTTTTATAATAAACGAAATGAAGGATGTAACAGATATACGGAAAGTGCTATCGCTTTCAACTTTATTGTTATAGTATTATTTAAAAATTTTCACTCACACTTAACCACTATCTATAATGATATGCATGTAGCAAATATGTATTGTCTATCCACCATGTAGTGCATGTGACAAAGACAAATAGAGAGTAAATATTGGTCCCCCACTTGCAGGGCCAACAGAGATGGTTGCCATTTCATCGATGTCTAGTTGCCTATAAAAATCATTCCTAAAAGATTCTGTGCAAGTACCTACTTAAACTTTAATTCTACGAAATTGGCAAACTTCTAATTATCTTGACCTACACATTATATATGTGAACTAACATATTTATCAAATGCAAAGTCAGGCAAGCATTTTTGGAAAGCTAATACGTGTTGATAAAACATTTGGTACTGTCCTGATGGAACACAATGACCAAAGTGTATTCATAGACATTTTTATTGGATTTATTTTTGTTATATGTACATGTTATTTCCTTATTCGATGTTTTTTTGTTATTTATGTCTATTTTGCGTCCAAATCCTGGTTCCCTTTGATTTCCCTTTTATTCAATATTTAGTATACTAACACGGATTGTTGGTATAATTATTTGGTAACTAATTGTAAATCAGCGCATTTTTAATTTGGTCTGGAAATGTCAATGACTACTATGACGATTATGATGCACTCAAACTAACTTGTAAGTAAAGTGCAATGTTTTCAGCATTCTTTGAGTTATCGTGAATACGAATGTGTGTATATATAATTAATTACTTTTGTAAGGAACAATAAAACGCGTTATCCTTTGTTTTGTTCAATGGTGAGAAAAATGCGAATTCAGTTTCCGAGAAGGAGCAGCTGCTAATTATGTACAAAAACTGAAGCAGGCTAAAGATCAAACTGTAGGACTCCATTAAAAATTTTAAATTAAGAACAATTACATATGAAGTACAAGCGCTAACATCTTCCATAGAGACAAGTACTGACTTAAGTTAGGAACAGATATTAACAAAAAATAGGAACAAAAGACCAGGTAAATACATGTATAGCTGTTTCTTTGTATGGAAGTCATGAACATACCGTGTACTTAAGTAAATTGAGAAGGCCGCCGACTCATTTCATATTTAGAGTGATGACGTTACTATCCTAATTCTAGCTTATTGTAGGTAATATTAAAGATTTTAGCACGCTTTGTCACAAAGTGTAGGTTCAAAACCAAAATATGATGGCATTGAATGAAATTTTTTAAACTCTTATTTCCATTATGTTTTTGTCATGAATTTGAAAGTAAGTGATTTAATAAAGATGTGCTACTTACCATAATAACGCAGAATGGCCATCAATGCTTTGTTGGAATAATAACTGTGTGTATGCGTACCAGTATATTTAATGATAACACATATATTTTTATATATTGGGAAGTTGCGTGTTGATTTGTTTTAGTGGAGAGGGTTTATCATTGAAATCCATACCGTATGCAAAACCCAAACTTTTTAATCTGACGTCAAACAGTTTAGGTGTGTATTCCGGGCTAATATTGATATTATTCCGAATCGGCTTTAATTGGTGCAAGAGGCTCGGCCCGTAACACAACATTTTACTCAAAATACGATATTCAAAATGGGATATTAATGGCCTAAATGTAACTCTTATTTTATGCAAGTCACAAGGACAGATGGTCATGTAATTTAATGTTATATATATATTTTTTCAATTTAAAATAATTTCGTAAAAGACTTTATTATTGCACTTCAAGATATGTCAGGTTTTTGTTTTGCACTTCAGAATCTGTTTTCGCGGTACTTGGGTTTTGATTGTTCATATTGCATGTAATCAAGCAATAACAATAACAAACAAGTGGCTCCAAGGAGCCTGAATCACTCACCTGGTTGAATTTTGTCTTTAAGGGCTATCAATTTAACAAGAAGTTGTCCAACAATTTTGACTCAAGAAGACGTTGGAAGGACTTATCATAAGGATCATTTCAGAAATTGAAAGAATTTGGCTAAACCTAACGGTTTTGGAGATATATGCGAAAAACTAATGTCTGACCCCTATGTTCTATTTTAGTAACGGTGGCCATGTTTTTCGACGGATCAAAAATCCTCTCATCAGTTCTATTTAGGATACCCCAAGAAAGGTTCATACCAAGTTTGGTTCCAATTGGTGAAGTAGTGTCAGAGAAGAAGAAATTTTGTTAACGACAACGACGACGGAGGCCTTCGGCCAGGTGAGCTAAAAAGGACAATGACTCCAACATAGCTTCACAGATTAAAATGAAATTTTAAAAAAGGCCCCAAGGAGCCTGCATTGCTCACCTGGTTAAAGTTTGTCCTTCAAGGGCAATAAATTTAACAAGGAGTTGTCCAAACATTTTGACTCAAGAAGACTTTGGTAGGACTATCATAATGATCATTTCAGAAATTGAAAGTTTCTTCCTATCAATCATAGTTTTCAAGATATTGGCTGATAACTGTAAAAAAGTCATTTTATTTTTCGTCTTACAAATTCAATAACTCTTACAAGGAGCCACCTGACAACCTTGATCCCTGAAGACTTTTGAAGGCCTTATAATAAGTGTAATTTCAGCTACAGAAATAATTTTGCTAAACCTAACGGTTTTGGGGATATATGTGAAAAACTACTGTCCGACCCCATTGTTCTATTTTTAGTAACAGCAGCCATGTTTTTTGGACGGAACAACAATCCCCACATCAGTTCTATGCAGTATAACCAAAGGAAAGTTCGCACCAAGTTCTGTTCCAATTGGTCAAGTAGTAATAGAGGAGAAGATTTCTGAAAGAGATAACATTAAAAAAAAACAACAACAAAAAAAAAAACAAAAAACAAAAAAAAACTTCAAAAAAGAGCAATAACTCAAACATGGCTTAACAGGTTAAAATGAAAATTTGACCACAGATAGACCTCATCATGTTAAAGACTTGAATACCATATCAGAATTTGGCTAAACCTAACGGTTTTGGAGATATGTGCAAAAAACTACTGTCTGACCCCTTTGTACTATTTTTGGTAACAGCGGCCATGTTTTTCGACGGATCTAAAATCCCCACACCAGTTCTATGCACGATATCCCAAGAAACATTAATATGAAGTTTGGTTCTAATCGGTCAAGTAGTGTCAGAGGAAAATATTTTTGAAGGAAATAACATTAAAAATAGCAGAAAAAAAGTCGAAAAAGGGCAATAACTCCAACATGGCTTCACAAATCACAATGAAAATTTGACCACAGATAGATCGTATCATGTTCAACACTGTGAGCTAAAATTTGGCTACACTTAGCGGTTTAAGAAATATCTGCGAAAACCTACTGCCTGGTCCCTATCTTCTATTTTTAGTAACATGTTTTTTGACGGGTGAAAAATCCTCAAATCACTTCTATTCAGGATACCCCAAGGAACATCCAAGTTTGGTTTTAACTGGTCAAAAGGTGTTAGAGGAGAAGAAAAATTGTAAATAGGTGAGCTATTGCCATCACTTGGCGTGCGTCGTCGTCGTCGTTAACAAAACGTTTTTAAAGTAAAAAATCAATCGCGTTACTATATGTTGTTTGGAAACATTTCATTAAATGATAGGATAGCACCATTAAACAAACAAATATATTCTCTGAAGATCATAGTTTTAATTACTAGTTCCAAAGAGGGAGGGGGAAGGATATTGCGTTATTTAATTGTTTAAATAGAATTGCAGTAATCGATCCAATAACTTCGTAGTAACAGAATAAGCATTTGTATAAGAGAAAAGTTCATATCAGTATTGTTTTATATCAATTTCAGTACTGTTGTCTGTGCCGCATTATTCTTTGTCAAGTTTACAATAATGATACGAGTGCAGCCTGCGAAACAAACAGTTAAGAGACAAGTGTCCATTTTGGAAGAAGATAACGTTCGTGAAAAAGCGAGTGACACATTTGGACCTATTATAACATTTATGAAAGTGTGTGGAACGTATTCTGAAAGAAAGGATGGGCAAGGAATAAAGACATTAACATATCATTTTGGATATTGCATTCTAATGAATATTCTGGTTGTATTACTTTCTTTACGATATTTCACAGTATTCAGCAAGGATTGTGACAAAGTCTATAAAACAATGGGTTTAGTGTCGTTTGCATACTTTTACATCTGTTTATCATCTTTTTGTGTCATTTACCTCTTCTCAAATTGTAAATATCTTCGGGAATTTACCACCACTTTCGATCAATATGAGCAGGATTATAGAACATATTTTGATATACAAACAATGAGAAACAAATTGAAAAGAACAGTCATTGCTATCTGCGTTGCGTTTGTTTTCGTATTTGCTTGTACTTATCCATCACTATTACACTATGAAAAACGACAACTTCTCATAAAAAGTCACTTTGTTCCTTTTGACCATACCTCGGGAGTAACGTTTTTCGTTGTCGGCTTTGTTTATGCAATTTTTGCAATAGAATGCCACGCTATACTTATATCAAATGGTGTTTTCCAACTGGCGAGTTTATACATCATTGAAAAGGAATTTACCTTTATATCTAAAGAGATTAAAAAATGCATTTTAAATCAAAACTTTACTCTTATATTCTCCTTACGTAAGCAGCATGAACGTTTGACAGAGCTAGTTACCATTGGGAATCCCATACTAAAACAAAATGCTGCTTTTCTTTATGTGTATGGTATTCCAAGTATTTGTTTAATGCTGTACGGAGTAACCACAAGTAGTTTGGATACGGTGGATGTTCTAAATATGTCACTTACGATGGGGATTGCAATTATAGAAGTATTCATAGTTACTGTAATGGGAGCTTATTTAAGTGAAGCAGTAAGTGTCATATTTACAATTATTCATGCGACGATATTTCAAGACGCATTATATACTATACCGTTAGTATGCCACAAAGAAAAAAACTTTAGAACCTGTTTAATTTGTAAAAATATCATAAATAGGGCATTCATAAGCAAAATATTTTTTAAATTCATTATATGATTTTAACAAAAACAAGGATTCAGTAAAAACCAATTTCTGTATGTAGCTGTGAAATGATGAATTGTAGGTTATTCCCATTTTCATTTATAGAAAACTGTGTCCGCATGTTCTAAATATTTGATCCAAATTTCTATCGGTTTGATCGAAAATGATCTAAAAATATTGAAGAAGATCTCCCGCTTTTATTTTTTTTAATTATTTTTTCTTATTCAATTTCATGTAAGCAGTAAATTCCGTCCAAAAATGTTGCATTAATATTTTACAGGTGGAAATAATTCGCATAGCGGAGCATATAGAACTAGGTCTTTGGAATCAATACCAAAAACAAAGACCATTTTTTCACCAAAGTTTCTTATATATATTATTACCTTTTTGGTTATAAGACAGACTGCTGATTTTGGATTTTGTTGCCAAATGTTTGATTTTATTCAATCGGAACTCCTCAGCCGTTCTAGTTATACAAAAAAACCTCGGAGGCTCTGCGAAACAAGGCTACAAACCACTAATACTATTTCCCATAGGCTCCAATGCTAATTTCAACGAGTTATGGAGCTTCTACCTTAAGGTTAACCTGAAGAAGACTATACATCACCTGCAAGTGTACACTAGTAGCAGTAGTATGGTATGAGTGACCGGAAGTGACCTTGGGTATGACCGAAAGTGGACCCTGGGTGACCGGAAGTTGACTTACATAGGGGATCCATGACCAATAATGGGAACATGGGGACCCGTGCTATAGGAAGGGGGCTTACAGGTTAGGATGGAGGAAACGAACCTCCATAGGTGTCCTCATTGCGCTTTTTGAATACATTACAGGTGTTAGGACATGTTGCAATGTTTACCTCTGGGACATTAATTCATATCATTGTTTGAATTATTTTTGTATAATCATGTTTAATATTTTTTTTGTATAATTCAGTTTGAATAATTAATGTTGCTATTTTGACTAAGTCTAAAGATAATACGGACAGTGGTAAGGTTTATACGTTGTACAATTGATGTTTACATTCGGAACTTAAGAGCTTTTGAATGGAGGATTGCCTTTCATTTTTATTATAATCAGATTTTTTATTGTCGACGAGTTCATCGTCTATTATCTACAATTATACGCCAAAAGCAAATTAGCAACTCGGACTCCACTAAAACCTCGGAACATGGACCAGGTGCGCCGGTTGCGTAACAACTGATTTGCGAATTTCATTTTTTTTTCTCTTCATATTTTTCATTCGTAGTTTGCTTCCTACCAGTATTTTTTTTTGTTTAACCCGACCTTGTATGATCGTTTGTTTCTTATTAGGATCTTGGACTGTTTACTTCTGTAGTATTCTCGATGTTTTCAAGTAACTTACACTCAAACTTCTATCCGTGTTATGAGGCTCTGAAAATAATGCGTGTTATGCTGTCGCTAAAGGTTTTGATACTTGCTATCAGTGTGAGCTACCTTTTTTTGTAAGGAGATCTTTTTTAGTAAAATTTTATTACACAACAATTGTTTTTCTTCTACATTTTATTTACAATTCATATTCATTGTTCCATTCGTCGGGAAATCGTCTTTTTTCGAATCCGGGTCCTGCTTCATGGTCTGTTCCATAAACCATTCTTTATTCCCCCATTAAGTAATTTCACGATCCAATGTCCTTATGATTCCGCTTTAATATGAATCTCCTTGCCGTCCCAGTATCGTTGGCGTCAAGACTGATTTTTCCACTCAATTTGACCTTCACTTCCCTTTTCCTCGGTAATATGACTTCTGGTCTTTGGACTAGGTGTTCATTGTTAACCCATATAGCTCCTGCTATTTTGATGAAACATCCTATCATTATATAAGGTCCTGGTGTCATAGATCAATATAATTCATCTTTTGTAACTTCCTTGATTTATTAAGGTCGTTGATTCTTATGCAAGGACCTCTGCGCGATACTCCGCTCTGGTTTCCACTTTTATTTGATATTCTGACATTGCACCACTATTTCACGTTCTTAATACAGCTGCACGATCTTTTTTCGAAATCCTGTTTATACAGTTCCATTTATAGGTGTCGCATCCGTTTTCTTGTCGGCTTTTTTCTTTCCTTAAGCTGGTCTACCACGAGGTTTTTTAGGCCTCACTTTTTTTGTCAGTTCATTTCTTGGTTTGCATTGTGCACATACTTTCGTCCATTCCACGTGTATGGCATCACGACTGGTGATCTCTTCTAAATGAATCCCTCGACAGCCTAGTATCTTGTTAATCTTGATTGCTCCAGATGCGTCCAACTCCTTTGCGAGTCGACCAAGAGGTGACCACACATCCTTTTTCATCTCTATTTATACTTTTACTCCCGACTCTTTACTTTAACTTTTGACTCTTTACTTCGACTCTTGACCCTTTCCACCGTCTCTTGACTATTACTCCCAACACTTTACTCCAACTCTTGACTCTGACTCCCGATTTTCTACTCCAACTCTTGACTCTTGACTCTACTCTACTCTATTCTAGTCACCTACGATTTGCTCTTCACTCTTCTTAACCCTAACCTGTTGACTGAATTTAACTCTATTACTATAATTCTAAAACCCTAACCCTAACTCAGTCTTAATCATAAACCTAGACAAACATCAACATCTGATCCAAACCCTAAATATAACACTTAGCCTAACTCGACACTTGTTCATAAACTTTACCCTTACCAAAGACCTGAGCATATATCTAACGGTTGACTCTTACAACTTTCTTGACACTAGACCTTATCTGAAACTTAGACCCTAAACCTAGTTCTAATTTTATTATGACAGTTTCTTTTACGTTAACTCAAACGCTTTAACCCTATTCCAAACACTAACCCTAAACCTAACCCTAAAACGAAACAAGTACCTGTATCTTACCCTAACCCTATAACTAAGTATAAATCTAACTTTCATCAAAGACCATCAAGACTAAAACTTAACACAAGACCTAACTGTAGATCTAACTTTAACCATAACCTAACCTAAACCTATCTCTAAACCTAACCCTAACCCCAGACAAAACCCTACCCCAAGACAATTACTAAGAACTGGTCCAAACCCTACACTTAATCATAAAATTGGACCTAACACAAGAACAAACTATAGATTTAACTGTAATCAAGACGAAGACCTTATCCTAGATCTAACTGTACCAAAAAAGAAGACCTTACCGAGATCAAACACTAAACCCTAACCCGTGACCTATACACCCTCAATATAAAACTTATCCTAGTGTTTACCCTGACTCTCTTTAGTCCGGTCTTTTCTGTGTTTAATCAGCGCCACCTTTACCATGACTCTATCCCAACATATAATCTAATTCAAACACTGACTTTTTTATTTGTTTTTAGGTCTAGTCCTTACTTTTGTTCTGATACTTCTTTCTATTACAAACCCTAACTTTCATTAAACATGTCTTTCCTATGTAAACCCTAACAACTCCTCAACCCTAACCCTAAGTCATGTGACTAAGTATAATGTGTTCTTTAGGTCTATTTCGTATTATTGTGCTGACTGTTTTCTATTGTGTGAAGTCTTACTCCTGACCCTATCCCTGACTATTACCTTAACTTTAACTCATGTTCTGTTTGTTTGTTTTTTTTCTATTGTTTTAACACTCATCCGAACCTTGAATCTTACCCTGGTCTTATTCCTTGTTCTAGTCGTTTTTCTATTGTTGTTACAGTAACCCTATTCTTGACTCTTACCCTTCCCCTAATCTTTGCTGTGGTTTTCTATTGTCTGAACACAAAAGGGTTAGAGTTGCTAGGGTAAGGGTTAGAGTTAGGGTTAGGGCTAGGGTTAGGGTTAAGGTTAGAGTCGGGGTTAGGGTTCAAGTGAGAAAAATAGAAAATGAATCAGAACAATACTGATCAGACTTACAGAACACTAGAGACTTGGGATTAGGATTAGTGTTCAGACAATAGAAGAAAAAACCAACCAGAACGAAGATTAGGGTTAGGGCTTGGGTTACAGTTAGAGTTAGGTTAGAGTGAGGGTTAAAGTGATGGTTAGGGTTAGGGTGAGAATAATAGAAAATGAATCAGAACAATACGGAAAAGACTAACTGAACACTATAAAGTAGGATTAGTGTTAGGTTAGATTAGGATAAGGATTAGGGTAAGGGTTAGGGTTAGAGTCAAGGTTAGAGCTAGTGTTAGGATTAGTGTTAGGGTTAGTGCTATCGTTGGATTTATTGTTAGGGTTAGGGTTAGAATAATAGAAAATGAATCAGGACGATGCACAACACTAAATACTTGGGATTAGGGTATGTGTTCAGACAATAGAAAACCTCAGCAAAGATTTGGGGAAAGGTAAGAGTCAAGATTAGGGTTAGTGTTTAAACAATAGAAAAACGATCAGAACAAGGATTAAGACCAGGGTAAAGTCAAGGTTCAGATTAGTGTTAAAACAATAGAAAAAAACAAACAAGCGTCAAAGTTAAGGTAAGAGTCAAGGATAGGGTTAAGGTAAGCCTTGGGGTAAGAATTGACACAATAGAAAACACTTAGCACAATAATACAGAATAGACCTAAAAATACATTAGACATAGTCACAACACTTAGGGTTAGGGTTGAAGAGGTGTAAGGGTTTACATAGAAAAAGAAAAGTCTAATGAAAGTAAGAACAAAAGTAAGGACTAGACCTAAAAACAAACTAGAAAAAGGATGTGTGGTCACCATTCGGCTGACTCGCAAAGGAGATGGACGCATCTGAAGCAATCTAGATTTACAAGATAGTCCCCTGTTGATGGATTCATTTAGAAGAGATCCCCAGTCGTGATGCCATACACGTGGAATGGACGAAAGTATGTACACAATGCAAACCAAGAAATGAACTGACAAAAGAAAGTGAGGCCTAAAAAACCTCGTGGTAGACCAACTTGAGGAAAGAAAAAAGCCGGCAAGAAAACGGATGCGACACCTATAAATGGAACTGTATAGAGAGGATTTCGGAACAAAGATCTTGCAGCTGTATTAAGAAAGTTAAAAAGTGGTACAACGTCAGAATATCAAATAAAAGTGGACACCAGAGCAGAGTGTCGTGCAGAAGTCCTTACATTAGAAAAAACTACCTTAATAAATTAAGGAAGTTACAAAAGTTCAACTAGATGAATCGTATTGATCTACGATACCAGGACTTTATATAATGAGAGGATGTTTCATCAAAATAGCTATATGGGAGAGGATGCTTCATTAAAAAGAGCTATATGGGATATACAATGGAAACCTAGTTCAAAGACCAGAAGTCATATTATCGAGGAACAAAAGGTAGTGAAGGTCATATTGAGTGGAAAAAAATAGTCTTGACGCCAACGATACTGGGACGGCAAGAAGACTTATATTAAAGCGGAATCGTCAGAAGATCTGATCGTGAAATTACTGAATAGGGAAGAAAGGGGTCTGTAATAGGTGATGAAATGGTCAATAAAAAATCAATATAATTATGACAAAAATGAAAGCTCTTAACGTTCCGAATGTAAATATCAATTGCACAGCGTGTAAACCTTACAATTGTCCGCATTATCATTAGACGGTAGTCAAAATAGCAACATTAATTATTCAAACTGAATTATACAAGAAATGTTAAACATTCTTAAACAAAAATAATAAAAACAATGATAAAAATTAATGCCACATAGGTAAACATTGCACAACATGTCCTAACACCTGTAATGTATTCATAAAGCACAATAAAAACGGTTAAAAATCAGTACATGGGCTATTGAAATAACCAGTAAAATGAGAGTTTTAAACATCTGTCTTACCTATTCAAACAAACTACATAATCCATTGAACACAAAGAAAATCAAATCATAAACAAATAATTAAATTACACAAAAAATAATTAAACTACAAAAAAAAATAATGATAAAAAATCAAACATCCGAGTTGCACCATAAATGTATTCATAAACAAAGCCACTTATAAATCAATACATTCAAAAAACCCGGTTGAAGGACATCTGCTAAAAACATCTATCGAAAGTGCTCAATCAATTTGACTTTATTACACAATGACAATGAAATTACAAATAATTTAAATAAAAATAAAGATATAATGAAGAAATAAAAAAAAAACAATATAAGATAAATCTAGTAATGATAAGCTCCCCCTTTTTATACTTATCTGTTTAAAGAACACCATACTGTATAATGACACTAATTATGGCACTTAATGAGGAGGTTAACTGCCTTGCAGTCGACATCGGCTCCTAGAAGACAATGAGCTAAACATAGAATGGAAATTCCCCTACATTTCACCAAAAAAGGGTATTCCTACAGAACTCGTAAAAAATATTTAATTCAGTAAGTTACAGCGGCCATTTAATGTAGAAATAAAGCAAATATAATTCCCCGCCAAACACAACCGCACTTGTGCAGATTTGATGTGCACTTTTTCCACAGCAACATAACACAAGTGCACTAAAACTTGTGTAGGACTTTTTTTGAGCACGTTCTAAAAGCTCATTGGTTGAATTAGTGGTATGTAGGTTACAGACCACCAATTCAACCAATGAGCATCTGGAACGTACGCAAAAATAGTCCTACGCAGAAATTACCCCTGTTCCTCATAGTGCTGTGAAAAAAGTTCTCATCTTATTTAAAAAATTTAAACAGTTTCTGACAGGAAAAACATTTCTGTACATTTTATAGGTGCATTTTGCTTCTTGTGATGTGAAGCCTAATCTCCATAATGATTTTTAAATATACCCCTATCTTGTGAAAACACTGGGATTTCCCATGCTATTTATAGACCCTTCACTTCCGGTGACCAGTACTGCACTGCAAGTCTGCTAACCCCACATGCCATTCTGAGGATTGTGAGCTGACATATGTAGAATCATGCTGATATATAGTCCTCTGCAGGTTAAAGTTAAGGCAAAGTCCAGAGAAGCCATTGAATATTGTGAAATTAGCATAGAAGCCTATGGGAAGTGGAATTAGTGGTTTTTAGCCTTAAGATGAAGCCATGGCAAAATGAAAAGTTTCTTGAAATAGCTTTAAACTACTTGAAGATCTTGTTAACTTTGCCATGAGAGGAATACACAACAAAAATCCTTCAAAATATGCATTTTTTTAAGTTATAGGTCCAAATTATGGAAAATTGGTCTTTTTGGCTGATTTTTATGTCCTATCTTGTAAAAAGTGTAGAAAATTTAGTAAAAATATCAAATATTAAACTTTGAGGGCTATATTTACCTAAATATGGTGGTAATAAGCACTTGAAATCAAGTTTTGTGTAGATTTGAGCAAAAATTAGGTTAGAAATGAGGAAAAACTCACTTTCATTACTGCGGTTAAGGCTATATAAGCATTCCCCTATGGCAACATGGAAAATCCATTATTGAGCACTTTTTTTGCTTTAGGTGCCCTTTACTGGTCATGTTGTAATGTGAAAACACTGTATTTACAAATTTAAAGCCAAATATATCACCTTTTGTGAAAATTTAAAGATTTAGGATTTTTGACATGTGATCCAGAAAAAGGGGGAGGCATGTCAGAAATAAATTTTTAAAAATAGACCAATTTCTCAGAAAATGATTACTTTTAAAACTATTTCTTCATTAATATTGTTAAAAAACAAGTTGTGATTGATATTTTTTATTTGAAAAGTCAGAAAAAGTTCTTTGCAAATATTTAATGCATTTAAGTATGGTAGAATATTGTCACTTTTTTGCTCGCACAACTTGGTTACCCTATATTTAGAAATCAAATATTTAAAAAAGTGCTTATCACATTTCACTGAAACTTTGCAAATGCATTCAGTATGTGTGTAGGAAGATACCTGTATAGTGATTTATTTTTTCTAAGACAAAAAGTGACTCTTTAGGTTACAGACCACCAATTCAACCAATGAGCATCTGGAACGTACGCAAAAATAGTCCTACGCAGAAATTACCCCTGTTCCTCATAGTGCTGTGAAAAAAGTTCTCATCTTATTTAAAAAATTTAAACAGTTTCTGACAGGAAAAACATTTCTGTACATTTTATAGGTGCATTTTGCTTCTTGTGATGTGAAGCCTAATCTCCATAATGATTTTTAAATATACCCCTATCTTGTGAAAACACTGGGATTTCCCATGCTATTTATAGACCCTTCACTTCCGGTGACCAGTACTGCACTGCAAGTCTGCTAACCCCACATGCCATTCTGAGGATTGTGAGCTGACATATGTAGAATCATGCTGATATATAGTCCTCTGCAGGTTAAAGTTAAGGCAAAGTCCAGAGAAGCCATTGAATATTGTGAAATTAGCATAGAAGCCTATGGGAAGTGGAATTAGTGGTTTTTAGCCTGTAACCAGAATATGTCCGGAATTTGATCGATCCGATTCTAAAATTATAGTTTTAATGGTTGAATTTTTACCATTACTTTTTTTCCAGCCTTCTCGTTTCGGCCAAAATTCTTGACAGTTATTATTTCTAGTGACATCTAACCAATTTTTTAGTGCCACCTGGTGGATAGAACTATTTTGAGTCGCGTATGACTACAAATCCGGCAATTTTTCAAGAAGAAATTTTCCTTTCTGCATCCGATGTTAATTTTAGTAAAGCGGAAATAGCCGAGTAGTTCCGAGTAGTTCACATTAGCCTACGACCACATTTATGTAAAACTCTCATTTACTAATTTGATTTACCGATAAATCAGCGATAGTTAAATACATCAGAACTGCAGTCATTCCTCTTTGATCTGATATACACCTCTTTCTTCAGATTAAAAAGTATATACTCAATTTCATCAATGAATATATGGATTTGACAAATGTCGCCAAACGTAGCTATACTGCTTTATAAAATGAGAGGATATTATATTTTTACATGCAAGTATTCATTGTTGGTAATGTAGTACTGAAACTGTCAGCACCATTAAACTTAACTTGAAATGATACTTTTTTTTTATTTTTCGTATTTCAGTTGATTTTATACGCATAGAGTTGACCACATGTGCTCTATTTCAAGAATGCGAGTAAAAGATGTACTTAAATGATAAAACGTCTAATCACCACATGTTCCACTAAATATATATGACTTCCAAATACCGGTGTTACAGTAAAGATACACCGTACAAGCTTGTAATTAATGATAATTTTAAAAATACAAAAGTTTGAAAAACGGTATTATCTGTCATGGATAACATCACAAATTTTCACTGTATTTGCACTGGTGCGATATGAAAATTTATTGCACGCAAATGATGCATTGCTTTCTATGGGAAAATGATATTGCTTAAAATCAAAGGTATATAGATTATTCATCCTACTTTCAGGCACACGGACCTTTTCATGAACTATTCAAGGTAGATTTTGACATGATGTCACAACACGATATAAGTCAGGTATTTTATATACTATATTATACTGGTAAACAAGTAATTAATCCATAGCACTGGTTCAGTGGCCATAGAAAAGAAAAAAATTAAACAGTCAAAACTCATTACAAAAAAGACGAGCTGTGCTTGCTTCTGCGGGTGTATGTATCAGTTTTATAACACGTATTAGCTATAGCGTGTGCATACACTGAAATTGTTGACTATTGATATTCGTCCAACCTTCTCCTGAATAACCTAATGTAAAATACTAAATATAATACTTTTTGTTTTGTATTGTTTTGTTTATTTATTTATCTATTTTAAGTTTTATAAAATTTTATTTCTTATGTTCTGTGACGTTTAAAACGAAATGAATAATTACTTGGATTTTATGTATAGATACAAATTTTCATGGCAAGACTGTCTGGACCAACTATTGGTGTCAGTGTGTATGGGTTGTTTGTAATTGACCATTCAGCAATTCTAATGGTAGGTATCCTACATTCAATATATTTGAGACTCACGTTCGGCTTAATTTTTAAAACTTTTTATTTTCCGACTTGGAAGTTTGGTGCCATCAGTCAATGGTTCAATATTTAGCAAATAGTTAATTGTACGGAGGGTCATATGGCATTATATGGACTGGTATGTCGACCCGAAAAAATTAAATGGCCCGAAGCGCAGCTGAGGTGCATATAATTTTTAAGGGTCACATACCAGTTCATATAATGCCATTTGACCTTCCGTACAAATAACTATTTGCTATATCATACTTTTCCAATTAAACAATAATCTCTGAATAATTTGACCGAGTTTTTTTGTTCCACGGATTGTACGTTTTGGAGTCTTTTGACTCCTGTATAGCCTTCAATGCGTTTTCGTCTAACGAAGCAAATCTGCAAGACGACATTTTTGTTTTGATTGAAAATCAAATAACGGGATCGAATCCGAACGAGACTGTCAGTGAAAATAAGGCACGCCTACCGGTCCAATATAATTCCCAGCCGGTCCATATAACGTTTACGGACTGATGCAATTTGAATAAGGAAATTGCTATATAATTTCTTAGAGTATTATATATCATTTTAGTAAGCCTTATTAATGATTATTGAATATATTTAATTAATAATCGATTGCTTGTAAAATTCAGAGTACTTTTGTGAATCAAAGTTAGTTTTATCATCTTTTTTGTAATTTTCAAGAAACTTATTTTACTGATCTTTGCAGGTGCTTGGAACCATAATTTCATACGCTGTGATTGTTGTCCAGTTAAACTTAAACCCAACAATGTGTACATCTTTGTTCATCAATGGAACTGTTACCTAGCAAAAAATGTGTTATAAGACGTGTTATCAAATCTAAAAACAGCAAAGTATACACCCGATATAATTACAAGTTTATGTTACCCGGTATTTCAGGTTTTTTTCAAAATAAGAACACATGAAGTAGTCAAAACAAAACTAAAAGAACAACTTAGTAAATAAAAGAGATAGACATGCGATTGTACGCCATTTACTAATGGTACAATCAACAATTTATCAATTTAGAACAAGTCATGAGTCATGCAAGTTAATTTATGGTCATATTTTTGATTTCCCAAAATTAGCTTTTGTCTGTTTCTATTGGAGAGTTAAGAGTAAAATATGAAGTTTGTAAAAAAATTGACACTTACCAGTCCACTGCAGTTGTTACTTTACATAGTTTCATCTCACATTGTTGCCGCTAAATGTTCTTGTAGAATGAATAAAGTTCATGCGTAACGTACACTTGCTGTCCTATTTTATTTCCAATTTGCATGAGACGCATGCGTAGAACGATCCATTTTTACTCGTAGCACTTCACAAAGTTCACGCTCCTATTTCATAATTTACGTTTTCCCGAATGTTCTCATCGTTATAGGCACTGTCCATTCATATGTATTTAGAATTAACCTACCTAGTTATTTGTTGTTGTCGTGCCGTCCGATGTTTGAAAGCTCACTTTTCTCAGCGGCCTGTTTTCATAGTTTTGGCTGCGATGTTAGTGGCGAGTATAGCTTCCGGAGCGGTGCTATTTATTTTTTATATTGTAACGGATTAAAAAAACCGTTCTATTATCATCACTCATGTTTATGAAATGTGTTGGATTATTAAAATATGTCATTTGTAGGATAGCCTGGTCTATATTGTGTACACAGAAATCGTGGTGATCCATTGAGATGTGTTTTTTTTATGAAAAGTCAAAATGGTCTAACTTTTATTTCATAGGGTAAAATCTGATTCTGTTTAATGTGTATGATGGTAGTAAGCACACATCTTCAATATTGTATTGTTAATAATGTAATTCATTATTAAGGAAAAATTGTTTTACTGAAAACCTTGTTTTTCATACAAACAAAATATGGATAGTCACCACATTTGTTACCGTTTTGAATTGTTTAACCGATCCGGCGATTGGAAAACTGTACTCAGCTATGTATCTCAATTTTTTTTTTTTTTTTGACGTTACCGTAAGTAAGTCTTTACGTCATGACGTCATATGTTGCACAAGCTGTCAAGTGGTATAAAAGGAGAAAATTCGATAGAACTGATCTCACTCTACAAGTTGACGTACTCCCAAACAGTTAGAAGGTGAAACGCTCTCGGACCCACGTGGGGTCTGGGAGTAGGCCAAGGCGTCAACACAGCAGCCCAGCCGCTAGTAGGACATAATCTGACCGAGTTCTTGGGTCAGGTATCCCGAAGGCTGGGCTCCGCTACCTTCTACTACTAACCGGCATTACTAACAGAATACCCGTTAGAGGCGGTCGTGCGAGATCCGTAAGGATAGTCAAGACCGTAAAAACCCCCAATCATCAGAACTGATCAGTCGTTATACGACCTCCGAAGTGTATCACTTCTGCCTAATACACGTTATACGTGAGACTAACTGCCTAGTTGAAGTTCGCATATCAGCCGACGTTTATTATAACGACAAACATATTGTCTTTACAGCGCTGCTTCCAAGCAACTAGAGGTCATATTTCAAAAAGGTCATTATCAATAAAGAATTGTAGCATAAGAGACGCTATACTAAAGTTCTGATAAATATAAGAGTCTACATAAGTTTATAACTTCGTTGAATTTCGCACCAGATACCAATACATTCGTAGTAATGATATTTTCGATGGATTAAATAATCCAATGATCACATAAATACACCATACCGGGTTAAATAACCAAGAAATAACTATGATGTCACCTGAATAAAATATAACCAGTGCGAACACAACCTAACTAAAAATACAAACCGGATTTTATATATCAAATGCATAAACTTACTTTATTTTTGCTATATATCATTCTTCGTCGACACGAAGCGCTTGACCAGAGCTATTCCAAGTTGTATACCGCTTGCAAATGTTATGAAGTTTTATGTTAAACTATTCAAATGAATACAATTAAATAGTAATCTATTTTAATACGTTCCCATCACTTATGCCAGTGTATTAAACCAACTGCATTACTGGTCCATTACTTGCGTCTGTCGTTCCAGAGGTACTTGTCTGTCGGTCAGTAGTAAGTCACTTCAGTCGTAGCGGTCAAGGTCGTTACACATTTGGTGGAGACTATCAGTCACTACTACCGTAACGGTCGGGGTCGCTACAGTGTTGGCAACCAAACTAGTTTATTTTTAGAAAGCGGAGGCTACAAAGTGATTCCTATTGTAATAGAAATAAAATTATACGATTGTTAAAATTTTAGAATTATTGCAATTGAAAGTTGATTTAGTGGGAGATTTAATTTCCTCATTCAATATTCCAACATTTTTATGACGCTCTAACTAGAGTATTGGCGTCATCTACGTTCCAACGTACTTCAGTTCTGTTTTATCTTTTGATCGAGACAGACGTATTTTACATTTTAAGAAATTTTCGGTGTAGCTTTGGATTTTTCTAAATTATTTTAACTTAACTATTCATTTGAAGGAAATGAGACCAAAAATGATTAAGTTTCATTATTTTGAAGTGATTTTTTAGCAGACTCGAGCTGGTCTCCCAATTTCATTCTAAATTTGCTGAAGCTGTTGATCTTGTTAAATATTAAAGATAGATATTATTAATATACTGATTTTGCTGACAAAAGCATCAGTTCTCATAAGAAAATGTTCTGGTAAATTTTTGTCTGTTTTCCATAAATAGGAAATGAACAGGAACTTAAGCAGTTAAAGGAACTTTTAGGATTGGTCTGAAAAGTTATTACTCTTGCTCAGGTAAAGGATCTTGGGTGATTGTAATTTAAAACTAATAAGGTTAAGGAAAGTTTCCATAACTGATTGGGAACTCAGTTGTATTAGGTTTACATAATTGTTTGTAACTCTAATTTCTTTAGCAATAAATAAAACAGAGTGTGGGGAACTGCCTTCAACCTCAAACTTCCTGAAATTACTAATTAATAAATAATTCTAGAGCAGAACTCTGCCTGTATATGTGTAATTGAATTTTAAATTAATCTAAACTGATAGTATACTTTCACATTTTTACTATTTGGGATCTCTGAACTGACAGAGAACTCTATATTTTTGTGGTATTTCTGTCACATTTTTCATATATAAGGTTGATAACGCTGTAAGTGAACTGGCTAACAATTGAATGATTTTGATAAAAAAAAATCATATAGTTCTGTGTGAATGGATTATTAGAAATAATAAATTTATTAAAAGTTGGAATTTTGCAAATTCACTAAACAACAAAAAATAACAATAATGAAGTCTCAAAATATTTTAATAAAGTCAGATTTCTCTTTATCATTTATACACCTGTGCGCTACAAATTTGGCATCCTCGATTGATTTTTAAAAAAAATTAGTCTAGTGATACGAACCTAAATGATAAAAATGGTTAAAAGAAAAACCCAGTCTGACCTTGAGACAGGGACAGAAATTGAGACAGAATAATCAGACGATTTTGAAGAGTCTACTGCTGAGAATCCAGGTTATGACATGGATTCTGATGATTATGAAGACACAATTATAGAAAAAACACAAAATCGACTACGTCATCGTAGTGATAAACCAAATAACATGCTAGTCGAAAATACACCACATAGAAGTGTGTAGTTACGTGAGAGCCATTCTAACAAAACAGTAACCAAAAGTAAAGAAAACATTCCTAATTCTAGATCCAAGGGAATACAAGGGTAACAATGGGATAATTTAGGTACATTCCTACAGAATACTCTAAGAGACGCATTTCAGGCCATGACGACAGAAATAGTATCAGTTATCAAGACCACATGTCTAAAGATCCCACAAATGACAAAAGGTCAAAAAGGTCAAAATCTGATATATCCACTGCAAAGTCAGATAAAAGAAATCTAGTCTAGAATACCTAAATCCAGAAAACATATACCAGATTCTGATACATGTACAAGTGAATATGACAGTGGCCTAGACTAGCGACAAGTTAGAACAAATTGTACGGTCAGAGTCAAAGACACATAATGGTCCAAATGCAAAACTACCAGCCTTCACAGGCAAAGAAAAATGGGAAGTTTGGTTCAATAGATTTGAAATGGTAGCCAAACTGAACGACTGGGACAAAACAGATAGACTGAAATAAATGTTGCCTTGATTATAAGGGAAGGCAGCAGATTTTGTTTTTGACCAACTCCATACTAAAACCATTGAGAATTATAAAAGACTTATCATAGAACTGAAAAGTCGTTTTGGGTCACTAGAAAGTTCTAGAATCTACAAGTTACAATTTGGGCGACGTAAACAATTACCTGGGGAAACACCAGAAAATTTCGCTTCAGAATTAAAAAGACTGTATAATGAGGCCTATAAATATAGGGATCAAATAATAAGACAGGAAGACTTGACCCAAAGATTTGTATTAGGTCTTCAAGACTATTAAGGCAGAATCCATGTAGAATTAAATAGGGACCCTGAGACAATTGAAGAAGCTTTACAGGAAGTTGTAGTTTACTGTGAAACAATTTAAAATCTAAATATAGAAGAAACAAATAGAAAATCTATTAGACAATTTCATAAAAAATGACTTTGCAAAAATCAAATAACAAGAAGTCAAAAGATAGCACAATAAATTTCCAAAATAGTATGGAAAATGAGAAACCAATAAAATCCCAATCAAAAAACAAGTCAATACCGAAGAAGAAATTGAAAAAGCTCATTGATCAAAGAATAGAAAGTCAAAGGAAAGACCAGTCTTTCAAATCTACTACTAAATTAGATCATAGACACCCACCTTATCCAAACCAAAATGGGGCTTCCCTAATTCTAGAGCATGCTATCGTTGTGGCCAAACTGATCACCTTGCATGTCAATGTGGAATGGACCCCTATATGAGCCAATACCAAACTAATTATCAAAACAGTAATTTAGAGCTTTTATCATGAGGGGACAATATGATTCCCAAAATAGGGATCAAAACAATGTAGGATCATGTCAGCGGGAACAGTATAATAACCAAAACCGATATCAAAATAGTAATTCTGGGCCATATCTGGACGTAATAACCAACAAAATAGAGATGGTGAAAAGTACTGGGGCAATAACAGAGGATTTCATGGTCAAAAGGGGTCTAATCAAGGTCAGGGCAATCCAATCACAAATCAAGTTTCAAACTTGTAAGGGTCAACTCAATTTGATTAAAATCAGCTGTTAGGATACGCTACAGTGCCTTACGCAGGGAGCGTAAAAGTTATTACTCTTGCTCAAGTAACGGATCTTGGATGACTGTAATTTAAAACTAATAACGTTAAGGAAAGTTTCCATAACTGATTGGGAACTCAGTTTTGTTAAGGTTACATAATTACATTACTCTAATTTCTTTAGCAATAAATAAAACAGAGTTTGGGAAACTGACTTCAAACTTCCTGAAATTATTAATTAATAAATAATTCTAGAGCAGAACTTTGCCTGTATTTGTGTAATTGTATTTTAAAATAATCTAAACTGATAGTTTACTTTCACATACTATATTTGTCAATGAAGCCACGACAGTGGCTGAAACTGACATAGGCATCACGCGAAATCTTGCTTCGTTTACCGGATATCATATTTTACTGTAGCACTCACAAGCATCCGCGATCAAGTTTCTAGGCACAGACCATAGTCCATGGAATGGAGTGAAACGTGAAATGGAAATGATTAAAAATAATCATAAAATACAAAGTTTATCAAAACCAGCATGCAAGAGAAAGTTCTCATCTTTCATTTCATTTAGAAGTCCGTATAATTAGCACTATTTTACGACTTGTTTCGTTAATTATAGTTATAGTTAGTACCATCGCGTCACCCTTCACCAGATAAGCATCATGTCAAGTTCTGATTTTTTTTTTTTTAATTTGCCGGATTATTCCAAGATGTAGATGTTAAACAGCCTTAAACAAAGATTCTTATGCAGAAACGTAACACTATTTCTGCGAAAATGTGATACTAAATTATGGAAATACGATGCAGCATATATGAATATAACAGGTTTTATTTTATAATATACCATTTCAATAATTGTCTACTTCTATAAAAAAAATGTCTACTTCACTAGATAGTACTGTTACATGCATTTTATACTTTTGAACAAAATGTGCCATTTCTTTTTTTTCAAATGCCTTGAAAGAGAACATCGACTTAAAATCATATACAATACTATGAAGTACATGTATTATTTCAGTCAGTCTATATTTTAAATCATATTTAAATTATAAAATATTGTATTCATGGGAAACTTTTTAAATCAGCAATATACAATAATTGTAGTCTTCTTTGCCCTTGACTTACGATAAATAGATAAAAAAAAAACTATAATTAGCTCTTTTCCGAGGCTTTGTCCTTTTTTTCGCTATTTACGACATGATTATAGTCATGTTACTAACGTAAGAAGGTTTGAACAACATCAAAAGTATAGATATTGTATGTCATATGTACCAACGAACTCTTTTTTTACATATTGTTACTTGTAAGCAGTATCAAAATCATTGTACATATAACAAGCTCAGTTTCCATAATTATATTCCTATTATTATTTGTTATCTTAACACGTAAACACGTAGCATTTAACAACACCCGTTGAAAAATGTGTAACATATTAGTTCTTGTCTTAGTTAGATGGTAAAGATTTTATTCACCAAAAGTCTTTAATTTATGTTCATTGGGACTATTTCATACCAATGCAGTTAATTAGAATGGGACTTGCTAATTCTCTAATTTAGCCATCGAGTATATGGAATCATAAAGTACTGAAAGATACAAGCTGTTTGAATACCCTTTTGAGTCTCTCAGGACTGTTCCTTATTGGGATTGTGTTTGTAACTGTATTTAGTATTGAAGAGGTATCCAGCCTTTGGGTAATCGGATAGAACTCATAACATGTCTATACTACTGGTTAGGCTGCTGTGTTGATTCTCTTGCCTGATTATATGGTCATTTCATTCATATTGATGGTAATTAGACAGCAAAAAGTCAAATCGAAATGCTTCGACTGGATTCAATAATTACAAAAGCCTACAATGCACTTATGTGACTTTGGGATAACCCTAATTTTAAAGCCTTTTAGACATACATGTAATAAAATTTGGTTCAATCCTATGATAAGCAGAAGCAAATGCTTTGTAGTGAAATTGGTGAAACAGAAAAAAAACATGGGAGATTGATTTAACATGGATATTTTTAAATGTGTATCATCAAATCTATGTGTCTGAAAAGTTGAAAAAGTTGTGGGTAATTTTTCTCCCATTTGTTATCGTCTAGGTGTCATGACTGCTCGGTTTACAACCTTCTTTAGAAAAAAGCTTTGTGTCTAACAGAGTAAAAGTTCAGCAAGAAATTTTTGAAAGCATAACTACGGAAAAAATGTGTTACTATTTCAAGTCTGTGATGAGTAGTTGCCGAGAAAAGTGCGACAAAAATGTCAATTTTCAAAATATAAAGTCAAAAATAAAGTCCTCGATTAACAGGCAGTTGTTGTCGATTTTTCGGATAATTTATCGTACCATATGGCATACCACAGTACGAATACAATGCTTAAACCTCAAGCTACTGTGATGAGTAGTTGCTGAGAAAGTTCGACGAAAAAATTTCAACTTGCAAAATATAATGTTAAATTAAGCAAAGTCCTCGGCAGACAGGAATTTCTGAAAATAGATCCCAACATATGGCATAACTATAGGAAAAATATAATAAAATTCCAAACCGCTGTGATGAGTAGATGCTTAAAAAAGTTCTACGAAAATTTCAACTTTCAGAATATAGTCCAAAATAAACAAGAAACACAGATAAGGGTAAAACTGTATTAAATATTATACAATCCATTTTTTTATTATTTGAAATGTGAACAAAGCAAAATATGAGGCCTTCATTGACTCAGTACTTCAGTACTTTGGTTACTATTTGGGATCTCTGAACTGACAGAGAACTCTATTTTTGTGGTATTTCTGTCACAATGTTTCATATATAAGGTTGATATTGAATGATTTTGATGTAAAATTTCATGTAGTTCTGTCTGAATTGATATTAGAAATAATAAATTTATTAAAAGTTGGAATCTTGCCCATTTACTCAACAACAAAAAATAGCAATAATAAAGTCCGGAGACAACAACAACCAAGCGACAGAAGAAATATCATATTCTCAATAGAGATTATTGGCATTCTCAAAATATTTTAATAAAGTCAGATTCTCTTTATTTATCTGCTTTACCCCTATGCGCTACAATAACTTAAAAAAGTTAAATGCATGCAAAAACTAATCAAAGTTCTCATTTATTGAATCTATTTAAATCGCAGTTTTGCGCCTCAAATGTCGTCAAATTGCAAGCATTTGGGATAAAAGGAAAGTACGGGGATCGAATTCAAACGCATCTAAAAATAAGCTTATTGTTGTCAATAGTTAAATGTTGAACTCATTGGTCTATTTTTAAATTCACAATTCTGATTACATTACAAAAACACACACAAACACCAATTTCATAATGCATCGTTGTTTGTGTAATATTCAGGTTCGGTGTCGGTTTATATGCAACACCTAGATAAAAGAAAAAAATCTCCGCCATGCACGTTTAAGGCCCTGGAGCACCCGGAGCTGCTGCAGCTCAATTATCTGTACACATGGCTAAAAAAGCCCAACAATAGAATGATTATTACAAAAAAGCAATATCACCAGACCACAGACTAACACCATTCCCGTGAAAAGCATTATCGAAATTCCTATGCAATCGTCTAAGCAAAATTTTATTTTATTTATCTTCTTCGGGTTTCAGATGTCTACAGGCGGTAATTGAATAAAATACACAGTACAGTGAGTGATACATCGGGATGGTTTCGGGGGTTATGCTACCCTTTTGTAAAACATTTAGCAAAAAAAGTCACGAATGAAAGCATGGAACCCCATTCTTTCTTTATATAAGTTTCTTGATTGGATCTACTGCAACCTTTTTGTAAATATTTGGATCCGCTAGGGTCTGCATGAAAAATCAGAGTCAGCATTCCGACTATTCATAGCCTCGCAGGGTTTTCATTTCTATCTATATTATGCGTCTAAAATAAATAGACATCTTGAATATATCAACAGCGCACGAATGATCGCATAGAAATAAACAGGTACAGATAAGAAAGTATAGGTCAACTATTGGTAATTATATCGTTATTATTATACAAATGAACAATCTTAATTAATCAGCATATTAAGTAAAAGTTGTTTATTGGGTTTGTTTATTGGCGTAAATAACATAGAATTAAATTAGTATATATTAGAAATACCTATAAATTGACCTAACTATCTGCATTTGAACCTAAATGGGGTATGCCAAAGGGACTATTTTACTGTGGTAGTGTACGATAATTGCAGACGTTATCAAGCTTTACAAATCTAAAGGCTCTAGCGACTGCTATATCAATTCTGATCTTCGATCTAAATTGATAAAAATGGTCAAGCACCTTTGACCAAACTTGCACAGATATTTGTCATGATACTGTATACTTATCATATTCGAATAACAGGTTAAAAATGAGAGAGAGAGAAAAAAAACATTAAAAATGCAATCATCATATTTTTACCAAATTTGCACCAATCATAGATTTTTACATACTTAATAATTTTTTTTAATAATTAACATGTATAAATGAATCAACAATCTGCTATTGTTTCATTAACAACAGGCAAAAACTTGGGAATTGGTCAAAATGACACTTTCAGGGGCCACAACATATTTTTTCTGATATTTGAAACAAAAATAGACATTGTAATACCAGACAGTATACATCAATTATCAACCTGTTCTTGTTTTCTAAATTACAGTCAAAAACTGATAAAAAAGGTCAAAAATGACATTTCTAAGGGCCATATCTACAAGAAGTCGTCAGATTTTTCTGAAATTTGCACTAAAATTGATATTGAAATACCAAACATTTTATTTAATTTACATTAATCATTAATCTGCTTCCGTTTTCTAAATAACAGGCAAAAAACTGATAAACATGTCAAAACTGACATTTTCAAGGGCCATGATTTCAAGAAGGGTCAACATATTTTTTCTGAAACTTGCACCAAAAATGAACATTTTGTCAGTTATACTAATCATCAATCTGCTTTCAATTTCTAAATAATACACAAAAACTGATAAAAACGTCAAAAATGACACCTTCATGGGCCATAGTTCCTAAAAGGAGCAACTGTCTTTTTTTTTTCTGAAATTTGCAACAAAAATGCATATTGAAATACTGTATATGTTACCAATTTTCATTAATCACCAATCTGATTTTGTTCTCTAAATAAAAGGCAAATACTGATAAAAATGTCAAAATGACATTTTAGGCCAGGCGAGCTGAAACTATATGAACAACTCAGACTCCACTCATCTTCTAACAACATAACCAAGCTCCAGAAGCCTTAGAGTAAGAGTAAAACACAGTTAAAAATCCACATAGTCGCTATTACATATAGCCCTTACGTTTTGCCAGAGCTTACCGAAACTACACGGACATATTGTACCGTGCTGGATTTCTAAGAATTAGTCTTCTTAAACACGGATATGATGCTACAAGATTAAAGTCATCAATACAAAAGTTTTGGGGTCGTCATCATGTACTCATGGATCGTAATGGGGTATCCACCAGCATGATGAGAACCGATTTGTTCATCGTATCATAGTTTTCCTTTCCCATTTTACTGATAATTTGATGCAGTAAATGTCATCTCCTATAAGTGTCACCGGTCTTACTTATGACACTTTCTAAGTATGTAATTTGTTCACTCTTTCCGGTTTATCCCCTCCAATTGTTACTGCTCCTTCTTTTCTAGTTTTGATCTTCATAATTTTGTGTTTTTTACGTTTGTTTGTTTTTGTTGATTTTAAGAAATGTTTTCTTTCCAGTATCGTTCATTCTGCTTGTTTTCTTCCTTATGTCCTTAATCTGGTAGGACAGTAGGGCAAAGCCATCTTCAAAATCCAGGTCTTCTAACCTTCAAACTTCTAACCTTAAATTTATCAAATAGCTATTTTGTTATCCAGTCGATGAATATTAAGGATAGTGTGGGTGACAGTAAACATCCTTGTTTCACTACTGTTTAAAGGGTCAGTGAACATTGCTTTATGTATTTCTTGCATTGAATAATTATCATATTGAGTCTTAATAGTGTCTAAGTACTCGCCACATTTCGGTTGACACTGTCATAGGCTTTTCTAAAGATATAAAGTTTATACACAGTGAAGATTGCCATTCAACTGATTATTCTTAGAGTTTCAATTTGGTCATTGCAGCTTCTATTTGATCGGAATCCTGCCTGTTCATCGCAGGGAACTTCTTCTATAGCCTCATTCATCTCCAATTCTTGCAACAGCTTAGGTCTCCTTTTTCATGCAGTTTAACAAGCAGCCCCTTTTCCATTCGGTAGGAATTTGTTCAGCTCCCAGATTTTATTCAGCAATTTCAATAAAAAAAAGTCACAAATCTCTTCTCCATTATTTCAAAGCTTCAGGTGCTATTCCATCAACTTCAGCTGAATTCCCATTCGTAAGCAACTTTATGGCGTTCTTGATCTCACGTTTCTTGATGTTATCGACTTTTGTGTTTAGTTCTTCCCCTGGTTTAAAGGTTACTGGTTGGTCTGGTTCTGTTTTTTTTTCATACATCATTGAAGTATTCTCTCCATCTTTCCATCTGTTCATTTAGCTTGGTTAGTACCTTTGCATTTTTGTCTTTGACTGTTTTAGATCTTGATGTTTTATGCTTACTTAAAGCTTTTGTGATGTTGTGAAATGTCTTTATATCACCCAAGTATGTGGCTTTTAAGTTCATTAAATACCTCGTCCGTCCTGCCTGCTAGATTGTTTAACTTCCTTAACCATTACTCGGTGTTTAGCATGCGCCTCGTACTTTTGTGCCCTTGTTTTTGCAATGTTGACTTTTTCTTTCAATTACGCCTGTCTTCAACCATCAGACATCCATTCTTTCTTTTTGTTGGTTTTCTTTCTTAGGACCTTTTCATATGCATCCCTGACTAATCTCTTCTAGTAGTTCATTCTTTGTCAATAATTAGTTCGTTGTCCTCGCTTTACAATAGTGCAAACATATTTTACCTACTTCTAAATGAAAAGAAAGATGCGACATTTATCTTGTATGCAGGGTTTGCTAAACTATGAATTCTATGGTTATGTTTAATCCTTTCCATTTAACGTTTCCCTGCTTTCCATTGACTATGGTCTGTGCCTGGAAACTTGATCGCGGATGCTCGTGGGTGCTACTATAAAATATGTTATATGTTATACAGCGAACCAAAATTTCATGTGATGTCTAGGTCAATTTCAGTCACTGACGTGGCTTCATTGACAAAAATATCAATCGTATACATGCTTATGTTACCAACTGACAAATCAGCAGTAGAGCTATTAAACCACTGGGACATTCCATGTGTTAAACTTAAAAATGTTTTATACATTTTAAACGATTGTTTGGTCGCAATAAATATAAGATTGACTTCTAAACCTCTTATTAATGTTATATAGGAGTTGTTACTGCTCCGATTGAAAGACATTTCCATTTGATAATACTTTTAAATGTGAGAGAACTCTCTGCGACCATTTTCTCATAGCTTTTAAAGTATTTGAATTTTGAAATTGGCATATAAGCGAATTAAGCATTTCTCATACTCGAACGGACAATTGTTTTGGGGGATTCATTTCTTCTTTCTTGTCAGATTCTGTGTTGCAGTATAAATGTTAAAGTAAAATTGTATACACGATCTTTTATTATGACGTTGCGTACGTTGTTGGTGTGACATACGATAAAACTGGAGCTAATTTTGAAAACTGAAATGAGGCTTTTAGAATGTGGGATTATCAAAGGCAGTATAGATATTAAAATGTTAAAAAATGGTTGTTGTTTTGAGATTACAATCATAAATTTTTGACAGATGGGATTAATTGTGGAGAGAAAGCACTATCCGATCACGGTCATTTTTATATGTGGATGCTTAACATTAAGAAATGTTTGCTTCCCATTTCACCAATATATCTAAGTTGTTTCTTGGTGTGTTTTGATAAAACAAACTTTTCTGGAAAGAGCAGTTTTTTGCTGCAAATGGCGTCATAATTTTTCATAATGTAATGATAAGATCAAAGCGTAATACATTATCACAAATGTCTCCCCTTTGATGTGGCTATTGAAAAAATGGAAAGAAACAGATTTGAAAAACAATTTTTTTTTTAAAGTTATGAGAACAGCGTTTTGGAGACTTTTATTATTTATATTGACAATTTATTACATATCCCCGATTAAATTTTGTATAAAATGCTCAATCAGTCTTTTTGCCTGCATTTCAATTATGTCCCAAATCTATTTTTTTAAAAGTTGGCCACTGGCCACTTTCTTGCTTTGGGTTGTAAAAATATGACAACGAATAGTATTTTTACAAAAGTATATTCACGTCTAAAAGTCGTATAAATGTTCAGAATATCACGTTTATTCTAAAAATATTGTATTGTTTTGTCTAATAGATAAATACGCACATATGTTGTTATGTCACGCTGTCTTTTTAAGCGACGTTTTCTACAAGTTGCGTGCTACCCGGTCTTTACCAAAAGCTTTTTTCGTTAGCTTTGACTGAACCAGTAACTATGAAATTTTGAATTTTTCACACACACACATATATATATCTATATATATATGTGTGTGTGTGTGTGTGTGTGTGTGTGTGTGTGTGTGTGTGGGTCAGCTAGGCTCTATAAAATATAGCTTTCGCTGGCCGGGTCATTCCTCCTCGTAGGCTTAAACTAGGGCTGTAACTCAGTACACGATGTATGGTAGTACGGGACATTTCACAATATGATCCGATGGAGCAGTGTAGCGAATAGAGTCGTCACATTCTGAGACGTTTGTATAACATCTTAATGAACTGTCCCGTACTACCATACCTCGTGTACTGATTTACAGCCCTAGATTAATCCTACGAGGAGGAATGACCCGGCCAGCGAAAGCTATATTTTATAGAGCCTAGCTGACCGAGTGGTCTAGGGCGCTGGACTTTGTGAAGGCGGTGTTGCCATAGATGTCACAGCGGTACGAGTTCGAGTTCCGCGGAGGGAACGACCAAAAATTTGCATCGCAAATTTGACAGTTCTAACATCGTTGGGAATTTATAGACCTTTCTATACGTTTACATATCTTCCCTGTATCAAAATGATCCGATGGAGCAGTGTAGCGAATAGAGTCGTCACATTCTGAGACGTTTGTTTATATATATATATATATATATATATATATATATATATATATATATGTATATGCTGCAGATAGTATATTCTAGAAATAATGGTATTTGGTTGAACGCGTATCGAATTGCAGTATTTTTTCTGTGTCTTTAGTTGTTCTATAACAAATGAATGTGTAAATGTTTGGACCATCAATGGGTCCACACAATCATGCAATGTCCGTACGCTGTAGATTTGTGTTGAGATTTTAAGACAGTTTGGTGATATGAATTCCCCATGCACTGTCAATTGCACTTGTAATATTACTACAAATATTTTGAAGGTAATACATGATACGTTTATAATAAGAAATATTTTGGATGGTATTGTTAAATTCAGTTCAAAATTTACTTCAGTTTATTTTATTGAAAATATGAAATTTCCCTGGTATAATAAGAAAACCCCTTAGCAGACTCTTTGGCAGAATTAACTTTTACTCAAATGACCTGGAAACACAATGATAAATAAAAATATTACATCTACACAGTGTATGTCATACAGATAAATCTTTGTATTCTAAAAAAATGTAAAATCCCATACCCCTGTAAAATACATCCTCTATGATAACTTCATATACATATGACTACAGGGTTGAACCTTGAAAAAGCAGGAGCAAGTATGGACACACTATTCAAGGTTGCTACAGGTATGAGTTTTTATTGCATTTACACAGGATGAGAATTTCACCAGAATCAATGTGACTTGTTTTTTTTTACCTTATTTGGTTCAAATCAATCTGAACTTTCCTTCGGAGAAAGAATTTCACCAGAATCAATGTGGCCCTTTTTGACCATCATTTGGTTCAAATCAGTCTGATCTTTCCTTTGAAGAAAAGGCACATTGTGGTACAATGTTAAAGAGATCAATTCTTACTCAAGTTATCATCAAGACTTCAGGATAATTCTTGTTTTTGACCCCGAGTTCTTAATCAGATCAAGTCACAACCCGCCAAAAAAGATCAATTTACTTGTACCTGGTACTTAAGGAAAATGCTGGTTTCGGGCCTTATTTTGGGCCCTTCATTCCTTAACGGTTCAAAACCAGTCTAACAGTGATATAGAAAATTGTAGGGCAATATCAGATACATTTATTTGCTTTTACTTGAGTAACGTATATAGTTAAATTCTATGAAATGCTTGCTTTTGGCCCTAATGCTTGAGGTCATATCTCCCATATTCAATACCAACCTTCCTTTTGGATTTGAAAACTTGAGCAACCAACTTATACTTATACTACATATATCAAACAAAACTATGTGTCTATGGACTTGCATTGACAACAGATAACAGTGTCAAATCATTATGTGTCAGACGGTATATTTTTTCAAGTCGAATAAAAACACAATTAATTAAATGTTATTAAAATTGATGGAAGAGTTTTCAAGTTATTGTGTGTAGTGTGAACAGAGACAGGCCAGGGTCCTTCAACTTGTATCTAGAAAACCATGCATAATACTTGTAGTACATGCTGTAGCTAATTGTAGAGATGTTGATATATGATTCCTGTGATAGAGCAATATAGATATGGATATTACAAAAAAATATCCAGTGTATTAGGATATGCCCATGTAAATTGTAAAAAAATCTGCTGGAACAAATAAATTAGTAACATTACAAATTTCTAACATTACCAGTGGAGCAATTTAAGCTGTTCAGAGCTCTTTTTTGTAGATGCGTGTGCATAAAGGAAACAGCACATGTATTCTTCAAATGCTCTAATTAATTAAGATTTCCGAATCTGGGTTACTCAGTTTCATCTAATACATTTTACACATGTATCACCAATATGTGGATAAATTTTGGAATTTTATGAATTCTTGTTAACAAATATGTCTGCTTGATAGCCATTTTCATATTAAATAGAATTAAATCCTTGTAATGACTTAACTAACCCCTTGCCTTATGGAACCATATAAGACCTAAAACTTTTATTTCTAGTCAAACTAACTTTTTTTCGTAACATTGTCTTCCTCTCAGGAAATTATTTAAATAACGACACTTATTTCCCACGCAATATTGGTAAGTCTATAATATAGGTGACCGATCAATCTAAATTGCATTTGCACTGTCCGTTGAACACTTTATTGTTAATTTAATTAATCTTAAAAATAAAGAAATGAAACACGCATAACCATCAATTTGATTGTAAGAAATCATAAACACCCCTATTAATTTTTTAGACTCATCTGTATTGATGAGGAGAAACAAATTGACGTGTAAAATTGGAATTTTCTCATGTGCAGGTGTTCGGGGGACTATAGTTAGATTTATAGTTATCAAATCTAGTATTTCTCTTTAAATCGTACATCACACGAAATATTAGAGGATATAATACTGAAATATGTATAAAATATTAATTAATATAAGTACTCAACTTTCTTAAAAGATACTTACACACAGTGTAAACTTAAATACCCCCTCCGCAGAATTGTTTTATCCGCTTCCAATTGAGATGGTCATGGGTACTGCAGGGTCCAAACTTTTCACGTAATAGAAAAAAATACACAGATGTATAACATTGAAAACTTGTCAAAACTTGTGATTTTCATGAAAACGCTGTTGACCGCGGGGGATACATTTAATCCATATTTAAAACAAATGCAGTTGTGATACTTATGTAACAATTTTTCGCATACTAAAATGCGTAAATGATTTTATGAACAAATAATAGTCAAACACATTAAGAAATCCCGCAGTCGGTCATGATCATATATTACAAATACCACATATGGGTGCAAATTATTGAGAATACTCAATTCTTAGCCCGAAAAGGGCAATTACACCAAGTATAGGAGCACTCAGCTGATCGTCAACAATGGTTAACAAAGTTTCAGAATAATTCGTCAACCACAACTAGAGTTAACGCAAGGGAACAAAGTATACACAGACGATGACGACGCGGACGACGACGACGCCGCAGACCACGACAACTGCACCATAACATTATACGACCGCAAATGTTTTGCGGTCGTATAATGAAAACGGGAGATTTCGCTCTCAAATTTTCTCAAAGAGGGAGAATTGCGAAGATTTTGTTTTCTCGAAATGTTTTCTATTTAGCAATAGACCTTATAAAGTTCCGAAACGAGTACGTGCGTTCGGAAAAATCAACATTACATTAAAGATATGAAAACAAATAAGGAAGAAATAAATTCACTTTACACGCTGGGGTGGGGTGGCTACTGACTTTTTTGCTTGTAGATTTGTTTGCTTTCTGTTGTAGTGAGTGTCTTTCAAATTTTTTGTAACGCATCACGAAATTTGTTTTTATTATTCCTAACATTTATCTTATATTGATAAAATTTCCTTTATATATTTTTAAATGATTGATGCCAAACTATTCACCATATCAGGATGTAATCTGATCATTTCATTTGATCAAAACGTACCAAAAATTAATACCGAATCAGATAACATGTCATGTGTGTTATATTATGTAAAAAATGAAATAAGCACATTTCTTTCTTACTATTATAGAACGATGTACATCGTAATACAAAAAAAAACCCGTCGAAATTTTGCCGATTTCGACTTAACCAAAAATGACACCTACACTATATATAATTAATGAAACTTCAGTAAATATGTGTAATTACTTAACCTCTCTGGAAGTATACATAGTTTCTAATTCTGACAAATAATTATACATATTGCTGATTGTTTTTCTCAAGTTTTTCTACAAGTTTACTGATTTAACTTCGTCGACTTTGTATAAAATCATGAAATATAAGGTACTAAATGTTTTGAATCAGTATGATGTACTTAAATTCATCCTTCATATTAGCTGATCGTCGCAAAGCCGTAGCACTAATTAAGACCCACGAGCTGACATTTTTTCGAAGTAAAAATACTAACGCTGGAAAGTAATTGAAAAATACATAAAATATACCAAATTTAGAATAAAAACAGATATTGAATCATTTGATTTGTAATATTTTGTGCTTAAATTTCCGGCACGTGCCTACAATCCCGTGTGTAACAGACCATGACTGAATAGATGCCGACAGAATAAACATTGTCGTGGGTTAACAGTTACATGTAGGAATATAGTTTATAAGTGATTAGAGTAATGAAAATATGACTTTTAACAACGCTCTTTGATTTTTGTTTTTTTGGGGCGCGTTTTGTTTTTGGATTTTACATTTTTTGTTGTTTTTTTATGAAAAATCGTAAAGCCAATTTTGAAAAAGGCCCTTAAAAGAAATGAATAAATAAACAGTATGAAATCACTGCCAACTGTCAAGTCTATACAGTTGATGGTTTCTTCTTGAATGTTCTATCGATACTAAGTATACAATTACTGTTCATTTTAAGAAAATTCTGCATGTCAGTTAACTGTTCGGAAGTGAAACAAATGACAGCCTGTGGTTTTTTCACTGTGAAACAACTTCTTTGACGAAATCGTCTTCATTCACTGGATAGAGTATCTCTTCTTGACTGTGGTTCTTCTTTATTTAATTACAGTTCTTCTGGTCATGTCATCACTGGAGATTTGAATATCATTGAGAATTAACTCCTACGTAAGGTGGTTTCTCGTGGTCCAAAATTCAGAGAACCACGCCGCCTCAATTGGAAACTTAATTTTTCAAAACCATAGGGTATGCTGTTGAAGATTATGCCAGATCATAGTAAAGAGATCAAAGGACCAAGAACCAGAAATCGAGTTATTGTCAGATTGGATACGTGCCATCCGACCGTGCAAAAATGTGTCAATAAATGACCCAAGTTATGTAGTAATGGATAAAAATAACTTAATTTATTGTTATGTTTCGCATCGTTTTTAACGATCCATCACCCCGTGAGTGTGATTATTAACTTTTATTTAGGCGATTAATTATTATTTTGTGCTTTTCAGTCTGTATCGTGTTTTACGACACGATCCAATCATTCTTACTATGCAATTCCAATATTGTTTCAACAAATTTAGGGCTCTGACTCTAAAAATGACCAAAGCTGAACATCATATATCAAATTTAGAAGCATATTCACATCAAGGAATTATTCCTAAAGGTTTCCTCCCCTTTACCTCTGGAAAAAAAATCCAATAGTTTTCATCACAGGGGGAATAACATTCTTTTTAATGGTTCTTTCAGTCTGATTGATTTATTATATCATGAAGCTAAGCATCAACTAGCCAATTTCAATATATCTCATCAAAATTTACTGAAAAATGCTCGTTCTTTTCTATCTGATCTTGAAAGAGTAATCAAGGGAACCAAGGTTATAGCGGTAATCAAAAAAATGTAATCCAGGGACAAAGGCCAGACATACACAACAAAGAACGTAAAGTAACTAAAATCATACATACAAAGTAACAAAAGCAAATGAGCAACTCGGACTCCACTATAACTGGGAGCATGAACCAGGTGCATCGGTAGGATAAGCGTCCTCTGTTTTTCTAGAAACACCCGCCGAGTTGCTCATAAATAGTCAAGTCCGGGGTAGACAAACGAGGAAAGGAAAACTATGACCCGTTGAATCAATCAGTTTTCATGGTGCAGATGGATACACCATAACGATGCACGAGTTCATGATAACGACCATAAAACTTCTGTAATGATGACTTCAATCTAGTAGCAACATAACCCTGTTCAAGAAGCCTATTTGTTAGAGTTCTAGCGCGATACAAACAGTCTGAGTAGTTTCGGCAAGCTCTGGCATAACGTATGAGTTTTGATATTAACACTCCATACGCAGATGAAAGGAAAGTTGACAATTTTGAATGAAAAGTCACCACGTTTGTCGTAGAGTGTGGTCAATAGTTTTCCTTTACCATCGATTTCTAAGTGTAGGTCAAGATATTAGGCTGACTTCACAGTGTCTGTAGTATCCTTTATCTCAAGGTTTTTGGAGTAGATGCGATGTATCAGATCCTCGATTAGGATTGTTTAAAGATAGTACGTCACCTATATAGCGGAAACTGAGATTAAAGGAACTAGCTAAACGATATTCTTTTTTTCGGATTAGATCAGCTATAAAGTCAGCCCCATAAGAGTGAAGGAAAAGCTCAGCAAGTAAAGGAGCACAATTTGTTCCTATTAGAATGCCGATCGTTTGTTGAAAAATACGTCGACCACACTGGACAAATATGTTGTCGATTAAAAATTCAAGCATTTTGTAAACATCTACCTCTGTATATTTGGAAAAGGATTATTACAATACCACCTACTATTGTAGTGGCATTAATCATATCTAGATACTTAAAAATTCTAAAGATTTACTTTAAAACCTAAAATCCCTCAGCTTTTCGAAAATTAGTTCTCTCTAAACTTTTGACTTCTCAACTCTTTACACTACGTTACCACATGATAAATTGAAATTTTGTTTGAAAGGACTTATTAGTAAATGTTTGCTGTTTCAAAAAATCATGTTGTATTTGGTTACAAATCCACATAGTTGTTTCTAGAACATCGCAGAAGTGAACTACACAAAAAAGTAGGTTTGCGACATGCTTGATTTCCTCATTGATGACATATTTGTCACATTTGGAGGAGCCGTTTTTCAACAACAATTTGGCATTTCAGTGGGCACTTACTGTGCTAATCTCCTAGCCACATTGTTTATATATTCATACGAGTCTGGATTTCTCCAGAACCTTGTAAAGAATGAAAATTTAAAAGATGCTAAATCCTTCAACTTTACATACAGATATATTGATGGTGTATTGTCCATCAACAACCCTTCTTTTGGAAAATGGTTAGCGTCAATACAGTTGCAGTTCTAATCTCTCTTATATTCTTTCAGAATCTGTCAGGAAAACTGTTCTATGACAGTAGTTAGAACTGGCAGATCCTGACAGGGTCTGACAGAGTCTGTTCTGGGTCAGGACATATTTTGCACTATTCCTTGACAGATCCTGACAGAAACTGGCCTTGGTCGTGACAAAGAAAATACGAAAAGCTGTTCTAAAACTGTTCTAAAACTACCCCTAGACAGTTCCTCACAATAAATCTTTCTATTCTGTATGACGTAAGTTAGAACAGGAAGTCCGCGATTAATAATGGAAACTGTGACTAATGTAAATTAGCAAATCCGATTAGGAAAAAAATCTTGATTTCAAAATTTACGTTGAATTTCCAATTATATAGAGCTCGTCGGGATCATCATCCCACAATCACTCGATCATTGCTTATGTTCCAATTTTCGTCGATAACGGCCCAGTAATTCATCGTACAAAAATTACCATTGTTTATATGTATATTTATTTACATATTGTTTATATGTATAATTGTTTTACATTCTGTCATAGACCTGCAATTATTTTAAATTATTTAATTGTAAAAATAAAGATTTATGTTTCTGTTCTAAGTGTAAAAACGGTAACAGATAACTCAGTTGTTTGATAATTCTCACGAAGTTCAAGATTGACAAAGTACTTTTTGGGTGAAAGCTACTTTTAAATAACATTAGGGGCACAAATCATTCTATTTAAATGTTAAAATTGACAATTATAGCATTAATTGGGTGACTGATACCTAAATATTTCGGTCAAAATTCTTCAAAAAGCATTTTTTAGCAGCAAACATGAGTGTGAGCAATTCCAATTTACCGATATGGTCTTATATGTAGAAAATGTAGAAACTATAAATATTAGTTTCATATTACTGACTGTGACACCTGTATTTAAGTAAAATTTCTACAAATTCTGCAAAATATATGAGTACAAGCAGTGTTGCTTTTCATAATTTTTTAATATAACTATCATGTAGAAAGCTGAGTCACATTAATTTGAGCCCAAATTCTTTAAAAATGTCATATTCTTGCAAAATGTATGAGTGTGAGCACTTTTAAATTCCATACCAGTCAAAAAATACTGTATAAAATGCAAAAATTGTAAAAATAAGTATCATACGACACAAATATTTTAACCAAATTCTTAAAATTTACATATTTTTACAAGATATATGAGTGCGAGCACTTTTAATTTCCATGAGGGTCTAAAATTAATGACCAAATTGCTTAATTTTTCAATATAAAAATCGAATGCTTCAGTATGAAGTTTTTAATGAACAAATTGATGTGGTCGTTCAATTAATTGTAGTCGTACTTACCTGTGTGTTTGATATAGTATGTGGGCTGAGAAAACCCCCGTTCACCCCTCTGCTCATCAAAATATTTGATTTTCAGTAACCTTTAAACCTCTCATTTACGAATGATTTTGTCGCCAAAAAAAAAAAAAGAAAAAAAAACTAAGCATTTTTGTATTTTTTGCTACTTTTTATAGCTCGTTGTGGCAAAATCCATTTTTCTTATGTTTTTGATTCTTCGATATTCTTCTTTCTACAAAACGAAATAAATTGACATATTCTGACCACGAAAATCGCCACAAGTTATCAAAAGAATCCCGGAAGTATTGATTGTGATACTAAACATAAAATTCCAAATAATTCATTTTTATTGAGGCAGAAATGCTATAGGGCTTTTGACATTGAAAAAATATGTCAATTTAAGCGATTTTTCGGTGTTGTAGAGATACATTTCTGACAAAAATGTAATTTTAATTTTACTCCAAATCTTGAATGAGACATAACTCAAAAAATTATTTTTTCAATTTTTGGTTTATTTGATTTATTACACCTAATATATATATATATATCATAAAAACGCCCCTTGTAGTCACTTACGTTGTTTAGTTGAAGATAAATTGATTCGAAATCGACGATGTCCCAAGCCATACGAATTTTAATTAGTCCATGCTAGATAGACCGAGTGGTTGAAATGGGTGGGGCTTCTGCACTTTTTACGTGACTTCTACAACTGAGAGTGAAAATATTAAAAGTTTTGGGTTTGCCAGCGAATATATACTTACAGTTGTATCAATTTAAACAACTTCGAGAAAAAAAAAAAGATAAACAATTGCAGAAATATGTAACTATTACATGTGTGAAGACTAGAATCCACAGAGAGACGACACCACTTTTTTTTTTCGAAAATTACATAGAAATATTTCATTATGTTCTGTCATGTTCGATTGAACTTTTTACATGAAGTAAATTAAATTCATATTTTAAGATTTAAACTGTTCCGATCTCGATCTTCAATGAAAATACTGCTTTCACCCCTTTTTACGGTACGTTACTCATATGTGTACCAGTACCCCGCAAGTAAAGCTATAGGATGATACAAACATTTATTTTTTATTGGATTTTGATAATTTTATTTGAGAACCCATATCGGTTTCGTGCTGAAGCGTCCTCGTGTTCTATAAAGCTTTTTTTGCTTTTTTTTAACTGACCTATAAAAATATAATTCGTACCAGAAAAGCTTTCTTAATCACACCTAGGGTCGCCTGCTATTATAAAATGTGTATTGGGTCAAATTCTCCGTGTAAATTATTTTATTTCGAAATTCGTAATGCAAAAGAAATGCAATTACATTTCAATTATCGAAGTCATAGACCTGCGTCGACACCTGTGTCACGAGATGCCGAACTATGTAAAGATAAAAGAAGCCGTCCACTCTTCCTCTTGGCCATAATTAAATCTACCGAGCTTCTTAATTTATATAACTCATCGGCAAAGAAAGAACGATGCACAGAGTGTCACAATGTATCTGCACCCTCCTGTTCAAGTCCTGCAAAGTAGTTGCCTTTTCGCCACGCGGGGATGTATGAAAAACTGACAGAAAACGAGAAGAACTTCAGTCTTACTTTCGAAACACGATTATCGCACTCATACACAGATCAATGGACCACTCTGCATTATATATACAAGCTATTTTTGAAGACTTGTTAATTTTTTCGGGCACGTGTATACATTTTCAATGCACCCAAATCGAGATTGAGAACCAATGACGTAGCACTTCCATATATGGTAAGTGGGTGTTACTACCGGTTTTCATTTATGCATATTGATTAGGTCGTCGTGATAACACAAATAAATCATTCTAACTTTATTTAGCGCTAACCTGATGAGAAAACGTTTGTTATACTCGTATCTAAACATACTATAGTTTTTATTAATATAAACGTTTAAAAAATGATATTTTTGTGTAATGTCTCCTTTAAGTGTTACCACAACTTTCTGGGTACCATTGTAAAAGCTGAGATATTTGAGACAAATGGCTGCATGACGAAATCTATATGTGTTTAGTTTCTTTATATCTGCTGTCCCGGGGAGACCTTGACGCTCTAACAGTTGAGTAAAAACTAAACTTGGCTTTCTGACCCAGTGGGGTACAAATATAGGTTTATACTGAAATAAAATCAGAGAATATTCTTTGGCGAAAAATTGATTCGGTAATGGGGGTATAAAGGTGCCTGAAAATCACCATGAAGTTGATGAGGGAGGGATGCACGGAAGACCCTCCCTGCCCATGGACTAATAAGAAGTCTCATGCGGTCCACATTTATATTCCTCGATTACAAACGATATACGTTCACGCTTTTTTATACGAATTAAATACACACAGCGGTACGCGTTCGAGCCCACGGTGGGAACGACCAAACATTTGCATCGCAAATTTGACATTTCTAACATCGTTTGGGAATTTTTCAGACCCTTCTATAAGTTTACATTATCTTCCCTGTATCAATTTGATCCGATGGAGCAGTGTAGCGAATAGAGTCGTCACATTCTGAGACGTTTGTATAATATTGATTTGTTGTGACATGCATCATTAATATAGGCAAAGTCGGGATTTCAACATGATCCATTTTCAATTCCCTACAAAGTCTGTCAATTACTCTTCCTCAGGACCAAATTAGTAGTGTATGATTTGCTATGAATTTACATCTATAATGTCTTTGTTTTTGCAATAGTCATAGTTAAACAGTCCTTTAGCAAAGGAGAATAAAACTCTATAATGGAAAAAATTCCCACTTACAGTCATGTACTCAACGAAAAACTTTCGAAATTCTTATGAAACAAAAATACAATACCGGTATATAAAGGACTTTAAGGCTACATCCATCGGTACTAACTCACAATTAACATTTCAATATCAATATTTCAACTAAATCTTGTATCAAACATTGTTTTCCTCATTCTAATTAGTCACATACATTTACAGCCCGAAAAAAAATGTTTCCTTGGACAAAAACTGTATACTTGTTTTGCAGCTGTATAAAATATATCAAGAGGCACTGTCAGAATCATTTAGTTTCAGAACCAACATAACGTGTATGTACATTCAGCACTTCACAACACTGTCATTATCTTTTCTTTGAATCTTTATTTGTATGTATATAGACAATTGATGTAAGAGGTTGGAAATCCGTTCTTTCATACACCAAGCCAAGTCAGAAAAAAAGCTTGCCAGACATTGCATCTTCATGACTTATTTCGTTTCAAAAATATCAAATGAAAATAAAAATCCTTACCTACCGACCTTACAAACTTTTAGAATAGTGCTCGGAAACATAAAATTATTTTTTTCGGCCTTGGCAATTTCTCATCAATTGACAGCTGGCATGCACAAATATCTGTCTTACATGCACTGGAAAGTGTTGATTTTATCCAAAAAAGTATTTTTCAGTGTCAAAGAATCAGCAAATGCTGCTGCAGGCTACACGACGTTGTATATAGCGTGCATATTACAAATTGAATCACTAGGTCACCAATCGACATTAAATCATGTGATAATGCAATTTCCCCGAATACACAATGACCTGCATTCACGGGTTTGACTATGCCCGGGGACGCCTGGATGCTTTACACCGTACGCGAGAGACCCCAAACGATAGCCAAGGACGTTAAGAAACACCTCAGTCCGTCATGTGTTACACATATGAGTGCAAACCGGGTCTATCAGTATTGAGTATATATGTTACCACGAAAAGAAAATTAAACCATGTATATGAACAGTCAGCTGATTGTCAGCGTCACTAATATCGAGCAAATGATTAGCTAAGACTGTGTTACGAAAGATTTTGGGGATGTTAGTGGTTTATACCCAAAGATAGTCGAATTATCTCCTAGAATCAACGATGTTCTAGCTTTATAATATATACGGAAAGTGCTTTTTGTTATTGTGTTATTTAACTACCATGTGGTGGCTGCGACACATTAATTTGAGTCAATTATTTTTTTCAATGTCATATTCTTGCAAAATGTTTGAGTGCGAGCACTTTTAATTTCCATGAGGGTCTAAAATGAATGACTAAATTGCTAAATGTTCGATATAACTATCATGTGGTGGCTGCAACACATTAATTTGAGTCAAAATTCTTTAAAATGTCATATTCTTGCAAAATGTACGAGTGCGAGCACTTTTAATTTCCATGAGGGTCTAAAATTAATGACTAAATTATAAATTTTCGATATAACTATCATGTGGTGGCTGCAACCCATTAATTTGAGTCAAAATTCTTTAAAAATGTCATATTCTTGCAAAATGTATGAGCGCGAGCACTTTTAATTTCCATGAGGGTCTAAAATTTGACTAAAATGCTTTTTTGTAATATAACCATCATGTGGTTGACTGCAACTATTATATTTCAGTCAAAATTCTTCAAAAATGTCGTAGAGAGGTCAGAAGTGATCACAACTGTATATCCACCAGAGCTCGAGAACAAGGAGACTACAGAAACAGACTGTTCTGCATCTTTTTTCTCGAATTTGACAACAGTGGTCATCTCAGCACAAAGATTTATGATAAAAGAGATGACTTTGACTATGCAGCAATATTCCTTCATCTCCTGCATATGGTGTTTATATTTCACAATTGATTCGCTACGCTAGAGCAAGAACTAACTACTCTGATTTCCTTGAACGCCATAAATATCTGCGTATCAGACTACTGAATCATGGGTATGAGGAAATGCGTCTTTAAAGGTCTCTTACCAAATTATTTTTAGATATCAGTCCTTGGTTTAAAAAATACTCAGTTTCTTCTAAAACAATGAATAAGGATTGTTTTTACGTCTACTAAGACAATGAATAAGGATTGATTTTTTGTAAATTATTCCTTGTGCTGATGTGACCGCTGATTTACCGAATAGCATGCATGTGCTTTTTAATCACAACTGGTTAAGAGGAGGTTTAGCGCGCTGTAAAACCTAGATTTAACCCACCACTTCAGTTGGTGCCTGTACCAAGTCAGGACCATTGCGGTACCAGCTGCTCCGGTGGTGTAATATTTATTTGCCATATTTATACTGGACTTGACTTGATTATGAATCAGATTAGTGTTCGCTAATTTTGTTGTTACCCTTATTTGATGGTATCAGCTACTTTCGTCTGCTTCTGGTTGTACTTTGGTGTTTCTGATTTGATGAAAATCGCAAAGAGCTGACTCTGAATCTTGAAGCACCTGCCTTATAAATTTGGAGGAAGCTTGTATCTGCAGTTTAAATGGATGAAACCCATATGAGATCACTGGTCTTGGGATGAGATGTATACCTGGCTTTGTTGATGACCATTTCAAGTGTGCACGCAAAGTTCTGATGAAATTTGCTCAGTTCCACATAGAACGACAGACACAGCGTTGAATAGACAGCTACCGTTGTGAATGTCACCAGAGTAACCTTGTCATGGATTAGTGTTTTATTTTCAATTTGTTCTTCATATATAAACATTTTTGTGCAGATACAGACACATAGGGGTGGTACGTCAAGAACATAGGTGTATGATTAACATATTGTTATAGCTCAGTTTCAACATTTTTGTTTAGACGAAGACGACGGACATCATATACCATTCCTTTTTATTACGTGTGCCATCTAACTCGAACTAATCTTGTAAAATTTAATGACAGCATATACAATCCAATGCAAACTTATCTTGTCAGAATAAATGCCACAATCTTCTGAAATATGCAGTTTTTTGTATTTCGATATATTTAGATATATCATACAAATATTTTCAGTTTTATAGTATTACTATTCTTATGAATTAAACGTAAGTTAAAAAAATATTTCTTGATAATATTTCAGTTATTATAGATAATTCCTGGTTAGTATTTTATTTATTAAACACAGGAGACTCCAGTTATTTTACATATTTACTGATTTTTTTTTTAGGAATTATGTATAATTTCTAATTATACACATTGACCATAACATTGCATGGACATGACATTAACTTTGATTTTCGAATTGGTCCGAACCCAATAAAATTGCTCAGCAGAGCCTTTATTTATAAGGAAGAACTAGAAATTTTGTGCGAGAAAATCGAACCCATGCCCTTTTTATCGCTCGTACTGAATCTAATGCAGTTTAATATGTAGTTTACATTACACAACCCTCATGAAATTCATCTATAATAGTACGGTCTAATAAGAGAGTGAAGTAATGTAAAAATGGTATAATGTTCTAAGAATCGAAACCCAACCTTTTTCCACGAATTACATATTGGGAAGTAAATTGTGATTTTCTGAAAGAAGAAGATAGTAAGTATTTTGACTTACAATTAATATTATAAAATTATTTACTGTCACTTATGAATGATTGTTCAGCTACAAGTATTAATTACTGTAAAAAAAGCATTTGTATGTGATTTATAGTTATAAACAAACGACCATTATGATCCGATGTATTGATCAGCCTAGTATACACTATACTTTTTTCTAAATACAATTTTAATGATGGTACCGTGGTCAACTTATTGGTTCTTATGTTTCCTGTATATCTTATCTGAAGAAGAAACATTTGTTTCATGTTGATTAAAAGATAGTGGTGAACGGTAAAAATAGTCATTTAAACGCCATGCTAAAAATCTACCTGTGAATGTTATCTCTTATTTTGTGCAACGACATGTACACATCGTAGTAATGTTTGTTTTTTATGTGAGTGTACGTATCCATGTGTTTTTTCCTGTAATTAGGTGCAAAAATTTAATCCTTTATCATTCTCCCAAACTTGAGGAAAGCAATGTTACCAGTACTGAATCATTCTCCCTAACTTCAGGAAAGCAAGGTTCCCAGTACTTTATCATTCTCCCTATCTTGAGGACAGCAAGGTTATCAGTACTTGATCATTCTCCCTAACCGCAGGAAAGTAAGATTACCAGTACTTGATCCTTCCCCCCAACTTTAGGAAAGCAAGGTTACCAATACTTGATCATTCTTCCTGATAACTTTTCATTCAGAATTGTCAACTTTCCTTTCATCTGTGGCAACATCCCTTCAGCACCTGCGAATGGAGTGTTCATATTACAACTCATACGTTATGCCAGAGCTTGCCAAACTACTAAGTCTTTTTGTATCGCGCTAGAACGCTAACAAATAGGCTTCTGGAACAGGGTTATGTTGCTACAAGATTGGAGTCATCATTACAGAAGTTTTATGGTCGTCATCATGAACTCGTGCATCGTTATGGTGTATCCATCTGCACCATAAAACTGATTCATTCAACGGGTCATAGTTTTCCTTTCCTCGTTTGTCTACCCTGGATTGTCTTTTTATGAGTAACTCGGTGGGTTTTTCTAGAAAAGCAGAGGACGCTTACCCTACTGGTGCTCATTTGCTTTTGTTATTTTGTATGTATGATTTTAGTTACTTTACGTTCTTTGTTGTGTATGTCTGTTTTCCATGTCTGGTCTTAGTCCCTGGGTTGCATTCTTTTGATTACCGCTATAACCTTGGTTCCCTTGATTACTCTTCCTAACTTGAAAAGCAAGGTTACCAGTACTTGATCATTCTTCCTAACTACAGGAAAGCAAGGTTAACAATACTGGATCATTCTTACAAACTTTAGGAAAGCAAGGTTACCAACACTTGATAATTTTCCCTAACTTAAGAAAACAAGGTTACCAATACTTGAACAGTCTCCCGAACTTAAGGAAGCAAGGTTACCAGTACTTGTTCATTCTCCCTAACTTCAGAAAAGCAAGATTACCAATACTTGATGATTTTCCTGTAATTTACATGTCTATGGTATTGGTTACTTAATGATGAATGATCAAGAGTCTAATTAATTACAGGTTTGTGCAGATGAACCAGCTAAATTCTTTCCAAATAGATATTGTTGTAATGTTTAATGTTAAAAATATCTAAACTTTAAAAATAATTAAGCCTTGAACTGAACATATGTAATTATTTTAAATATAATGATGTCAATATTCACAACTAGAGTTGTCTCCCTTAAGTCATAAAAAGTTTTCGATTAAGATTAAAAAATTCTTAGGTTTGTAAATATAAAAAGTAAGACAAAGGAGAATTGTACATGTGTCTTATATTTCTACAGGGTTCAATGTGACAGCTTTAAATTATTAGTTTAGAAAGTTTCTTGTTATTGCAATAAGTTGTATCCATCATGAGACAGAGCAGTAAAGTGGTTCATCTGATAGAAAGTGATTAAGTCCTTTATCTGCCTTTAAATAAAAATAAAAATAACTTTTATACTATCAAAATTCTTTATTAATAAATGATAGAAATAATGACCAAACTAAATATGCATATATAATGTGCAAATTTGTTATAAATATACTGCATAAAAACTACATCTCTCTATTGCATAGAAAACTTCTGACACATGTTAAGTAAAATGGAAGCCATGTTTTATATATATATAAATATGCATGGTGGGATTTTCATTAAAAAGATATATACAAAAATAAATGTTCCCTACCTTTCTATAATTCGCTTATAATACTACAAATCGATGAATTTGCTTGGTGTTGATTTCTTAAGTCATACAATCAACACTATTTTTCATTAACATCATCTTTTGTTTACATCTGGAATTCTTTTTCAATAGTTTAGCAAAAACAACTAACAGGCACCTTCATTAATCTCTACTTTCTTATGTACGTTTCTTTATGACACAATAAACAAAAGAATATTCATTGGAAAAAAAATCAATATTCAAAAATAAGTGCCTTCTACACATACAAAGTGGAAAAAAAAACATACAAATTTTTTTTTAAATTATTTTATTCTAAAACCAAAATTGAAAACATGTGTATAATATTTCACCAGTCCTTATATTGCTATTGTTAGCACTATGAATTAAGCTAGATAGTAAAATTATTTTTAAAAATATCTGGTTCTCTGAAATGAAAATTTTTCAAAGTTTTTTAATTGTTAATTTCTTCCTGTAATATTTAAAAGCCATATGTCACCACAAGGAAATATTTAATTTTCTTACAGATTTCAAATGATCTTCCCTTTGATTAAATGAGCAAATAATAAATGAATCTACAAAGCATCAAAACTTAACTTTAACCTTTCATTTCATTTAATTATTTATAATAAGGGAAATAAATAAATGAAATACAGTTTCATTTTCCCTTTCTACTGTTATTGTCTTTAACAATCAAATATTTATAACTAAGTAAAAAATCTAATTACAAAACTTTTTAACTTGTAGGAATTAAGTCCAACAATAACTAAACTGTCATCTTTGTCATAGTAAGTTAATTAAAGAAAATGACATACACCAGCACTAAATATGCAACAAATATATTTGATTATTAACACTAACATAACAATAAAACACCAGCTATTTCATAAGTCAGTTATAACAACATCCCAGATTCATCACAATAGTGTAGGTTGTAAGTCACTAGCTTTTAGTGGGAGCCTCCCAATATTTCATGATAGATTAAGTATTCCCCCTCTTATATGCCCTTGTCAAAGCGGAGAATTTACCTGCATTCGTGGACTACTTCTATATTTTTTCAGTTTTCAGCTTCTAATTGTACTGAATTAATTCAATTCCTGTAAAAACATGTCATGAAAACAAAAACTCAGCAAATCTCCTGCTCTGCTGCTGAGAAGGAGACCTCCTGCTTAAGACATCTATGCAATAGTAAAATTTTGTACTGAACTTCCATATTACAAAATTAAATTCATCTGGTAACATTTTTTTTAGCATTTTTAATCATGGATTTTGAAATCAAGGATTTGAATGAAGTTTATATAATTTAAATTAAGGTTTTGTAAAGAATAAACTTAAATGAGATGAAAACAATGGCATCCATTAAAGGGAGTAAGAATCAGGCAATAAAATGGAAAACAAATACGTAACAAAAACACAAATCTGACATTGTAATTAACCCAAATGATGTCACTTGTGTCTGTTCCCCCACCCCCCCCCCCCCAAAAGGTGCATTTTAGTCATCTGCAATCAAAATTTTCATTTGCAGTAAACTTCAGTGTAAATATTACTCAAATTTATGAAAAGATGTAGCTAAGGTAGTTCTTAATTTTGATGGACTTCAGATGAAATTACAAAATCTCTCTCCATTTTCCCTACACATCCTGATTCTTACAGAGAACAGTACATCAGTAACTAAATTTGTGAAATTGATACAAATTGTTACTTGAAACACCAGTATGTAAAGATGTTGATAGGGTTAAAAGCAAGCGTTAAAACATTCTATACTATGTTAATCTAGGTTAAAACACAATAATGCCCTAATCATTAGTCACACTAATTACAATTTGTACAGTTTATCTACCAAACCAAATACAATTACAGCAAGGAAATAAAAAGTAATATAAAAACTCAAATACTGCACTATAAAGTCCCTAAACTAATGTATCTAGTACAAAAAAAGATAAGTTTATTTTTTTTAAGAGAAGGATTTCTTATAGCTTAGAAAAACATTGGATTTGCACAAATCTTTTTTTCTATTTATCAAGAAAATTATAAACTTCTATAAAATTTTTATTTATCCATATTGCTAAATAGTTTACATGCAAGTAATATTGAGATGATGGTGTGAGGAAATAACTGCTAATAACTATGTTATTCTGACATAAAACAAAAAAAATATGTAGGACTGAGTGGAATCAACTGGTCATTTACCGGATTATAGGGAGATATTTGTAATGACATGCAGTACTTTTGAACTGAATATTATGGCACTTTTTTTAGCAGATCAATCTATGCAAAACGTTTGATGAGAACCATTATTTTTAACCTAAACAATTATAATTAGTAGTAGTAGTGGTAGCAGTATGACTTTAATTATTATTATGCTTACAAATCTATTTTTCAAATATTTTCTTTTACTTGAAATAAATAAAAAACAGATGTCCATTGTCACAAACAAGAAAAATGAAGATGATGATGTTAGATTGTTTTATATTTATTCTAAGATTCCAACAAAATTTCTATTACTATATTTTGACATTACTGACAATAGACTGTAACCAAATATGGTTATTATTATGATACATGATCTAAAACAATTAAATGTACCCAAAAACACACTATCCTTTTTAGGATACTTGCACCCTCATGAATTACAATTCATTCCAATTCAGTGATTCTTCATGTCAAAAATTCAGCTACAAATTGGATAACTTATACTGAGAATAAAATATAGATTAGCACAATCATTAATGTATATAAAGCATTATGAATTTGTTCATATTTTGAAAACAATAAAACTGGGTTTACTGGAATGCCCCCATTTAGTTTCCATAAGCTTTGGTCTTATATTTTAAATATTAAAACATAAACGTACTAATGCAAGAAATGTAACATAAAAAGTGATAAAATAATAACAAATAAAGTTGAATGCCCCCAACTCTCTCCTCCAATACCTTTGATGATTACACAATCCTATAAATCATAGAACATCAATGGAAAATCATAATTTTCTTTAGAAAAACTCACACAATTTTGTGAACAAAGCTATACAGTATTTTATTCTGGGATATACAAAATGTAATCACAGAGTATAGCTGATTTTGTCAGAATTTTTCCATTTAACAAGTTCTCACCTACACTGAATTCTTATGTAAGCCTTCTCCAACAGATAAAATGCTCCCAAAATACACTATTTAATATTAACAACATTCTATAAGGAATTATCGATTTAGAAAGTGCTGGATATATCAAGTGTATAGCAAAACTGAAGCAATAAAACATTAATCAACAAACCATTCATGAAAACACTGACCTCTAGACTAATTGTGCTTACTATCTAAATGTTTGAGACACATTATTGTTCTATTTTTTTTTACATCCAGTCAACTTTGAATTATTTTGTCAAAACATTACAAAGTCAAGATAAAGATTTTTACTAGCCAAAGATGAAATGTAATAATGCCAATAAAAAAAATGTTTTTCAAAACACACATATTCTAAAGTAAAATATTTAGAAAATGATGTAACCATGAACATACTGCAATGTTTCAAATTTCACAAGTGCTATTTGTGCATTAATACAACTGGTTCAACAAGAAGTTCTAAATATTTTTATCGACTTATAAGTCAAGTGGCCGTTGCATTAACCCATTACTTCTTGTATAACATTACTTTCTGATATAGCAGTACAAAATATATTATTATTTACTTTGTACATTCTCCATAAAAGTTACAGTTACAAGTTTAATTTCATTAAAGTGTTAAACATGTGTAAACAAATAGCAATAAAATGCAATATAGCCCATCTTCTCTCCACAATACTGAAATAAATCATATTTACTGAACACACAATAAAAGAAGTATAGAAGAATTATACTGCACTCAGAAAACTTCTTGCTAAAAAAAAAACATTCAGAGGACATTCACAGAATTCATTAGGTAAAAACCAGCATTCCAATACGAACATGCAGAGGATTTCACTTTATCGCATGCCTGTTAATAGCTTTTTTTGTAAGTCACATGAGCCTGACTGAACATCCTTGACTACCCTGTCAGGTCTCAGAGACACATCATCACATGGGAACTCAAAAAAACAAAACCATTTCATATCTTTGCATGTAAAATATTCATCTCATTAACATCATAAAAGATATTACATTTTAAATTTTAATAAAAAAGACTTCTTGAAATTTTGGGAATTAATATAAACAAAAATGACCCTCCATACAGTAAGTGCTGTGGCTTACAAAGTAGTTTTCTAAATAGGACATTTAAATATTGTAACTCTGTAGTCTTTTTTTAGTTTTATGATTAGGTATTGTACTTTATCTTTAATCCAAATTTCCAAAGTTTTTTTCAATTGCATTCAAAAAATTTAGAACTCTATCAGTATATATAATGAAGGTAATGACATATTATAATAAATAATACATACAATATTACATGTACTATCAATAAACTTGGGATCCTTTATTAAAGAATGTAAATAATATATTCAGCACTCTATTCCAACATAATTTTGGGTCATAGCAACATATTACCCAAAAGTAACATAACTTAAGTCGACTTTATAAATTTAATGACAGGTTTTAATCAAAGATTTGGTGGAATATGACAAAACAGTATTACTGTTTAACTACTTTTTCCAAGAGACCTGGATCTACTATTATACTTTTTCTGAAGCAATACCAGGGTATGATGCACGTAATTATTTAACTATTGTTTTTACTGCATCGTAAGGCAGTGACAGCCATAATTTCAAATATGTTTTAAGGTTTTAATACACTCCTAGCAAAGCTCTTTGTTCTTAATAGGAATTTAAATTCTAGTATGTAGAGTATGTAAGCCGAAAGTTCATAAGTACTGAAGAGCTCTGAAGTCCTGTTTGTGCTGTTCCAAATTTAAGATGAGAGAACTAAAAATAATTGCACTGAGACCTGACTTAACCAAATCCTGAATAATATAGTGAAACCTGTCTAAACCAAATACACAATAATCTGAAAACCTGAATAAACCACACACTTTCTACAGTCAATTATAATGTACGTCAGTGAACCAAACATCTGTCTGAACTGAACAAATGTCCAGAGGGGGTTTGGTTTAAAAACGTTTCAGTGCATCTGTGTTCACTAAGGTCCAAAAAAGTGTTATAATAAAACTGTACATTGTACATATACTGCATATTTGACTATATATGTTATAATGAAAACATCCATTATTAAATGAATATGGTCACTGGAATGTAAAATTCAATAGGAAGTTTTAAATATCATACAATAACAATAACATTAAAATCACAGTCAAGCATATAAGGCACTTTAGTCAATTGTTTTTATATGTTTGATTCATACATTATGTTAAACAATAATACAAATACAAGCATTAAAACCAATGCAATGAATTTTTGACAAAGTGAACTGAATAAACTTATAACTAAAAACTGGTATTTGTGTAAACATTGATATATGAAGATCAAAAAAAACAATGACCTCATTCATCAAGTATTAGATTTCTGAGATTTAATGGATCACTGATTCTAGGGGTTTAAATACACAGTATACACCTATTACAGGTCCACATTTCTGAGACCTTTAAATGTTTATACTTTATGTAAACTGACACTAGAGATATCTACAATGTTAAGATCCTTTCACAAATTCTAGAAAACTTTTCCAAGCCAACCTAGGAATGAAAAGAGAAAACAAACTGCTGTAGGAATCAGATTATTTGCCTGTGCGATTTTTAAAACACAACCCAATTCAATTTTTTGAAGCCCTTGTACATGTAAATACCAGAAGAATAATGGAATTGAAAATCACTTTTCATTTATTATAAATTTTCATCACTTTGTCAAAAATTCTTATTCATTAACAAATTAAAATTAACAAAGACTTAACAAATTTTAACAAATTATATTTAACATTCTCAATGATATTATGCAATATCAAGCCATTGTTTACCTGAATTGTGTACATTATTAGTATATGAAGTAGGAATTCTAGGTGGGACTTTCAATAAGGCATCAATACTGAGACATTGTATAGTAAATATAAAAGTACAAACATTTCATTCAATACAACCCATTCTGAGACTTTGTCACAATATGGAATATTCTGATGTGGCAAGACCTGATATACAAGGAAATTGATATTTTCTAAAGTTTGTAAATTACAATACATATTCTTGATTCATACTCATATCATGAGCTTTTTTCATATGGATTTTCAAGGAATCTTCAGTATTAAAACCCTTCATACAAATTTTGCATCTGAAGTGCATTTTAAGATGAACACCAAGTCCATTAACCGTTGCAAACCCTCTGCTGCAAAATTTGCATTTAAAGTTAAGCTGATCAAGAGCAACTGTTTTAATACCTGTGACTTTGTGAGTACCAGGAACTTCAGTATCATGTCTTGTTGGTATAGCTCCTTCCCAATCAATATCTTTACCATGAACTGCTCTAACATGCTTCTGTAGGTCATAACACACTGAATACTTCTTTTCACAATGTGCACAGGCATAGGGACGATCCTGAGTATGAACTCGTTTAAAGTGTTGCTCTAGGCTATCACTGCCCCAGAACCTCTTCGTACATAGAGTACATTTAAATGGTCTGTACTCTCCGTGGTGCATTTTGATATGTCGTTTCAAGTTTCCCATGTAGGCAAAACTTTTCTCACATTGGGGGCATGGGTAGGATCCTTGCTCTGGGCCAGTCTGTTGTGGAAGGTCTGTATTATCCTTTTGAGTATCTGGAAGCTCTTGGGAAGTGGTCTTTCCACTTCCTGTGTCTTTCGAAGCATCAGAATCACATCCATGCTCACTGCCAGAGGATGATGATGCTGATGGTGAATTAAGAGCTGTAATATATAAAATTATAAAAAAATTAACTGCAGTTATTTGCAACTGAACTTGATATAATATCCTTTTATAAGGAGATCCTTATTGAAACTTTATGAGTAAATCAATAAATATTTTCCTTTTAAATGTCTGTCCATAATGAGTAATCAAACTTAAATATGTACTTAAACATGTACATTCCTCCCTAAGTAATACATGTACATGCTTCTCAAAGTAATACATGTACATAATTTTCTAAGTAATACATTTACATACCCCTTTAAGTAATACATGTACATACCTCTCTAAGTAATACATGTACATACCTCTTTAAGTAAAACATCTAAGTAGCTCTCTAAGTAATACATGTACATACCTCTTTCAATAAAACATTTAAGTACCCTTTTAAGTAATACATTTACATATCCCTTTAAGTAATACATGTACATACCTCTCTAAGTAATACATGTACATACCTCTTTATGTAAAACATTTAAGTACCCTTTTAAGTAATACATTTACATACCCCTTTAAGAAATACATGTACATACCTCTCTAAGTAATACATGTACATACCTCTTTAAGTAAAACATGTAAGTACCTCTCTAAGTAATACATGTACATACCTCTTTCAGTAAATCATTTAAGTACCCTTTTTAGTAATACATTTATATATCCCTTTAAGTAATACATTTCCATATCCCTTTAAGTAATACATGTACATACCTCTCCAAGTAATACATGTACATAAATCTCTAAGTAATACATGTGCATACCTCTTTAAGTAAAACATGTAAGTACCTCTCTAAGTAATACATGTACATACCTCTCTAAGTAATACATGTAAGTACCTCTTTAAGTAATACATGTACATATCCCTCTAAGTAATACATGTAAGTACCTCTATAATAATACATGTACATATCTCTCTAAGTAATACATGCACATACCTCTCAAAGTAATACATGGACATACCTCAATAAGCAGTACCTGGTACATATGTATATTACTTTCTATGTTATACATGTACATACCTACATGTATTTAAATAGTATATATTCATAACTGGGGGTGATCCTACATGCTGTTTTATAAACCAGTGGTCAATTTGAAAAAAAAAGTTGAAAGTGTTAAGTTTGTCAAAAAATATCAAATCCCAGTGCCTTTCTTCTTGGGATTGATTTCGTGAAATCCACACCAACAATTTTTCATGTCCATGAACAGAAATATATCTGTGCACTTACTTGATTCAAAAAAAGCAGAAAAGCCTAATGAACTGCAGAAAGGTACTGGTGACAACATAATAAAATATTTCTTGTTGTATAAAAATAAATAAATATATGAAACCTTAAATTTGAACCATGGAAGCTCACAAGTTTGCTTTTAATAAATAAGTATGTAATACCCCTTCTTCCCCCTATATCAAATGTCAATCCTACACAAATTGTAATATCAATTCAACCTTTAAACATACCAATATGCAAACAAAAAAAGCTACTTATGTTTTTTTTAAACATTTTTGAAGTCAGTAAGTGGAACCCATGGATATGATACAAAGACAACTTAAAAGTAGTTTATTAGCTAATTACTTTTGAATTTCTTAAAAAAAAAAAGATCATGAAATAAGTTCTATTATTTCACTAGTATTATAATACAATCATGTTAAATACTGTAAGAGTATCAATTATTGGGAATATTTTCAAATGAAAATCTACCAAGGTAGCAGTGTTTGCTGTAGTGTTTTATAAATCAATTGCACATGTATTATATTTTGCACTTACTGATTATAACATAAATAGTGAAACAACAAAATCTGTAGTTTTACAGATGGATTATTTAAGGGGGGATTTCCTGACAAATTCTCAGCAGACTAGCCAATTCAGACTATCAGTTTAATTTGCTCACCTGGCCAAAGGCCAAGTGAGCTATTATCATAACTTGGCATCTTTCATCAATAAAAAATTTTCAAAACTCTTCTCCTTTGTCCTTATTTGAACCAAAACTTGGTATGAATGTTCCTTGGGGCATCCTGCATAGAACTGACATGGGGATTTTTGATCTGTCGAAAAACATGGAAGCTGTTAATAAAAATAGAACATGGGGGTGGTCAGACAATAGTTTTTCACATATATCTCCAAAATCATTAGGTTTAGCAAAACTCTGACAGGATGAAAGTGTTCAGCATGATTTATCTGCAGTCAATTTTTTATCATAATCTGCCGAGCCATGTTTGAGTTTTTTTATGCTTTATTGCTATGTTTATAATTATTTTTTCTAAAATCTTCTTCTATGACATTACTTGACCATTTGGAACGGAATTTGGTATGAATCTTCCTTAGGGTATTCTGCACAGAATTGATGTCGGGATTTTTTATTCTTCGAAAAACATGGCCACTATTACTAAAAGTAGAACATAGGGATCAGACAGTACTTTTTCCCATATGTTTCCAAAACTATTGGGTTCAGCTAAATTCTGACATAGGGTAAAAAAGTTCAGCATTATGAGATCTATCTTCATCAAAATTTTCATTTTTATCTGTTAAGCCATGTTGGAGTTACTGCCCTTTTTCCAGGTTTTCTTTTGCTATTTTTATTGTTATTGTTTTTAAAAATCTTTCCTAACATTACTTGACCAAAGGAAACCAAATTTGGTATTAATGTTCCTTTGGGTATTCTGATAAAACTGATGTAGGTATATGTTATCCATTGAAAATAACAAGGCTGTTGTTACTAAAAATAGAACATAGGGGTCAGACAGAAGTTTTTTGCAAATATCTTCATAACCATTATGTTTAGCCATATTCTGACATGTATCTCTGGTCAAATAACCAATTTTGATCTGTTAAGTCATGTTGGAATTATTGCCCTTTTTCCATGATTTATCCCTATTTTTTATGTTTTTTCTTTCCAAAATCTTTTCCTTTGTAACTACCATACCAAAAAGAACTTAACATAGTATGAATATTCTTTAAGGTATTCTGTGTAGATATGATGCAAGGATTTTTGATCCGTGCAATAAAATGGTCATTGTTACTAAAAATAGGACAATGGGGTCAGTCAGAAGTTTTTTCACTTACCGGTATGTCTCCAAAACCATTAGGTTAAAGCCAAATTCTTCCATTGCCGAAACGATCCTTATCATAAGGCCTACAAAAGTCTTTAAGGGATCAAAGTTGTCAAACAGAAAAAAACTTTTGATTGACGAAATGATCCTTATGAAAAGTTCTACCAAAGTCTTCATGAGCCAAAATTGTCAGACAATTCCTTGTTAAGAGTTATTGCCCTTGAAAGGCAAAAATTTCACCAGGTGAGTGATTCAGGCTCCTTGGAGCCTGTTGCTCTGTTTACTGTTATATTGCCTGAGTAATAAAATGCTTTTTTGAGGACAATTTTATACATTAGCCTTTTTATGTGGTATGACACCTTGTAGTAAAATTTCAAAGAGGTACAGTCAACTCACACTAGAAAATGTTTGTATCTAGTCTTCCTTTTGTGGTTTGGCACCTTGAGTGATCAATGCATTTGTACTCAAGTTATTGTACTGAAAAGTCTTTTTAAAGTACAATAATTTGGCTGACAATGAGAGCTCTTGATAAAGGTCATTACCCTTAAAATAAACCAAAAACTTACTTTTGTGATAAGAAACTTTTCAAAATTTTATTTTAACAAATATTCAAGTTATTCTACAAAAACTTAGTACATCTTTTTGCATTAATCAAAGATAATCACTAAGGAAACAACATGGATGAAAACAGCACCTGGACATTACAAAGCTGCAAAAATTTCTGGTTTTATAAAATTTAAGTAAAAAATGTACACCTTGGGTAAAAGTCACTGACTTCTTCAATAGTTGGCATGAAGCAGTGTTTCAAAACAGGTCAAAGTCGAGACACCTACAATCATAACATCATATTATGGACAGTCATCAAGTAGCTGAAAAACACGGAAGTAGGAAATAAACACAGAAAGAAGCCTTGTAAAATTCAATTTATTATGATCTTACTATTGATTATGTTTACATCACTTTTGTTGGTTCCTATTTTGCACTTAAATCTGAGCAAAGTAGTCAATACAAATCTTTAATCTTATCTATACTATATATTAAAAAAAAAATGGTGAAATCTTCAATGGATGAAAATCTTCTGATTGAAGTTCATTTGACAAACCTATAGAAAATGAATTTAATATTGTAAAAAAGAAATCTGATTTAACTTAATTCAAATATTTGCATTTTCTAGACTGAAGACCATGCAGTAATTGAACTCGTCTACATACATGTATAGTTAGTAAAATACAAAATGGTAGAACACCAATATTACAATTCACTAGTGTATAACACACTTCACTTAACTGGATAGGAAACTTCTCATAGCAAGAACGAAGGCATTAAAAAGCAACTTCATGCTAAGTGCAATAGGCTTGAATCAGCCTAATTACAATGTATTGTTCTAACTTCATGTGAGCATTACTGTAGAAAGTCAATTGGTTCAACTTAGCTTATGCTGAAACCATTGTATTGCTTGTCATTCTTTACCTTTTTTCAGTTTGTTTTTTAAGGATTTAGATGTAAACCAAAGATTAACTCAGAGGTCCATAGTATACTCTTTGACCTCATTCAGAGAATATTTTGTTACCAGCTGCTTTTCTTCTTATTTGGTTATCCAAAAAAATTTAAGTAGTAATGTTCTGGAAACTCAGATGTTTGCCACCTAAATGGAAAGGATCCAGAAATATTTTGAAATACAGTTACATAGTTTGCAAATAATGAAAACTGCTTATCAAAACCAGTTTCAATATCTCTTTGTTGTGTGTCAGAGGATAGCTTACCAAATTTAGAAAATCATTTCTATAATGAGTCATAGTAATTTAAAACATTCCTAAACTTTGTGTGCTTTTATTATGTAGTTCAGTCAAGAGGCAATCTTAGAAATGAAAGTATTTAAGTGTTTATTTTCAAGAATAATCTCCTTAACCTTATTATGAACATGATTGTTAAGATGTAAGCCTTATAGTTTCTAATAAACACCTTGGAGTTTAATCCTGGAAAAAAAAATATTAAGGAGTCTTTAAAAAAACACATTAAATGAAAATCAATTTTCATTCTGATCAATTTTGTATTAAATTTGATTTACATATACGTGTACAAATAGGGAAGCCTGTATACAAATCAGTTCAAGGTCAAATTGAGCATAAGATAAAGGATAAAGGAAGTCTTTCCTGAAATATATCACATGAAATAACTGACTGGATGACAATATTATTTAAAGTCCCAGTCAAGGAAGTAGCTAGTTCTTTAAAGGAAAGAATTAATTACTTATTTTCTTGGTATTTTTTATTTATATTCATGTACTGCATATCTATGTAACAATGAGACTATATGTGTTTATATAGCTACAATGCTACACTTCAGATATTCTATTAGGAAAATATAAATAAATTGACTTTTTGTCAACACAGTTTTTATCCTGCAATTGTAAATTGGCCCTAATCCCAAAATGGTAGAGGCAACAATCCCAAAATCAATTATGGTTTGGAGCCTTGTAAAATATTATATAGATAAATTACCCATTATTCAAGTTATTTCACAAAAAGACAACAGTACCATACCATGATACAAATGTACATTGTAAAATCTAATTTTTTTTTTAAGTTGGAGATTAAAAAGAGTAGCATCCTATGGCCCCTAGCAAAAGAAATTATCAGTAATGATGAAATTTACTTTTTGCCTACTGATTATAGGCATTTCCTTGTCAGTAATTTACTCAAACTTGCAGAGGATGATGCCAAATTATAAAGCCACTTCTCCATTAACTTGCTTTTTTAAGGGTTAGGGCATTAGTGTTAGCTGACAATCTGAGGAACTATTTAATTTAGTCAACTTTTTTAAGTATCTACACAAGGTTTCTCTTCAATCCAAACAGAAGAAAAATAAAGGAAGCATAAATAATGTTACAAGGCAGTTACATTATTTCTGTTGGAAAATGGATAAATAATAGTCTTTTGCAAATTAGTCCTTTATAATTGCAATAACTACATGTACATGATGAAAAAAAATATGACAGAATGAATATAAAATTTTCAGTTAATAAGGTTGCTAAAGGTTGTAAATACACAAAACACAAATTTTGGAAAAAAAATTAACAACTGAAATAGTTTATTACTGCACATGTTATCCTGTGATTGCAACTGCTTCACAAGGTTTGCTTTTAAAGTCAATATCCTGGTCCTTGTTGAATGTAATGTACTAATGTGTCTGTAGTTTTTTTTTTAAATCTAGGTTGTCAAATCTTCCAAGCACAAAGTATGAATATATTCAAAAGAAATTTTTGATGTGCATGACATACTTGCATAGAAGTCAAACTTTAAAATGATTTTTCCATTATGCAATATTTTTTTTAAAAATTGAGTCAAGGTAACATTTCAAATTCTTTTATTGGTAAAAGGAACATGTAATTATCTTTAAGGCAATAAAATTACTAATCAAAGTCGCATCATGACATGAAATAATTGCAAAAATGTATAAATTCAGTTGAGTCCCATTTTTTAATAGCATGGAAGAAGACTACTTTTACACTGTGACAGTACTTAGCATATTTTTGAAAATAAAACATTGGTTCTTACTTGCCTAATCTTTGATGGAACCCTCAATGAGCCTCAATTCACTGGGTTTTAATGCTACAGGTGAATGGTTAATTTTACACTTTTTGCACTAACACTAGTGGCATAAAATACTAACAGTAATTGTAGAGTAGGAATTGTACTAACATAACACTTTTAAACTAAATTCTAATACATTATATTGTAGATGTTGACATGTATGTTCTAAACACAAACACAATGTAGATTTCTTGATACCTCCCCAAAAAAGTGTTAGGCAATTGGCTCAATATTGTAAGGGTATTCTTAATGAGCATGGTTCTGCCCATGCTATCATAGAGCTAGCTTTACCCTATGCTATCACAGAGCTAGCTTTACCCCATGCTATCACAGAGCTAGCTTTACCCCATGCTATCACAGAGCTAGCTTTACCCCATGCTATCATAGAGCTAGCTTTACCCCATGCTATCATAGAGCTAGCTTTACAACACTATTATTAAACACTGAACTAATGCACGCTTCCAGTTGGAGCACTTTCAGTTTGTTGAAAAATGCTAATTTCACAAAAAATTTAGGTAAATATATATAGAGAGCTGAATACTTATCAACTTAAATTATTTCTTGAGAGACTGAAAAAAACTTTTTCGGGGGGTGTAAGCCACTAATGTCCAACAAGTTCATTTCATAACACCCCATCCTCCAAAGTCAGGGTTTTGAGTCCACCCTCGCTCCCTCAAACCCCTGACATCACTCATTCATATTTAGCGGGTATCGTCCAGCACCATCTAGTGAGTTACTTTAATTTAACCCGGATCCAAAATCCAATCAAATCACTCATAATAGAGACTCTTCGATATAACTTACAAAGTGACTACACATAACATCATTTTTTTCAGTAAAGAATATAAACAGAATCAACAGTTATCATTTTTGCTCATATTTCATCATTTGTGACATCATACAACTTTCAGTTACTATATCGGATCATCGATTACCTCATATTATTATTGTTTACCTTTCCACAGACATTTTATGTTAAATCGATTTTCATTGGTGCTTCTCACCCGGAGAAGCAACCAATCGGAATAGGCTGGACGATATCTGCTAAATGTGAATGAGTGATGTCAGGGGTTTGAGGGAGTGAAGGTGGACTCAAAACCCTGACTTGGGAGGATGACAACACCCAAGATCAAACATGCACTTTAAATGCAATAATATCAGGGTCAATATTAGAACGCTTTGGTTCTTTTTGAGAATGACAATAATTTTCAGTTCCGTGCAAACAGAAGTTATTTTCTTGGGCTTTTCTATTGAAATGAACAAGTAAATATTTATTACTTTATGAAAATATATATAACTGTTGACCAAAATTTCAAAAATTAAGAGTAATTGTCTGTGCATAAGGGTTGGTTTCTATAGGTAGCAGAGTACATGATCTTAAAAATACTTAGGCTTTCATTTCAAATAACAAAATTCATAAAGCTTTAAACAGTGGAGGATCCAAAGAATCACTTAAAGGAGGGGGAGGGCAAAAATCAATCCTTGATAATAAATGTAAGTATTTACACACAAAAATACTATATTTTCATTTTTGCAAATTAAAATGGGGCCAAAGCCCCCAGCATCCACTCCTGCATCTGCTTATGGCTTAACTCATTTTTCCTCAGAACAAATTTATGTTATCTACTAATAAGGACATTATGTAGGGGTCTGAAGCATAAATGGTTAAAAATTGTTCTGTTGAAAATGATATACCAGTACATAGTTAGGAAGTGATTGTTTGAACACAGGGGCACAGCAGGCTTTCTAGAAATACTCACATATTTCCTTTAGTTTGACCCCCTATTTCAACAAAGCAGAGGTTAAATGCTGAACAGTCAGGGCAAGTATAGATACACTTTTCAAATTTGACATAGCTTTGAATTTGGATTATGATAAGATATTTAACACAGGATAAGAATTAGCCCTTATTCCTAAATGGTTCCAGTAAAAACCTCCATTTTAATCCAAACCTTCCTTGGAGGTAATGGCACCTAATTTACAATCTATTCCCTTTTATTCAAATTGTCATTCAGAAACCAGAAATAAAATACTTGTTTCTGGTCCCTTTGTGGCCCCTATTTCTTACATTGCTTAAGTCACAATCTAAAAAATCAATCCCAATCTTCCTTTTGTGGTAAGAATAATACTGGCACCTTGTAGTAAAATTTATATGAGTATCACTTTTACTCATTTACTGAAGTAATTGTCCAGACATAAGGAAAATGCATGTTTCAGGTCCCTTTTAGGTCATTAATTCCAAAAGGTTCAATTCCCAACCCCCAAAATCAATCCCTGTCTTCCTTAGGTAGTATGGCACCTTGTTATACAATTTCAAAGATATCCTTTCACTAATAGTGAAGTAAAATATTCAAGTTTTAACCCAAAAAATCAATTCCAGTCTGACCATTATGGTATAGAATATCATGGAACTATAGACATCCCTATGGAGTTAAACGTATATAGTTAAATTCTATGAAATGCTAGTTTTTGACTCCTTCTTGGTCCATAATTCTAAATAGGTAGGAGCTATAACCACCAAAATCAATACAAACTTCTTTTTGTGCTTTGGAACTTTATTATCAAATTTTATAAAGATCAACCAATACTCAACTAATCACACGAAAACCAAGTGTCTACAAAGACAACGGCACAGACCACAAAGAATGACAACAGTGTCAACCCATTATACAACGGAAATTTCTGCTCTATTACCAAACTATATACAGTTTAGCTGATAACTATCACTTAAGGCCATCTTAAGACTGCTATTTCCATGCATACACATGTTGCTGATAAGCTCATTTGCTCACTATTAGACAAACAGCATCGAAAAATAATATTGTAATAAAATTAGGTCAAAAAGCCCACCCGCTCAAAAATAGTATAACCAAAACATTCTAGTCTGAGACTTCTTTTGGCAAAAAGCTACATCCTTTTATATCCAACTTACATGATTCTCTATTCCTTGTTTCTTCAGATATCAGGCCATTTGACTCTGAATCAGAGTCTGACAGCTTTCGTCTTTTACAGGCACTAATTTCATTATTTTCAAGGAGGTTGTTGTAGTAGTTAAGTAAAGCATCACGATCATTCTTGTACTCAATCATATTGATATACATTCTTGGTCTGAAATACAAAAAAAATAGTAAAAATTCTAATCACAAAATAATGCCAAATAGAAAACCTTGTGTCGTTTTAACTAAATATCATAACTAAATAATCTATATCGTTTTTTTCATAACACCTGAGTGTATAGTTTATAATTGAACTCATTACTGTCCACCTATTAAAGGGAGGCATGAACTTACAACAGAAAGGAGCAATATGTACGTCAGTGTTAATTTGCAATTTTTAATGGAAATTTTCATTGTTGAACAATAGCAAATTAATTCCGATGTACATATTGCTATTTTAGAACTTTTCATTGTTAAACAACAGTGAGCCCTTCCTATATATTAAAACTTAATAAGAATGCTTGATGATCTTATAGTGCCAGGTGTTTTTTTTTAATCGTGAATGCAGGAGGAGGACATAAATTTACATCTGACAATTCAATACTCTGTCTGTCAAGCATTTTTATTGAAGTTTGTGGGAATATCATTGTTGATCATCAGCCTTTATGGAATGAACATCAAAGTTACTTTCTAATCTCTGTTTTGTTGATCGCTTACTTTTCCACTTCATTTGCACATGTACAAGCAAATTACACATACATTTTAAATATACAGGCAATAAGTCTAAATCATTGATGTTAAACAAAATTCCTTGCTAAAAAAGTAGTTCCCAATGAATGACTTCTGAGAAATTCAATCTCATCTATGACTTTATATCTACAAACTATTCAGCAAAGTTAAAAGGAAATTGGTCAAAGTTGAGGCACTATCCAGGCAACAAGCCTACATTTTGTATATCATTAAGTTTTTACTAAGACCCCTTCAAAAATTGGTCCCTTTTGCTAGATTGTGAAAATTAATCATATCCTTACATTTATAAATGTAGCTGCAAACCATTCACCAAAGTTTGAAGGAAATAGATAAAAAAAATTATGGCATTATGCAGGCAACAAGCCAAAATCATTAATTTTTTAACTAAATCCCCCCCCAAAAAAAAAACAAGGTCTCTTAGAACTGATTTCTGTAAAAACCAATTTATTACAAGCTTATACAGCTACATGTACTAATCATTGGTCAATAAAATGCTTTGCAGGGCACAGCTTGATACCATTGCAGAAGTAAAACCCTGAACAAATGGACCAGTATAGGCACACCATTCAAACTTGATACAGCTTTGAATTTTGATTGAGATACGACATTTCATACTAAAAAATATAAATTTTTCAAGACCCAAAAAGGCTCCTTTAAGGTCCTAAAGTCATAAATGGTTCCTGTCATTAGCATCAAATCAATCCCAATCTTCCTATAAGGTATACAGCACCTTGTGGTACAATAACAAAAGTGTTCTATTTACTTTTGCTCAAGTTGTCATCCAATTCAGAAAAATGCCATTGCATGTTTCCAGCTCCTAAGTGACACCCTTATTCTTACTCTGACCAAGTTTCAACCCCAAAAAAAGAACAATCCAAGTCCTACATTTTTGGCATGGCACAATTTTTAAATAATTTAAAAGAGATCCATTCAATTTTACTTAAGTTATTGTGCAGATACCAAGAAAATGCTTGTTTCTGGCCCTTTTGACTCCTAATTAGCTCATGTCATAACTCTCAAAATCAAACCGTCTTAAAGTTATTAGCATTTTGTTCCAGTAAATAAATAAATGTTCATCAGTTTTTATCATTTGTATATTTCAATCAAGTATGTACAGCCTCAGTTTTCTTTACTAAATTATATTACAGTACATGTACATGTACTTAATTTCCTAAATGGGATGTAAACAAATAAAAAAAGATCAAAATTAGTGATGATTCTGTGTTGCTCTCAGAGATGTAGCAGCCCAAAGTTGATTGGTACTACAGAATGAGTAAAAATCATGTTTTGTACAGTTTTTACAGAATTTTAGATATTTCATGCTGTACCAATGAAAATTATTGGTACTGCTCTAACAGTACCTGCCGTACTACAAACTACATTTTTGTACATGCCTGGATTTGTATCCCTCCTTATCCTATTGTTAAGTTTGTCCTAAGACTCTTAATAGATGTACACTGTTCATTACATGTTCATCGGGACATGGATATGAGCAACATATGTACATTCATTGTACTTTACTTTTCAGCATTAGTTAAAACTTAGGTAAACATATTCTATTGGTAAAATACAACCGAATACACAAGTATCTAAATTTCCATACAAAATGCATTGTATATTATGAACATACTAAATTTTTCTGTCAATGAAATAAAAAAGTAATACCAGTAAATGTTGGAGGTGTTATTGTAGAAATGAAGTTTGTTATGAATGTGAGGCTAATTCTATATTAACAAGCTTAAAAAGGCTCCGTAATTATCAAAATGTCCATTCTTTCCATAAATAGTAGTAGATGAAAATACAATATTATTTTTTTTAAAATGAGATTTATAAAGAAAGTATAAAATGTTGGTCAAGTAAATGTGTATTACAATACATACATATTGATGTTCTAAATATAACTAGTGTAATAAAAACTAACCCAATGAACTTGTACTTAAAACTTTAACAACAAGCTCCAATGACGACATATACATATTAAATAATATTAAAAAATAACACTTAACATTGAACGCATTTGGAGTAAGCAATTTATTTGCGACGATTTGTGTATCCTAGAAAATTGTGTAGACGAGTTTCGACAGACCGTTCGACCCTAGATGACCCGATTAATCACACCTACGTTTGATGTCCATATTCATCGATATTAAGTTAACAGAAGTGGCTGTAATACTTACCAATAGTTTCTAATGATCCAAAGTAAGAACTTCATGTTTGTTTCAACAACTTTAAGAACTTCTAAACAACTTTTACGTTCAAGTTACATTGTTTACCCGTGTTACCACCCCGTTCAGGCCTCTAAATCTTTTATAAATAGTTATTGTAACTTTAATACAGGAGAGTTCTACTCGCTCCTAGAAAATTTTAATAGGGGGATCTTTACAAAGTTCAGTAAAAGTGGGAAATAATATCTTACACAGTTACAATTTACTTTTATTACGTTGTTGAACAATGCGGATGTAATACATAAATTTAAAAAGGGATTCTTGATAATTTTGAATTAGATATGAAACTCCGTTTCGTATATGCATAGACCTGTAATTAGTATACATTATTTGCACCTGGTCCATGCTCCCAGTTTTTAGTGAAGTCCGAGTTGCTCATTTACTTTTGTTACTTTGTATGTATGATTTTAGTTACTTTATGTTCTTTGTTGTGTATGTCTGTTTTCCATGTCTGGTCTTTGTCCCTGGATTACATTCTTTTGACCACCGCTATAACCTTGGTTCCCTTGATTACTCCTTAGCATGGTAGTGGCGCATGAAACATAGCGGAACTGTTGACAACAGAAATCACTCACTACACTTTAAATAAATCCTCGTACATAACATTTTAACAATTGCAGGGCGTTAAGAAAGAAAACAAAGAAAAATCACCATGTAAAATCGGCCATCAATGATCTTTCTTCACATTTTCTGGCTAGGTGTGTTCAACAGGGGAAACCACGTCGGCGAAAAACACTACGACAAGGAGGATTCTGTTTGAACAATGCCAAAATTGACTCTTTTGTCTATGTAATATCTGCAACTTCTTACTGTCAAAGAGAAAATGGGAGAAGGTATGTTTTTATTACATTGTCTTGGGAGGGATCAGATTCGACTGTCCAGAATCCGTCTTGAATTGGGTATCGGTGGCGTAGCTACAGTGCATTTCAGGAAGCAAAGGCTTACACATAAAAATGAGTTAGATCGAAGAAAATTAACTGTTGACATAATTATGCAATTGCGAAGTATTGGCGAGAAAATCATAATATTTGCTACTGAAGGCGAAAACCAGCACCACTAACGTAAAATAATTTTCTTATGTTATGACGTTGCGCACGTCATAAGTACCATTCCGATTTCGGCATACATGATATGTTATAATCTCGTGGTGCAGCTTCATAAATTTCTGTTATGAGCAGCTAACATGTGTAACAAAAAGCCTATTAATGCATGGTGTAAAATCTTAATTAAATTTCAAAATACTGCAATTTCTAACAAAATAAACCCATAACTGCATTCATGAACGCCATGAAAAACGTTTCATTTTTGGTCCAACAAAGTTACATTTTTGAAATATATAAAACCATTGGAAAATATGAAAAATTTTAAGTTGTTGTAGTATCATTGTTTCTTTATATTAGTCCTTGGTGTTTTGTCAAACAGTTGTACTTGAAGAGATCTTTCATTTTGTGTACTGATCATTTGTGTGTCTGTTGTGGGTTTTGAAATATATACCCTCGCTCTGAAAAACTGAAATTTTAATAGTTCCAAAACTAGACTAGATTTCTCAAATCTGAAAACTGTGTAATAATCTACAGAACATATGCAACAAAATTACAAAAAAAAACAATATGGGCAATTCCGAAGCTCATTTTGAGCACAATAATTATTGAAATGTGATGCAATAATAAACTCCAGAACCGGAAGTCGTAAAGACATGAAACTACCACTATACATCTTATGATTACTTGACCTTGAAGAAACTTACAAGGTCAATGTCATACAATTATATCAAGGCCACCAACCGGATTCTGCAAAACATTTAAATTGTTAAATTAACTTTTGAACAGATGGTCTGATAGATGTAAACTTGGTCTCAAGATGTATGGCTTATCGAGAGGGTCATTTCATACGCTGTATTTATGCACTTACTTCTTATCGTTTTTTTTAATATCAAGGCCTGGAGTTTGCCGTGAGAAGGCTTCCTAGCACTCTATGAACTTTGACATTGGATTAAATGAAAGGTCACGTGAAACGAAGATTATTGATGAAGGTCCAATGTGCCTCTGCAACTTCGGATTCTCGAAATATAAATGTTTAAAACTTAAGTATGATATTTCAAGGGATATGACTCCTGTATGATTTGATAACAAAATACATGTTTATGTTTATTAATTAGGTCTTCTGCTTGTGCACATGGAACAGTTTTCAGATTGATCCTGTTTTCAAGACATGAGCGACTGAAAGAAATTGTTTGAAAGGGACATTACTCTTAAAGATGATAATGAAATACTTAGCAGGGTTACTTTCTAATAGAACATAATAACATCTACATGTATGGCAAGCCAAAGTGGACAAAAATGAGTATTTTCTAATATTAAAAAAATGATTTTTTTATATTACAAATTCATTTTCTAATATTACAAATTATATTTCTTATATTACAAAACACTTTTTTAATATTAAAATTCAATTGAATTAAAAACGATTTTTTAATATTAGAAATTGATTTTCTAATATTAGAAAATGCATATCTTGTATTCAATTACGAATTTTAATATTAGAAAATCAGTTTGTAATATTAAATAATATGACTGATTTTGCAATATTGCAAAGTGATTTTCTAATATTACAAATTCAGGAATTTGTAATATTAGAAAATGAAATTTTAATATTACAAAATGAATTTCTAATATTAAAAATATGTTTTCTAATATTGTAAAATAAGTGGTTTTTTTTTATTAATATTAAGAAAATGATTTTTCAATATTACATATTCATTTTTTAATATTACAAATTAAATTTCTAATATTACAAGTTAGATTTCTAATATTAAAAAACGACTTTTTAACATTAGAAATTGATTTTCGAATATTACAAAATGCATTTGTCGTATGCAGTTACGATTTTTTAATATTAGAAAATGATTTTTTAATATTACAAAATGAATTTCTAATATTAAAAAATATTTTCTAATATTTAAAAAATGATTTTGTAATATTCATTTTCATTTTCTAATATTACAAAATATTGATTTTTGTCAACTTTGGCTTGTCATATACATGTTCACTAAGTAAGATTATGATATCCCGAAAAATGTGTTCGGGGAACCATGTTGACCATTTTGAACAAAACGCTAACAAACGGGAGGTAACTTCTACGATGGATGATACAATTCTTAACAGGGTCATCCTGTAGACGTCACAAATTATCACTATTGATAGTCCAAATTTGGAAATATCTTGAAATATAACGAAACAGGGTCATATCATAGAAAAGGTTTAAAGAAAACACTCTTTGACCTTTGACCCTGAATGCAAATGAAAGATCACATGGATAGAAGATCATTGATTTTTAAAACTTACGTATGATATTTCAAGGGATATAACTCCTGTATGGTTTGATAACAAAATACACGTATATGTTTATTCATCAGTTCTTCAAACTGTGTACATGAAACAGTTTTCAGATATGAGCGATTGAAATAAATTGTTTTAAAGGGACATAACTCTTAATGATGATAACGAAATCCTTAGCAGGGTTTTTCTTTAACAGAATATAATGACATCTACATGTTCACTAAGTAGGGTTATGATATCGTGAAAATGTGTTAGGGGACCATGTTGACCATTTTGTAAAAAAAACGCTAATAAACGGGAGGTAATTTCTACAATGGATGATGAAATTTTTCAGAGGATCATCCTATAAGTCTTAAATGAGCTCTATCGATGGTCCAAATTTGGTAATGATATCTTGAAAGATGACGAAACTGGGTCATGTCAAAGTAAAAGTTGGAAGTAAACAAAAACTAGCACTGTGATTTTTTACCTCGAGTTCCAATGAAGGTTACATGGACCAAAGATCATTGATGAAGGTCCCATGTCTCTACAACTTCCAGTTCACGAAATATTAATTTTCAAAACTTTAGTATGATGTTTTATGGGCTATACTCCTGTATGGTTTGATAATAAAGTACATGTTTATTAATTGGGTCTTCTGCTTGTGTACATGAAACTGTTTTCAGATTGATCCTATCTATTATGGTTTTCAAGATATGAGCGATTGAAAGAAATTGTTTAAAAGGGACATTACTCGTAAAGATGATAATGAAATGAGTGGAAACTGATATTGTTTCAACAGCAACAACTTTAAAAAGTGCATGTGTAGGGAATTTGTCACAACGGGAAACAGTGTTCCATTTTCTGTCCATTGCAGTTTTAGCGTCTATAAATAGAAAAATCGTAATAAAATGTTTTAAAACGACCATATATACCTTACATTCATTTTATATTTTAAAAATAACCACTGCTAATAATTTTAGAACTTTCACCAAAGTTTAAGAAAAAGAATCATAATATAAAGCGAAAATATAACGTTCAAACATAAATAAAGTCACAGGGGCTTGCTCCCACCACAGTTTCAGTAAAATAATCATAATATAAAGCAAAAATATAACGTTCAAACATAAAGTCACAGGGGCTCAAATGTGCAGACCGACTAGTATATAAACACGAAAAGGTTGATCCAAGATTTGGGGATGCCTCGCTTCAAATAAATTTTTTTTCAAATAAAATTGCAATATATTACAACTACTACTTACTGCTGAAAGAGTAATCAAGGGAACCAATATTCTAGCGGGAATCAAAAGAATGTAATCCAGGGACAAAGACCAGACACGGAAAAACAAACACACACAACCAAGAACATAAAATAACCAAAATAATACAACTACAAAGTAACAAAAGTAAATGAGCAACTCTTGACTACTAAAAACTGGGAGAGTTGGACAGGATGCGACGGTAGGGTAAGCGCCCTCTGCTTTTCTAAAAACACACACCGAGTTGCTCATAAAAAGTCAAGACTCCAGGGTAGATGAAAGAGGAAAGGAAAACCATGACACGTTGAACAAATCAGTTATCGTAGTACAGATGGATATACCGTAACGATCCACGAGTTCACGATGACGACCATAAAACTTCTGTAGTGATGACTTCAACCTTGTAGCAACATAACCCTGTTTCAGAAGCCTATTTATAAGAAATCTAGCGCGATACAAAAAGTCCATACACTGTAACCAGGCAGCCCTTCCACAAGATTCTCTCAAATATAGCCCCGGGTCGCCAGTGACGTCCTCTATCTTTTGATTGGATGAGCGGAAACGACGTTATTTTTTTTTTATTTTTATACGTTCTAATATTAAAATTTGAAAGAAGAAACGTTTAAATATTAATTTCAAATTACTTATATTTCCGTTCGATACAAAGGCACAATAATTAAGTTAATTTAGATAATTTCGTCTGGGTTTTTATTTTACCTCATAAGCGGCAATTTACTCTTTTATTGTGCATATCCACCGCTGGTGACCTGAATCTATTGAAGAAATGTGGAGTTTGGATGTTCAAATCCTTGCTTTGATTTGATTAGAAGGATTTGATGGTGATACTTACTTGTTTTAATTTGGTTGATCATTTGTTAAGTGATTCCTGAGCAGTGAATAGTAATATATTTGACTTTATTTGAAAAAAATGAGTTGAAGCGAGGCATCCCTAAATCTGTATTTACCCCTTTCGTGTTTTAACATATACTAAACGGACTGCATATTTGATTATGTGAGCAAGACCTGTGCATAAGTAATATTTTGCGTGCATTTTTATTCCCCTTTTTTTAGCAAAAAGAGGCAAATTCAAAATGTCTTACCAGTCTCATGCTTGTATTTCTTCATTTTCAGAACATGATTTATCATACTTCTACAATTTTAACGAATTATATTTATGGTAAATCTCAACAAAGAAGCCCTGGAAGTTCGTCCATATAAGTTGTTTTCTCATTGGACACTGACACGAGTTCTATTGAAAGAAAATCATCAACATATGCACTATCTTATCACTTTAGGTAGCACAGTGGGGTTGAACTTCGTTAAAATATTGGTTAACTAGGCCATGCCAAAACAATTGCTCCAGTGAAAGAGAATCCGTTTGGAAATTGTAAATTAATGAACTTTGATTAACTCTTAGCTGCACTTACCCACTATCAAAAAATAATTAATGCCGTAACTGTAATTTTTTCGTAGATTTCTTGTAATTTAATGCAGAAAGACGAACACGACCGAATAAATGTTTGTAAGTTAGCGTAAATGTGAACAAAGTGATTCATTCATTGATGATCGTTATTATAAGGATAACTAAACGAAACGATTAATCACGGTTCAAAAACCTTCAATTAACTGGGTTTCTATGACCACGTCCATGTTTGGCAGGCTTATCCACGAGATGGCAAAAATTCTTATATCTAAATTATATCAGAATTTTGTTACTGTTTTCTTCACCTAAGGTTTTCAAGGATGGACTTTAAACGGAGCAATAAGATAAAAACGACAAGGCTCATATCTGTTCCTGCACAATATGACGTTGTATTGGTATAATCCCTATAGAACGATGTAAACCGAATTAGTACTTGTGATCTGTGATATAAAAATGTGTTATTTATAAATCAATTACCTGTAATTGATATTAATCCACGAATATTTGATATGACAAAAAATATAGTTCTACATGAATAAGCTTTCCGCTGCTCAAGATCCTCTTCAGCCACAAAGAAGAAATAGAATCGTCAGGTTCATTGCAGTAACAAGATTCAAGAAATATTGAAAGTCATATATTCTCCGTTCACACACATGTATCACTATACTGAATATGTGTTATTTCAGAGAAGAATAGTCCCGTGCAGGTCCGGGTGTCAAAAGAATATGCCTGCAGCAGCACTAAGCTTGTCGTATAAGGCGACTAAATAGCGCTCAGAAACCTAGCCAGAGGCTAGGTGCTCTGCCCACAGAGCAACTGGGTTGAGTGCCCCAGGTGGCGGAATGGGGTATCCTTGGCGTGTTACATGCTGGGGTTGTCAGGCTATAATACGGAAAACCTGACCGCAAACCATAGTGGTGCACCGAGTTAGGAAAGATGCCACATTCATCGAACCCTGCTGTGGTATTCTATAGGAGTAGGAACCTTTACGCTCCGCCACAGGAGGCTAAATTGCCCGACCCTACCCATTCCTCCCTTTTTCTTGTGGCAATCAAAATTTGTCGACCCTATTATCCTTGTGCCCCATCCCTTTTTTCCTTCCATCATCATCATTTCATGTTCATTTTATCATCCCATCCTATTTCATGTTCATCGCCTGAATATAACTGAAATATTGCTGCTCGGGCTTTAAACCCCAATAATCAATCAATCAATAAATCAGAGGAGAATAAACTATTCTTAAAGAGTAATCAAGGGAACCAAGGTTATAGCGGTAATCAAAAGAATGTAATCCAGGGACAAAGACCAGACATGGAAAACAGACATTCACAACAAAGAACATAAAGTAACTAAAATCATACATACAAAGTAACGAAAGTAAATGAGCAACTCGGACTCCATTAAAAACTGGCAGCATGGACCAGGTGCACCGGTAGGGTAAGTGTCCTCTGCTTTTCTAGAAAAACCCGCCGAGTTGCTCATAAAAAGTCAAGTCCGGGGTAGACAAACGAGGAAAGGAAAACTATGACCCGTTGAATACATGAGTTTTCATGGTGCTGATGGATACACCATAACGATCCACCAGTTTATGATGACGACCATAAAACTTCTGTAGTGATGACTTCAATCTTGTAGCAACATAACCCTGTTCCAGAAGCCTATTTGTTAGAGTTCTAGCAAAGGTTGACACAGGGTTAGTTGTATTCATTATGTCAAGAGGGCATTACCACACGATTCCGCCCGAGACCCAAAAGGTAGTCAATCCTCTAATATGATAATGCTCGGGACATTACCACAAGACTTTCTTCAATGAAATAAACACTATAGTTGTTTGTGATGAGGGCATTGTCACATATTCAATCTTGATACGTGCAATTTAACATATTTAATGATATCGGGTGTAAAAATATGTTATCGGTCCGGGGCAATAACTAGTAATCAGTCCGGGCATGTGAATAATAATATAGTATCAAGAAAACCGTACGCAATTATACCTTTATTAACTAACTAGTCTGTCTCTCTGTGCACTTCAAGATACAGATTTTGAACCTACACATTAAATTTGGTGTTTTAATCCTTTTGATTAATCTTTTAATCTTTGTCTTGTTATTGGATCCTGAATTAACATATTATTCATTTCTTAATTACAATTCTAAATTTGAACCGTAATAGAGAGTAGACGGAGCTTGTTACTTTTGGAATGGAAGGGTAGCGGGCACGTAATTTTTCAGCGGAATTTTGAAATATTCATTTAGATTCCGGTTTTAAAAATCCTTTCTGCTCCGTTCCGTTCCAAAGGTAACAAGCTCCGCCTACTCTCTATTACGGTTTAAAATGTCAACAAAACAGGGTCTCTCGTGGAAAATTATCGAAACTTCAATAATAAATGTACTTTTTGTAGCAAATTTGGTATCAGCATACAGGAAAATGATTCCGGAATCGAACTAGGTAGTGTGACATGCACAATTTGAACCTGAAAGTCGTTGCAAGCGGTTGAAGGGCGATACTCCGCGGTACCCCTAAATCTCCAACATTTTGTATGGCACATCGTTCTGACCCCAACACGACATATCAATATCCAAATAAAAAAGAGGAGGGTTGCAGGGTCAAAGGAAATTCGGACTATCGGGAAGGAAATGGTGCGATAGGCCGTTGTTGGTTCTGACACGGAAAATTATCTAATATGAACGACATTCACGTGTTGATAATGTATGACTGGCGGAAAGTGCTTTCTACATGTATGATGAACAGGAAACGACAAGTGTAGATCGTGCCGTTTGCTTGACAGATTTGTAAACCGATGATTTCTTTGGATGGATAAGTTGTGAAAAAATCTTATATTGGTGGTAAACTGTGGATTAAAATTGGATCATGCGTTTTAATTTTATGGTAAGTATTTATAGTTTCCTAGAAAGTAAAAAAAATGTTATTAGTTAAGTCGCATATAGAAGTAATCCCCTTAAACTTAAATTTTTACCGTTGAAGACGCAACACACGTACATTATTAAGTAAACCAGAAGGGTCAAAGGTTGTAATGAAGAACGTACATGTACTGTCCTGTAGCTTCATTCTTGATTTCAATCATCGTGCGGCAATCGTATCGATCTTAAAATCATTCAAGATGAGAGTAGAATTTAATAATAGCTAATGCATGATTCTTGTATAATCACAAGGTGACAAGTTACGATTTTGCCTTTTTGGAACAGGTTCTATATAATGCTACGACGCTATATATATATTATATTCTGAGCACATGACAATCGGAAAGCTAGTTAAAATTCGTCACAAGGTTTTGTTATAGGCACCATATTTATAAATGAAGAGGGGCCAGATCGTATGGTCGTTTTGAAAAAAAAGAGCACCAAATTCTTTGATTTTTAATTATAATCTGACAATAAAATATAAGCACACGACCCCCTCCTGAAAGATAAAAATGGTCTGTGTCTTTATTAGTTAACTAAATATATTATTTATAATTTTGAACTAGCATTCTTTCTTAAAGTGTTCCGCATAGCACAGCCTTGTCAGGCACTTCTTTCTATCAATATCCACAAATACCCTGTGAAGATTTTTTCCCAGGGAACATGTACAAATGTACGTGTGGATAGTGATAGAAACAAGACTTAGTGCATGCGACCAGTACCTATAATTTTTTCATTATTTAACAAATATGATTGGCATTCCCTAGTACTTCTTAAATATTAAACATAGTACATGTACACTGCAACAACTGAAAAGTATTCTTTTCAGGTTTACAAGTAGTAAATTTCTTAATTTCCTTAATGTTATATTTATTTAATATTTTCTTTGTTTTCCATAATAGGATTTTCGTATCTGTCATCTTTGTAGGATTTATGATATAAATGCTAACAAGATAAAAAACAGTAAGGAAATAGAGAAATTTACTACTTTTAAACCTGAAAAGAATACATGTACAAGTATAGCTACATATAAATTATATGTAGCTATACTTGTGCATGTATGTATTTAAGACATATACACATATATATTTATAGTAACTTAACTTTTTTTTATCTAAATATACATACATGTATACTATTGTTATAAATACAGTCAGTATTACCTCTGCAGTATTACTATATAATGCAGTTGTTATTTCACAGGGGAAGTACAGGAAAGTGTGATAGAACAGCTTATGTCGGATTGGATCAACATGTGTTTATACCTAGATGAACAGCAATAGAAGGAACATATTTATCAAATATGTGAAGAAGTCAAGAACTGTTTGGAACAAAAAATGTTTAAAAAACGAAATAAATTCAATATTTATTTATCACACTGTTATTCCTTTGATTTCCGCTATTCCTGGTTTAGTTACTATTAATAAAACGAAAAATTCAGAGTTGTATCAAACTTGAATGTTGTGTTAATACTTGTCTATATTGTTGAGGGGTTTACCTTTAGGGTCGTGTCAGACTGCAATCCGGGAAGCTGTACATTCCTTGTTGAATTATAATTTGTTAATATTAGGTTGCATCATATATACTTGCAAAAAGGATGAAACTTAAGGAAATTTTGATTGGGGGTGATCGTATAATAGTATTTATACATGTACTTAGATAGATTCAATAATTTTGATGAGAAAGGGTGTGAGATGCATGCTTTCAGCTTCACGAAAAGATTCATGTCTGCTCTAGATTAGGTTGATATTAATAAAATTTTAAAACAGGGTGAAGAAAGGTTTGTATTAATTTTGGGTTTTTTGAGGAATGTCGCTTAGTCCTCTGACCAACCAGAAGTTATGCCGCCATCGGGGTGTTTTTCGATGCCGCGTCCTGCACAATTTGTGCACATGTGTAGTGTAATTGCCTTTTCAATTAAAAAAAATCAGCATGGTGTTAAATTTTGTAAACCATAGAATTAGAGATAGTGTTATTGTTACACAAACATAAAAATTCGGGACTGGAAGCGTGAGAAAGGTATTAAGAGTAAAACGTAAAACTGAATTCATAAGACAAAATGCATGGAATAACTTTAAACAAAAAACAAACAAACAAACAAACAAAACCTCACAGACTAAATGCTGTTTAACTGACAATACAACAGATTTCAACAGAATCACGATAAAACAGATTTTTAGTTTGCACATTTTGACGGAGAGAGAAAATCTGCGAACGGAAAAGTTTTAAATAAAAGCCATGTTCAACCTCAAAAGCAAGAATTAATCAAATTTACAGATTTTCGCGATTAAAACTCTTAGTAAATAGAGTGAAAAGTAAATATCACTGATAGATGTATAATTGAATTTAGTCTCTTTTGGTACTTAAGGCTAGAAACCACTAATTCCACTTCCCATAGGCTTCTATGCTAAGTTCACAATATTCAATGGCTTCTCTGGACTTTACCTTAACTTTAACCTGCAGAGGACTATATATCAGCATGATTCTACATATGTCGGCTCAGAATGGCATGTGGGGTTAGCAGACTTGCAGTGCAGTACTGGTCACCGGAAGTGAAGTGTCTATAAATAACATGGGAAATCCCAGTGTTTTCACAAGATAGGGGTATATTTAGAAATCATTATGGAGATTAGGCTGCACATCACAAGAAGCAAAATGCACCTATAAAATGTACAGAAATATTTTTCCTTTCAGAAACTGTTTAAATTTTTTAAATGAGATGAGAACTTTTTTCACAGCACTATGAGGAACAGGGGTAATTTCTGCGTAGGACTATTTTTGCCTACGTTCCAAATGCTCATTGGTTGAATTGGTGGTCTGTAACCTAAACCATGACACTTTCCCGATATACGCGTACATGTAACCTTGAACTTAGTTGTTGACAAGCTTATTGACGTGGTTATACAGGTAAATCAAGGTAGATATATGTCGTGTACATCGGCAAGCCTTCGATGTCCCGACTCACTTAATTTTTTTTCTATGATTACTTGAAGCTAGAAAAAATCCCAGATTTGGCATGTTGGTAGATACACTTTTGACGGACTTGTTTTTTTTCTGATATTTTTGTGATCAAACAAAGCGTGATCCAATTTTGATTAAACGTACCCCCACTCAAATTCCTTTCAATTAAAAGATCGAGGCTTTATCTTAGTATTATTTGATGCAGTTTCTGTTGATAATTTAATGTTTTATAATGATATTCGTAATCTAAATTGGAAATAATTACTTTTTTTGTCTAAAAGTAACTTTTAAGATCATTAGCAACGGCAATAATCAGCATGATCCACGTTTCCGCCTCAACTAAACGAGAGCGCGACTTCTATTGTTCTCGTCGCAGTAGGTTTCTGCCTGTCTGAAGAGCGGGAAAATGCTTGCAGGCGAAGTAGTCCACACAATAAATCAATCATTGTCAGTTGTACTTATTACTTCTGCTATCGTTTTAAAGTGGTCCTACCTTTTATAAACTGTCTTCTTGACAAATTTACAATGATCCTGTGTGTACCACAAATTTAAATTGTAAGTCATTAAAGTTAGCATTTGTAAATTGAAAATTTAAATTTCCAAGATATACGGCAAAATTGACGAGGAAGTGAACTTTGAACCTTTTATATAAATTACCGATCACTTCCCTTTCGATCTTTGGTAAACGTAAGAATTCAAGATTTATAGAAAACGAGATTCTCTGAGTAATGGCTCTGGTAAAAAGGTAAAAGCCGTAAAGTCTAGAAACAGCTTATCGTATGCCTGATAAAATCAGAAAAATCAAATGTTTGATTTTAAGAAAAAATATGTTGAGCGTTAGATTTAAATAACGACAAGAATGAAGTAAGCAGGAGTGACTTAGACCATAATGAAAATATTACTTTATCTTATAATAATTAATAATTCTGAGGAACAAAAAAAACCTTTTTATTTAAAAAAAAAAAACATATAAGTTGTGGATCTTACAGTCATCGGCTTTTTATAATATAGGTTAGAAATAAATACGCGAAAATTAAAATTTGTATTACTGCGTATTAATATTTGCTATGGAAATTCATATGCTGATAACAGTTTAAAATTTCTTCTGTTTTATTCGTTAAGAATCGCTATAACTATTACAACAGATTTTTCAAATAAGCTAAAAACCAAAAATGCTATAAAACTAATTTTAAAATTGACCTACCTAACTTGGTGTCATAAAATACGCTCGTTTCAAATGCATTCACACGGGTATTTCCGCCACAAAGTTTAAAACACGCATTTCCTGTATTGTTCAAATTTCGTAGATCATTTCTTATTTGAAATAAAAGTATCAAAGTTCGAATTGATAAAATCTAAGCTGCTAACGTTTAGGGACTTCCACAAACAATAATAGATATATATATATAAATATATAAATATAGCAAAACGAAAAAAAACACAAAAAAAAACAAAAAACAAAAAACAAAAAACAAAAAAACAAAAAACAAATAAAATATGTCTGTTTTTTGCTACCCTACCTAGCACGGTCAAAGTCTAGATTTCCGATTAGCTCAATGTAAATTGATTAGATGAAATAAAATATTTTCCCTACCTACCCTATGTTTTTCTTGCTGGTAACAGGAAACAAGACTATTATATTTATATGAAAGAAAAGTTGACTATACGGAATGAAAAGTCATTGCGTTTGTCTTATAGTTTGGCAAATAGTTTTCCTGTACCATCGATCTCTCAAATTATGAAAATCAAGCATTTTAAGACCATATCGTTAACAGAAATTTATTTACATGTGTGTATATATAAAAGATGTAAATTTACCAAAAGATGGTAAAATTTACATTGAATATTTCGGATAACTGATATCCTTCTTCAGCATAAAACTCATAAAGTTCAAGATCAAAACAGATTCAGAAGCTGAATCACGTACGCTGTTGGCGATTGTGCCTTTATTAAAGGTACACATAAGCAAATGATAAAAAAAAACTGAATGAACATAACGAAGGGGGTCTTTTTATCAAAATTAAAAATAAAGATTGACTGTGGAAAACAATCAAATTGATACAGGGAAGATAACGTGAACTTATAGAAGGGTCTGAAAAATTCCCAACGATATTTTTATATAGCCTAGCTGGCCCAGTGGTCTAGGGCGCTGGACTTCGTGCAGGTGGTGTTGCCATGGATGTCACAGCGGTACGAGTTCGAGTCCCGCGGAGGGAACGACCAAAAATTTGCTTCGCAAATTTGATAGTTCTAACATCGTTGGGAATTTTTCAGACCCTTCTATAAGTTTACGTTATCTTCCCTGTATCATTATATGAATTGCCTGCATTTTTTTCATTTGTATAATCCATAATTTTAGATAATCGGAAGACTGCTATAAACAATAGACTCAACCACATTCTCTGTCAGACAGTGTGGCTACTTTTATCTGAAAACCACTTAACACATTAATCTAGATAAAATTTTGAGCATGACACTTTTGAAAAAGTAAGGTGATTGTCTATATGGTTTTGGCCTTAGTTGAACTGTCAATAGTGTATGTAGTGTTGCGCACAATGTCTTTATACGTTAGACTCTCAAATTAGTACGGCAAGTATTATTCCCTCAGACTGCAATACAATTTTATAATGTGACATTGGAGAACTCAAAAGACGAGAATCAAAATGTACCACTGTGTTATAAATGCTACGGCATTTGTAATAAAATGCTTGGGGAGCGCAGATAGATATGCCCGCAGCACTGGAACCTTGAATAGATGGGGCATATATGGACACACAATTTAAACTTTCTACAGCACTGAATTTTGATTGTGGTTAAATGTTTGACACAGGGTAATATTTAACCCAGATTTGAAGCGGTCAGATAACTTAAATACTTGCGATAAGACTTTTAAAAGAAATCATGAACAGACAAACAGACAGACAAACATACTGCATGCTTTCTACATATCCCATAATTTTGTTTCTGTGTCAGTAGGGTATGATACGGAAATCAAAAGTCTAGATCAAAAGAAATAAAACAATTCACAATGTTATGGCATTCAGTGGGGGTACAATCGTGTATTATTTTGTTTAAGTCAAACAACATGAAATTACAATATATTTGGATGAATTAAGTCCTGTAACTCTAAAATGTAATATCCAATATATATATATATATATATATAAAATGAAAAGGAGCTTACACTAATCGAAATAAATTATTCAACAAACTGGCAAGCATTTTCAGGTTATTTCGCAAATATGGGAAATATCCCCTTTTAATAAATAAAGTCCCATAACTCAAAAATGAAAAATCAGAAATTTGTGAAAATTGAAAGGGAGCTGTCATCATTTAAAAGGAACTGTTACCTTCAAATTTATGGAAATAAGTGCAGGCAGCAACCACTATTGAGTTATTGTCTGAAAACTGCAAAATTCCTCTTTCTCACGAATGAAGTCCAATAACTCTAAATGGTAAAATCACATTATTTCAAATTTCATCAATATTAAGAATTAATTTACTAAAGTTTCATTGAAATTGCTACACAGATTTTTGAGATATTCCAGAAATATAAATTTGCCCAATTTTTTACGGATAAATCACATAACTCAAAAACAGAAAACTGGAAACTTAAAAAAATCGAAAGGGAGCTCACATCAATAAAAAAAATCTCCAAAGTTTGACAAAAATTGGTGGGACCATTTTTGAGTAATGGTGCGATGTGTGATCGAGACGGACACAGGTATACACTACTAATAATTTACCACTGTAAGGCTTAATGACTTATTTTTTTTTGGTACTAAAACTGAGTGTACTGTTGTATTGACTGTTGGTACAACACTGTTTACTACAGTATAGTTACAGTACTGTCGTTAACAAATTTCAGTACAGTTACAGTACTGAAATTCACAGTACAGTTACAGTTATGAATTTTTCAGTACAGTTTACAGTACTCTTACATTACTGATATTTGACAGTACCGTTTCAGTACTGGTACTAACTGTACTATTATAGTACTGAAATTTGTAGTACTGTTACAGTACTGAAATTTGACAGTACCGTTTCAGTACTGGTACTTACTGTACTGTTACAGTACTGAGATTTGACAGTACTGTTACAGCACTTAAAATTTCACTATTGTCTTTAAAAATACTGTTATCGTACTGAAATTTAACATTGCTGCAACAAAACTGTAATTTACAGCACTGTTGTAGCACAGAAATTTTCATTACACCCTTTATTCTATAGAATACTCACCGTTGTGATTTTATAGTAGATTGATTGTAAAACAGACTGTCAACAATAATTCTGAACTTTACAGATGCTGTTATTATGTTGGTTACAGACCACCAATTCAGCAAATGAGCATTTGGAACGTAGGCAAAAATAGTCCTACGCAGAAATTACCCCTGTTCCTCATAGTGCTGTGAAAAAAGTTCTCATCTTATTTAAAAAATTTAAACAGTTTCTGAAAGGAAAAACATTTCTTGTACATTTTATAGGTGCATTTTGCTTCTTATGATGTGAAGCCTAATCTCCATAATGATTTTTAAATATACCCCTATCTTGTGAAAACACTGGGATTTCCCATGTTATTTATAGACCCTTCACTTCCGGTGACCAGTACTGCACTGCAAGTCTGCTAACCCCACATGCCATTCTGAGGATTGTGAGCTGACATATGTAGAATCATGCTGATATATAGTCCTCTGCAGGTTAAAGTTAAGGTAAAGTCCAGAGAAGCCATTGAATATTGTGAAATTAGCATAGAAGCCTATGGGAAGTGGAATTAGTGGTTTTTAGCCTGTTGTAAAGTTTACTTGTATTTAACACTGTCTAAAAAATATGATATTTTAAAATGAACTTTTAATAATATTTAGAAATTCTATTTTTCTACTCCAAATGTAATAAAAAGCCGTATTTTTATTTTATTAAAAATTTAGTTTGTAACATTATGAAATCAATTTCGAATATTCAAAAAGTTTAAATATCTATTCGGGTTGATGATATAAAAAGGTGATTTTTAAATAGCAAAACATATTATGTGAGAAGTTGGACATAAAACTTGCAGCCTGTATTCATCTAAGGCTTAGAAACTTCCAAAAATAACATTCAGATAAAATTGTGAAAAAGTAGATTTCACAGCTTCAATAATTGATATAATCCGTGAAAATTTCACTCGGTTTCATTCAGTGGTGTGGGAAGGATGGAAGGTCAGAGATAGGTATCCTATAATCATTAAAGGCAAGGCCATGTTCTGCTATTTCCAACTTTCCGGTTTTTACTTGACATTGCTAATTGTTATACGGACTTGACCTTTTAACTTTTCTCTTTAACGATTGCTTAAGAGTTTATCAGTTCGGTAATTTTGTTGCTACCCTTCACGGAACCACCCCTCCCCCCAAAAAAGGTCAGATCAAAATCTGAAATACGAAGAGCGCATCTTAAACTGTGAAGATTCCAATAAATTCCATTCAAAGGTGTGAGATAAGTGATGGATATCCAAAAATCATCAAAGGCAAATTCATGTTTTGCCATGGAAACGCCAAAAGCCTACGCCAGATCCTCCCCAAAAATCACATAAATAATCTGAAAGTTACATTCAATTCCATTCAGTGGTGTAGGAGATGTAGCGGATAGAAGGGCACCCCTTTGTGTAACGGAAGTACGGACGGAAGGATGGGTAGGCGCACAACCCTTTTACTATATACCCCCCTTACTTTGCATAAGGGATACAAAAATACTAGAAAAAACATACCCTAATCTAAATAAGAAATGTAATGTATACAGTGTTCTGGACAACCAATGGAATGCAGACCCCTTTCTTGACTTTTTGACTGGATAATTGTCTTATCGGTAAATATCCCATATCATTGTTTTAGAAAACAGATATTCTACATAAATAGAACAAAGATAACTTTTCTTTTAAAGATCGCCAATGCGGCAAGTTGTAACCATGTTCCTCTAGATAGCGACTGTGCCGAATTTGTTATCGTTTTTGTTAAAAAGTAACAATGACACGATAACCTATCTTTATCTGTCAGGCGCGTAGCTGCCGTTAGGCAAAAAAGCTTTTGCCTGCACTTAATTTTGCCAATTTTTTTTTTTTTTTGAGATAAAATACATCCAGGAGAGGCATAAATGATGCTCTAAAACGCTATCTCCGCGGAGCTTCGGGGGGGGCTTCGCCCCCTGGACCTGCCGTAATTTTGCCTACACTTCAATTTGGCCTCAGCTACGCGCTTGTCTGTGGTACACTTATGTACGAAATAACCACCGTCCCGGGTAGAGCACTATACTATAGGTTGAAGTTGTACAAAATTTCCAATTGTCGACATATGTGCAACTAGATATTTTTTATGTTTCCTGTAGAGTTATCCACGCTATCGTTCAAGGCATCAATCGACCGACAGTGTGCACAATGTTCCTTCATACAATATACAAAATGTATTTCCTTTATTCTTTTAACTAATAGAATATACACACTGGGTAATTGAAATATTCTATAAACTCTGATACACCATTTTTTTTTTAACATTTCCTACATTTTTATCTCTGGCGTTTATTGTGTTACGGTTAAACGATTATCTTGACCGTTACATTGTACTTTACAATAGTTTGACCGTAACAATTGCATGTTTTGTGGTGTTATTCAATATTTGATGGAAATCATAGAATCTTATCCGAGGGGATTTTGCCGGGCAATCGCAGCGAACTTTGTCGTAGCCAATGCCCATCGCTTGGAACTTCGTCAGAGCTATCGCAGGGCACGTGATCGGGTCATTGCAGCGGAGGCTTTCCGGGCTATGACGGAAAACAGGGGACAGCGACATTACAATAAAACAATACGAACAAATTTTTGAAATAAGTAATTGGGTTTGTTTCAAATATACTTTTTAACAAAAAGTAAGCTATATGTCTTACCTTTAGGTATATTTTCAGTCAAATGTATGCATGTACATTAGCTATTTATAAAAATAGGACTTACAAATATTTTAAATACAATCGAAGTGTTTTAGAATATTTAAATTTCTTAGTCACACGAGACGAATTCTTGGAATAAAACGGAACTTGAATATGATTGGCTATGTAATAGGAACACTTCCTCCTGTTAGTACCCGATAATACTTAAAGAACATTTTCATGCGCAAAATTATCCTTTATGTCATAAAGGAATGAGCAGATAAATGATATATGATATCTCTGTTGCGTAATACCTTTATGTTGTAAACAAATTCATAGAAGTAATTCAAAATTAAAATACTAACTAGTACTTGTATTTATGCATGCCCACTTTTTGTGAAGAACATGAATAATATTGCCAATAAAGTCTAACTTAAACCGTTTTTTTTTCTACATACCTAGACAGGCGGGGATTCACAGGGGACGGGCTAGGTAAATTGCCCCCCAACTTTGGAAAAAAACATGCATGAAAACTTGATATTTCACAAATTCAATTACCCCCCCCCAAAAAAAAAAAAAAAATAAATAAATAAAAAAAAAAATAAATAAATAAATAAAATAAATAAAAATAAATAAAAAATAAAATAAAACAAAATAAAATAAAAAATGAAGTTCTTCCCTCGCCTACCAGTATCTAATATTTAAAACCCCAACATGAATTCCTTGACCCGCCCCTGCTATATGACCTTTTCACAATAGATCTTTGTTTCTTCAATAAAGACAACAATTTCTGGCATAACATAATTATAGTAAAAAATAGTAAAAAATTCAGTACTCAATATCTGCATCGATCATGGAATCAAGTTGTGCTACAGTACTATTGTGACAAATTGAATTGCATCAAATATTAGACCATAAACACTTAGCAAGGTTAACAAGAACAACATGTTTTGCAGCTGCATTTTACAAACCATTATCCGTTTCTTGCTGAATTTCAATGACGGCTGTTTATCTTTAGATAGTCCACGCAAAATGATACCCGTAGACCGATTTCTTTAGATAGTCCATGAAAAGGAGAAGCCGTAAACTGATTTCTGGAAAATGTTGACGAAAAACTTGTATTAAGTAAACCGATTAAAGACATACTCGTAATATCTATATTCAAGATTTTGATAGTAGAATAGTAGACTACTATACAAATCTTTGCTAAATTTCAGTAATTACATGTAATTAAGCTGGGTGAAAATTAAAGGTGCTACATTGGTAGTGATCAATTTAAAGGAAAAATATCAAAAACACATTCTCAAGGATTTCTCTTGCTAACATTTGTTTACATGTATTTTCTGTATCCGATTTAGGCACATGTTTCCTTTTTTCAAATTAGTATACATAAAACACCAATGTGCCAAAAGTTAGGACTTGAGTCGACCTTACACAAGGACAGGACGGGGTTTCCAAATTGTTACATATGGTTATACGTCTATTTATAGGTAAAAAAAAATAAAAATCCACCTGCCCCTGTGACCTTCCGAAGTATTGTGACGATGCTACATTAAGGGTATCTAATTTTTTTATTTAGTTGAGCAAGTTAGATGTTATGACAATGGAGTGCAAAGTAGGAAACGTATAGAAATAAGAATGTTGAACTTAAAAAATGACACAAAACAAGAAAATTGAATCGTTTGTGCTGCATACCCAATTTCAACATTTCAATCATTTCCATGGAGGGTTGGTGAGATTTTTTTATACGAAAAGGGTAACATTCTTTTTAGCTCACCTGGCCATAGACCATGTGAGCTATTGCCATCACTTGGCGTCCGTCGTCGTCGTCTGTCGTCGTTAACAATTTCTTCTAACATCTTCTCCTCTGAAGGTACTGTATAGATTTGGATGAAACTTAAGATGATTGTTCCTTAGAGTATCCTGGACAAAAGGACCATTTGGATTTTTGATCTGTTAAAAAACACGGCCGTCATTACTAAAAATAGAACATAGGGGTCAGATAGCAGAATTTTGCATATATCCCCAAAGCCGTTAGGTTAAACCAAATCCTTACATGGATAAAAGTATTCAGCACGATGAAATCTATCTGTGGTCAAATTTTGGTGAAAATCTGTTGGCCTGTGTTGGAGTTATTGTCCATTTTGGACGTTTTTTGCTGTTTTTGATGTTATTACTTTCAAAAATCTTCTCCAAGAAACAACTATACAGAATTCAATGAAATTGGTAGGGTTTCCAAATCATCAAAAATGGAATGATCAACATGATGCAGCTTGATATAACCCCATTTGCCAAACCCTGAATTGTTGGTACATGTATGTTTATTTAAATTTGTCCTACTCCACTTCAAAAGGTTCAAAATTGAAGCATTTTAAATCCCACACTGGAATATTGTAGACAACACAATTTCAAAAAGATCCATCCACTTTCACTCAAATTGACATGCTGAAACTAGAAAAAAAATGGGGAAGGGAAACGTTTTTCTAAAACCTTCGAAACCAATCCCAACTTTCTTTTGTGTGATATTAAATTTTGTGGTCTAATTTCATATCGATTCTTATACACTACACTTCAATTTTTGCCTCGATGGAGAAAAATGTGTTTTGTCTCTTTTTTCCTGAGAAGTTAGGGTCATAACCCCTAAATCCCAATTTTTTTTCAATGTATGGAACCTTGTTGTACATTTTCGTAAATGTTCAAAAATAATACCAGTACTCTTTCACACAATTGTCCAGAACCCATATTTTAACCCAATTTGGCCCCTAATCATGAAAGTATTAGGGTTATTATCTATAACATCAACCATTGACTAACTCCTTATAGTACAATTTAAAAGCGATGTGTACATTTTTACTAAACAGAAAAAAAAACAAATTCTGCCCTCCTTAGACACCACATTTCTGAACTGTTCTGTTACAGTCAAAACCCCTAAAATCAATCAGAGCCTAAATTATGTGTATGTAACTTTGTGGTACAATTTCACAGAGATCTATCCATACACTTCTATTTAAGAAAGTGTCCAGAAACCAGAAAAAAATATTTGCCTCTGTCCTTCTTTTACCTAACAATTAGGGTTATAAACCCAAGAACCATCCATAACTTTTCCCAAAAATCTAACCCAATTGAATGGTCAAGAAATAAGGTAATGGTCATCATTCAAAAAATTAGTTCAATACTTCCCTTTGTCCTACAGACTTTTGTGATACAAATTTCATACAGTTTCATACACTTAAGTTGCTGGATTGTCAGCAAACTAAAATAAAATTGTTTTTAACCCTAATTTGGCTACTAATTCCTAAGCATCTAAGACAATAATCAATCCTTTTGTGATGTGAAGCCTTGCAGTATACTGTTAAGGTATCAATTTTCGTGGTTGCTTATTTTTTGTAGATATTGTTAAATGTACATATTTGCGAGTATTTATTTTCGTAGTTTTAAAAGTGTTAAGGGTTTATATGGTGTTAAAATTAGCATCAAGGGTATTACTTTTCACATATGCATGTCCACTGCGAAAATAGTGAAAAATTAGTACACTGCCAAAAAAGTAATATGTTTACAGTAATTTCAAAAGATCTGTATAATTCTACTCAATTATCCAGAAACCATAATAATGTTTGTCTTAAACCCTTACATGGCCTATAATTTGAATCAGCTAAGGCCATATCTCAAGTATCAATTTCAACATCACCTTTGTGAATTAAATGATTTATGATTTTTTTTTTTAATTTATTCCACTTTGTCCATGGGTGGACATAGGGCGACTACAGTTTCTCTCCATTCGCTTCGGTTTTGGGCGATGGTGTTACAATTCTTCCACGTTAGTCCTACTCTCTTCAGTTCAGAGTTCAAACCCCTCCTCCAGGTGTTCTTTGGTCTTCTTTGCCCTTGGGGATTCCAATCTAAAGCTTGCTTTGTAGTGTTTTTATTGTTCTTCCTTAAAGTATGACCAATCCATTTCCATTTTCGGGTTCGAATGGTGTTTTCTATTGGTTGTTGTTTTGTTCTTTGCCAGAGTTTCTTGTTTGTTATTTTTTCTGGCCATCTGATATTCAGTATATTTCTTAGGCACTTGTTAACAAAAGACTTGTATAGATTTCATGGTGTTTTCTGTTTCTCTCCAGGTCTCGCAACCATATAACAGGACAGACTTAACATTGCTGTTGAAAATTCTGATCTTAGTAGCCGTTCTCAGTGTTCTACTTTTCCATACTGGCTTTAGAATGGAAAAAGCCTGTAATGCTTTCATCTTTCTGGCTTGTACATCTTCATCAGTGCCTCCAGTTGTAGTCATGACACTTCCAAGGTACGTAAATTTATCTACATTCTCTATCTGTTGGTTATTTACCAATATTGGATCCATCTGGTTTTGTTGGATTCTCATGGCTTTGGTTTTGGCTGTGTTGATATACAATCCTGTTCTTTTAGCTGTGAATTAAATGGAGCCTTAAAAATAATTTCATATATCCAAAGTTTTGTCCCAAAACAAAAATGGTGTTTGTTTAAGGAACAGATTCCCCAAAACAGTTAAGGTCATAACCCTATAGTCAAATCCCAGTCTTTGTCTGTAGTAATGGTTGCTGGTGGTACAATTTTATAGAGATCCATACACTGTTTCACCAATAATTTTGAAAAAGCAGAAAAATGTTTTAACCCTGTAAGGCCACAGCATATTTTACCTCAAATTATGGGTGGATACAGGAATTGAAAAATGGGAGGACCCATTGACTGACCAAATAAGGGTGCCCAATGTCACGCTTCAGTGGTTTTCTTTCAATTCAACCATTATTTTCCAAAAACAGAAGTGTGTGAGCAAACTTTTTTAGCATAAACCTTGTACAATTTTAAATAGATCTATTCACATTTACTCAAGGAAACAAGCAAAATGTTGGGGTTTTATTTTGTTCTGTTTTGGGCCCTCACTTTCTCAAATCTTAAGGCCATAAAAAAAAAAAATCCAAGCATGACTTTTGTGGGATTGAACCCTTGTGGCAAAACTTCATAGAAATCAATTCACTGATTCACTGCAAAACCCTCTTCTTCTAATATATAAAGTCTCATAACTCTAAATTGTAAAATCAGAAATTTATGAGAATGGAATAAGAGCTTACATCAATATGACTACACAATTCACCAAAATTGTACCGATACTGCTTCAAAAGTTTCTGAGTTTAAAAAAAAAACATAAATGACCCATTTTTTTTATATACAATTAAAGAGTCCAAAAATGCCAAAAAAAAGAGAAAAATATGAAAAACTAGAGCATCAAGAGAGCCTGAATCGCCCACCATGTTAACCATTAGCTTATTTGAAAACTTGAGAAATGAAACAAGCTAAGTTAAAATCAACTAAATTGTCAAATGCTGGAAATGCTTTTAACAACATTTTTATGACCTGAACCAGAATTTTGCTAAAGGCAACAGTTTTTGAATTATTTAAAAAAATTTCTTCCAATCCCTATGTTCCATTTTATGTACAGGCAGACATATCTATTCATGGATCAAAAATCCCAACAGTAATTTTAAGTAGGATACCCCAAGGAACAAATATGAAAACTTTTATTGAATTCTGTTGAATGGTTTTTGAGAAGATTTTCATAGTTGCACATGTGGAAAATGCCAAAAAAAAGCTGTTTCAGGGGCCACAGCTCCTACATCATTGTTTTGAAAATTTGAACACAGGTCCATCTCATGATGGTGATTATATTACACTGCAAGAATTTTTCAAGAGGCAATGGTTTTTGAGTTATTAGCAAAAAAAAACTGCCATCAGACCCCTATGTTCTATTTTTAATAATGGAAGCCATGTTTTCTAACAGATCAAAAATCCCAATGGTCATTTTCTTCACAATACTCTAAGGAAAAATCATGCCAAGTTTACATCCTGTTGGTCAAGTACTTTCAGAGAAGAAGATTTTCGAAAACTTGTCCATGACAATAAAAAACTCATATCAACAAAAAGAAACAATTCACTAACGATTCACAAAAATTGGAGGCAGCATTTTTGAGTTATTGTGCAAAGTGTGAATGACCAACTGACATACAGCCACTTGTATACCATACTAGAAAATAAGGGTAACAACAAAATTACTGAACACTTATCCGATTCATAATCAAGTCAAGTCCAAAATAAATTTGGCAAAATAGATATTACACTACCGGAGCAGCTGGTACTTCAATGGTCCTGACTTAGTACAAACACTTCAAATGAAATGGTGTGTTAAATCTAGGTTTTACAGTGCGCTAAACCTCCCTCTTCCATTGCGTCATGACTACACCAGTGGTGATTAAAAAGCATTTTCATGCTATTGTTATAATCAGTAAATCAGCGGTCACATCAGCACAAAAAACAATCATTACTCACTGTTTTAGATAAAACTGAGTATTTTTCAACCAAGGATTGATATCTAAAAAAAAATTCAGTAAGAGACCTTTTAAGACACATTTCCTTGAACCCCTGATTCAGGAGTCTGTTACACAGATATTTATGGCATTCAAAGAAATCAGAGTAGTTAGTACTGGGTACTTGCTCTAGCGTAGCAGATCAATTATGAAATATAAACACCATATGCAGGAGATGAAGGAATATTGCTGCAAAGATAAGGTAAATTTATTATATTAAAATAAAAGTTGTCTCTTTTATCATAAATCTTAGTGCTGAGATGACCACTGTTGTCAAATTCGAGATGTAGGCCCATAAAAGATGCAGAACATTCTGTTTCTGTAGTCTCCTTTATCTCAAGCTCTGGTGGATATATACTGACGATAACCATTTACCAAAACAAGGGTTGTTGATGGACAATATATCGTCAATATATCTTTTAAATTTTTATTCTTTACGAGGTTCTGACAGGTCTATAAAAATGAAACCATATATTATTTGAAACATATATTTTTTAATCATCAGTAGCTACTGTCTCATTATCATAGTTGCCAATGTATTCAGTGGTCCCTGAGCTTAGAACATCAACTAACATGTGTTTAGGTATTTCTGATCCCCTCACTTGTATGGTATAACAAGCAGTCTCCACCTTTTGCAAACTCTGTTTCAGGGTATGTATTTTTCTTCCTATTTCTCGTCCACAATTTCCAAATGATACAAAACCTGCAAGCATTAACTGTAAAAAGTCTCGAACATGTAGGGGTGTATCTAAATCCCCTTTCCCCACACTGCTTACTGCTAGTCTCATTAGCTCCCCAGTTAAATCAGCTATCCCTAACATATACTCTGTTGGAGGCACATGTACTTGTATTTTACTATTGCTACAGTCTTGTAAGTTTTTTTGTGATTCTGGAATGTCACAATCAGGTTTCTGTGTGGTTAGTTGTGAAAGCCCATTATCTATCCCCTCAACAGTCAAGTCAGAACTATTGAATGTCAGATCAGCTTGTACTTCTTCCAATGAAACTAGTCTTTTGTTCTTTAGGTAATGATAAAATGAAACTGCTTCTATGTACTCCTGTAATCCTGAAATAATAAAATTATTTCTTTATAACATTAAAACAGCAAAACAGCATGGAACAACCTGATACAACCTCAAAGACTGAACCCTTAAAAGATAAAACAAATACAGACATTGCACTCAAACTGAAAAATTGACACAGTTTAGGCTTCTGACACATTAAAATGTAGTCATACAACTTGAAATGCTGCACAGTGCATAGCTTGAGACAACTGTACAGTCAAACTTGGCTTGGAACTGTTTTGGCAAATATATATTATTTGAAACAAGTTTATTACAGATATCATCATGAGTTTTGATCACATGTTTAACATACATTTGTAGTTTATGTTTTTGACAAGAATGTAAGTAGTGAGAGGTCAAAATACTTTAAAGTTAGCAATTTAGATATAAGAAATAAAGATACATATACACACATACCTCTAGTTTAATTAAGTAGCAAATAAGTGAGCTTTACAGTAATGTGAGAGTGTATGGAAACAGCATTCTTTAGATGGCCCCCATTCAAACTTATCAGCCTTACTGGTACAGTATTCAGCAGAAACAAAATTTCTGCAGCATGACAATTAGTGTTTACTTTTATCATTGACAATTTAAGTCCTGTTCACTTCATTCTTTTTTTTTTTCATTATACAATTAATGGAACAGCCATGTTTTAAAAAGTTCTGGAAAAAATAGATTTATTTACACATCTTTCTTCACTGTTCCACTGAATGTACAAGAACTTAAACACAGCCTGGAAAAAATAAAACTTAAACTGTATCATTCAAATCAAAGGTCATTTAGGATAGGAATGGCAATCATATTTGGAATTTATGTTAAGCTGCCAGCTTGTATCATTGTTATGTTAACCTCACTGGTTACAGGTAAAATATTCACACCATTCTTGGCGAACTATTATATTTCCCCAAAATTTTATACAAACTATGAATCAGTCTTGCTACTCAAACAGGGCTAAATCCTTTATAATGAATGCCATGTTTCCCAAATCTGAACTAGACATTGCCCCGAACAGGACTAAACCCCCCACCGAGTGTTGAACCCTGAACATTTTGGGACCAATATGGACATACAATTCATATTGAACACATTTTTTTTATGGTAGCTAGCCTACACTTACGACAAATAATTTGCTGCCCTTTCTAAAACTCCAAGCAGCAATCAGTATGTACTATTTTTTATGACAACACAATAACAGAATATGACTAATTACTGACAAAATGCTTATCTCCATATGGTAATCTAACACTCCATTGAGTTTCATAAAAATCCTGCAAGTCCTCAAGGATGAGTTGCAGACAATGCATCTGACCAAGTTTTGCTGAAAAATACCTTAGTACCAACAAATGTCTTTTTTACAATATTTGCCCAAACATAAACATGCACATTTCCATATGGTAATTTAACACCCCATTTAGTTTCATAACAATCCTCCCAGTAATTGAGGAGGAGTTGTGCACAACACACCAGACCAAGTTTTTTAAAAAAAATGCTGAAGTTCAAACTGTCATCATTTCTACATTTTTTGTCCAACAGTATGCACTATGCACATATCCATGTGGTCATATAACATCCCTCATAGTTTCACAAAAAACATAAAGTCAAAATATAAACAAAGTTGTCAAACAGGAAGTTGATGTTGCTTGTGTCTGAATTTAAATCCCCACAATAAGGCATACTTATATAATGCTTCTATCAAAATATCAAGTGGCTGCAGATAACTATTGATAAGCATTTTCATCAACTGTGTATGAATAGTAGTATTACATATGTCTTATAGCAAATTTTAATTTATTACACTACATTCATTCAGGTCATCACAACACCATCTAAATTTTGAGCTGTATCCAACTTGAATGTCCATACATACATACTTTTGTAACAAAGTATAGTGTAATAAAAAAAGTGTTCTTATAGCCTTTTTGGGGTCCATTTTCCTGAATTGTTACAGTTTTAACTCAAAAATTCAATAAAAATCATCCTTATGGTACAATTTCACTCATGCCAAAGTTTGGAAACTAGACAGACAGTTTTATTTGAGTAATATAGTTTTAAAATCCTATGAAATGTGAGGTTTTTTTTGCCATTTATTTGGCACTTGATACTTTATAATTCCAACCTTCCATTTATGGTATGAAACCTAAAATTCTTGGCAAAGTAGTTGTGATTTTTCCTGCCACCAAAAGTAAGGAAGTACAATGTCCTGCAGATTGTTTAACTTACATTTTATGAGGTAATAATTCCTTCTTTTGGTTTAGCAGAAATTGTCCAAGTGCCCTGATTAAAAAGTAGGCATATACCTGTCTACATAAGGTCTAATCTCAAACAACCGATGAAAAATTCAAATCCAAAAATGCAATCACAAAGTCTACACTCAAATTGATTAGAAATGGAATCCACAAAGACATTCACAAAGTCTGCACTCAAACAACCTATGAGAAGTCAAATCCACAAACACATTCATAAGTAAACAAGATTCTAATCTGATTTGGGAAGTATCTATTATTCAAATATGTGCACGACCAAAAATGGAAATCTAAATTATCCAGTAAGTATTTTTGTGATTGGTTTTACTGCAGATTCAAAAGTTTGGCAAATATCAGAAGTATTCTATTTGTGAATAAGATGTCACTTCATGTGATCAATTTCAATACTATGACAATCTTTTAAGTCAAATATAATAGGATTTAAATTTATAAATTTTATTTTTTTCTACCTCATTTTAAACTCTCCAATATTATGACCTTTGATAATTGTTCTTGTCTTAAAGATATCAACATGAAGTTGCACAAGCTGTCTTGTTAAGCATACCCCCACTCATACATGAATTTAATATCATAGAACAAACAAACTTACACTTTATGCCCCATCTATATGAAGCGACACACCAAATTCAAAATCAAGATAATGGCGACGAAATTTGGATGGACAAAGCAGTTCCAATATACCACCCACTCATTGAGTGGGGGTATAATTGAGCAAATCTATTTTTATTGAATTGCCATATATAGGTATTTTATTAACCAACTATCCAAAATATGTTACAATATGTCAAAAACTGACCAACTGATATGAATTCAAACTGGGCATCTATACGGGGCCAATACGAAAAAAGAGGGCCAATACGGCATCAGAATTTTTGGTCATTTGAAACTGCCATTTTGAATTAGATATTCTCACTTCATTATCCTGATGGATTACTTATGCATATGTACCTTAATATGTATATAATTTAACAAACAAATAAGAAACTTAGAATAAGGTAAGAAAACTTTACTTTGATTTGGCAAGTCATTCAAATACAATCACAAGCTCTAAGGAGCTTCAGAACAAAATGAAAACATTCATTATGTAACATTAACAAGACAAACAAGAATCAAGGGATGTGCACATAGAAAACCAAAAAAAAAAAAGGAATCCAACATAATTATGATATGCAAATCAATAATTTATTCCACCTTTTCAAGAAAAACACTTTGTATGGCACTATTACAATGCCATTTTGACTACACTTGTTCAGCATAGTTAAATAATGTCAACAAAACTTTACAAAACAAGCTACAAATTATGCAAAATAAAATTATAAGATTTATAAAAGGCTTGGATTATAGACATAGAGGCGATTATAATGTATTTGATAGTGTTGGATTTTTAAATGTCAGCAATAGAGTTCGACAAATGAGACTGAACCACGCTCATATAATATTTTATAATAAATGTCCTCGCTATATGAGAACTAATTTTGTAAAAACAAGAGATGTACCTCTTATAACACTAGGCACAATTAAATCTAAGGTAATTTTTTTTCTTTTTGATAAAATGAAGCAAACTTTTCTTGATATCTGGTAATCCCAGATTATTTATTGCTACTGCCTAAGTCTTGAGCCGGTTGTTGTTCATTATTATTTTTTAACATTTAAATTATTTTTTTCAGCTGGGGACCCCGTTGGAAATAAGCCTAAGGGCTTTCACAGGATATCATCGGTTAAATATCAACTATGGATCAAAATTTGATTTTGAACATAATCTGTGTCATTGTACTTTAAAGCATCATGCATTCACTAGTGATGTATTGTTTTTTATTGTATTGTATATGTACATGTATTGTATGTTGATATTTAATCGAAATAAATCTATCTATCTAGCCTATTGTAATGTCTAAGACAAAAGAACTTAATATATCTTCAATTGCACATTTGTATATCTAAAATGTGCTTTCAGAATTGTGTTATTTCAGGAACTTTGATCACAAGGACTAAAAGCAACAGAAACACACAAAAATCTTCCATTTTATACAAAAGGGTACTTAAGACTGATTAATGCAAATTAACCTACATGTTCTTGCTCAAACATGAAAACAACCGTTTTACAAATCATCTAGTTGAGTTGGTTAATAAAATTGTCAATAAATATGTAATTTCATATTGCCCCTGTTATAGGTTTCAGTCGATCATATTGGCCTCGACAGCCATATTGGCCCGCGGGGATGCCTCTGGGCCAATATGACCGCCTTGACCAATATGACAGACCTCAAACCTATAACAGGGCCAATATGAAATTATATATTTATTAACATATAATACAGTACCTGGTGAGTATGCTCGTAGAAACCTATATGGGTCCTCACAGTCTAGTTCTTTTGCAATGCACAATAATTTTGACTTCTCAATTTCCTTCAACTTCTGCAATGCTTCCTCTAATATCTTCTCATCTGGAGAATTTCTAAAAAATTAAAATGTTCAAAATGCATAAGCTACTTACTCATATAGACTGTATTTAGAACTTTGAAATATTTAACACATAAAATGTTGGTGGGTTGCAGCATGAAACATCTACTGAAGTATGGCAAGTATGGGCACCTCTCAAACTTGAATTTTTCATATCAATGGAAAGTGAAAACTCATGAAAGAAATACTACCGTAGTATAAGACAAATGTAATGACCTTATCTCACACCATCAACTTTTTATACCATGCGAGACTTCATACAATCAGACTTCTGGAACTAGGTTATGGTGCTACAAGATAAGTCATCACTATGAAAGTTTTATGGGCGCATCATGAACTTGTGTATCTTTATGATGTATTCATCTGCACCATGAGAACTGATTTGTTCACAAGTTTTCCTCTTTTATGTGTTAAATGCAGTCAAAGATCTTTAAAAAAATTTAATTGCACTTAACCTATTTTGGTCCACAATGAAAAATTCTAAACACAGTTAAATTCAGCCTATCTAAGAATGAGAAGAATTCTAAACACAGTTAAATTCAGCCTATCTAAGAATGACAAGAATTTGTGTTGAAATCAAACATAGTTTAAATGTTGTATCCTTTGAACACTTTGACAAACAAGAAATCTGTGAGTGATGGCTCACTAGTGATATCCCTACTTTCAATCACGATATAAAAAAATAAACAAAGTCCTCAGTAAACAGGAAATTGTTGTCGAATTTTTCTGAAAATGATTCCCTAGATATGACATACCTAAAGGAAGAAGGTCTTAAAATTTAAAGCAGCTGTGATGAGTAGTTGCTGAGAAAGCAGTGATGGAAAAAAATGGTATGGATGGAAACAGGGAAGCAAGGACAAGAGTAAAACAGTATACCCACATTTCCTTCGGAGCAGGGGTATAATAATAATTACAAACATTCATAGTATTTCTATGTACTTGAGTTTTTCATCAATGCACACCTCCAAAGGGGAAAGTCCAAGCATATTCTCACACATTTAATTTCAAAATTCATCAAACAAAAATAATTTTGCGACTTGTTTAATTCATGTAAATCAACAGCTTTTTGTTTGATTGTAAAACTTCAAGGTAAATAAGAATGACTTGGAGGACAAAAGTATTGCACAGTGTAGTTAAGGCGATCGGATTGGTTGATTTTGAGCTTATTGAATTCATGGCAAAGAATGAATGTCCACCTTTCCTACTGACAGGTTTTGTACTTGAATTGAAGTTTTGGTTAATTTCTATTCCTATTGATTAGTAGGTGAAAGTCAAGGTTTGTTCATAAGTACTCTTTCGCCAGCCAGTAAAGTATATATTTCTGATAGTTCTAAGTAGTGTTTTAGACTCTGTTTTAGACTTATTTTCACAAAATGTAAATTTCTACAATTTTATATGCTTTGATATTAAAAACTGAAGGCTGGGACTGGAATAGACAATATTTTCTTTGTTACAATTCATAAGAACCTGTCCAGATACCCCAGGGCACATATTTGGAATTAACTGAAGAAATGTCAGGAAAAGGTGAATGAAAGTGGACTTAGAGCTTTGTATTAAATTAGTATTTACTAATAGTAAAATTTAACTTATTGATAGAAGAAATCAAATAGCTAAGATGTCTTTAACTGATACGGCTAATTTACATTGTTGTATCAAGTAACAATCCAGAGTTTCAAAAAATCCATTCACAAGATTCATGGGATGGACAAAGTGATTCCTATATACCATAGAATTTCTTTATGAAGGTATAGAAAAAATTTTTATATTTGAAACATAAAAAAAATAAATAGTCCTTACATTAAGGACCCACTGATATGGAATAATGAATTAGCAACTGCATAAGGTGATTACTTTTTATCGGCAAAGATTATGTGGAAAAATAGCTGGTTGCAGCACGCAGTGAACAATAATTAAATAAAATAAGCTTAATTATTTCAACTACAAAGAAGTAGATGTAATACTGAAGATGCCAATGAGGAAAAATCCTCCATCAAGACAATACCAGAAACACAAAGAAAAAAAAAACACACTGAAATCCTTGATTGTCTATTGAAATACCTATCAAAATGATTGCATCTTGCCCTTTTAAATTCTAATAAAAGTTTGTTTTTGTCTGCAAAAACATATGTCTCCCCCTGTCCAGAAAGTTGTTCTGGGCAGAAATGAAAGCTATGCAGGTAAAGAAATGGTTTCCCTATTTTAGATTATTTTCAGTATGAACTTCTATTGGTAAGTTATATCATTATATAGTTCGTTTATATATAATATTGCAAAGTTCTAATAACAATTATTATATACATGTAATACCTGAATAATTTTTTTTTAAAGACGTTGCTGAAGATCTACAGTAATTTGAACTTACAAGGTAATTATGAGGATTTTTTTTGACAAATTTCTAAGTTCAAAGGGGTATAACTCCTACAAAAATTAGTGGATCAAAATTTGCTGGAAACATGCACAACTGCACATGATTTTATTGCTACATACCATGTTTAATAAAATGTGGTTCAATTGTTTCAGAGGAGTGGTGTTGAAAAGGTAATTTATGAGGATTTTTGGCAAATTTCTAAGTTCAAAGGGGCATTATTCCTACAAAAATTTGGGGATCAAAATATCCTGGTACTATGCACATTTACATATGATGATCTTGTTACATAACACATTTCATAAAATGTGGTTCTGTATTTTCAGAGGAGTTGCGCTGACAAGGTAATTTATGAGGATTTTTGGCAAATTTCTATGTTCAAAGGGGCATAACTCCTACAAAGAGTAGGGGATCCAAATTTCATGGTAATAAGTACAACTACATTTGATGATCTTGCTATATACTACATATCAAGTTTCATAAAATTTGGTTCACTAGTTTGAGTGGGGTTGCACTGACGAACTTTGTGACAGACACATGGACAAGCGGACACACAATTTTGGGATGGTATCACATAATGTTTTTGTCCCTTCATGTGGCAGGGTATCAAAACTGTTCTTGGTGTTGAATACCATTACTTCAATAAATTTTCTTCAAAATAGGTTAAAGCACTAAGGGACAGGTTTTTTTAATCCTTCTTGAGACATGAGTTTTTTTTACACTTAATCTATACAATGTTTTTTACATAAGATTTCTATGTTTTGAAAAAAAAATAGAGATTTTCATGTGACTGAAGCTAAAAACTCATATTGCATTTGTAATAATTGTCCATAATATAAAATATTATATTCAATATTTTTTGAGTTACAGAATGAACAAAGGAAGTACTCCGTATGCAAGAGGGATGGACAAAATTGAGTGGTTACTAGACATGCTTTCACCATTAGAGAATTAGATTGAAGTAACCAATAATTTCATATTGGTTAACTTTAAAAAAATGCAAAACAATTATATACTTGAGTACGTTTGATGATTTACCCAACAAGTCTTTGGAGCAAGAAAATTGTCCTTTTACTTTCTATAGTGACATCCCTGCTTAACTTGACGAGTCTCTCATGTTTATCATGTCGGGTGTCTAATTCTAACTGAAACTGTCTATAGGCTGCAATAATAGGTGAATTCTCATCCACTGGTATGACTGGATCTGCTTTTCTTTTTTTTTTCGCTGTAAATAAAATAGATACAGTTTATATAATAAGAGATACATGTAAAGCAATACCTTCCCTAAAAAGAAAATCATTTAAAAACTGAATCTATCTTAGAATAATTCAGTTCAATATAAAAACAATATACCATATATAATTCATCTCATCCTCTCATGAGTCAGTAGTTTTAGGGTCAAGTTGGTACAACACTTACAATGAACTCTACATAAATATAAATTTGATACTAATACGTTTTGCAATAGTTTTTTGCACTCTCTTATTGAAGCAATGAATAAAAAGCACTTTATGCATGTTATGTATATAAACACTGCAAAGATTACATATTAATTAAATATTGTTCAATATTTTCCTGTTTAAGATTACAAAAAGTAGGTTCTGTCCATAACATAAAGTGGCCAAATATGGCAAAGTTCAACATTCCAAATGTAGGAAAACATATGTCTTATGTCTCGATAATAGAAGGGGTATATTTGGCTGACAGTTAGGCTACAGCAAGCTCAAATGCATGTAATATATTTTTATAAATATGAAAGACTTAGATGTCAAATGTTAAAGTCATATATTTTGTGAAATGTTTCTCTCTGATACACCAATTTAGAGAGAGTTAATTAATGATAGCCGTGATTGAAAATGTTGGTGTATTATACACATCTACACTTCATACGAAACACTATACCACATCAAATATCAAAAGAATCTGTAAAGTGATTATGGAGAACTTTGCATTCACAATGACCATAAAATCTTACGGATGGATGGAGGGACTACTACCATCACCATGTCGCTTACGAATGGATGGAGGGACTAATACCATTACCATGTCCCTTGGCCTCAAACAAATAGATTTCAGGAGTAGTTCACCTCAGAATGGGCAATTAGATGATGACATCTAACAAAAGTCAGAAATACTTCAGTGATATGTCTGAGACACCAGGAACTATCACCTATTCACAACAATTACAGGTACACGTAAGAGTTACCACAGAAGGTACAGAAAATTTATTTCATAATTTAGATGTATTAAATGCCACTGGTCCACAGACTGAACACAAGATAGAATACTAAAACAATCTGCAACAGAATTTGTGAAACCTAACAACTATATTAAACATCTCCATCACAAAAAGTTTGGAGATATGCAAGTGTAAATCCAATTTCAAAAAATGCTTCCCAGGGCTCAGCTTGATACCACCACAGAGGTTAACCTCTGAACAGTTGGGACACACCATTTAAGCTTAATAATACAGATCTGCATTTTGATTGCAATTAAATATTTGAAAAAAAGATAAGAAGTCATACCTCCAAAAATAAATCCAATCATTCTTTTTGTAAAATGGTAACTTGCAGCACAATTTCAAAGAAACACATTCATTTTCAGCCAAGTTATAATCCAGACAAAATGGTTATTTTTCTGACTCCTTTTTGTCCCTAAATTCCAATGCAGTTGGGGTCAACCCCAAAAATTCAATAATAATCTTCCTTCCACAGTTTGAAACCTTGTTGTAAATTAGTCGTAAGTTATGACATAACAATACATTGATTTATCATGACATCAGAACTTAGGACTTATCGGTAGGATTTTTTTTTTTTTGTTGTTGAAAGGACTGGTGAATCTCTCAGATGTGTTCATGATGCAAGCAACATGAACTACAACCCATGAATTTTAAGTTACACACTTAAACATCTGGACTTTCACAAAATACAAACTGACTGTAAATACTGTTTCTGTGCCATCAGAAGCTGTGAAGCACAACTGCTTACACTAAGCTACAAACTATTTAGTAGCCTACACTCTGTAAACTGACCATATTATTTTAGATTTCTCCTTTGACTAGGTACCACACACAATTACTTGGAATTTAGCAAATTCAGATTAAGAGGGAACAACTGGAATGGCCAGGGTACCATATTTTTTCAGCAATAGCATGCAAAAAGTTCCCTTGGATGGTATTATGCCAACTGCCAGTAGTAAGTTTAGTCCTACTTTGAAGGTTCTGTAATGGGTCCATTGCTTTTTATAATCTTTATTAACAATCTCCAAGCAGCAGTCATACCAAAAACAAGATTATTTGCTGATTACTTTTATCTCTACAAACAAATATGTGGTAAAGAAGATGTATAATTTTATAACAATTTTACAAACAGTTTAGCAGCTTTGAAAGATAAGTTGGGAATACAAGTCCACATAGAAAAAGGAAGTTCACTAAGTATCACAAGATTTCAAACACCATATCAAAACTATTCCATTCTTAAAGGGCATACGCTAGAATCAGTGACAACCGCAAAATGGCTTTGCATAACAATGACAACAGATGAATTGGGATATAAACACACCTGTAAACAGCATTAACTATTCACCTCAATATCAATTATCATAGAAATAGCAGTGAATTTTCAATTGTTTCTTTTGTAATTAATTTCGATATATCACATGTGAAATAAATTCTGTAAATTCAATCTCTCAGTTTCTCTCGCCAAAATGCAACAACGCTTTTCTCTTGTAAATCATTGTGAACTTAATTTGAAGCCACTGAAGATTCAGAAATTCAATCCGCTGATCAAAAAATCTTAGTATTATTTTTTTTTAAATAATAAATTACTGAGAAAATCTATATAATAAGAAAGATAATCAATTGGTTACTAAAATATAATCACTCATCATAACCATGCCAAGAACACAGAACAAAAGTTTTCTCCAAAATATAAACATACAAAGAGCAATATTGACAATGATTTACAATACAAGATTCAGTTAGAGTTACATTAGATTTGTTTTGTCATAAAATAACCAGAAAACCACAACTGATAAATTTGAAGGCTACTGAAAAGGTTTTCTTGGTTGCTAGGAATTATTTCATGCATAAAAATACCTAAGGACAATTTCAAAAGTTGGCAGTTATGCACTTATTAAATCTTGACATTCTTTATCACTCATAATCATACTCTTTCCAATTAATTATCCTATTGAGGTTTTTCAAGAGGAAACTTACAAATTCAAAATACTGAGACAAAAAGTGTTGTTTTAAATCCACAGTAATGTCTGGCCTGAAATACTGCTCAAGTGTCTGGTCATTATACACTAAACAACTAAAACAAGAGGCTCCCAGGAGACTGAATCACTCATCTGGTTAAATTTTGCCTTTCAAAGGCAAAAAATTGAACAAGAAGTTGTCCAACAATTTTGACCCAAGAAGTCTTTGCTGGACTTATCATAAGGATCATTTCAACAATTGAAAGTTTCTTTTAATCTATCATAGTTTATAAGATATTGACTGTAAACAGTGAAAAAAATGTCATTTTTCCCCTTTCAAGGAGTCATCTGCCAAGTTTTATACCTGAAGACTTTTGTAGTCTGAATAATAAGGATCATTTCAGCTATTTAAAGAATTTGGCTAAAAGGTTCTGTAGATATATGCGAAAAACTACTGTCTGACCCCTATGTTCTATTTTTAGTAACAGCAGCCATGTTTTTCGACAGATCATAAATCCCAATATCAGTTCTATGCAGGATACACCAAGGAACATTCATACCATGTTTGATTCTATTTGATCAAATAATGTCAGAGGAGAAGATTTTTGAAAGAAATAACATTAAAAATAGCAAAAAACAGTCAAAAAAGGGCAATAACTTCAACATTGCTCAATGGATTATAACGAATATTTGACCACAGATAGATGTCATCATGCTAAACACTTTTACACCATCAGAATTTAGCTAAACCTAACGGTTATGAAGATATATGTGAAAAACTACTGTCTGACTGTTATGTTTATTTTTAGTAACAGTGGCCGTGTTTTTCGACATACACAACAAAGAACATGAAGTCACTAAAATCATACATACAAAGTAACAAAAGCAAATGAGCAACTCAGACTCCACTAAAAACTGGGAGCATGGACTAGGTGCACTGGTAGGGTAAGCATCCTCTGCTTTTCTAGAAACACCTGCCAAGTCTATTTTTTGTAACAGGGGCCATGTTTTTTTGATGGATCATAAATCCCCACATAAGTTCTATGCAGGATACACCAAGGAACATTCATATCAAGTTTGGTTTCAATTGGTCAAGTAGTGTCAGAGGAGAAGATTTTTTAAAGAAATAACATTAAAAATAGCAAAAATTGTTGAAAAAGGGCAATCACTCCAAAATGGCTCAACAGATTAAAACCAAAATTTGACCACAGAAAGACCTCATTGTGCTGAACACTTGAACCTGCGTCAGAATTTAGCTCAAACGGTTTTGGAAATATATGCAAAAAACTAATGTCTGACCCCTATGTTCTATTTTTAGTAACAGCAGGCATGTTTTTTGACGAATCAAAAATCCCCACACAATTTCTATGCAGGATACCCCAAGAAACATTTATACTAAATTTGATCCTAACTGGTCAAGTAGTTTCAGAAACGAAGAGCTCACACTTTGGCCACTTGAGCTAAAAAAATTAGAGCAAGTTCATTGCAGAGCCGCCATATATATATGTCAACTGATACCACAATACCAGCAGTGTTTAAATATACAAAACTATCTGCAATAGCTAATATTAGAACAAAGAAGAAATGATAGCAGAATCACTTTGTTATACAAAATAACATACAACTGAATCACAATGGACCCAAAACTTTACCTCACTTCCCAACCATCTCAAAATACACGCTACACAAACCTATTGCAATACTAGCTTACTTCTGCCAGGACCAACTACTATGTAATACAGTTTTTTTTTCATAAATTATTATGTAACTCAGTTCCACTTATATGTACATGTAATCGTTAGATCACTGGATCAGTTCAACATAATTAGAAATTGACCACCAGCCTGACTGCCATGTAACATTCAATAGTATTCTGTGTGAAATACTTTCTGATGCAAAAAAATCATATCAAATTTAATGCGGTTATTAAATTGTTTCCTAACTCAACCTTATGATGATTAAACATACCAGTGTCTTAAGGGGCTTTCTTTAAGAATAGTATAAAAAAGTGGGACTTGGTTTTTTGTGGTGAAAAAAGAGTTTACAGTGTTATAGGTGGATTTGGATAGTTTTTGATATGACAAGTTATCCAGGATGCTTTTCGATATTAATTTTCATCCTAAAAAGGGGGACAAATCCAATTGCAACAACTGGAGAGGAATAACTCTTTTGTCCATTCCAAGTAAAATCCTATGCAGTATAATCTTACAAAGAATGAAAGAAGAGATTGATAGCAAGCTGAGAGATGAACAAGCTGGATTTAGACAAGAACGATCATGTGTCGACCAGATTGCAACACTCAGAATAATTATTGAGCAAACGATTGAATAGCAGTCATCCCTATATCTAAACTTTATTGACTTCCAGAAAGCATTTGACAGCATAGATCATCAGGTCTTGTGGAACATTCTAGGACACTATGGGATTCCTCCTAAGATTATTTCCATGATTAAGTTACTGTATGAAGAATTCTCTTGTCAGGTCATACATGCTGGTACTTTGACGGATCCTTTCCCTGTAACAACTGGCGTAAGGCAAGGATGCATTCTCTCTCTCCTTCTCTTTCTCATAGTCATCGACTGGATAGCAACAACAGCTTACAACGACCCTCATGGTATACAATGGACACTAACATCTCGTCTAGAAGACCTCAAATTTGTAGACGACATATGCACACTATCGCATCGTCTTCAAGATTCCCAACACCAGGTCAACCATCTCGAAGAAACAGCTAAAAGAACAGGATTGTATATCAACACAGCCAAAACCAAAGCCATGATAATCCAACAAAACCAGATGGATCCAATATTGGTAAATAACCAACAGATAGAGAATGTAGATAAATTTACGTACCTTGGAAGTGTCATGAGTACAACTGGAGGCACTGACGAAGATGTACAAGCCAGAAAGATGAAAGCATTACAGGCTTTTTCCATTCTAAAACCAGTATGGAAAAGTAGAACACTGAGAACGACTACTAAGATCAAAATTTTCAACAGCAATGTTAAGTCTGTCCTGTTATATGGTTGCGAGACCTGGAGAGAAACAGAAAACACCATGAAATCTATACAAGTCTTTGTTAACAAGTGCCTAAGAAATATACTGAATATCAGATGGCCAGAAAAAATAACAAACAAGAAACTCTGGCAAAGAACAAAACAACAACCAATAGAAAACACCATTCGAACCCGAAAATGGAAATGGATTGGTCATACTTTAAGGAAGAACAATAAAAACACTACAAAGCAAGCTTTAGATTGGAATCCCCAAGGGCAAAGAAAAAGAGGAAGACCAAAGAACACCTGGAGGAGGGGTTTGAACTCTGAACTGAAAAGAGTAGAACTAACGTGGAAGAATTGTAACACCATCGCCCAAAACCGAAGCGAATGGAGAGAAACTGTAGTCGCCCTATGTCCACCCATGGACGAAATGGAATAAATCATTGATATATGAATTATATTCAGGATATTATTAAATAATATGAAATAATATCCTGTGCACAATTGTGAATACCTCTAGCTTTTCCACAATAAATTATATTTTAAAAATTTCATTGTTCAAGTAGTGGACACAATTTAATACATGTAGGTGTGGAAAGTTTTTCCATAATACATGTAGGTGTGGAAAGTTTTTTCCATAGTGAAATAAATCCTCCAGAAAATACTTAATGTGAAATAATTTCCACAGGATAAGATTTCATCCGGATAGTGTTATGACTTACAAAGCCATGTGTTTTTATGTGGATGTTTAGACATTTTTCACTATCATCATGGTCTAGTGGATTGTTATGGTGTATCCATCTGCATCATGAGAACCGATTTGTTCACCATGTCCGTTTTTCTTTCTCTTTCTTCTGCCCTGGATGTGACATTTTATGAGCAAATCAGCAGGTGTTTCTACAAGATACTTACCCTATTGGTGGACCTGGTCCATGCCCCCAGATTTACTGGACATTTATTTTGTTTCTTTGTATGTGTTAGTTTGGTTATTTTGTGTTGTGCTGAGTCTGTCATCTAAATTTCAGACAATAAGGACCTACCCTTAATCTGCAAAGAATTTTATATCAAATACATTGGCTTGGAAGCAAAATTTATGCAAGCCTTACCAGCATTGGCTAGTCACTCAGGGCTTGTCCCAATTTTTGAAAACTGGTTGTGTGTGTTTGTTTTCCCTGTCTAGACTTTATTCCTATATGCATTTTTTTGGGGGTATCTACTGGAATCTTATTTGCCTTGTTTACTCTTTTGGGGACACCATTTAATTCTAAGGCGGGCCTCGCAAAATTTCTGAGGACAGAATATTTATTTGGGAAATTATGTGGGTCAGAAAATTTATTTTCAACCACATCGGGGCAAAATTATTTACTACCATTTCACTGTATGAAGTATTAGGGACAGTTGTTCAGAATATTTATTTATTTATTTTCTAGGAGGAATATCTGCCAGGCCCCCACTTCAGGGTCAGGATCAAATGGTCATCCCTTACTGACTTTACATTTACCATACTCAAACTAAAATGGGGTTTCTACCATGAGAACTGAAAATTCCTATCTGCAAACTTTTAATCACCTGGCATTGTTTCTTCGGTCAACTATGTATACCACTTCTAATATAATTCCTATCTATGTTTCTAATCATTTTAGATATCAGCACTTCACAGTAGCCTTTTACTGGTATCCTTTTCTTTCCCTGTAAACGAAGAGCGGTAGTGGTTGAATTCTACATAATTTTTCATCTAGTAAATACTGGTTTCATGTTCATGATCGATCTTTTATAGATGGGAAATCTGTGGTCTGAAACCAGATTCTCAACATCATTGTGACATGACGTCACTTTACACACCTACGCAAACACACTTTCTTGTTTCGTTCACGAGAACATGAAAATAAAGAGACCTGTTTAACACCAAATGGCGGAGAAAGGTAAATACAAATGTATTTTTGTTGTTCTCCGAATAAAAACCCACAAATACTTCAGCCGAACTGGCTAGGCCTAGGGACAGTAGGGCCCAGCCCCAGGTTCAACATATTAAAAGCAGGTATATATAGCACTATGTCGGTTCTTTTGTTATTGTCTTGACATGGAGTAGCCAGTACCTACAAGCCATTATAGCATTTCTTTTTTACCAGTATTAGGTTTCACTGAAAGTGACAAATAGTTAATTAAAGGCACATGCATGAGCGGTATACAGGTTAGTCAGCAGTGAACATTTACCATTCATATTTATTTGAAATAAAATTATCATTAAAATATACGAAGTACCCCCATTCTGTTGGTCAAAATAATATTCTTTCAGTCAAGTTACCGATTTGACCAGACTACGCTATTATTATGTTTTAAAATAAAATTCTGACATTCTACTTTCCACTTCAGTAAATTATGTTACGTGTATGTCTTTAATTATTACACCAGTGATTGAAAATCAAATGCCAATCATCTGCCGTTATTGTTGTCGTATCCTAAATCCATGCATTTCCGGTTCATGTACCATTTTGTGCAACTTCTTTTTCATTTGAATTAATTCTTACTTAAATTTATTTATACATTTGAACAACTTTTATAAAATCAACAGCAGCCAAAAAACTAAAACAAAAATATCCTTTCGGTACTGCATTGAAGGCAGATTTCTAAGCATCAGGGTGATACTGTTTTTTCTTCATTTTTTATATATTTGTAAATGAAAAAAAATATCCCAAATTAGCTTAAATTTGTTCATTGTGAAAATTTTCTAATGTTAAATATTGCTTAACTATTAATTTCCATTAATTTTTTCTAAGCAGAATGTTTTTAAGACGAAGGAAAATATGTTTGATATTTTAATTTGTCAAGTCCTCAGAAAATGTTCATTTTTCATTAATTTGACTTTCCATAGTTAATTTGTATGACATATGACATATTTTGGTCACATGTATTTGTGGGTTTTAAACAGCATACATGTATGTATTTGCCACTTATTTAATAATGCATTTGTACTGCAGTTGTCCTTTGGGATGAAACTAAAGGGGATAACATTAACAATATGAAGTTCTGACAGTGATAATGTGAACATTGTACATACATGTATACTTGCAATCCTCTTTTGCTGTTTAAGTTAGATTTTTAGATGTTCAAAAAATCAATTTAGTTTTTAAAAAAAAGTATGGGGAACATTTATTGTTATTTTAGATTCTCTCGATGACATGTCACTTCTGGATAATGAATTTTTGTTCTCATCATTCTTCACGCTGCTTACTTGCACATGTGCTCACTGTTAAAAAAAGAAGTGGTAGATTCATTGGCTCTTGTGTAAACATAATTCAATTAGCTTGTAGAACTGTAAATGTGCACTTTTTTTCATCCGATGACATGCTTTTGTAAACAAATCTAAAGACATTTTCTTTACAATGAACTGACTTTTGATGTTCAATTAGAAAGCCCCTGGCTTTTGGCTAGTGGCTAAAGGCGAGCACTGTTAAGATTATACAGGCATGGATTGAATTTAAGAAATGTTTCCATTATTGGCATTAGCTAAATTTAACAGGTACTGAAAATTATCATTTTTTTGGGTATAATACATGTTCAAATAGAATTCTACAATTAAATTTTTAATATCTGGGGAATATAGATTGAATTTTATAACTTGCTTTTAGTAAGTATTTATCCTTAAATTCATTCACTTATAGGGATCAAATTGCAGTTTTGGGCATTTTGCCAGTTCTCTTTAAAGATTTTGTTAGTTGGGATATTCACATTTCAATTTGTGGATGTACATTGAACATATAAAAATAGTTTATGTTTATGATTGCCAATGAGATTGTCATCCACCAATTGCCAAGCAAAGGTCACAACATGGTCTTCAATGATGGGCAAAACCCATACCACAAAGGAAGCTGTAAAAGGCCCCAAAATATATAATGTGAAACTATTCATAAAAGACAAACATGTAGTTCTTTATTTTAGTTTGCATGTAACACCTTGCAGTTATGATACTGGAAATAACAGCACTTAAACACAACTAATTATAAAAGTTATAAGCTTTAGAAATGTTTAAGAGAAATTTCAGCATTCAGCTTGGATATGGGTGTTATCCATTTTGTTTACCGTATGACTACATTCTGTTTTAATCATTCCAGATAGTTGGGTTAAATCAAATACAATTGTAGTCATTTGTACATGTAGAACTCAATATATGATTTTGTGGACCTATGAATTTGCAGATTAAAGCTATAGGCATATTTTTGTACAGGTTTCTTAGGTCCATAAAATACATATTGAGTGACTGCTACAGCAGCATAGCAATTGCATGAATACATGTATATGAAAGATGAAACCAACTGAGCATGAGTTTTAATCAAACAAGATCATACATGTAAGTTACAGTAAAGTGTGTCAGCAGTTCATTATGTAAAATGTTTAGTTCTGGTATACAGTGCAACACCTGCTCAAAATCGAGTGGGTGATATATTATATTGGAATGCCCTCATGATATTGTTCAATATTCTATAATACATTGCTCTGACTTGGATAAATTTTAGAGGAACAGACTTGAACTTTTCAGAAATTAGGGGTCACAAAGGGACATGAAACAAGTATTTCCTTAGGTCAGGATAATAACTTGTATTAAAGTGAATGAATCTCATATAATTTTAAGTACAAAATGCAATACCAGAAAAGAAAGACCAGGATTGATTTTTGGGGTTGTGACTTATGCCAAGTTAAAATAAGGGTCAAAAAGGGGCTAAGAACTAGGTTTTTTAATGATTTCTGGAAGATAGCTCGAATGAAAGGGAAGTAACCACTTCTAAATTGTACAAGGTGCCATATCCCCAAGGAAGTTTGGGATTGATTTTGCAAGTTTCAGCTGTGTTATATATCTAACTGTAATCAAAATTCAAAGTTGTATCAAGTTTGAATGGTGTATCCATACTAACCACAACTATTCAGGTTCGATCCCTGTAGTCATATCAAGCCACACCCTGCAAAGCATTTTAATGTAATAAATATCAAGCCACACCCTGCAAAGCATTTTAATGTAATAATCATTCTATTTGGCTATTTGGCCATGTGTTATGATAATACATGTAGAGCTGTAGGTGCTTCAGGGCCGTAAATGTGCATGGCTAGTGTTAATTGCACCAGAAATAATTGTTGAAATTATATTCTAGGACTGACTTTAATGTTAATGTAGGTGTCTCTGGAACTAGGTGCCCCGAAAGTAAGCCTTTTACATGATACATATTTATCAATGTGATGACTTGTAGCACTTGAGCTATATAGCTTATCTACTAAGAAATTTATAAAGTTGGGGGGGGGATGGAGGGCATTTATCTGTAGACATGATTTATTTCAATGAGTGTGGCTAAAGTTTGAATGATTTGATAGAAGACAAAAAATTGATTTTGGACTTGAAAATTTAGAAACTGGGAAAGGCCAACTAGTAGATCGTAGTTCAATTATATACTATGTCAGAGAGTTTTGTTTTAATTCATCAAGGTGTTCCATGTAAACAGACAAAGAATGTGGATATTACGCAAGCTGGCACACTACTGTAATGTACATGTATCATGGTCCTTTGTAATCAGAATGGTGAATTTAAAAATAAAACAAAGCAATCAATATCTACCATTTACAACAATAAGCTCATGTTTGAAACATATTAATTCAATCCCTGTCAGTTTATTTTATCCCCGATTTTTGCAATTTTAAAAGATTATATGAGACATAAAAATCTAAACGATCAATATAAACTGATTCAGTACATGAGTACTTTGGTTTTTACCTTGATAAATTTGATAAACTTGCATGTACAATTTTTTGCAGGGTATTTTGAGCAATTCCTTTGTTTAATAAATAATCTTTGAAAGGGAATTTTTAGATAAAAAAAAAAATATACATGTACAAAAACAAGGATGACAATAAAATTAAACTTATTTACATTAAGTCTGAATAAACCTAAATGGGAGGTGTATATCTTCTGTGCAGTCAGAGTTTTGTTGATATAAAACTCCATCTCCACAATTGTGCATTGTACTACTTACAGCTCAATGCTTTATTACCAAGAAAATCAAAGATTTTACTTCTGGTATTACCATATATGTTTTGTAATTTATATGTATTCATAGTTAGCGTAAATTTCTGTCTCTTAATCATTCTGAAGTTGATTAATATCATGGTTTGAATTGTACAATTTGCTTTCTTGAAGTTTTGGGGTTATGGTCCTAACTGTCTTGGAATTATTATGCCAAGAAAGGGCCAGAAATAAGCATTTCATGTAATTAACTATAGTACAAACATATGGAAGATTAGATCCTAAGAAATGAACCACAGGCACAGGGTGCTGAACCGAAAGGATTGATTTTAAGGGTTGTGATTTGATCATGTGACAAAAATGAACCAGAAACAAGTATTTTCCTGATGTCTGGACAATAATTTGTGTGAAAGTGATTGAATGTCTATGGAATTATCCCGCAAGGTTCAATATTATTATTAAAGTGATGCCAGGATTGATTTGAGGCTAATTCCACACGTTTATGATGATGACCATAAAACCTCTTTAGTGATGCCTTTAAACTTATAGCAACATACTGGTACTGTGTAAGTACTTTAGTTCATGGGTTACCAATTTTCATGGTTTTGATGGGTACACCAAACCACGAAATTTGGTTCCCAACAAAAAGGAGATTTCCATAGATGTATACAGTAAACTGAAAACCTCAGAACCACGAATTCAAGAATCCACAAAAAATGGTATCCACTAATTAAGGTACTTTCAGAGTAACCCTGTTCCAGAAGCTTAATTGTAAGAATCTAGCAAGGTATAAAAAGTCTGTGTAGTTTTGCAAGCTTGGCATTACATATGAGTTGTAATATGAAAATACCATATGCAGGTGGCTGGTGCTGAAGTGATTTTGCCACAGATTAAAGGAAAGTTGACAATATGGAATGAAAAGTCATTGCATTTTTCGTTTAGTTTTTCCCTTCCATTGATCTCGAAGTGTAGGTCCACATATGAGGCTGACTTCATAGTGTTAATAGTGTCCTTATCTCTAGTAGATGTGTTGTATAAAATCCCTGAAATTACGATTGTTTAAAGACACTATGTCATCTATACACTGTTCTAGGATTTTTCAGAAATTGAGGTTTGCTCGGGAAAAATCCATATAAAATCAACTTTCCCACAGTCAATAACTGTTTTCCTAACCAAACAAATCCTTACAGCATATGAAATTTTCAACTTGCCACGGGAAAGTGTAACTAAGTACCTAACTTTCCCTGACCCAAATTTCACTTGCCCCGGGTAACGGGAAATAGGAATCCCAGAACACTGCTATACAGGGTAGGCTTGAGATTCAAGGAATATGCTGTCAATAAAAAGTTTCAGCATTTTGAAAACTTCTTCCTCGGTATGTTTGAAAGATGATTTGGATTGTTTCTTACCAAATATTGAGTCTCTTCTAAGTACAACTTATTTGTATTTACAACAATGTAGGAGTTCCATCTATTTTTAGTAACAACAATGTATAATGCTTTTGAGTCAGGAGTATGAGGAATATGAGTATAAAGGGTTGAAAAATCATAGGTCTTGATACTACTATATTCTGATAATAATCTAGCATTTAGGGTTTCAAGAAGATCTTAGGAATTTTTTTAGGATTCACATTAAATTTGGAAATTATTAATTTTGCAAGCATCTTGGTAGTTGGTCCAGCTATGAAGCATTTTTTATGGGTTCTTGTGGAATTTTGGCATCCAATACATGGACTGAAGGTCACAATCATCCTCTTCAGCTAATTGTACTATTAGGTTCCACCCCTCAAAAGGAGGGCTTTGATGGCTATACATGTATAGGGTAATGGTCCTCAGTGGAATGAGGGACAAAAAAGGCATCAGAAACAGCATTTTCTTCAACTTTTACAAATTGCTTATTTCATATATACATGCATACACACTTCTAAAGTTCTTAGACCATTTAGTATATTTATGCTGGTCAGAAACTTGTCAAATATTAATGCTGTATCAATTTCATAAGTTGTTTTCATTCTTGTCCCAAGTGGTTAGGGTTTGACTTCTGTAGTCATATCAAGTCCTACCTTGGGAAGCATTTGATGCTAATACAAGTGTTTTAGGTTTGGAAATTATATATTTAAAGTTTTCATGATGATTGCTGTTGTAAAACTATTGGAAATTTATATAACAGTGAAATAAAAACCATCAAATCATTTCATGCATATAAGAGTAATTAATGGCTGCAACAGATGGATAGAAAGGGACTGAACAGATGTGTTTCATCATACAGAAAAAAAAACTGTAAGTAGTCATACAGTCATGCACTTAAGAGCAGACAGAAATCACTAATTGAGTAATTAACTATGGAGATGGAAACAGATAGAAAATGAAGGAAATGGCTTTCTTAAAAACCATAGGATGAAGTTAATTGAATTTACATGTCACATTTTACAAATGCTTTGTGTGTAAACAGGAAGTCAGAGTAACAAGTACAGGAAATTGATAATTACAACAACATATGTCTTAAGGCAGTAACATCAAGTGGGAAAACTGGTAAAGATTCCTTGTGTTTATAGCATCAGATACTTATACATTTTACTTATTCAAAAAGTAGACTGAAGTATGCATTTCATCAATGATGACTTTATTATATGGATGCTTTGCTTTCAGCAAGAAAGGTAGGGATAAATTATGCTTACATGGAATCACATTGTCTGAGGTGCTGTATTTGGAATCATGTGAGTTCTGCATTTCTGATTGTATCATGGTTGTATTGATTTTCTCACAGGATCTGTCAGCAAATTTTATATGCCGCAAGCTATTTTAGGATATTTATTTATTGTTACCCATGTTTAAAAACTTAGTTATTGGTCCAAGGCTAGCCATACTATAATTCAGCCAATATAGAAAACCTTACACAATTATACCTCCATTGACCAAGTAATCCAATAGGTCATATTGGCCTAGGTCTATATTGATCTTAACCAGGCCAATATGATGTGTAGAACAGGTAAAACTGGTATTGGGATTGGCCTAATAATCACGTATTGGCACACTTTTGTATTTTGTATTGTATTGGCAGTTGTTATCATATTTAGCTTAATATTCGAACGTTAGTCAATAAAGTACTTAATGAAGACTACATTTGTAAATTATTGCTAAAACTAAGTGCAAGTGATATTTTTTTAACTCACAATCACTTGTATTGCCAGGGCATTATATCCTTAACAATTTTCTATAAGAACCATAAAATGGTTTAATTGTTTTGACTTTTTAGTAAAGGTACTTGAAACTTCCCGTATTCTTCCCATAATCCCAAAATAGAGTTATTCATGAAAAAAGTAATATTTATGTACATTTGTACATGAATAAAATTTTATTGAGATCTGTTAGGTATTTGGGGAAATCAACTTTACTTTATGTGGAAATGTTACATGCAAATTATTTTTTTTCCCCATATCATGACTTTTTTACTGTTGAATTTTATTTTTACTTGGACTTTATTAATGACTTACACCCAGTATTTATTCTTATCATTTGTTTCTGAGTGATATCTCATTCATGTTTCCAATACAGTCTCATTAAAACATTGCTAGCTTTTCCTGGAGGTTTACATTACAATTTAGATATTAATTTTGCACTAATAATGCCTTGTCGTCATTAAAAAAAAAATCCCTCTTGATTGTATGCAGATGTATGTATCATTAATTATTCAAAATAGATATTAATGCAAGTTATTATGGATATTGATCTTCATAATTTTTACCATTTATTTGTGTAGCTTTCCCTATATTACATCAGCTCAGCCTTGCCAAGTCAATGACCTCATATAATGCTAATCAATGTAACAATCGTCAACAAGTTTCTATGAATGGAATATCAAAACAGTATGAGTGTTGCATGCTAGGCATTCACATTATTGTCAGAAGGAAAATAGGGATTGGCCTATAAATATCATGTGTCAATAGTTTGAAGGATTTTGTGTATTAGATTAACTGGATGATATAAACACTATTTGTATTATTTCCATTTTAGGAGATGATAAGGGAGATTTTGAAGACTGGGATAAAAAAACATCCAACAAAACATCAAACAAAGTTCAACAATGCCAGCAAAGCAATAATGCAATATTTAATATGAGCAATCAACGACTTTACAGATCTGCTGTTAGACCATTCTTTTGTTGTGGGAGTCAGTTTTCATTAAACAGTATTTCTGAATTCATAGAAATTCCTAATGAGTGTACAGAAGAGACAGAATATGTTGACATAACAGATGATGAAGAAGAAGAAAGTGATCTTATGAATGCTTTGTGTATAGAAGACAAAGTTGCTTCAGAAAGAATTGTACGTAGACAACCTTTGTCTGGTTGTAGACGCAAAAAATCAGAAAATGGACCAGAAAAAGGAACAATGAGGAAAAAGTTTTTTACTCTAAAGCTACGTGGACGTCTTCATGCTCCAAAAGCATCTCGTAAAAACAATGAACAAGATAGGGACGCATCTTCAGATACTAAAAAGTGTGTTATTGCATCATATAGACAGAAAAATGAAACTGGGGCTTCAGCATCTTGTAGTTTAGGTGCTACAGGATCACTTCCAATGTCTAATGATACTAGTCAGAATGGAACTCCAGTACGACAAAATACTCCATGGAGTCAGACAGACTTCATACTCTTGTCTCAAAGAATTAATCAAAGGATAAACTTTGATGAGCTTTACCCCACAGAAGATATTGATGAGCAGCGAATTGCTCAAAGGGCAAGGGAAATGGAGGAGGGTATAGATGTGAATGATGTCTGGGTTCATCAAAGTCCTCTGCTAGGTGCTGTAGGTGGTAATCTTGATACTTTCCATAGGCCATTGTCCAGATCTAGCAGTAATGGGAGGGATGACTTCTATGGAGAATTGTCATATCCTCAGGTAGGTGAATTAATAAAACTATTTTTGGTATCATTATTTCAATAGTTAAAGGAAACTAGAATTAAGCGTAAGTAAGTGACCTACTCGAGTTGACATGGGGACTAGTTTGTGCAACATTAATGCTTTTATTCCAAGGCAGATCCCGGATTTAAGGTTAGGGACATAAATAGAGTAGAAAGCTGAGCTAAGGGAAGCCAGAACATTTTTGGAGGTTGACAAATTATTTCTGCTCAGGTCCGCCCTCTTATGCATACCAGTCCCTGTCCTGTATGTTGTAGTGTTAGTAATTGAAGAATTAAATTCATATAAATATAAATGTTCTTAATCATTTCCCAATTAGAAGTTAAATAGGATGTTTCTGTACATTGATTAATTGTCTATGATTTACAAATGTTGTTAATGATTTTAAATACAAATACAAGGGTTTCTAATATGACATCTTCATATCATCAAACAGTATATGTCTGTACAACCCCACCTTTAGCACCTGCGCACTGTCTCTTTTCTTTCACTGTCACTTCGAGACAAAACACTCATTTAAAAATTATTACGTGATGATTTAAAGGCGGAGATGTTATCTAATTGAAATTAATTATATAAATACATACATTGAACACATATGATGACATAAATATACAAATTTCATCCAACTTCCATACAAGGGAGGTTAAATGGAACAGCCTTTATTTTGGCTACGTCTAGGGAAATTTTTGTCACAAAATAATACCATTTTTGTCAAATAATTCCTTCTGGGGGTAGATTTGTACTCATTTTAACATTTAGGTTTGCATTTATATTCTCATTTAACACCTCACTGTCACTCAGTGTTAAATAATCAAATATAGATGCCTTACCCGTGTTAAAATGAGTACAAATCTCCACAAACTGGTTGAAACTCAAAAGCAATGTTGTTTTCTCAACACCTTTGGTGATGTCATAGACTAGGCATTGAGGCTCGTTTTTTTTTTTTTATGTTGAAGTTGATATATTGTGATATTCAACTTTCACTCATCATGAAACCTATAAACCTCAATTTAAAAAAATGAACTATTAAAACATATTTTTGAATTTCTCTTAATATTAAAAGAGGATGATGGGTAGTAAGTTTTGGGAAAAAAACATTAACAAGTTACAATGTAACAGTAATTGTAAATTCTTTTTTTTAAAATGATTCAGTTATTACATGTATTAAATACATTCATGTGCCTTTTAGCTGATGAAGATGATTTGTATGTTAAGTAATAATTATTTCATGAAACATTTGTCAAATGATTTGATTTATTGATTTATGAATTGCCCAGTTTGCTTTATCTCTGCAGATGCGAGGCAGATTCCTGCCAGCTTCTCTTATGACTTCCCATGAAATGATTGCATCCCGAGCCATGTTGTCACAACCACAATTGAATAGACCAAAGAGCCACCCATTACAATCTCACTCACAAGTTGACTATATACACTGCCTGGTACCAGATATTAATGCCATAACCAATTGTAGTTTTTACTGGGGTGTTATGGACAGATATCAAGCAGAACAACTTTTGGATAATAAACCCGAAGGAACATTCCTATTACGAGACAGTGCACAGGAAGATTATTTGTTTTCTGTCAGTTTCCGACGTTATGGACGATCTCTACATGCTAGAATTGAGCAGTGGAACCACAAGTTCAGTTTTGACAGTCATGATCCAGGGGTGTTTGCCTCTGATTCAGTATGTGGGCTGATAGAACACTACAAAGATCCCAACTGTTGTATGTTCTTTGAGCCAATGTTGACAATTCCACTTCATCGTAACTTTCCATTTTCACTTCAGCATTTATGTCGTGCTGCTATTAGTGACAGAATAGAATATGATGATATAAATCAACTTCCCCTTCCAAGATCTATGAAAGGATATTTAATGTACTACCATTACAAACAGAAGGTTAGAATCAGGAGATATGATCTGAACCCTTGATACTATTCACAGTTTTAGTGTTGTTATAATTGTGCCACAAGCACTTTCAATATGTGAATGTTGCATCAATTTTTTTTTCTACCTCAAATAGCTCTTTCATATCAAAACAAGTTAAACTACCAAAATCAGTCCATGTATGATAGGTGTCATGGGTAAATCTTGTTCTTTTAAGGCTAAATTAAAGAAAAAGTTGTCTATTTCCTATTATCCTACCCACCCTATTTTTTCAGCTAAAATAGTGTACCTTGAAGTGTTTTTGTAATTTTTCGATAAGCACTGTTAAAATGTTAAGAATTTTTCTTCAAAAGACTGAAGTGTTCAACATACTGTAATGAAATAAAAAAAAAATCCCTACCTACATGTACATGTACCTACTCCATTATTTCGAAGGCATACTAGGAAGCACTCATCATATTTTTTGGCCTGAGCTAAAAGATCAGAATGATATTGATTACATGTTAGAAATCATTCTTTTTTATACAGATTTATGCTTTCAATGATCAAATTCAACTTCTGATACTTTTTGTATATACTGCAATACATGTTTTTTGTGTAAGTCACTGTTTCATCTTTTCGTCAAAAAGAATATTTTCCGTGTTTTTGACTACTTTCCAGCCTTTTCTCAATGTTATTGATGTGCTTTTTTATCTTGCTGTGATAGTTTCCCCTGTACAGATAATTGCATGCTTCCTAAAACACAAAATATCATGTAAAAACAAACTTAGTATTGATATTTTCTGTATATTTTGAATTATGAACAATTTCTATCATTTTATTCCAAATCCATAGCTGTATATTTTTTATCCTGTTAGGTTTATCATTATGAAATACATGTAATTCAGTATTCAAAGAGGAAAATGTGTCAGCATTAAATACTTAACTATTCTTAATCAAATTTTTTATTGGTATATATTTATTTATGTTAAAATTACAGTACATTTTATAAGATGTGACTTTGTTAATGTATGTTTGTGTTTCAGAAAGTGTGAAGAATTTTAATACATGTGTATTGTATCAGCGGTTGTAGCCATCCTTTCTGATGTTATTATACCCTGATTTAAAGCTGGGTAGTATGTCGTGATTGGAATGCCCTTCTGCCCTTCTGTCCACCTTCTATTTATCCATCAATAAAATCTTAGCTTTTATTCTTACACATGTAATGTCATCTTATTTATGAAACTTGGAGTCGCAATAAAATCATATTCTGGGCTATCACTTCCTGGAATTATCCTGTTTAAAAGTCTGGTTGGAAAGCATGATCTCTTCAGTTACATAATACTATTACTGGCTGTTTCATAAAATTTTGCTTGTGAAGATATTCTGGTTTTAAGAATTGAATAATATAAATAAAATGTGAACTTAAATGACCTCAACAAAGATAGTAATTAAAAACTGTTTCTGCCCAATAGGCTGTGTAATGGGTTTTGTAAAAATTTCACACTTTAATCTGAGACTGAGACTTTTACATCATGATGATATCTTGTTGGCTAAGTCGTTCAATGATCTGTTTATTGATCATGATGTTTTCTTCTAATTTATCATACATATACCTAGTATTCCATGATATGTAGGATTGGAGACCATTGTCTTTTTATTTTTTTAAATTTCGGGGATCTATAATCATTATACAGCCTGTTTTGTAGACACTATATAGTTCTATCTATTCACTTTAAAGATTGCTGGACTTTTTCTGCATAGGGAATCTTTTTTCTCTCAATGCTATTGTGAACCTAGGGTAAGGGACATAACTTTTGAAATAAGTGATATATTTAAAGTACTTTAACCCCCACATTTTTTGCGCCTCTCCCAAGTCAGGAATTTCTGGCCTCTGTATGCCTTGTTTCTTTTTCACCTTTAGTTTACTTTTTTATGTTACTCTTTCACTCCAAGTTACTTTGATGCTTTCGTGAGATTGATTTAAAATGCTGAATACAAAAGTTCCAATGAGTTGTGTCCCATACCCTAGGTCAACCCCCTTAATCTCACATGCACCTTATTAGTTCTCATTTATAACTAAGAACATTTGAGTAATTCAAAGTTAATCAAATGTGTACATACAGTTCAAGGTAGTGCAATGACTTTGGTGCTTTTTTATTGTTACTTAATTATTGATACTGCTGGAAAATACCAGTAGTTGGTCAAACGTCTGTATGTTGCATTCTTTGTTTATTAGTGCTAAGATGACCCTGTATATATGTATCTAATCTTAATACTATATTTATAGTTGTTGGACTCATTTTTTAAGTCCAACCTACAGATATATTGGTTGTCCATCATTACACAGCCTTTTTGATGACACTTTTACATCGGAGTAAATTTCTGTAACATTTATGCACAATTAGACTATTTTGTACTTTTGTGAAGTGATGATTATTTTGTTTTAAATTGACAATTAATGAGGAAGTTTTTGTTCTCTTCATTCATTTGCCTAATTGTTGAATTACTACAAGACCAAAGCAGGTAAATGATACATACAGTAGTACATGTATTTAGGGTCATACAATGACTGAGAACATTGTGTAGTGTGAAAATCACATGTTAAACTGATTATTGACATTGTTTTTACTTGTAGTTGTAAGATATGTGACTGCATCTGTTATTCAAATAAATTATTTTGCTTTAAAAACTTGATTTTACCAGGTTCTGTACAATCAAAAATAGCCAAAAAAAAATGTTCACAGAAGGCAGTTACTACAGCATGGAATAACTGATTTAAATTTAAGCAGATTTCATCTTGTTGAACACTCGTACCCTGTCAGATTTTGGCTAACCCAAACTGTTTTGAAGATATATGTGAAAAACTGCTGTCTGACCCATATATTCTATTTTTAGTTACAGCAGCCATGTTCCTGTGATGTAGTTTCTTAGGAGACGATTTTTGAAGGTTATGTAATCAAAAATAGTCCCCCCCCCCCCCCAAAAAAAAAAAAAAAAAAAAAAAAATGTCCACAAAGGGCAATAATGCCAACATGGATCATTGAACTACTGTCTGACCCTATTAGTAATTGTATTCATGTTTTTGATGGATTAAAAATTGAATCATACCCTTTGCACAGAATCGTCCAAGGAAGAACCATACCAACTTTCATTGAATTCTGTCCAAGAGTTTCAGAGGAGATGTCAGAAGAAATGTTAACAACGAGGAGGACAACAGAGGCTAAGTGATGGCAATAGCTCACATGGCCTATAGCTAGGTGAGCTAAAAATTGGTAAAAGAGCTGTCAATGTAATTTAAATTAGATCTTAATTTAATTGGACAAATGTAGAAAATGTACAATTACAAAACCATGGTTTTGATTTTTAAAAATTGAAATCTAACAGTATTCTCAATAACAAATAGCTTCTACAAACAATTCATGAAATGCAATAGCTATTATGAATATAGTAGGACCAACCTGGAATCTTTTTTGTAGACTGAAAAAAAATGGAAAAATTTCAAAATGTCACGTTTAATCAGGAAAATAGTTTCCATAACATTGGACTAATGTTGGGCAAATGTCTTGCCAACGAACCAATGAAGGCTTGATACTAATAAAGACAAGTATTAGGGGGAAGTTGTTTTTAATAAGTCTTTTATAGAAGACAAGGAAGCGAATAATCGTTTGTTTGAAAATTAAGGTATTCCGTTTAACAGATTTAAAGTCGTTTTATTTCACGGTGTATACGAAGTATCTCGCATGAAAAATATGAAACGACATTTTTACTAACTTAAAGTGACCCATCAAGACCGCTCGTGTTGTGTTTTACTAATTGCTGTTTCGTATATGAAAACAGTATATATCTTAAGGCTGATCCAGGTGCAGTGCACTCCAGTCTTTTGGGGGGAAAATGGTTGAAATGAAAGAAAATTGTTGTAGCGTGATGGTGCAAGAAAACAGTTTTATTTGCATACTCCGCTATGGTTAATTGAATTTCCAATTTACATGCAATTTTGAATTACCACTGCTAATTCCATGTTCTTTACGCAAGGGAGTGTTATATAGTCGCTGTTCAAGTCAATAAATAAACTCAAATTAACGGTTTTTTTAAACAATCTGGCGCACTGCTACATTGTAGGATGCAATTTACTTCAATGTACAATAAACTCAAATTATCTTATTCTTTTGCTTCATTTTTAGCTCACCTGGCCGTGTGAACTATTGCCATTACTTCGTGTCCGTCGTCGTCCGTAAACTTTTTCAAACATCTCCTCTGAAACTACTAGCAAGATGGATTGTAACCCCATTTTGCTTGAATGTTCCTTAGGGTATCTTTATATTTTTTTCTTGCGAAAAACATATGGCCGTCCTTAATAAAAGTAGATCATAGGGGTCAAATTACAGAATTTTGCAAATTACTCAAAAACAAATGGGTTTTAGCTAAAATTTAGCAGGGAATAAAATTGTTCAGCATGATGAATTGTGCCTTGCCGAAATACTCGTTGACGATGAATGAGTTATGAGTCCAGAGATGGATTTTTTTTTTTCATATCTATAATTTTTACATTTCCAACTTTGAAAGTCTTCTCCTCTGAGACTGTTAGTGTGATGGATTGTAACCAAGGCATGAATGTTTGTTAGGATATTGTCCTTAACAATCTTTGTGCGGAGATTTTTGTTCTGTCGAAAAACATGGTTGCCGTTTCTAAAAATTGTGGATTTGTGGAAATACCTCGAAAACCAACGAGTTTATATAATTAGTAAAATTGTCACGGGTAAAATTGATCAGCATGGTGAGACAGACCTATGCCGAAACTTTCATAAAGATTTGTTGATCAATTTTGGAGTTGTTACCATTGTAGAGTTAAAAAAATTACTATGGTAGATTAAACTTTTAAAATATGAAAACCGGGTGGATAACTAAGGTGCTCTCTATTTATTGGATAATTCTTGTGACAATAGTACAGTTGGGTCAATAGTAATTAGATCAGCCTTAGAAAGCTAAAAATACTTTTCTTAACCAGGTGAGTTATTCAGGCTCTCTAGAGCCTCTTGATATAGGACGGCAAAGACTTGTATAGCTGAATTTTGCGGTTGTATACATGTAGTAATATGGCGCTGTTGTCGTCCGTAGACACTTGTTTTCGTGCGATAACCAAGATTTACAAGATCCCAAACCCAAAAAAAGGTTGGTATTGATTTAAACGCTATGGTCCCAACCCTCTACGAATTAGGGCAAAAAAGAGAGGCCAGACACAAATATTTCATAAAATTTACCCATATCTCAATTATGAGTGTATGGATCTTATGATATTATACCCCAATGATCTGTACATATATCATGCACAAATATCAGATTGAGATTGATACTTTAGGTTCGTCTATGACCGGAAAAAGCCTCCAAACCATAGCATGATTTACGAATATAAATTTGAATCAAATTTATGCTGACGTAAATTTGGCTCTCAAAATCTTAATGTACCCATTCCGTTAAGATTGTGAGTTCATCGATATTTCTGAAAGAAAGATACAATATCATCTGACAGAGTACGTATGGTAAGATGTCATTCACAACGAATAATTTAAGAATGCGGAATGAAATTTGACTAGACTACCGTGCCTGAATTTTGGGAAAATTAAGATATAGTTTAGTCGACAATTTATACTGTTTCAATTGTGGAATTCATCGACATTGAAAAGATGGAAGGTACACACGTTTTTGAATGGAGTACTTGAAGATTGATAAATTAAAGATCAAAGACGCAATTGTGTACGCCGCTCAAGAGTTCGAGTTTCAAACTCTTCTGGTTAACTTTGCTGTACATAAATACTATTTTTGTAATTGTTTATTTGAAGTACAATATACTATCAATATCTTTCATGATCCGTCTAGATTTTATCTCCATTTGTTATAGGGCCCTTGAAAACCTCCAAACAACAAATCAAGATAAATAGTATCCAAATGGGTGTTCCCCAAGACTCAATCATTTGTCCCTTATTATTTATTGTACTCATAAACGATATATTTTTCTTTATTGAAAATGGTACACTCTATACTTATGCTGATGATAATACGTTATCGTGAATCTTGAAAACTTTAAAATTAAAAATATGTACGCAAAACCTGATAAATTCACATTTTGGGTTGTGGTAAGAAACATCTTAACAATGCTGAATTATCATGTGAATCTTCTGTTAAACTCCTTGGAATATATGTTGATTATCAATTAAATTTTGATGTTCACATATAGGAAATATTTGTAGAACGGCAACTCAGTAACTAAACATCCTGAAACGTATGGAAACATTCAGTTAACAGACTTACACAACTTACGATGCCCTTCCTTCACATTATTGGAAGATGTCCATTGAAACATATCGTATCATAAATGAAATTTCACCAACATGTCTTCAGGATCTACTTCATTTAAAAATCAAAAATATTCTTTCATGTACAGCAATATATTGGATATGACAGGGACGTTATATTACTCTAATATACACTCGATTCCTGATAATACAAAGCCTTTGGTTATTCCTACCATAAAACTGCAACTTTGACCGGGAAAAGGTGTTAATCAATATGCTTCTGCTAGTCTATGGAACAACCTCCCAGACAATTTCAGGACTGAAAATTGTCTTGCTCAATTTAAGCAGGGACTTTCTGATATAAGAATCTTATTTAGTCCTGGAATGGTTTGGAATGTCGATATTCAGCTTCCAGATAGGTCTAGATGCTGTTATGATTTTCATAGATTAATGTTGTTTTAAACCTATTTAGTGCCTTTTAACTGCCTCTGTGCATATGCATATTTTTGCATGCTATAGTCAGGGGCTATATATTAATATTCGCTGTTGCATGTTGTATTAAAATATGTAAAATGTACCGAATTCAAATTAAACTTTCGTATATATGCAATACTCGTATTCCATAGCCCTTTCGCGTTTTAAACACTCCAGGTTTTAGCAGCTATTTAGTCTCGAATGAATGGGACATAAATTTGGTTGAGCGTATTGGCGCTAAATTTATTTTGCGGGAACGTAAACAAAACCACGACTAAAACAAAAAGAGAGTATTGAAATGCCCACAGTCAAACCAATGCGATATGCACACAGTGATGGACACACAGACGTTTGTTTTGATGAAAGTGGAAAGTATGATTGATTGAATAAATTAGGACCAGGGACGCGTTTCTTCGAACTTGTTTCACAAAACTTAAAAAATATGATTTCAGAGTTTAAGAAGTGCAATTTTGAAAAACTCCTTATTTTACATTTTTATTCCATCTACATCAAATGACGATCAATCACAACACCAGTACTGATGATACTACAGCAATGCTAGAGGTTGTCTGGCAAGCTATTTTCTGACTTGGTACTATCCTAACCTCTCACATCGGACATGTTGAAAGCCACCGCAAATATGAATTGGCTAAACATGTGTTTTAAAATACTTTATGTCTTTTATTTACATATAAGAAGTTTAACCTACCAGAAATCGAACGATATAAGACCTAAATATTTGTTAAATAAATATGAAAACATTGTAATAAAGACAGTTGTCCAAATGACCAGCAATTTTGAATTAGGTCACTAATTTTACGGAGTACAATATATTTTTGACAAAACAAAGTTGGTAAAGGCAATTCTTTGGTTAATTTGAATTGTTCGTTTCGCAAATTTTAAAATCCGTAATTTTATCAACTGGAATTACACGCTCAGAAAGCTAAAAACCAAATATGAAATTCATTTTAACTACTTTTACAAAGGATTTCCAGGATTGTTGGATTTTCTCATTAGGTAGATCATTGTTTTTCTTTAGTTTAGTCACTTTCTTCCATGTAATGGTAAAGAAACTATATAAAACGTTTTAAATGGAAAATAATTTACTGTAATTCTGCCGATTTCAAGGAACGGCGGAACAAGCATTATGCAATATGCCGCTTGGAAGTAAGAAGTTTGGGTATGGAGGAACGGAATTCCAACCTCTGACATTGTAGGAGTAGTACTGATGACTACTTGCGGTGCAGCATTAACAGACATTAAATACAACTAATGTAAAAAATCGATTTCAATAACAGAAAAGTGCACCAAGGATCTTCATAGTAGACAGGATTGGAATCTCACACTTTCTCGTAGTAACCAGGGATCTCCATGGATCAAAATGAACATATGGCTCACTCTCTGGTTGGACAAATTTTTATCGTGGCATGTGTCCCTTCTTGCAGAAAAAATGTATAAGGTTGAATGTGACATATTTAATAGCACAAGCTACAACATAGAAACCAACAATGGTATTCTTTTCTGTCTGTATTATCTGTTTCAATTATAACAAGGTAAAGTTTTCCCTTCCCTAGGGTTGACCAAAGGTCCACAGCTCTAGAGAAATTAAAACCACAGGTAGGTGTGGTCATTTTGTTAATACCATTAAACCAAGTACATTTAACAAGTTTTTTGTAATTTAACTACAAGAACTTAGACAGTAAAACGTTATTTTCGTCCGAATTGTACAATTCTTTAGAACTTTAGGGTGTCGATCCATCACATTTTCATAAAAGTTGGGCAAGTTGTACTGCTTTTCTCTGTCAAATAATTGCCCAGATCGTTAAGACATCGTTGTATAAATTAAGATCGTCTTCCTCCCTCTCCAATTACATTGATCTTTATCAAATTGAATTAAACTCTTGATACTTTGTATATTTCATTAAATGCAAAGTTTTCAAAAAAAGAACAGTAGAAATCATCCAGCTTTTTTAAATCTTACTGATTTTGCCAACGATGATAATCGTAAATTTGACAGATCTGTGATATGTTTACACATGCATTTCACTCCCTGACACATTAAACCCCTGTAAATTACCAATCGAAACATTGAAATTACCGTCAGAATAAACAAGCGCGCCAATCATATAGATTTATGACAGGTCTAGGTGATTAATAAAGGAGTAATTGGGAAATACAGTGCCGATTTGCAATGCATGATGCACACCAAATGAACACATGGTGCAGCACCATGCAAAAAAATTGGAGAGGGAGACTATCTTAATTTATACAATGTTGCAAAAAGAGGCCGTGGAGAATCCTTAGTATGTCATGGGGAGATTTAAATGTACTCGTCACTTACATTTTCTAGTGTCTTGTAATTGTTGGTTAATACTCTCAATATATGGGGATAAAGCCTGATGGTTTTGGCCTATTTGAGAAAAATTTCATGTATACATACACATCGATCAATACCTCAGTAATAGAAAAATGTCCATTTCAAGCAAAAATTTGGGACCTCAAGGGAGGAGTTTGAAATTCAAATTAGTATGGAAGCCTTCACCATTTTGAAGTACATATTCAGTGTGTTAAAAAATTTTCATAAATGTAGATTAACTACATGGATTTAAAAAAATTCCTACGGACACCAATAAATACCATGCCATATGAACTAACGTAGCTTTAAGTCAATATTCTGGACCATGAGGGAGTTCAACTCTTTCAAAGTAGTTTTGCTATAATATCTATTATACAAATCATTAATTTGTCAAAATTAGGTCAGATAAAAGCGTTGATATCACAAAAGAAGGGAAAAACTCCTGATGTACCCTCGGACCATTTTTGATCAATTTGAAACAAATTTTATGATGACTGCAAATTTTGAAATAGGAGTTTAAATTTTAAATGAGGAGAGAAACCACCCTTGAAGGCGGGGCTACACAGTCAGGTAAAAGCAGGGAAAGCTACAACTATAAAACTCCTTATATACACCCTTGGACCATTTCTGATCAATATTAATCTAACTTTATGATGATTGATAAGAAGTTAAGGTCTCGAATTGAGATATTGATCCAAACAAAACATAGAAATTGTCTGGAGGCAATTGAGGTGGGATATTTTAATTTTTTTTTCAAACCATTTGGGTCAGAATACTTCCATTTATCTTGATGAAATGTTGTAGCATTGGAAATCATCTGCCATTAACAAGGCACGCTCAGCATCAACAAAATGCATCATGGGTGATCTCAATGTCAATCTCCCCATGCAACATATTTATTAGCGTATTATGTAAAAGTACGTGAGATTCCAATCCTTCTATATTTAACAAATTTACTGTTACATGTATATGCAAGTTTAGAAATAAATGAAATTTACAGGGTGTTAAAATTTTTGCTTAGTAGCCAATAGCTTATATTTTGGTAGCCAATATGTACAGTTCTTTACAATCATAGCAGAAGTTTCAGGGGCCCACACCAAAATTTAGGGGTCATTGGCCAGTGGGCTCCTGCTAATTTCAAACCTTGTTGCATTTGGTATCATTTTCTGATTTTTTAACTCCGACAAGACTGATAAGTTCTGGATTCCTATGATTAGGAAATGTGTAAAGTTACTATTTTCAGTACATTATTTTATTTTCATAAATTGTTTTAGGTACATGCTAACATGTGGCCAGGATGGTGATGTAAGAGTTTGGGAAGGGATTGATGATGATGATGCTGTTTCTCACAAAGTTGGGGATAAAGCCTTTGCTATTGTATTCACAGTAAGTTAGATGTACAGATGTTGTGTTCAGTTGTTGCATGGTGATAATGTTACATACAATAGAAAATAAATGTTTGCAGAAGAATAATTATTTTTATTACCCCACAACTATAAATGTGGGCATATTTATTGTTTTACCTATCTGTCTGTCTTTCCCACAAACTCATAAACAGTTGCCTCAATTAAAATGAAACGTTTTGGAAGATCTTAATTGGTTAGCTCCCTTTAATTTGAAAAAAAACCCCAATTTTTTCCTTTACAAGTTTAAAAGCCAAATTCTGACATAGGGTATAAGTGTTGATGATGAAATGATTCAGGCTGTCTAGAGCCTTTAGTTAAACTGATCTTATATGAAAGGACTAGTGGAAATATAAAAGTCTACATAAATGAGACAGAAACACAAAATTGTTTTTAAAGCCCAAGTTAAGTTTGTACAGTCTGGTTGATGTATATATAATGAAAATGCTTACAGTGCAATTCTAACTAACCTACTTAATATATTTGATAATATTTTGTATCATGTATAGAAAATAAAAAAAAATATGTGAGCTTATTGTTGTATTTGTTTTTCTTATAATTCTTTCAGAACAAAAGGTTTATAACTGCCTCAGATTGTAACACAGTTCAAGCATATACATTTCCTGAAGGTTTGCCTGATGGAATATTGACACGATTCACTGCTCCTGCCAACCATTTAGTCACCAGTAAATCTGGTCAAACATTGGTTGCTTGTGCTAGGTATGTTTTAGAACTATAGTTACATACAAGATGACTGTTTAATTAACATCCCATTAAAATTAGTTATGCATTGAACAACAAAAGAAATGACTCTCTTTAAAATTTTGGAGAACCTTTAAAAAAACATTATGTATAAATAAGATCCAGAATAATTGACCAAAGCCTGCAGTTTAAAAATCTGTCAATCTGTCATTTTGATTTATTTTTGTCCCCCGCAACAGGGCTGTGTCTGTCCATCCGTCTGCCCATGTTTTCCGCACTTTATTTTGTAATGCTTTTATGAAATAAGTTTGTTTTTGGTATATGGCCTTTATTATGAAGAGTTACAGATTAAGTTCGACTTTGGTTACAGTTGAATGATTTTTACGGAAGTTAAGGCCCTTGGACTAATTTCAGTGAATTTAGTTTTCCGCACTTTTTTTGTAATGCTTTTACCAATTGAAGTAGTAATTACAGTGTAATAAATTTTGATAATTCACACTGAAATAAATTCAGTGATTTCACTCTTGCGCTTTCTCCCTCCAAAACGCTACAACTTTGATATCAATCCGCTAATGACAGAATTTAAAATTCATATTGAAATTATTGATTAACTATGAGGAAAGTCTATATAATAGGATAATTACTTGGTTATCATGAATAACCAAAATATTATTACTTGTGCCAAGAACACTTGAGGATTTTATCGTGCGCAGAACCAGTTCCGCACATTTGTTTAATTAGGCTTTCTTCAGCACTCATGATAATATTTTGGTTATTCACTCTCCGATTAATTATCCTATTAGTATTTCATTTTACATTTTGGTTTGAAATATAGGTCTGGCAGAACTCTGTTGGCTCCATTGTCTTACAGAAGAATAAAATTGTTTTCTCTTCTGTCTATAATGGTTGGTCTCAGTTCTTGTTTTAACATTAAACCTGTCTACAGAGAAAGTAGTTGAAGAGTGGAAAATGTCTTAAGAAACCTAGCCAAACCTGAAAAAAAAATACAGCTAAAGACAGTTTATGTGTCTTCAATCAACAGTTACAAATTTTATTTTTCACTAAATAACAGGACCATAAAATGGTTTTAATGTGTATATCCCATTGTTTTATCACCAACTTCTAATATTTCAGTGATTTCAATATAAAGGTAGTAGATGTTGATTCTAGTAATAGTAAAACCCTGTCTGGACATGAAGCTCCTGTTCTCAGTGTAGCATTAGATCCTCAAGAAGAATATGTAGTAAGTGCCTTGTACAATATATATGTTTTCTTTCCTGTATATCCCTGAGTTACTATTATCAACTTGATTGGTTAACATAAGACCAACCAAGTTTTTAGTGAAATAGGCACTATGAAATGAGGCAAGTATGAAAATAGATTCTCTAGAAATGGTCCTTTGCAAGTTGAGACAACCCGTGTTAGACCAGGTCATGTGAACTCATCTTAACCACAGGTAAAAGTAACTCATGACCTCAAATCTCTGTGATATCAACTTGTTCTCTTAACCAATGAAACATCTTTAAAATGGCAGTGTCATAATCAAAACAAAGGCAAGAGAAAATTTCACTTCTCTATAAATTAGAAACAGTCCTAATAAAGTACATGTGTAAATTGCTGCTGATTTTTCCACAAAATGGCTTCAGTACATTCATCTTTGCACAAGTTACAAGAAGAATTGTTGGATTTAGATCCTGATTTTTTAATTGATAAGGGACTTTTGTTAATTTGTTAATTCACTAGTTTTTTTTGATGAAGTGGTGGGAAGAGAGTGAAATGTAGTCATCCCTAATTTCCTCTTTATTGATGCTAAATATAAAAATCAAGGCTTCATTTTCCAATTCAGGCCTCTTCAAGCTGTGATGGAAGTATTAAGATATGGAAAATTGATGAACAGAAAGAAGTCAAATCCCTGTCTCTAATACCCAAGTGCAGTGATGTCAGGTACTATAGGTTGTTTTCATGACTACATGTACAATTATATTCTTTAATGAAAGAGATTTTTATTTGTTTGTTGGATTCTAAATTTCATGGTTCCAGACAAAGGGTACGGAAATTTTGACAGCCCATGCCGGACATTTTATCAAACTTCAGCTGACGTTTACATACTCGGATTCAAAAATAAATTTTATATGTAGTTATTTTAAGATAAATATTGGAAAGTGTGTTATTTCATCACATACTCTGTCTTTTACAAAATATCGGAGCGAGTGAACGAGTTCGGTTTTGACCACACGTGGACGTTCCAGCATGTAAACAAAACATCGTATCTCTTGGACTTTTTCATCACATAGGCAAACACCCGCAAACTTCCGAGTGATGAAAAAAATATTGATCATTTATAAAAGAAAATCGCAAACACATTTTGTCTGTTGATTTAAATGGTCTGTTGACTTTTGTTTTAAAACGATTCAATCGAGGAATTAATAATTACAAACTACATGTATGACTGATTCAAAGTTTCAGTTTCTTGTGCTTTCATTACCTCTGAAAGATCGGCGGGAAAATTGTAGGCTTGTCAAATTTTTTTCTTAATTAATAATTGTATGAAGATTCTCCGAGTTATTTTAATTAATCGTATAGGCAATGGGGCTGCATGTGTACCGTTAATTCAATTATGCAATCAACTAATCAGTTACAAGTAAATCAGTCACAGGTGGCTGCACATCGGCTAAAATTGACAAACACCTGTCAATTTCCAATAAACAATTAGGAGACTGGCAGACAGGATGTTTATACATTAATAAAACCATGCAGACTGTGATTTATAAGGATTGACAATTTCATTATGTCCGATATTGGAAAATTGTCGTCAGTCATTTGTAAAACTTGTCGGTCAATGACCGGCATTATTGACCTTGTTCCAGACCACCAAAAAAAAAAAACACTACAGTTAAATTCTTATTTAATCTGAAGAAACTCAATTAATAAACAATTAGTAAAACAAAAGTCCATAAATTAAAAAAAATAAATAACTTGAATGGGCTTGTTATACCCTTGGTATCGGTAATTTGTTTGATGAACAATGTTGACTAGTCAGAAACAAGTCATCTACTGACATACAAAACAAAATGCCTGAACACTTTCTGATGATTTGGTAAAATTTAGAGGTTAAAGTATTGAGACTCAAAACTGCCGACCTGGAAATATTCCAAATGAAATTCAGGAAATAGCTTGTTTTTTTTATTTGGGATGGCTTCTGTTTCCTGCACATCTAATTTGATGTCTAACCTTCCTACAAAATGTCATCAAATCCTTAGTGTGGTTAACAAGAAAAACCCTTCAGGTGATCATTGTTTACACTTACAAAGGGAGTATAAGGGTTATACATGTTTAAACCAGATCATCTCCTAAACCACTCTGGCACTCAAAGGAAATGGATTGAATTGGAAAGGAAGGTCAGGCATTACACGTAGATGTGCATGAATTAATAATATGAGGCAGTTGTAACCTGTAAGAGGATTAAGTTTAATATATAGATACTTGTATTGAAAAATTTCTTGTTGCTATTTTTCCCTCTTGTCACTTTTATATTTTTGACATTTTGATAGTTTTTTTGTCACTTTTTGACGCTCCTTGACACTTCTTGTCTCTAATTAGTGAGACCACTACAACTTAGTGTTTGTACTTGAAAAGGCCTACTCTTATGGCTTGCAAAAAAAAATTATCTGAATTTGAATAATTATTGAAGACCATATAATAAAAGGCTTTCTAGTGAAGGAGATATACTAAAATTCCAAACTTTGTATGGGAAGCTCTGAAAGACATGACTTCTGGTCAGACTGAAGACATGCTGTTAGTGCTTCCAAGCTATAACTTTATTTTGAGTTGAATACTGTTATGAGGACTTTGTCCACTTTTGTTGAATGCTTGTATAATCCAACATTTTTTTTTCCATTTGAAGGGGTGTATTCTTTTTGTGATCTTGCTCATTGAGTTGATAGCTAACAGTGCTAATACATATGTACTTATTTCCTTTTACTCAGTTTGTCAAAAACCATGTGCCGCCTCTGTTGGGAACAAAGGAAAGGAAATGTAAGTTATTTATATACAATATTTGAAACTGATAGATTCAATTAGTCTTTAAATGGCATCATTATAGTATAAAATTATGGTTTATTCCAATTTTAAGTTGATATTACAGGCTTTGTGTGAAGCAGAATGCAATGGCTTAAAAGCTGACTTCAGTTCTGTATAAATTATTGTCATTGCATTGAATCCTTGACTGTCATTGCATCGTGTCATACAATGTCTGTCATCATTAACTCATTTAATGAAATCTAGGCACCAGTATTCTATGGTTATCCTCTTGTATCTTTATAATATCTATATCATGTTTAAAATACTGAACAGCACCGAGTGTTTCAGGGAAATTTCCTTTTTAGCTCACCAGGCGAAAGGCAACTGTTAGGTTTAGCTAAATTCTTGAAAGTGGAAAAATGATGGTTTATTTTCTATTTTTTTTTTATTTTAAAGTTTTCAGCCAATATCTTGAAAACTTTGATTGATAGAAACTGTCAATTGCTGAAATGATCCTTGTGATAAGTCCTATCAAAGTCTTCTTGAGTCAAAATTGATGGACAACTTCTTGTTTAATGTATTGTCCTTGAAAGGCAAAATTCAACCAGGTGAGCGATTCAGGCTCCTGAGAGTCTCTTGTTATTTTTTTTTATATCGAAAACATAAATTCATGACATGCTGCTTTGTATGACTCACAATCAGGAGTACTGTCTCACCATGTACTCTACATAACTACAATCAGGAGTACTGTCTCACCATGTACTCTACATAACTACAATCAGGAGTACCGTCTCAGCATGTACTGTACATAACAACTAAAAAATTTCAGATTTACTAGAGAAATGCATGTACCATATTTCTGGACTATTAAGTCCGATGTGGAGTATAAGTCGAATTGCCAATTTTGGACCAAAATCGGTGAAAAAAGACATACATAAGGCTAAAAACCATTAATTCCACTTCCCATAGGCTTCTATGCTAATTTCACAATATTCAATGGCTTCTCTGGACTTTACCTTAACTTTAACCTGCAGAGGACTATATATCAGCATGATTCTACATATGTCAGCTCACAATCCTCAGAATGGCATGTGGGGTTAGCAGACTTGCAGTGCAGTACTGGTCACTGGAAGTGAAGGGTCTATAAATAGCATGGGAAATCTCGGTGTTTTCACAAGATAGGGGTATATTTAAAAATCATTATGGAGATTAGGCTTCACATCACAAGAAGCAAAATGCACCTATAAAATGTACAGAAATGTTTTTCCTGTCAGAAACTGTTTAAATTTTTTAAATAAGATGAGAACTTTTTTCACAGCACTATGAGGAACAGGGGTAATTTCTGCGTAGGACTATTTTTGCGTACGTTCCAAATGCTCATTGGTTGAATTGGTGGTCTGTAACCATAAGTCGAATTCGTCAGATAAGTCAAGGGGTTTGAGAAACGTCAACCGAACACTTGAGTCTATTCAACGTGGAGGAGGTGGTATATTACTGATTTACTGTATGTTTATATTTGATTGTTAATCAAATTTATTTCGAAAAAGAGAGTTTTTGTTTTTATTTAAATGATGTGTGTTACAGTTATGAAACCATTTAACTGTATGTGTGAAGTTGTAAACATGTCATGTAAACAGTGGTCATCAAGGTGTGATATCAGCATCGTTAAGTTTGACAACTGTTAAAACAACAAATGATAATCAATAGCTGATACTCCAATTCACAAATGATTACCTTTTAATCTGTTTAGCCACCACAAAAACGTTATTCCATTGACCAATGTATTTGAAACCACCATATTTTTACAAGTGTGTACTAACTGAATTTAAGAGGCACCCAGTGGGGAATGATATAAAAGATTTCTGTAGTACCAATTTTTTGTCTTAAATAGTGTCTAGTCTGATGTGAACTAATTGTGTAAATTATTTTTTTGCTTTGAAAAATTAATACAGTCAAATCTTGGTAGCTTGAACTCCAAGGGACCATTGAAATGCATTTGAGTTATTGGGAGTTCAGGAAATTGAAGTTCGTATATTTCCGGATTTTTTTTCGTTGCTATTCTGAGATTGACTTTATTGTTAGAAATTGCTTTCTTGTTACAAAGTTGTGTTAGTTTGTGGATTCTTTTCATTCGCTTTTGGAAGATTATGTTGATTTATGGACATTAAAAATGCTGTGTTCGCTTTTTAAAACGTTCAGTCAATAATTTGTTTTTATCCGATTTTCTTTCATGCTTTCATCATACCGACTGCAGAATGTTCTCGAACTTCAATCAGTACTATGTTAAGATCTAAACTACCTAATTAGTGGTGACTTAAGTATTACCTGTAATTAAGTAAAATGACACTGACTAATGACGGGGTTTCAGTTTCTCACACCTTTTATTATCCAAGCTGACGAAATGGCTGACGAGCAAGTGGCAGTTCATCGATGCTGGCTGCATTTCTTCATCATCATCAGGCAGTTGTAGGATATCGATAATGCCGGCTTTGATGAAACCATTGATGATGGTTTTATCAGAAATATGGTTCTATGTGTCTTGAACCCATTGGACAATGGTCGAATATGGTGCTCATCACATACGGCCTGTTTCTGTGAAGCTCTTTTTTCCATGCGACATCCAGTGCTCCCAGAGTTTTTGTATCTCGCACTTGAAGCACTTGTTTACAGATATATCTAAAGGCTGCAGCAGCTTAGTAAGTCCCCCAAGTATGACGGCTGGTATAGAATTAGTGGCTTTAATACGGTCTTGTGTGATGTCACTAATGTGGGCCGTCATGGAGTCTAGTATTAGCAAGGACTTCTTTTGATGAAAAAGTCCACAGGGTCTTTTTACATAGCATTTCTACAACCAGAGGTCCTTTACGTCGTCCATCCAACCCTTCTTGTTGTTGTGGACTATTACATCCGATGGTAACTTGTCTTTAATAGCTGTCTTCCACTTATTGGTGGAAGCTTCTGGCCGCTGACAGTGCATGATAGGACGAGAGTAAAGCTGGCTTTCTCTTGACCAGTGATGTTACCTGTGACTGTGCTTTTGCCCATCTCTTCAACTGTCTTATTCATTGTTATGTCGAAAGTCAGTGGAACCTTGTCCATGTTGATTTCTGATGCCTTGGTCAGCTATTTGGTCGCTGACAAATGTGTGGAAGTTTTTCATCTTCTCTTCATAATCGTCTGGCAGTTCTCTGTCTCATTGCAAGATTCTTGTGCCTCATAAACCTGTAGCACCACGAAGTTGTGCCTTTGAGGTTGTCAAGCTTAATAGTCTTGGCAATCTGTAAAGCAGGACGGTATGAATGGCTCTGCATGCTGCTTTCTGTTCTAAGATGAAGTCTTCTAGTTTGTCTTCCAGAGCTGGCCAGTGGGGAGCATGGGAATGGAATGCTTTTCTAGTTTCCTTGGTCAGTCCGAGTGGGTCATTTGCTTGCACCAGTCTCTAACTTTCCGCTGACACCAAAGTGACGCAGCCATGTTTCCACCATTCTCTTCAGCATAAGTAACAACTTGAAGCTTAACAGCTGCCTTGTACTATGTGACTTTGGAGGAGGTATTTTTGTACTGTATTGTTTATGATTTTTTGATTATTTATAACATAATAAAGCTTTGATGGGCTCGTTTTAATATTTGAGTAATTATCATTAATTGGTCAAATATAAGAACAATCCAAAATTGAATAACCAAAAAGGAGTTACTGCGCAGCTAAGGAATTAATCCTAAATAGATTGGTCAAATCTATTTTTGAGCTCAATGGCTTCATCAAGGTTAGTATACTTTCATTTGTATAAATTTAACCAAAAAAAAATCATTAATATAAACAATCCCGTAAATCTGGAAAACCTGAAAAATATAGTAAGGTCTAATTAGAATGCATTGTTAATAAACATTTCTTTTGAAAAATCCTTACTTAAGTCGTAGTGGGTTATAAGTCAAGGCTGGCCATTTCTTGAAAAAAATATCGACTCATAGTCTGGAAAATACGGTAGTTGTTGAAATACAATTACTATGGTCTGTAAGATGTGTAATTAAATGTTCAGAGACCATTACAATTCATCTGTAATTTTTTTTTATTTTCATCAAAATATCCGATATATTGTCGGTGTGAAATCTCTCATGTTATTAATGAAATTCGTTTCTTTTCACTATATGCACTATTTTGGATTAATTAAATACACAAATCAAGCCATAAAGAGTGTCAATATATGATTTCAAAAGCCATGCTAATCATTGTAAAAACACACTTCGATCATGGTTTGTAATAAAGCAATCAGTTTTCTGATAAATTAGTTGACTTTGAGACATCAGGGTTAATTAATCTCAAAGTTCTGTCAAAAGGACTGATTGAAAACCTCGAGTTATCTGAAATTTTGATTCGAGTCATCCGAGGTAAAATTGTGTTGTGGAGTAAGGGGAGTTTAGCTGCAACTGTGAGACTAATTCTAATTATCCAAGATTTCGACTCTTTTGAGTTCGACACATTGAGGTTTGACTGAATGTTAGGTTTATGAGCTCTCTAAAAGTTACCGTTTGGTTGAAGTTAAAGGACAACATTTAGTTGGAGTTAAAGGACTTGAAAAGGTCAAATAGATGTTTTTAAATTTTTTGGCAAATATATAGCTATAAGACATGATAGCTAGAACAATGTTCTTAAAATAATGTTTACAGAAATGGTCTGATGATGAACCTCTGGCTCTATAAATGAAAAATGATTTAAAATAATTTTTGTTCTGCTTAGAAAAATGATATCTCTATTTTTTTCTAGGTTAGCTATTCAGGCTCTGTAGAGCCTCTGTATAGTTACCTGTTATTTCATATTTGTGCTTTACAAAGTTTTATTTGCTGAATATTTTGTCAGTTAGCTGATAGTTTTATGTTGTACTGATGATCTGTTATAATCATTTGTTAATCATCATAAAACTTACATTGTAGCACAGCCAAAGTAAAATTTAATTCATTTTGTGCTTTGAGTTTTTCTTTTCTTTTTTTTTTTTTTTTTCAAAATTATCAGTTAAATATGAAATATGGTAATTTTTCATTGTAGGTTTTGTATGTACCTTTGGAAAAAGAAATACAGATTTTAGAAAGAAAAACCTGGAAAAAGATTGGCAGTATAACTAATGACCGGTTCACAGGGGTTTGTATCTTTTGCAGTAATGATTAGTTTTTATACTCCTGTCTTAGACTAAAGGGTGAAATATTATGGTACACTATTGTTCATAGTACAAACTTTGGACCATGTTTATTGAAAAAAAAATCTAGCATTCTTTTGAATTTTAAAGTCTGGATCAATGTTAGACAAAACCCTTACCAAAATAGTAAGATAATTGTAACCAATATTTTAACTGTGAAAGCACAGTTTGACATAAAAAAATGTTGTAAAGTCATTTCTGTAATGTCATTTTTTTTTGTTTTTTGTTTGTTTTTTTTTTTGTTTTGCGAACTGTTTACTTGCCTTCTTAGATAATAATAGGTAGGAAATCAGACAGTTGGACTTGGTGAGATTGCTTTAATAAATTCTTTCAGATATACTATGGTTTATCATTATCTCCCAATGGGAAATATTTAGCTGCTGGTTGTTATGATGGAGATATTCTGATATTTGACATTGACAGCAAGAAATGTGTGGATAGGTATTTATTGTTATATTAAGAGTTAATGTGCACTTTTTTTTCTGCTATTTCAATCTTGTTAAGGTTCTACTTACAATATTATGTACATTGGTACAGACTGATGTTAGAAATAATGATATAAAGAATATAGGATATACAGCAAAGTAGCATAAATTTGGATACAGAAAAGTACGATAATATGGTGTATAGAAAAGTAGAATAAATTGGTATACAGAAAAGTACGATAATTTGGTGTATAGAAAAGTAGTATAAATTGGTATACAGAAAGTATGATAATATGGTGTATAGAAAAGTAGTATAAATTGGTATACAGAAAGGTATGATAATGTGGTGTACAGGAAAGTAGGATAATGTGGTGTATAGAAAAGTAGTATAAATTGGTGTACAGAAAAGTATGATAATACGGTGTACAGAAAAGTATGATAATATGGTGTATAGAAAAGTAGTATAAATTGGTGTACAGAAAAGTACGATAATGTGGTGTATAGAAAAGTATGATAATGTGGTGTATAGAAAAGAAGTATAAATTGCAGAAAAGTAGGGTATATTGGTATACAGAAAGTACGATAATGTGGTGTATAGAAAAGTAGTATAAATTGCAGAAAAGTAGGGTATATTGGTATACAGAAAGTAAGGACCATTGTATTGTGAAAATTATGGTAGATTGGTATGTCTATTAGGCCATCTTAAATTCATTCATTCTAGAAAAATTCAAATATTCTTATTCAGAAGATCAAACTTATTTTGGTATAGAGGAAGTAATAATATCATCATAAGCACAGCTTGACCAACTAGTGAAAAATCAAAATTATTACATGATATTTAATATTGATTGGTTATAAACTGTTTGATTCAATAATTAGAATTGCATTGCCACATAATAAGGAAATTAGTCTGATATTCATCACAATAGCTATATAGTATGTTATATACTGATATATTTCAGATTTAAACATGAAAATGGGTTCACAATAACATCTTTAGCATGGAACCCTAGTGGGAAATTGGAGATAGCTTTCTGTGATAGAGAGGTATGTAGATTATAACTTCATGTTTATTGTACCACTACTTTCAATTAAATCACAGATCTGAGGATAAAGGAGTTTATTCAGTAATAGTGATTAAAGATAATCATGGGTTAAAATTAGTACTGTTCAAAGGTCTGGAACTCCCAATTTCTGATTCAGGACCTTTTGAAAAAATTATCTAGGCCCTGGACCTACCATATACAGTTTTTTTCAAGGATGTTGAAAGCATAAAAAAGTCACTTTTGCATGATAAATTACCGATAAATTTAATGGTTTATTTTTAAAAGTAGAATAAGCATCTGACTTAAGATGATATTTCAGTATCGTCTTTTATTTACAACACTTTAAAAACCTTAAAATAAAACTTTTATGTACATTGCATATGAAAAGTGCACATACTTTTATGTACATTGCATATGAAAAGTGCACATACATTTTTTTTTTCAACTATCATGTACACATATATGTTTTCCAGACAATCCAAATAGTAGGCTGATTTTCTTCAGCTTTTTTCAAATCAGGATTTTACTGTTACATTTCTTTCTGTTGATTTCCACTCTTAAATAGAAACTCCCGAAGTTTTAATTCAAAAAGAAATTTCCTAGCCTATAACCATCAAATAGAAATGCCTATACACTCTTCTAGTTAATCAGGGACCATGCATATATTACATACATTTCTTTAATATTGAAAAAAATGCTGTTTTGTGCAGGTTCACCTTTTGTAGAAACACAAAAATAGATCTGGCCTTATAGATGTGAAGTAGATCATTAGGAAGCCTTAGCATGCTCCAGCACTAAGTGCATTATAGTTTTGAAATATTAAACAGATTTAGATATTTTCAAATAATTTTTCCCTATGTTGCCTCCAGATATTCTATTTTTAGCACAACTTGAACTGGAATCAGACTGGGTTGAAAGACAAATTTATGTCATTATTTCACAATTACATTTGATATTAGTCTCTGAGGAGTTCACTGATAGCAAAAGTGATGTAGAATTTTGCTGACTTGCAACTACAAAATGTAGTGATGCTGGGGAGTGACCAGTTACAATTTATTTATAGTGAACGTTGATGTACAAAAAAAATGATTATGGACTTTTAATGTCATTTTGATACGAAGTTAAGGAGAAGTTATGTAATTTATCAGCATTAGAATATTTATCGATGCATTAAATTCACACATAACTGATCAAGAGATAGACATTGACTACATGTGCCCGATTAGTGTGATTGGCAATTTAGGTTATTGTTTAAATGAAATTTTGTCACCAATAAAGAGTTGTAATTATACTGGGATAATAAAATTGTCACTTTCGACTTGTGAACCAGTTTTTGGCTTACAACTCGAAATTTTTGTACTGAAAAGTCTTTCATCAATGACAAAAATGACAAGCACTAATAAGATCACTGAATTTATATGTTTACTCTTATTGAAGATCTTTTGCTTTCTTAAAAGGGACCTTTTATTAAGGACATGGAAAGTCTGACACCTCTCACTCTTAAAAAGTAAATTTGAAACCCCTGAAATATATTCATTTTATTGCTGATCATCATAATTAGGGCTTGCCATAAAAATCATGTCTGGGCTGTAAATTTTTTGCCTTTTGGTTTAGGCTTTTGATATTTGACATGAGGGTATATTATAGCCAAAAAAAAACCCCATTAAATGGTATGTGACCTTTGACTTCTAATTTTTACCTCGAGGTCAAATAATTATTTTTGCATGATGGGTTCCTGTTCAGGCTGTAACTGTTTTTTTTCTTCTAGTATAAGCTTTTGATATTCACCATGAGAGTAGATCAGCTCATGACAATGTGTCTGCATAATATTGTTGATCACCTGTGACCTTGAACTTTGACTTCAAGGTAAAAATTAATGATTTTATGAATTGCAGCATGTAGGGTTCACAGTAAGAATTATCTGTCGAACTGGGTTGACATTCCTTCTATGGATTGTTGCTTCCTTGAGCTAGCATGTTTGGCATATAGTGTTGGGCTTGTGCTAAGCAGGTTCAAATGTGTTCGTCCTGAACTGTAGGAAATATCTGCCATCAATCAATCACAAGAGAGTTTATACTAAAATAATGATTATACATGTACCAGTAAATGTCAAAGTAAAAATGCAGGACATACCCTATTTTTGATAAGCAGACATGAAAGTTATCAATTATGCCATATAGACTGTCAAACCTTTCTAGGTAATTCCTAGTACTAACAATGAAATGTATTTTACAGGGTCAACTAGGCATGCTAGAAAACTTGTCATTGGACAGTTCTGGAATGGTATGTATTTCTATTTGATAACTTCTATATTGTTTTTGATCTTACAACTGCCTTGGTAGTGTTTTGGTAACATGCTGCAGGAGGTCTTGTGTCCTAGACCAAATCTTACCAAAGACAGAACTGTTAGTCATGGCCTTTTTATTAAACATCCGGCTAACTTAAGATGGATCTATAACTGCTCAGAGTTGGAATAATGTGTGTGAGTAGGATGACATGCAGGAAGATGCTTCCTGAGCTAGCACTTAAAAAAACTGGCTTAGCATGTTGTACTAGTACAAAACATTTAACTGATCATACATTCTCATCCTGAAATGCCTGAAATATCTGACATGGTGTAAATTAACAATCAATCTATCCATTTGTTGACAGCTGTTCTACTAAAATTTCTTTCTCTATAACTGAACACATTGAGAGCTAGTTTTGATTGCAATGATGCTTGTAAGATGTTATTCGAATATTGTATGAATTTTATTGATCACATCAATAACAGGGCCACTTCTTAAATTTTGGAATATTAATGGATAAAGTTGCAAGTTTAAGGCTCTATTTGGTTGTAGTATAATTCTTAATCAGATTTATTATTACTGTCCTAAAGATCAAATACAAAAACAGTATTCAGGAACTTGTAATTAATGCAACAATCTTTGTATCTAGACCTAAAATATGTTATTTGTCTTAGAAATTAATTTTGAACAAGCTATCACTAGAGGGGTAAAGATTCACCAGGAAATCAGTTATGTTGATTGTAATTGAGGATGGATTGTGTATAGTATCGTCCATCCGAAATCACAATTTTTTAAATTATCTATTTATAATCCAGATCTTCATTTTAGTAGCCCCAATATGGCAGAAGTTGTTGAAGTTGATGAGTGTAAAGAAATAATGATTTTTAATGCCCCTTCAGCATTCAAATCAGATGTCAACAGAACTTTGACAAACCTAAAACAAGCAGTAATAGATCATCTGTAAGCAAAAATGATAAGAGACCTGCTTTATATATACATGATTGGAATGGATGAGGCTCATAAAAATAAAATCTTGGAGTCAGCTGAAGTTTATATCAAGAAAGCTGAAATTGACATTCTGTGTCATGACCTTATCCTATTACTTCTATGTATCGTGATACATATCATATCATCACCAGGGGTCAAGATTAACTTTTTGAGGCCAGTAGCCACCTGGGCTACTATACTATAAAATCAAGTAGCCCAGAAAAGAAGAAGGTAGCTTAGACTTTTTCGGATAAAATTACCCGAGATATAAAATTCCACATTTTACGAAATACTGGATGTGGAAATTAATAGGCAATTCTAAATAAGAAACCGACATTGGTTATGAATGATTTCCTTATTATTAGAACTTGTTACCAATAAAATTGAACTAGGAACACTACGCTTCCGATCAAACGGTAACCAGTTCAAACTCCTACCGCAACTTTTGTTTATAATAATTTTTTTGTTGCAATTCGCTAGCTGGACTACTGAAATAGAAAAAAAGGCTGCCCAGGCACATTTCTGGTCACCATTGGCTAGTGGGTGACCGTTAATCTTTTCCCTGGTTATATTTCTCACGATACTCAGCTCTACTTAACTCAATACAGAGGAGAAATCTTTGAAGGGGTTGGAGATTATTTTGAACAGTTGATGTTTTCGCAAGGAACATTTTACAGCCTAATATCAGCTGGTTACCTTAGGCATTCCAAATTTTTCTTATCTATTTTGTTGAACTTATGCAAAGTTCTTCAACAATGGATTGTACCTTAAAATCAGTTATGAATAAAAATGTTCTAATAGTTTTAACAAAAGGAAAGGGTTCTTCTAAGGATGAATAGATCCTATGCCTGTCTTTTAAAGTATGTATGATTTAATGCAGTCTTTGATTTCTTCCAAACTATCAATTTATAGACAAAAGCAGAGACTAGAGCAAAAGAAACAATGGAAATATTTGAAGACGATGACGATGATTTCCTTATTCAGGCAACCAATGATAAAATGGCTAATGATGGAGATGACAATATGGATGACGGAAATGCTAGCGATATAGATACTCCTGTATCTAAAGCTAAACCACTGCCTGATCTTGATGGTAAAATAGTTAGATACAATTGTCATGCACTTGACATTGTCAACATTTTTCAAAAATCTTCTCTAAAACCACTGTTAAAGATTGTACTACCTTACAGATAATGTGTTTTAAGGTGTATTGTCCCACACAACTACATTGCTGGATTATTTAGTTTTTGAATGGTCTGTGTGTAGATAGATAAGTCCTTCAGACTGATTGGGATTAAAATTTTGCCAATGGGACTATGGCCCTCTTACCCTTCAATTCAATGGGACATTTTCAATTTCAATGGCCATTCTAAAAAAAAAAACATGGGACAAAATTTGGTATAGCAGCTAAGGCCGGCTATACGTGGACATTGAAGACTGAATGTAGCATAAACAAACTTTAATTTACACTGCAGATCAAATGTTTGTTAAGAGTTAACAATTGACATGTCAATTAATTGTCACGTCAAATCACTTTTCTTTTCTGTTGTTCGAGTTTTTATACTAATGTATTGTATTTATCAAAGTCCACAGATCCCCCATCGTTTAGGCCTTAACTTGCCTATTAAGTAGTTTATCACAAATGATAGGAAAGTCTCAGTCTATTTTTTTCGTTTGGCTGCAATCAGATTTTGGAAATTTTTTGGAGTGCTTCAGGACCAGATAATATGACTCCACCATTATCAATATTTTCAATCGGGGGTTCATAATCGTTTCCAGTTGCCAAGTTAGTTTCTACAACTATTGCCGTTTGATTATGGTCACCATCATTAATATTTTTTTAGGCTTTGAAAAAGATAATTTCTTCTGTTTTGGGTCTAGCTTAAAAATGTCTTTGGTAGTATTTTCAATTTCAAATGGAACCACCAGTCCATGCTTTTCTGATTTTACCAAATTATTTTTATTCTTTAAAGCAATATTTATTGTTCTTTCAAAAGTGGCCTCATGCAGGTCCGGTTGTCAAAAGAATAGGCCTGCAGCAGCACTAAGCTTGTCGTAAAGGACGACTAAATAGTGCTCAGGACCCTAGCCAGGGGTTAGACACTCTGCCTACAGAGGAACTGGGTTGTGTTCCCCAGGTGGTGGAATGGGGTACCCCTGGCATGTTATAGGCTGGAGTTGTCAGGCTATAATACGGAAAACCTGACTGCAAACCATAGTGGTGCACTGTGTTGGGAAAGATGCCACATTCCTTGCACGTTAAAGATCCCTACTGTGGTATTCTCCCAGAGTAGGAATCATAGGAGGCTAAATTGCCCGATCCTACCCACCTCTCCCTATTTCCAGTGGCAGTCAAAGTTTGTCTACCCCCATTATCCTTGCATCCCATTCATTTTTATCACCCACTTCATTTTCATTGCCTGAATATGGTTGAAATATTGCTGCTCGGGCATTAAACCCCAACAATCAAGAATATGTAATATTAAAAATCGACGAAGTACTGTTTCATTCCCGGCCTTCAAATCCCCTGGAAAACGTGGCAATCAAAACATGCACCTGCAGCTAATAAAAACATTGTTAAAAGACACATTCATGCCTTTTTTACTGTCACAAGTAGTGGACAACACTCCACCATCAATGATGGAAACTTAATGTACACACATGATGCGATGCATTAGTCACTCAATGCACCATTCTTAGAGGAAATGCGACTAGGGCACATGGCACACGGTAATCCCAATCACGGTTCACATGGACATTTTACATGTTCTTTCATTTATAAAATTAATCATTAAATACAGATGAAGCAAGAAATTGAAGACTTTGGAAGCTATCTGTTTGTATTTGATTGTTTTGGTTATATTTGATTGATTGTCAGGCTATTTTAATGATTCTTAGATGAGCTGTTTAAGAATGAAATGTTGAAAACTTGATTTTTTTTATTGGATACACTGGGTCCATTTAAATCCTCCAAAATGGTTAGTATTGCATGACGATATTTAGAGTATGTGAGTTTACTTTCTTATGACAAGATGCAGTAATGTTAAAAAGACTGAAATATTGAGGTTAATCCTCTTGCAAACGCCATACCGAAGGTTGATATAAATTATCTTTATAATACATGTATATATTAATATTTGACAAGATAAAGATTTTATTTCTGAAGCAGCCACTGCAAGGGTATAGAAAGATATCTACTGCAGTTGACCAGTGTTAATCAGTGACTAATTGCTATTTAGCCTTTGATGTTAAAATGGTAGCCTGAGTAACATGGTATTCTGACAACAACTTCAGACTATTTAATCTGATATCAATAGGGTTTGTAATTTACTCTCAATTTCTATACAAAGTGATACTTTTTTTCAGGCCTGCCTTGAATGTTGCATTAGTATTTTTAAATTTTACAAAACATACATAGTACAAAACAGTAATACAAATCTAGTTAATATCATTGAAAACATCTTATGCACTAGATAAGGTGTATATTAAATGCATTCATTGTACATACATTGAGTTTTGTTGCCAGAAGATGGTTCAATTAAGGCAGGATCTGATATTGATGATGGGGATGATGCATCTAGCACAGCTTCCGAACCATTGACTCTACCTAAGCCAGTGGTACAAATAGAAGGGTTTAAACCTACACCAATGCAGAGACCATTCCAATCTGGCTCTACGCCTATTCATCTCTCTAGTAGATACATGGTAGGTCATAATATAATTAAAATAAAACCTTTCAATTGTTTCATTCAGTCACTGCATGTAGGATCTAATAACATTCCATTCTATTTCCTGTTCAGGTGACCTTTTCAGAAACAGAAAGTAGAATGGAGTGTTGTTAGATCCTACATGCAGTGACTGAATGGAACAATTGATAGGTCTTATTTTGATTAGATTGGGTAGGTCAGGGAGGGAGGGACACACAAATGTTTGTCCCCTCTCCTCAACACGCTGTGAAGAAGGTTCAATGTTGATTTTGCAAACAATAAACTGTAGAATCTACCAACTTTGGTGGTGTCAAAGGGTTGTATTGATATTATATGTTATCTGTGATATATGAAATTAGTAACACTGGCACAATCAAGTTTTGAATATCAGCTTCCATGTGTGGCAAGCAAGACATATTTCAGTGACAACAGTTAATTTCTTATGTCCAACTGCAAATTTTAATGTTCTGTGACTGCTTTAATTCTGTCCAAAATCTGGTCAAACATCACAGCTGTATCAAGTTTGAAAATTGTATTCTTATTTGTCCGAACTGTTCAGGGTTCAACTCCTGCAGTTGTATGAATTTTTCCCTTTGAAGCAATTAATATTACAAAAACGTGTATCTTACAATTCTTAAAGCTTATACAATCTATTTTAGCTTTACAATACTGATCTACTTCTGTCAACACTGCTACATAATTTTTCAGGTATGGAATTTTATTGGAATTATAAAACAGTATAATACAGATGAAGAGAACTCAATAGATATTGAATTTCATGACACAGCTATACACCATGCCATGCATGTCACTAACACTAGCAACTATACTATGGCTGATATGTCATCAGAGGCTGTCATTCTAGCTGCTGAAAGTGATGAGGATAATACAAGGTAAGTATCACATTTTTTTTTATATGTCAGCTGAAAAATGGTTTGTGAAACAAAGGCTAAATATGCATGTCTCTAGAGGAGGCCAACTATGGTATACCAGTGTCTGCACTCATTCACATTTGGCTTGCAAAGTTAATTCAAAAATGCTACCACCAATTTTTGTAAAACTTTGTTGAGTTGTTTCTTTCTATTGATGTGTGTTATAAATTTCCCCTTTTTTTAGCTCACCTTGCCAAAGGCCATGCAAGCCATCACTTGGCGTCCGTCATCGTCTGTCGTCCTTAACAATTTTTCAAAACTCTACTCCTCTGAAACTACTTGACCAATTCAAACCAAACTTAGTATGAATGTTCCTTGGGGTATCTTGCATAGAACTGATTTGGGGATTTTTGATCCATCAGAAAACATGGCCGTCGTTACTAAAAATAGAACCGAGATCAGACAGTAGTTTTTCGCATATATATCCAAAACCATTAGGTTTAGCTAAATTCTGACGTGGGTTAAATTGTAAAGTGTTAGTGTGAGATCTATCTGTGGTCAAATTATCATTTTAATCCATTAAGGTCTCACTAACCACTTCCGGGTCGAATGGCCACCTCACTATGTAGTACCAAAAACACACTGAATCTAGACATATGCATTGTAAGTGCATTATTTGTGTGTATTATGATTAAAAGTACTCAAAATAAAGCTAAGAATGTGTACTTTAAAATCATATATGTAATTAACTACAAAAGTGTATGAATAATGTTTACATGTGAGAGTAATTTGTCTCCATGCTGTCAGTTAGCAGAACAGGTTAAAATATGGATTTTCAGTATTATTTATTCAAGTAAATTTTGTGAAGAATTTCTACAATCATCGTACCATTAGCATAATGATTTTGGAAGCCTTATTTTCCAAGCTTCGCAACGGTATGCAGCTTTAAGATGTCATTTGTCCTGGGAATTCACAGTGAGACTTTGAAAATCACTTCATTAACATGTAAAGTAATGGAAACATTAGAAGTGGTTAGTGAGACCTACATGCAAGCCACGATGAAGTTATTGCCCTTTTTCAACATTTTTGGCTATCTTTATTGTTATTTCTTTCAAAAATCTTCTCCTCTGACACTACTTTACCAATTGAAACCAAACTTAGTGCGAAGATTCCTAGGGGTATCCTGCATAGGACTGATTTGGGGATTTTTGATTCATCGAAAAACATGGCCACCATTACGAAAACTAAAACATGGAGGTCAGACAGTGGTTTTTCGCATACATCTCCAAAACTGTTAGGTTTAGCCAAATTCTGTCAATAGCTGAAATGATCCTTATTTTTAGGACTACAAAAGTCTTCAGGCATAAAAGTTGTCAGGTGACTCTTTATAAGAGTTATTGCCCTTGACAGGAGAAAATGACAGTTTTTATTTTTAGCTCATCTGGCCAAAGGCCATGTGAGCTATTACCATCACTTGGTGTTCGTCGTCGTCGTCATCCGTTAATATCTTCTCCTCTTACACTACTGAGAGGAATTATATGAAACTTTGCACAGATGTTCCTTAGGGTATCTTGCACAAAGTTGTATTTAGATTATTGATACGTCAAAAAACATGGCCACTGTTACTAAAAATAGAACATAGCGGTCAGACTGTAGTTTTTCGCATATATCTCCAAAACTGTTAGGTTGAGCCAAATTTTGACTGAATAAAAGTGTTCAGCATGATAAGATCTATGTGTATTTAAATTTTAAATTATGATCTTTAAAGCCATTTAGGAGATGTCACCCTTTTTTTTTTTTTTTGCTTTGCTTTGCTGTTTTTAATGTTACTTCTTTAAAAAAATCTTTTCTGACACTATTTGACCAACTGGAGCCAAACTTAGTATGAATGTCCTTGGGATATCTTGCACAAAAGTTGTATTTAGATTTTTGATCCATCAAAAAACATGGCCGCCATTACTGAAAATAGAACATGGGGGTCAGACTAGATTTCGATTATATATGTCCAAAATTGTTAGGTTTAGCCAAATTCTTACTTCAGCATGATGAGATCTATCTGTGGTCAAATTTTCATTTTTATCTTTTAAGCCATGTATTGATCCTTGTGATGTCTTACCTAAGTCTTCTTGGGTCAAAATTATTAGTTAAAGTTCTTGTTAAATTTGTAGCCATTGAAAGACAAAATTCAACTAGGTGAGTGATTCAGACTCCTGGGAGCCTTTTGTTGTTTTTGAGTTTTGGGACTTTATTCATTAAAAAAATTGGGTGATTTTATATTTTCAGACTATAATTCACAAACCTTTGCAGCAATGTCAATGAAACTTTAGTGAATTGTTTATTTATATTAATTTAAGATTCCATTCAATTTTTGTAAATTTCCCGTTTTAAGATTTAGAGTTATGGGACTTTCTTTATAAAAAGGGGTGGATTTGTCAGGAGTGGTTGCACTGGTTTTCATGAAAATTAATGAATAGTTATGAATTTCGGATTTTTGGTTATCTCGAGTTTTTGAAATTAAAATGGGGTGATTTTCCATAATTGCAGCAATTTTCATGAAACTTCTTTTTTTTCCATTAATTTGAGCTTCTTTATGATTCTTTTTATTTTGTGTCAAATATTTAATCACACAAATTCCAAGCTGTATTAAGCTTGACTTTTGTGTATCTGTGTTTCAGGGATAGTTAAACCAGATCACTTTAATTGGTTCAAACGGGGACCTGAAAATGTTTTGTAAGACCACTTGTCCCTGGGCAAGTTCCATTCTTAATTTTATGTTTGGAAAACATATACCTAGGCCAATTTTTTGTTAATGATTTTTAAAATAGATATAATTGCATGCCATTTTTTATTTGAATATCACATGTAAAACTGGAGTCTGTGAAAGGTCTTGTTTTTAGCTTTCAACCTCAGCCTGATTGACCTTAGTTAGAGCTTTGTCCATTTGACCATAGACCTGTATAGTCTTAGACGTTTCTTTGGCTTGACATCCTTGGTGCGTAGCGGAGGCCTGGTGGCTATGAAGGATGTCATTCCTATCAACAACTTTGCCAAAATAATTTAAATTAATTTAAATAAATTACTCTTTTGTCAGATCAGCAAGTTGTGGATGGTTTCTACAAATTTCAAAGTAACATTTTATTTTCCCAAGTTTCTTCATATGACAACCAGGGAAACTTGGATAGCCAAGAATTTTTAAATATCCCTTTTCCATTTTTTGTCATATTCATGGTCTTTTTCAGACTGGCTTTTGCATTTATGTGTGTCGGGCACATCAGTCGTTCTTTACTTTTATTTCCGACCTTTCCATTCTTTTCCGTAGGTTTTTTTATTTTATTAAAAACTGATCCATGACTTTTCCCGTAATCATTTTTTACCAAAACAACATATTTTTTTACACATCCTTTATTCATATAATTGATAAAACTTGGTAGCCTAATCCCTGTCAATTGTAAAGAAAAAACAAGAAAATCCTGTCAATATGGGACTGAATACTTATTTTTTGCAAATGGGTGATGACAAAACTATTTTTAGATTTTAAAATTTACATTATATAAAATTCGATAAGAAAGACAAAATAAAAATGTCTCAGATTCACCAGATTTCTTCTAACATTAGGCATTGTCATATAAATTGTAGTAAAAGTCTGAAAAAGGAATGTGCACCCTCAATTTTTTACTTTTCTGCAGACAACCAAGACAATCAGTGATCGAATTTAAGGGGAAATACTTGCTTAATGCAAGTTGAAATTCAATTTTGTTAGTAAAAATTATTTCCACTTGCTAAAACTTGCAAGTGGAATTCTATATGTCATATAGGTAAAGTCCAGAAATAGCCCAAAAAACTTAAATTTAGCAAGTGTAAATTTTCAGTACTTGCTAATTTTAGCTGGTGAAAAAAGTTCTGAAATTCAATCCCTGACAATAATAAGCATTTGTTAAGGCTGCTGAATGCTGAAGTAGAAGTTGATAGTTTTCCAGATAACTCTTTTCCATTTTAATGCCAGGAAACGTTTACTTAGCTGATAATTTGTGATATTGTTTTCAGTAAACTAACCTGCCTTCATTTTGGGTCCTGGGATAGCTGTAAGGAATGGTCTATACAGATGCCTGATGGTGAAGATATCCAGGTACATATCACACAATAAACTTGGGGATAACAAGTAATTCTTAAAGAAGATGTGACACAAAAATTTCATTTTTTACCACTTGTTTTTTTTGGCTTTACAATGCTGAATAATTTATGAAAAATGCTCCTTGAAGTTTCAAACATTATTTGTTTGCAAGTTTAAAATCATTAATAACCCAGTTTCCATAAATTGTCACATGCACTGAAAATGAAATAAATTTTTTTGCTCTAAAATTTGTGCCAACTTATCCAAAAAATTATGTTCTTACAATCAGTGACTTCTGCAAACACTCACCAGTTCTCACTTAGCATGGGACTTTTTTGTGCAGTTGTGTTGATTTTGTGGTGGATTCATTAGGGGAATCTATGCCATATGAAAATGAATAGCTACAAAAAAACAGGAAAGGAATTTGGATCTGTGTCTTTTTTAACCTGGTTGTTGCAACCATATTAGCTTGGTAAATTACCCAGCATCGTTCATACTAGCTATATTGGAAGATGTATTAAATTTTTGGGTGCATGTGTATCCAGTTCAATGTATCAGTATTGAGATTGAGAATCATTGACATAGCACTTAAATATGTTGTATTGGATGTGTAACTCCTGGTTTTCATTAATGCATGTTGATTAATTTGCCATAAAAGCACCCAAAAAAATCTCTACCATTAGGGCAAATAAAAATGTGTGGTGCTAGTCACCTCTTTGAATAAAATGGGGTTGGTAGGTTGGAAAGTTATTTTAAAATTTTTTTTTTTTCAAACAACTAACGGGATCATCTTGAAATATTGCTAATTCCTGCAAGATTAACTTTTTAAGTGTTCAATGAAAACATTAATTACAGCAACACATCACTAGACAATCATCTCAAATAAGAATGAAACATCAATAGGCCGTAAATTTTACGTGTTTCAGGGGCAATGGGACAATCTTTAATGTCAGTTATTAAATTCTAATCTGGTGAGCATATAAATAAACACTTAGGTTCTTTTTACAATATAAATACGAGTGTAAAGATAATTTTTGTGTCGCTTCTTCTTTAAATGCTGTATCAGTGCTTTCCATGTTGTACATGATTTAGACAAGCCTTTGCTTCCATTGATTGAGCCTTTTATGTTTTGGCTTTTGGTGTTGGGTATTATAATAAACTCAATTGCATTTAGACCCCCAAAATATTGCTTGCTCCTGATACTAGACCTACCTAGACTTAAGACCTGAAAATATTTGGATGAAATTCCAGAAATAGCTTGTATTTTGTTCTTATTGTCTATAGGCAGCACACAGTAGGGCCAGAATGACCAGGGCTATCCCAGGAATAAGTATGAGTGTATAATGATTATCTTATGAAGAATAGTCTTCACTGGGAATGGATCTTAAATTTGTCAGATTTTACTTATTTGAAATGACATATAAATAGATAAATAAATAAAAGAAAAAATACGGACTTACTGACTTAGAATTAGTTCATTGCTTCTGTACAGATAACTTATTATTTGTAAAACATTTTGTAGGCAATAACTCTTGGTGAGGACTGGATAGCCGTTGCTACTTACTCCAGGAACATCAGGCTGTTTTCTTTAGCTGGAGTCCAGAAAGAAATGTTTAGTATTCCAGGTCCTGTTGTATGTCTTTCTGCTCATACTAACCAATTACTTGTTGTCTATCACAAAGCACTTGGTAAGTAATGCGATAGTAATTAATAAAAAAATTTTAAGCACATTACTTTCAAACAATCACTTCAGATGGAACAAAGGGATTTTCGTTAAATTTTATTATGACAACATACAGTTCAGATTTTAGTCTTAGAGTTAAGGGCCCTGTTCAACCAGAATACAGTATTTATCTTCGATTTTCAATATTTTTCTCATTTTAAATGCTTAAATTTGAGGAAATGGCTTTATAATTCTTACTTTTCATGGAGATCTTTTATTATGCCCCTGTGACAAATTGTTGGGGGGGGGCATATTAATTTACCCCTGTCCGTCCGTATAACATATGATCATGGCTTGTCCGGCCATCTCCTCGTACAGTTTTTGAACTATATCTAAAATATTTTACAGGATATTTCTACACATAATGAAGGTGTGCAGGGTCAAAGGATTTTGATTTTCCTGAAACATTACCGAAACATATTCTTAATTTCGCAAATCTAGTGAGTGGGGCATCATTAGTGTCTTATAGACACATTTGATTTACTAAAAAAAGATCGCTACTAACAAATGACGCCGGAGCTCCTGTGACAAACAGGGCTTCTAGTTTTTAGTTGGTTTTGATTTCAGTTAAACAAGTAGTAGCAAGTCTTTAATATTCCTATTACTTTCAGCCCTACCTGGAGACCAGTGCCTTGGTACAATATTGATTACAGTGGATGGTAAGAAGAGGAACATACTGAGTGGAGAATCTTTACCACTGTCTCAAAAGTCAACTTTATCTTGGATGGGGTAAGCTCATTGGATTAAAATTGTATTATAATTGTTGTAAAAGTACTTTATCTTGGATAACATACACATATTGTGTTATTGTTGTATTTTAGTTCATTAGTATTCCTTTCTGTACTTTATGTTGGAATTGGTTAACTTATTGGTTTTAAAAGTAAATATTGGCATTATGAAGACGTCGTAATACCCTAGGTCTGAGCAAAGGGAAATTATCATTTGATGTGTAAATACCATGTGGAATCTGCAGAGGTCACATTTGTTTCTTGAGTTTTATGATAGGTCTGTGTCAACTGTTTAGTGGGTCTACTATCAGTAATGATTCATTGAGTTACATTTGTGGAGATATATATAAACAATCTCTTAATTGCTTTCAGAGTATGACATATTCTATTTAGCAATGGGCTCAAGTCAGGTATTTGATATGTTTTTAGGAATAGTTAAAAACGATCATTGCTTAAATCTGTACATGAAAAGGTTTCTACATTTACAATATACACTAAAAACTGTCTTATCAACCACCTGTATTCAGCAATAACCTGTCTAAAGACAATGATTAATACATACCTATGTAGTATTTCTATATAAAATTAAAAGACTACCTGTCTTATGTGACCATTATTTTGCTCTACATTGGAAGGTCACTTCAGACAATTTTGACTGTTTATCGAGTAGTAAGACCTTTAGCCAAATAGTATGTAAAATAACATTTTAAAAGGGTTATTAAGAAAATTAACACCTACGAGTGGAAGATAGAGAAATTTTAGGCACCGGAGGGTAAGATTTGACTATTATATTTACCCAAGGGTGTCTTCAGATTTCCCAGTCTTGCATTAGAAAAACTGGTGTTTAATTCTTTTTCTCACTTCAAGTTTGTTTTGCTATTAAATGTTTGATTTGAAATGACATATCAATTTGGCCAATGATACATCACGACCAACTATATAACTAAGAAATAAATCATGAAACTCCATTTTACCATTGTTTTACCATAGACTGGCCAATTAAGTCATGTTGTTTTACCATGAGTGATAACTAGGGGTTAAATAACGACATAAATGGTCAGCCCATGGTAAAACAATGATTAAATGGAGTTTTTTTTTGTTTTTTTTTTTCGATTCTAATAGGACTAGTTTCATCTTATTTTGGTAAAGCACAGTCTATGAAGTTGGTCATATTTTAATCACTTTTTTACCATGCCTGTGGTCTAAAGAGCTTTGAAGTATGTCATATTAGAATATGAATTATTGAATTGTATTTCAGATTTTCTGCTGAAGGAACACCATTTTACATGGACTCGGCTGGTATCATAAGGATGTTGAACAGAAAATTTGGTCCCAACTGGATTCAAGTTGCAAATACTAAATCATATGTAAGATATGTTTTAAGACATGTAAAATATATTTTTTTATGTATTATTTATCAGATGAGTTACTTAGTTTAATGGTCTGATTTTATTTGGAGTTTTTTTGGCAGATAAAATATACAAATGTATTTTCATTTTAGACAAAGGGTAAATCTGACCATTACTGGATTGTAGGCGTCAATGAAAACCCACAACAACTTCGGTAAGTGTGTATATGTGTGCATGGGATATAATTCCAGCATTTCTTTTCAATCTTTACAAAAATTGATGTTTAAAGTGAGTGATAAGTGATTGGGATTACAGTGCGCCATGCTCCCTAGTCGCATTTCCTCTTAGAATGGCCCATTGAGTGACTGTGTCGTGTCATATGCATGCATTAAAGTTTCCATCATTGATGGTGGTATGTTGTCCACTACTTGTGACAGTAAAAAAGGCATGAACGTGTTGTTTAACAATGTTTTTATTAGCTGCAGGTGGATGTTTTTGAGGGGATTTGAAGACCGGGGAATGAAACGTTACTTTGTCGATTTTTAGATTACATATTCTTGATCGCTTATGGGTTTGAAAGAACAATAAACATTGTTTTAAAGAATAATTTTAATACCAAAACAGAAGAAATTATCCTTTTCAATACCTTTTCAAAGAAATATTAATGATGGTAATTACCCGAAGCAAACTGCATTTGTTGTAGAAATTAACTTGGCAGCTAGACACAATTATGAACCCCCTATTGAAAATATTGATAATGGTGGAGTCATATTATCTTGTCCTGAAGCACCCCAAAAAATTCAGAATCTGATTGCAGCCAAACAAAAAAAATAGACTCTTTCCTATCATTTGTGATTAACTATTTTGTCCCATGTTTTTTTTATTAGAATGGCCCATTGAAATTGAAAATCTCCCATTGAATTGAAGGGTAAAGGAGCCATAGTCCCATTGGCAAAATTTTGATCCCAATAACTGAGTGATACAAAATTCTTGGTCCTTAAAAATACTGAATATATGCCATGAAAGTCTAAGATGTATTTGAATATTGTGATAAAAAAAGGTGTATGAACCTTAACATTTTTTATTTGTTCAAGGGTCAATGATGATTTATTTTGCTTTTTCCATTCAAGAGCCATGGCCCTCTTTTACTTCATAAGGTTCAAAATATAAGAGTATTTGTGATTTCTAGATAATTTCAATATTTTGTCTGTATGTACGTAATTGTCATCAACTAATATTTGTTTTCAGTCATTGTTAACTTTTCCTTTGAAATCTTCTCTAAAACTATGCTGTTTCTACATTTGTGCTTATCTTGATTGGTATGTCAATGAGTGGGTTGTATATTGGCATCACCTTGTCCATTCATCCAATTTTTTGGACTTTGAAGAGGATGGATTAATTTCAAATTTGGTGGTATGTAGTGTTTAATAGTTTGGATAGTCTCTTTTGACTCTCATGTTACTCCATTGAGTGGGTGTATAGTTGGCATGACTACTCGTGTTACTCCATTGAGTGGGTGTATAGTTGGCATGACTACACATGTTACTCCATTGAGTGGGTGTATAGTTGGCATGACTACACATGTTACTCCATTGAGTGGGTGTATAGTTGGCATGACTACGCGTACAACTTCATGATATGGTTTCATAGTTAATAGTAATAATATGAAATATATTGTTATGTAGTATGTTTATTATAATTGCTAAAATATTTCTTTATATTTAGATGTATACCATGTAAAGGGTCAAGATATCCACCTACTTTACCCAGACCTGCTGTGACAGTACTACCCTTCCAGATACCACTATGTGAGATGCATACAGAGAAAAGCCAATATGAGGTTTTTAACTTAAATTTATTGATTATTTGATAGATGAATTAAAATTTCTTCCTAACATGCAGTAGTTCCTAAGACTAGTATCTTCAATTAAGTCATGCAAAATGTGATTCTTGGTTGGAAAGCCTACATAGTTTTATTTTTGCTATTTTGCTAAAAAATGTTATAATGAACAGAAATTAGGCCTTAAAAAATAACCTAGGTTCTCAGGTACCGATGCATCCTTCAAAAGCCTGCCAGGTCAACGATTTTTATGATGTTCTAAATCCTGTTCATAATCACGCTAGTGCTTGATAGATAGGTAATTTACACCTAATCCACTATGAAAGCAAATTATATTGACTGATTGTAGACCCTAAGAAAATGGCACTTATTTCGTGCCAAATTGTTTGTGGCAGTCATGTTTTTATGCTTTGGAGTATCATATTTGATATCTCATCAACCTGTATATTTGCTGAGCTATTCAAATCAAGGATGGTGCATATCCATTTTGTATCAATTGTCATGATCATAAAACAATCAAAAGAAGGCACAATATCTTTGAAGACAATAAAAACACCAAAAAAAGAAAAAAAAAGGAACTATATACATTGTAACAATTGGAATTGTGGCATAATAAAACAAGTGAAATTTTTTCTTTAATTTACAGAAATTCACAGCTATAAAAATACAATTGCTAAAACTTTCTCAGCTTGGTCCAGTGAAACATACCATAGGGTATTTATCTTGAAAACACAACAATATTTGACTGTTTTTTCTCCGAATTCTGGCAATTAACAATCTCATTACTGAAAAAAATGACACGATGGACACTCGCTACAACACTACCCTCCCTCATCCATTTTTCAAAAAAGTGGCCTTAGAACCTAGGATATTTATTTTGATGGGCTTTTCATAAAACCCTTGTTCTTTAGAGATAAAAATTATATAGAATGCACTGTAGAATTCAACATTAAGGGAGAGAACTCTTTAAATGACACTAAAATACAGTACAATGCAGTAGAAACCATTGTATTTTCAATGTGAATTATCTCCCAAGAGCAGAGAAATTGGAATGAATGATTATACAATTCATCATAAAAATTCATGGAGCAGCTTGATAACAAAAATAAAAAAGTGTAGCCTTTTTTTTTAGGGTGTATCACATATTACAGAATTTGCTTGATTCTTAGTTTCAGTTAAGTTAACTGTTGCTGTTGACGGAGCTAAACATATAATTCATTTACATAACTACAATCTTGTGCAGCTATTTCACAGTGGTTGATTTATGATAAATGTCAGCAAAAAAAATACAGTGATATCAACAATGGGGCAATTCAGAGACATTTACTGTATTTTGGTGTGTATTATGACACATTTTTACATAAAAATCATTTCCAGAGCATGGGGGTGCGTATTACGCATTAATATATAAGAATTGGCTGTGAAATAAAAGATTCAGGTGTAAAAAAGCATTGCATAATGTAAACAAATAAACTGGAAGTGAAATGTTACTGACAGAAAGTTTATCTTATCATCAAATACGTCTTTAAGTATTGAATTTTTAGTGATATTTTCTTTGAATGATGTTCAAATGTCTTAATAACATGTTTCAAACAAAGATTGTACAATATTTACTTCTTATGAAACATGATTAGAGATTAACATGAAACTCTCCTTATCAAATGCTTTTTCAGTTGAAAATGATTATTTTTGAAATTTATTTCGATTGTTTCTTACAATTTTCTCCCTTAAAAGTATGTTTTAAAATGAAAAAATGCAAAATTTGAGTTACAATCAAAATTGGAAATGTCCGATTTTCCCAACTTTTAATTTTGTTTGATGAGCCATTTCATACATCCTGTGTCCATTTTATCAAGTTTTGAAATTAAAATTATCCAATTTATGTAGCTACTGATCTTTACATGATGTTTTAGACTGAATACAAGTTGCATTCCTTCACATTTTTGTAGAAAATACCTCATCAAGGTAAATAAATTGACCGATCAAGTGCAAAATATAGATCTTTTGTCTTACAAAATTTTACTGCAATCTAATTCTAATTAACTTTTCACATATTTAGACCTTCAAAATTGCACTGCACACAATAAATAAATGTGTATTATACACACCAAAATACGGTAAATACAAGTATATGGCCTGAAATGAAAACAGGAAACAAAGATGATTTACACACACATACATAATGTAGTGAACTGTATAAAATATTATAATACATATAAAAAATGAAGTTCAGGAAAGCAAGACATAGCAAAAAAAAGTAAAACACTAGCAATGTGAACTGCCTCAAAAACCAGGAGTGACATCAGGTGCTCATGAAGGGTAAGTAAGGTAAGTTACTGAGTTTAAAATGCTGCTAATAGTAGATACCTCTATTCTTTGTAGTCAACATGTCTCTGATTCTTTACTTCAGGAATCTTTCTTAAGAGCACATTTATTTTCAAATCACTTCGAGCACTGGAAGTCACAGGGATTTGAATTTGATACCAGTACTAAACAGGAGGCACTAAAACCAGCCCAAGAATCTTTGATGAAATTATTTGCTGTAAGTAATTCAACATCAGTCATTCCTACTGCTTGTACTTGCATGTGTATGGAAGTTGGTTGTCAGTTTTACCAAGTGTTCAATTTACCCTCATTGTATTTATATAATATATAAAGCAGGCCGGTATATAGTGATCAGGATGTCTGGCTGGTATATAATGATCAGGATCAAGGGTCCCAAAATTTTGACAGCCCATGCTGGACATTTCATCAAACTTCAGCTGACGTTTTTGTCAGTCTTTTACATGCTCAGAAAATAAACTTCAAAACGTTTGTATGTAGTTATATTAAGATAAATATTGGAAAGTGTGTTATTTCATCACATACTCTGTCTTGTACAAAATACCAGATCGAGTGAACGAGTTCGGTTTCGACCACACATGGACATTCTAAAATGTAAACAAAACATCATATCTCTCGGACTTTTTCATCACACAGGCAAACAGCCGATAACTTCCGAGTGATGAAAAAAAATGTGGATTAGTTATAAAAGAAAATCATGAACACAATTTGTATATTGATTTAAATGGTCTGTTGACTTCTGTGTTATAACGATTCAATAATTACAAACTACATGTACAACTGATTCGTATTTTCAGTTCCATGTGCTATCGTTATTACCTCTGTAAAAAATTGGCAGGAAAATGATGGACTGTCAATATTTTTTCTTAATTAATAAATGTATGAAGATTCTCAAAGTTACTTCAATTAATTCATATAGGCAATGAGGCTGAACGTGTACCGTTAATTCAATTAGCACACACCTGTCAATTAATTTCCAATAAACAATTAGGAGACTGGTAGACAGGATGTTTATATACTAATAAAACCACGCAGACTGTAATTTATAAGGGTTGACAATTTTTTTATGTCCGATATTGGAAAATTGTCGTCGGTCATTTGCAAAATTGATCCGTCAGTGGCTGTCATTTTTTACCATTTCCGGATCCATGATAAGGATTTCCTGCCAGTATGTAGTGATCAGAATGTCCTGCCAGAATATGATGGTCAGGATGTCTTGCTGGTATATAGTGATCGGGATGTCCTGCCAGTATATAGTGATCAGGATTTCCTGCCAGTACATAGTGATCAGGATGTCTTGCCTGTATATAGTGATCAGAATGTCCTGCCAGTATATAGTAATCAGGATATCATTTCACGGGTATATAGTGATCAGGATGTTATTCTGTTCAGCCTTAACACTTGTATCCTCAATTCCTACTAAACCAATTTTTTGGTTCAAAGGCCAAGTGAACTTAAGCCATATTTCGAAAATCTTCTCCTCTGAAACTAATAGACTGACAGGATGTGACATTGGAATGATTGTTCCTTAGAGAATTGTGCACAAAATGACCATTGGGATATATGATCCATGAAAAAACATGGCCGCCGTTACTAAAAATTGAACATACAAGTCTGAAGGCATTTTTTTGCAAATTACTCAAAAACCATTGCCTTTAGCAAAATTCTGGCTGGGGTAATTTTTATCAAGAGACAAACCTATGCCAAAATTTTCAAAACTATTTGTCTACTAATGTAGGAGTTATGGCCCTTGAAACAACTTTTTGGGCATTTTTCGCGTGTACAGCTTTGAAAATCTTCTTAAAATCATATTACAGAATTCAATGAAAGTTGGCATAATTGTTCCCTAGGGTATCCCACACAAGATGACCTTTGGGATTTTTGATCAATGAAAAAACATGGCCCCAGTTACTAAAAATTTTGGGGGGCAATATTGTTCAGCATCATTAGACTGACTAATGCTGAAATTTTCTAAACGATTTGTCTACTGATGTTAGAGTTATCGCTCCTGAAACAATTCTTAATTTTTTTTTCTATATGTACAACTTTGAAAATCTACTAAAAAACCAAATGGTTCTTAAGTGTATTGTGCTCAAAATGACTTGTGATTTTTAATCCATGAATAGCTCCTATACTAAAAATGGATCATAGTAATCAAGAGTTTTTGGAAATTAATTGAACAACTGTTGCCTTAAGCAAAATTCTGGTTCAGGTCATAAAAATGCTATTAAAAGCATTTCCTGGATTTGACAATTCAGTTAATTTTAACTTAGCCTGTCTTATTCCTCAAGTTTTTCAAATAAGCAAATGGTTAACCAGGTGAGCGATTCAGGCTCTCTTGAGCCTCTAGTTTTTTTAAATGAAATTTTCATGGAATGATAATTAGTTCATGCTATTTTTTTGTACAAATGTATCAGAATCTCCTCCTAAACCCTTGATGGTTTTGTATTAAATAATGCTTTTGAGAAATAACGGTTAGGCAGAGTTCCTTAAAGCAGTCAGTCCTGACTGACAAAATTTCAGCGTTTTTTGTTCAGGACCTACAATCATTGAATTTTGAAAAAGAAGTGTTAGGTAGGACTGACAGGATTTTTTTTATGAATATCTAGAGAGTCGGTTTTTCTCAAGCTGTACAATGTACCATTTTGTGCCTGCTATTTAGAATATTTTATGAATTAATTTGAGTTCCCTACAGTGTGGTTGGACTTTGCCTTTGACTTTTATGAGATGTGATTATGGTCTATGTTAAAACTTCAGAATGAGATGGAATTTCAAGAAAATATATGCTAGAATAAATGTCAAATGTGTTTGGGAGGTATCCTATCATTGAGTAATTTTAGTATAGTAATATGTGTACTGTCTTTGACTACATGTGGTATGGCATTCCTTTTAAAGTATTTGTTTCATAATGACAATATATTAATACCATGCAACAGCATTGCTGCGATGAAATATTTTCATCTAGTGTGGTATGTTGTGTCCAAATATAGAATACATTTTTGGTAAGACAATTTCTATTTAGAGATTAATAGAAAAAACATTGTTCTTAATCTGAACTAAACTGAACACATATAAATGTTACATAAATCTTTTTTTTCCAGCTCTCTGCTAGATCAGAAAGGGAATTCAGAGCACTAGAAGTGTGTGAAATGATGCCCGATGAACATACTTTACAACTAGCCATAAAATATGCTAGTCGATTAAAACACATTCAGCTAGCAGAGAGAATAAGTGAGCTTGCAATGAGGAAGTCTGAAGAGACTACCCAGGAAGAGATTGAGGAGGAAGAAGAGATGGATTTTAGAATTGGGATTGACAATCAGTTAGTTTTAATTCTGTAATTTTGTTAAAATAAGTGTCTTATTAAATTTTGAATGAATACCAAATCCATAAGTGATATTTATGAATAGGTAAAGCAAATCATTGTCTATCTATTGCACATGTATGAATGTTCCTTAGGGTATTCTGCATCATACTGATGTGGGGATTTTTGATCTGTCAACAAGACATGGCCACTGTTACTAAAAATAGCATAAAGGGATGGAACAGAAGTTTTTTGCATATATCTCCAAAACTGTGAGGTTTTGTCAAATTCTGACACCGATAAAAGTGTTCGGCAAGATGAAATCTATCTGTGGTCAAATTTTTGTTTCAATCTGTTAAGCCATGTTGGAGTTATTGCCCCTTTTCGACATTTTATCCCTATGTTTAATGTTATTTCTTTCAAAAATTTCTCTTCTGATACTACCAGACCAATAAGAACTTTCTTTTGGGTATTCTGCATAGATCTGATGTGGGAACTTTTGATCCGTTGAAAAACATGGCTGTTGTTACTAAAAATAGAACAAAGGAGTCAGTTATACATCTCCAAAACCCATAGGTTTAGCTGAATTCTTTCAAGTGCTGAAATGTTCATTATAATATAGCTTACAGAAGTCTGCAAGGGATCAAATTTGTTGTACGACTCCCTGTTAGAGTTATTGCCCTTGAAAGGGAAAAAATAATGTTTTTAGCAGTTTTTTAGTCAATATCTTGAAAACTTAAATAGATAGAAAGAAACTTTCAATTGATGATATGATCCTTTAGATAAGTTCTACCAAAGTCTGCTTTGAAAGAAATTTTCGGACAATTTCTTGTTTGAGTTATTGCCCTTGAAAGGCAAAAGTTTGCTCAGTTGAGTGATTCAGCATCCTGGGAGCCTCATGTATTTGATTCTAAAACAGTATTATATGCCTAAATGTTCTCTCTGAATGAAGGTGGAAAAGTTGTTTATAAAAAAAGACATTCTAAAGACTGCAACAATATTCTCGTCAGACAGTATAATACAATTTTAAGATCACTTTTTTATTCCTATCACAATTTATTGTGGACTCTAGGTTTGCATTATGTCCAACAAATCAGTTTTCTTCACTTTTTTTCATCACGATTGCAGAAATACATTTAAAATTTGGGACATGGCCTAACCATGACAATTTACAGATCTTGTTCAAATTTTGTTCTAGTCTGTTGATTTTTAACTGATTTTTTTGGCCTTCTAAGAAATACATACTAAAATTTAGTTCTCCACACTTTTCTCTGTAATTAGTTTTGCACAAAGTTTGCATTCTGATCTCTATAACAGATTTTTGTTCCAGTAGACAACTTTGTGTTGCCATGTGATACTCTCAGAGTGCTTGTTTTCCTTGAAACTCTCTCCATTCATAGTGAAAGTATTGGACTTGTACATTATAGATCCTTTGTGTTAACCCTTCTACATTAGGGGAAGACTCGCACAAAATCAGTGAAATATTTAGATTCCCCCACATAAAAATATAAGATCTGTGGGAGGTTTTTGGTTAAAATTACTATATTTGCTGTGAAAAATACTAAATAATTGAATTTTTACATAAAAAATTTGTTTTTATGTAAAAATGTCCCACATGAGACCATGTCAGTTAGGGAGAATCTCCCATATAAACTGGAAATTGTGAACCATATCTTACATGTTCTTGTATTACGTCTGTTAGTTCTATGTAATAACAGTAGTGTTGTGTGAGAGATATTGTTGGAAATTCATTAATGTTGATTTGACTTATTTTGACCAAATACTTCTGATTTGATTGTGTATATATTGTATTTGGTTTTAGACATAATCATGTTGAGACTGAATGGTCACATACAAATGGTGCTACACAGGAGATTGGAGAAGAAGATGCTCCAAAAATCTCAGGTTAATTAATTAAAATAGTCACAATTTTTTATAACATGATTATGGTTTTGTTTTTGTGTGTCCAGTAAACGAAGATTTTTAGGGGTACATAGGAATCACCCCTTCTGTCTTTCCACATTTCTTATAAGTGCAACACCTTCTAAACTGCTTAAGGTATTTGATGAAATTTTATAGGAATGTTAGATATCAAATGTAGTTGTGCAAGAAGGAACATAATTACAGTAGGAGTATTCCAAATGGAGATAATTCAACTTAACGGTTACTCCTCTGAAACCACTATGCAATAGTCAAAAAAAGTCTGGATAACAAATGGCTATTACCTGGATATCAGGAGAAAATCCTGCTGAACTTTGTTGAACAAAACAATATGTGTTGATGTGAACAGTGTTGTTAGTTGGTAATCCTCTATTAAGATTATTTACAAGCACCTTATTGAACCTATGTTTATGTTATTACTCTGTCACTGCATAAATCAATGATAACTGATTCATTTTACCAAATCTAATCCTAGAATTTGTCGTTTATTTCAGGACCAGTATTAAATATGAAACAAAGAGAAGATAAACCAGTCAGACCTGCTTTTTTATCTCAAGGGAGGTCTAATCCCTTTAAGGTATTTTTGTATTTTTCATGCCTTAGCCTTTAAATATTACTGTTATTCATATAAACACATTTCTCCCATACCTCCCTTCAAAGTTTCATAGAAATATATACAATGTAAATTAAGTTGACCAATTAGAACATAGTTTAATAAGAAACAGTGAAATATTGAAGGTACTCAGGGTAAAAATTCAGACCATTTAAAGTTAGTGTCTTGGTCCTAATGCCCCTCATCTCTTTTGAGGCTGCCTTATTACCTATTTTTATTGCCATATCAATAAAATATAAGATGAAGAACATCTTGTTATTTTTTTCTGTCTATGAATCATGAACATTACACCCTCATCACTTTTTAGGGGGCAATAAAAAAAAATGCTGACCTTGACCCATATACCCCAAAAGGTTTAAACACCATCTTTTACTTTCTACCCAGTGTTAACTTGTCTCTTTTCATTTACATGTAGGCTTCTTTGACTTCCAGAGATATTAAAATTTGCTGTTTTTAAGAAATCCAGGGAAAATTTTTTTTTCTTACAACTTGTCAAGAATTATATTTGTTTAGGTATCATCATCACAACAGAAAACCCCTAGTGGCAATACAAGAGGTACACAGGTCTTTGATTCATTATCTAAAAAGAAACCAGAAAAACAGACACTTTCCCAAGTTGTTTTGAAGAATTCTAAACCAGTACTGAAAAAGGTGAGACTTAAAACGCTATCTAATGATTTATAAAGCTGATTTATGAATAACTGCAAAAAGACTCAGATTGATTTTACTTGTATTTGTTCATTATAAAACACCTCATAAGTTGCTGCTACATACATGTTATTTAAATGTGATAGGAATCAACAAACTATAGTCACATGGCATTATTGGTAATTAGATGAAACATTTTTGAATTAAACATTGCATTGACAAAATAAGAATAAATTGGATTCTGAAACTTGAGGGGAATAAAGAACAATAATAAAGAATTTAAATGACGAATAAATACTATATTTTCTTCTGAGTATTGCTCACATTCTTGTTAACTGCGCATCCCCTTCTTGGAAGATAGGTGAAGACTGTTTAGTTACCATGTCAAACATGCATGGGGAAACGAGGAAAATTCGCCAGAAGACAACCGCTTTGAGGGGATAGGGTGTCATTAAATTCTGTGGAATGCATATCCTTTCATTTTTAATCCTCTGCATAAAGAATTTTTTATGTTTCCATGCATTAATCAGTCATTTATTGATTAAGATACTACAGTGTTTTGTTCCATTCAACAAGTCAGCTAAAATGTTTAAATTTCCTGTTTATATGCAGTTGTGTTAGCTCAGACAGTCTTAAGTTGTTTTAATTTGCAAAGATTATGTAATAATATTGACATCTAAAAACAGTTCATCAAGGGGATTAAAGAAATAGTGATGATTACCTTTGTTATTGATTTATTTTATGATTAAACGACAAAGGGCCCGAGGACAGGTCGGTACTCCCGTTATTTAAGAGATAACTATGATTAAATGACAAAGGGCCCGAGGACAGGTCGGTATTCCCGTTATTTAAGAGATAACTATGATTAAATGACAAAGGGCCTGAAGACAGGTCCGTACTCCCGTTATTTAAGAGATAACTATGGTTAAATGACAAAGGGCCCGAGGACAGGTCCGTACTTCAGTTATTTAAGAGATAACTATGATTAAATGACAAAGGGCCCGAAGACAGGTCGGCACTCCCGTTATTTAAGAGAACTGTATGATTAAATAACAAAAGGCCTGAGGACAAGGTGGCACTCCTGTTATTTATGAGATAACTATGATTAAATGACAAAGGGCCCGAAGACAGGTCGGCACTCCTGTTATTTAAGAGAACTGTATGATTAAATAACAAAAGGCCTGAGGACAAGGTGGCACTCCTGTTATTTATGAGATAACTATGATTTAATGACAAAGGGCCCGAAGTCAGGTCGACACTCCTGTTATTTAAGATATAATTGTTTTATATTAGAAGTTTTGGGGACATCCACCTGTAGTTTTACTGTAACAAGTTGTTTACCTTGGCAATTCATAGCGGATCTAAGTAAACGAATATTTGCAACAAGAAAACTACAGATGGAAGTCCACAGAGCGGTTATCTCTGTTCTTATGAAATTCTTCTGACTGAAGTGTGAATCGTAAAATCTTATCTTTCAATCATCTCATTGACCCACATTGACCGCTTTATAAAATACTACCACAAAGAAATTGGTTGCTCAAAGACATCGAGATTTGGGATTTACCTTAGGGTTTAGTAATCTTGGTTCATAGGGAATTAAAATAAGCCAATTAGGGAGTGAAAAGTTGTTATTACCTTCATTGTCAATTAGTAAGTCAGCCATTTTTTTTGTCATGCAAATTATCTTGACCACTACATTCATACTAGCTTAATTTGTGAATCGGCTCTGACAGGTAGATTGAACATTTTTTGGTTGAGTAGAGCCAGTGAAAAGGCCTTATTGTATTATTATTGCATTAAAAAGTTCACCGTACAGGTAGGTAAAGTAAATTACAATGGCATGTTTTGAGTGATTAATTATGAAGCTAATCATAGTTTTTGTATATACTGTGAAATGCAGAAAATGACATTGATGGATAAAACAACTATTAAATAGCAGTTAATTTTATTTGTTTATTTCAAATAAAACTGCTTTCTAAAATACATAAAGTTCCAATGTTGTCTTTGTTGACAACTTCCTCTGTAAGTATCACCTGAACAAATTTAGAAACTTTTTGTTTTGGTGTATACATGCACCCCCTATCTGGAACTTGAAAATGTTATTTAAAAAAAAAACGCTTGGAATACATGGAAGAATACAGTACAAAAACAGAAAATATATAATCCAAAGAAGTTGAGACTGGGGTCAGTGGGTTAAGTTTATCCTTAGTTTCACCTAGTTTGGCATAGATTAGATTATAGACTAATTTATACCCTAAAACAATTGCAAAACTATGGCAAAATACAACCAAATTTTAATTTTATGGATTTGTCTTTCAACTTCGACTGGATTTTCTAGAGAAAAAAATTGGTTTTTGCTGTAATTGGGATTCAAATGGACAAAGGCCCCTATTCATAGCAGATCTGTGGGCCATACCAAAACATCATAGAAAAAGAAACTTATGATTTTAATATTCTCCCTTTTCAAATCTCAATTTCATGGTTATAATTCTATTTTTTACTGCATATTTACTTTTAATTTTGACAATTTCCACTTTATTCGTTGACCTAATAAAATAAGGTCTGATTAAGCATATAATTCTTTCATCATACAACACAGGAAAAATTGCAATACAATGTATATGTTTTTTATGTGTTTTGACATGTTTTAAAACATTTTTTCTATTTATCTAAAATCTGACTGATTTTTTTTTAATAGAATAATTCATCACAGCCAAAGATAGTACCTTCAAAGAAAAAGGAAGATCTACCAATGACAGCTACTCCAAATATCAAGTAAGACCTGATAAATTTTTTTTTTTTTTTTGCCATCACTTGGCATCCCAAGTCCAGCGTCATTAACAATTTTTCAAAACTCGTCTCCTCTGACCAATTGGAACCAAACTTGGTATGAATTTTCCCTGCGGTATTTTGCATGGAACTGATGTGGGGATTTTTGATACATCAAAAAATATGGCCACCCTTACTTAAAATATAACTTAGGGATCAGACAGTAGTTTTTCGAATATATATCTCCAAAACAGTCATGTTTAGCCAAATTCTGACAGGGTAAAAGTGTTCAACATGATGAGATCTATCTGTGGTCAAATTTTCATTTCCAAGTGGAACCAAACTTGGTATGAATTTTCCTTAGGGTATTCTGCATAGAACTAGTATGGGGGTTTTTTATCCTTCAAAAAACATGGCTGCTGTTACTAAAGTTAGAACATATGTGTCAGACAGTAGTTTTTTTACATATACATGTATCTCCAAAACTGTTAGGTATAGCTGAAATGATCCTGATTATTAGGCCTATAAAAGTCTTGGGGATAAAAGTTGTTTGATGACTGCTTGTAGGATTTATTGCCTTTGAAAGGGGCAAACTTTTTTTACAGTTTCCAGTATCTTGAAAACTATGATAGATAGAAACTTTCAATTGCTGAAATGATCCTTATGGGAAGTCCTACCAAAGTCTTTAGTCAAAATTGTTGGACAGTTTCTTGTTAAATTAATTGCCTTTGAAAGGCAAAATTCAACCAGGTGAGCGATTCAGGCTCCTAGGACCCTCTTGTTCATGCATGGCATCAATAAAAAGATCATCTTTATTTGAAGCTGGTGAAACCTTAGCTTTATAGGGTATAAAGGTCAGGAGAGTTGATGATACGTAAGCTTTATGGGGTATTATAGGTCAGGACAGCTGATGTTTTGTAAGCTTTATGGGGTATTATAGGTCAGGACAGCTGATGATGTGTTGGCTTTATAGGGGGTATATAGGTAAGGTAAGTTAATGATGTCTTTGCTCTACACAGAGTGGATTGAGGAACCAAATTTGTATTAATTATATAATTTTGTAACTCCTTCTTTATAGATTAAGACCTTTAAAGGAAGAATAATTTGGTAATGCCATTGTGCATCTGCTTTTTTGTGTATTTTTTAATATATGTGTAATGATATCTATGAAAATTTTATAGAAAATATAAGAAAAAATATGGTCAACAAGTGGTCTTCAGTGTCTTTCAAACCTTAGTATTGTTGGTTTAATTGTGTAAAACTTTCAGGACTCCATCAGCATTTGATTTGTGGTATGAAGAAAACAAGAGTGAACTTCTTGAAGAACAACCTGATATTTCTGATGAAGATAGAACACAAAAAGCTGCAGAGACATTCAGACAGCTACCAAAAGATGAGAGACAGGTATATACATTTAAAGTTTATGCTGTCTGTCTAGACTTGAAATATGGTTTTGTCACATACAATGGTTCCATAACCTTTGACCTTAAGGAAAAGGTAGTGCTTTTTTTCCTCCTTTTTACTTACCTGGCCTGAAAGGCATCTGACGTTAAATTTTCTTTAAAAATCTTCTCCTCTGAAACCACTCAGTGGATTATTACTGAATTTGGGAACCAGTATTCTTTGGGAATCTTTTTTATAAATTATATCAATTGTATTGATCAAGCATAAAACATAGCTGCTGTTGCTGTTTTTAGATCACAGGGGTCAAGTTGCCAATTTTACATATTACTGTGAATGTATGATTGTTCGTAGAGTACCAATTTTCGTTGGTTCGGTAAACCACAAAATTTGGTTCCGAACAAAAAGGAAAATTCTCATTGATTTGTATGATGGAGTTTTTTAAATCTCTACAAACTGATGTCTCACAAAACCACGAAAATCATAGGTGTTAACCTCCCGGTTTTTTTAGGGAGTCTCCTGTAATTTTACCTGTTCCTGGCTACTCTTGTTCACATGTTTAAAGATGGAAGCAGGTCTATCAGAACCAGATTCATTGACATGCCACCGATGAACATTGGAACATGGCAAATCTATTTTATGCCATACCAAGCATCACTTCTGTTAATACATGTATTATTCATTTTTTTTATTCATTTGTATATATCATGTATGTATGGTTTTGAAAAAAAAATATTAAAATCCTCTGTTCTGTTTAATTTATAACATAACAAAATATGTCGATAATGTTGTCACACAAAATCTCCTGCAATTTGATGATGGATTGCAGGATATCTCCCACATTTAGGTTTGACTAGGTTAACAGGTATGTGAAAATCATGAATAAAAGTGCTTTCACAGTATATCTGAAAACTGTAAGGTATTGGAAAATAAAAGTGGCCTTATTTCTTCAGCTTGAAGAGCTCTACTAAAGTCTGCATTTGGTTTAAGTTGTCAGGTGACTCCTTGTTAGAGACATTGCTCTTAAAGAGCAAAAAATGGCGATTTTTTTCGTTTTTGTTTTTTTTTTGGCAATTTTCTGCCAATATCTTGAAAACTATAATAGTTATACAAACTTTCATGTGATGAAATGATTCTTCTGACACGTCTTATAAAAGTCTCCATTTGGTCAAAGTTGTAGGACATTTCCTTGTTAGAGTTATGGCACTGGAAAGGCAAAAAAATGTTTTGTTTTGGTTTGTTTTTTTGTTTTTGTTTTTGTTTTTTTTTTTTTTTATAATTTTGGTCTTATCTTGAAAACTAAAACTTGAATTGGTGAAATGGTCCTTCTGATAAGGCTTACTAATGAAGACATTGTGTCAAAGGATGATTCCTTGTTAGAGTATTTACCCTTGAAAGGTGAAAAGTGAAGTTTTCAGAGCTTTTAGCTCACCTGGACTGAAAGGCCCCTAATATGCCATTTTGAGCATTTATATAGTTTTTGCCTGTTACTTAGAAAATGATAGCAGATAGATTACTCATGTTTAGGGCGAAAAATCATTTGTGCAAATTTTCTAAAAAAAATATCTGTTTCATATTCTTCAAGGTATGCCTAATGAAAATGATAATTTGGTCAAATTTCCCAGATATTGTCTGTTGTCATAAAAATAATAGTAGATAGATGGAAGAAGAAGAAGAAAAAAAGATTTTTTTAGTGTTGCCTGTTTTGTAGAAAAGATTGGTGATTAATGTGAATGGAAAAATGTTCAGTATAATAAGATCTGTCTTTGGTGTAAATTTTTTAAAAATCTGTTTACTTTCATGGAGTGTTATCTCCTGAAAATGCACTTTTGACAATTTTTTTCATTTTTTTTTTCTGTCATCTAGAAAACGAAAGTTGGTGAATTTGTATATACTTTACTAATTTTGTGATAATAGATTATGATATAAAAGGTAGAATATGGCATGAACTTCAGGCTCACAACAGGCTCTTGTGAGCGTCTTGTTTATAATTAAACCTGTTTAGTTTTTTTTTGTTTTTTTGTTTTTTTTTTCACCTTGCAATATTAGCTTTTGGTATTTGGTATGTCTGTTGACTAAGGCTTTGGAAATTTTGACAGCCCTTGTTAGTCATTTTATGAATATTCAGCAGATGAAGTGTTGTGTCAGTCTGTTATACTCATACTCAGATTGAGAATAAACTTTTTTTAAAAATTTTTTTTGTAATTATTTAAAGATAAATATTGGAATTTGTCTTATTTCATCAAATACTATGTCTGTTACAAAGTATCAGCATGAGTAAACAAAGGTAAGTTTTGACCACATACGGATGTTCTAACAAGTAACAAAACATCGTATTTCTCTCAAACAGCTGAGTGATGAAAAATGTTGATAAAAAGAAAATTGTGAATACATTTTGTATACTGAAAATACATTTCAATTACAGTTCAAATGGGTTGTTGACTCAAAGAAAAATAGGATTCAAGCGATTAATTATTAATTTCAAACCACGACTGATCTTTAGTTTCAGCACCTGCTTTCGTTACCAATGAAAGATCAGCTGGAAATTGGTGGATTTGTAAATCTTTTTCTTAATTTTATAAATCAAGTTATAAATATATGAAAATTCTCCTGGTCACTTAAATTCATTCGTATGTGTAATGGTGCTACACGTGTACCGTTAATTCAATTATGCAATCAACTAATCAGTTACAGGTAAATCACAGTCACAGGTGGCTGCACATCGGCTTATATTGACACACATCTGTCAAATAATTTCCAGTAAACAATTAGGAGACTAGTAGACAGGATGTTTATACACTAATAAAACATGCAGACTGTAATTTATAAGGGTTGACAATTATTTTATGTCTGACATTGAAAAATATTTGTTGGTCATTTGCAAAATTTGTCAGTGGATGACTGGCATTTTTTACTGTTTCCTGAGCCTCAGTGTACCACCTTAATTAAATATGTTGTGAACCATGCTTAATGACATTTAACCTTAGATTTCTTACTCCAGGGTCAAATCAGATGTGATGTTTTTATTTTTTGTTTTTGTTTTTGTTGTTTTGTATTTCTTATAAGGATATTATAGGAATAATCTAATTTGCTATTTTTGATCGACCTATATTTGTCCTTAAAAGTTTTTTTCATCACAATATTTTATCTAGGGGTCCATAGATTTGGAATCTGTCATATTAATATGATTGTATGTTTCCATGACATTTTTTTAAGATTTGTTCATAAAAACCCTCATCTATCTATTTCCAGGAATGGTTACAAAAGGCAAAACAGTTAAAGAGTGAAAATTCTGAGAATACCGAAACAACAGACAGCAAGAAACGGAAAAGAGATGATGACATAGACTCTGCATCTAAGAAGAAAAAAGACTTATCTGTTAACAATAAGCTTGCTGGGTTTGCCTTTAGTAAAGAATAAAATATTCTTTGTATGTAATGCAGTAACTTTGTTGAAGTTGTAAAATGTTTAATTTACTTTTGTGTAAATAGTAGAAAATCAGTTTGTTGAATTTGAAGAAAAGGAAGTGTAGTAAATTGATATCTAGTGCTAAGTCTAAACAGTGATTTGAATGTAAACAAAAAAATGGTATTCAATGATTTAATTCCACTACACATTATTATGGACAGGGTTTTAACAGATTTTTAAAATATAACAATTGATAGGGCTTTTGAGTATGGAGTAACAGAATTCAAAGTCATTCAGGAGATTTTTATTGAATTGGTGCAAAAATCTGTTGGATTTATGAACACTGTGAACTTTGAATTTATTATTTATGATGGTTACTGTAAAGCAATATTGTTTATTTATTTTAATGAGATTTTTGTTGGATATACAAGTATTTTATAACACCATCATAGATAGCAATAAAACTTGCAAAATGTGATTTTTTTTATTCTTCTTGATAAACAAATAGTTATGAATTTGATCCAAGAAGAAATAACTTCTTCCTGGGGGATACTTATTCAGTGATAATAGAACTTCTTCTTGGGAGAATACTTATTCCGTGATAATAGAACTTCTTCTCAGGGGAATACTTATTCAGTGATGATATATATTTAAATTTTGATTATGAACTGGACTTGCTGAAGTCTTTGAGATATCATAACATCAGTCCTATGAAAATCTTCTCAGAGCCATTTTTTTTTTTACCAGTGATGAAGGAAAAAAGTATTTGTGGTGATGAATTTTCCCATTGTCTTGATTGTGAAACTGTAGATTTACAGTATTTTAATTGAACACATAAATGTATGGACAGTTAAAAGGGATGGTAACCTACTCATAAATATATCATTTTTACTTCCAAGTTGAACAGAAGATTAATGGTCATCATGAACTCATGGATCATAACAGTGTATACATTTGCACCATGAGAACCAATTTGTTTAATGTATCATAGTTTTCCTTTCCTCTTTCATCTACCCAAACTTGACTTTTTGTGAACAGGTCGTCAGGTGTTCCTAGAAAAGCAGCGGATGCTTATCCTACCGGTGCATCAGGTTCATGCTCCCAGTTTTTAGTGCAGTGTAAGTTGCTCACTAACTTATGTTACTTTGTATGTATTATTTTGGTTATTTTATTTTCTTTGTTGTGTGTCTTTTTTCCATGTCATGTATTTGATTACATTCTTTTGATTTCCGCTAGAATCTTTGGTTCCCCTGATTTCTCTTACTTCAAGTCTAGAACTTTTTTTTGCCTAGTAAGAAAGGTGGAGCAATTAATCTTAACCAGTACAATAAGAAACGTTGACAGGCGTAGATGTTAAGTTGGTCAGGCTGTGTCTAATTACGCTCCAGGTTCCATCACACCACAACTATGATGAGCAACTTGGTGACATTCAGATTTATTTATTTTTTTTTTGGTAAGCATTCCTGATACTTAAACCAAAATGAAGTGTGACTGATTGTGCATGCCATCTTGTATTGCTTATAATTGGTAATGTTGATAGATTCCAGTGTCAACCAATCACTAGATATTGTTTACCCATCGAAATACCGATTTTCAAGACGGTCAACAATATCAAACACTTCTTTTAGAGCTCAAAAACTTTGTTCCATCGACCTAGAGTAAGTTTATGATAAAAATCATGACAGCAAATTGGTATCCGAGTTTAGCTGGTACAGGATAAAATGTTAATGTTGAAAAACTTGCTTACTAATGACTAGATTAACAATGTACATCAGGTGAACCCTTGGTTTCATTCATGTCTAATGTTTTTTACATTAAAACAATCAGAAGACCTGTATCCAACACGAAATCTTTTACCTCTTAATCCAGTTTTATACTTGAGCAATTATGTCTGTATGTGTATTCCTTTTCCAAATTCAGGTCTTGTGTTTTTCTCTAAGATAGATTTTCATCATATTACTGAGTCCCTCTACAGCATCATACACACCTTCTCCTGTTGTTCCTACCGTTCCTATTATATCCCACATTCTATCTAGCTCACATAGGTGGAGGCATGAAGAGATTTCAGTAATGGACAGAGCATCTGTTAAGAAATAAGTATTTTTAAGTGTAACTTTTAATATGACATGTTTTAAAAGTCCATAAATGAAATACAGTCGTTCAAATAGGAAAGAAATTCAAATGTTAAGCTATTCTTACAAATACTTTGAAGTTACTCATCATCTTTCTATATTTCTTCTTCATTTTTGCAATATTACAAATCTTAATTTTCCTATTTTCCTACTTTCTCAGTCCGCCTCATAACTTTACCTACATTTGGAAATCGATGGTAAAGGAAAACAATTGACCAAACGCGACGACTTTTCTTTCCATATTGTCAAATTTCCTTTCATCTGTGGCAATATCCCTTCAGCACCTGCGTTTGGAATTTTCATAACACAACTCATACGTTCTGTCACTAAAGAAATTTTATGGTCGTCATCATGAACTTGTGGATCTTTACGGTGTATCCATCTGCACCATGAAAACGTAATAAGTTTCGTCTTTCGTCTACCCTAGACTTGACTTTTTATTAGCAACTCGGCGGGTGTCTCTAGAAAAGCAGAGGGCGCACTTGGTCCATGCTCCCAGTTTTTAGTGGAGTCCGAGTTGCTCATTAACTTTTGTTATTTTGTATATGTTATTTTAAATACTTGTCTGTTTTCCGTGTCTGGTCTTCGTCTTTGGACTAGTTTTTTTTTTATTTCCGCTAAAATCTTGGTTCCCTTGATTTCTCTTCTAAAACACGATTCCACACGAAAGGTAAAATCAGTCGTGTGATCTTATCAACCAATATTTTAATTTCTGTACAGAACAGGACTAGAAGATAGGATATGTTGAGAAAAAAATAGACGGGTCCGTAAAGGATATGATTTTCAAACTATTGTCTTTTTTCCCCTTGTTTCGACCCCTAATTGCATCCCTACATAAACGCTAAGTCATTTTAGAATATTTGTATTACATCAAATCTTGTCTATTTTATACTTGGCATTACTATTCCGAATCCGGTCCACTGGAATTGTAGTGATAATGCTGGTAGTTTTGATTGGTATTGTCATTCTTGAATATGATCTGGGCTCGTTTTCAGTAACTGCGAGAATTCTTTAAGTAGATACCTCATTTTGTTTATATGGTATATGTTTAGGTGTTCCATGGAGAAATAGGAGGTAGTATTGTGTGAATAATAAGGTGAGTTTGTGTGTCGTTTCAGTTCGTTTTTGACCTTGCATTTAAGGGGGGTGGTTAAGGCCTTATAAAACTAGTTTTACCCCATTGCATATTTCGCTGCGCCTATCCACAGCTAGGAGATTTCATAAATGTGTCTTCGTACTGTATTTTACTTTTGGTTGTACAATACAGTTAGGTCATTTCTGAAAATTTGGTATCATTTTGTTGAAATAAATCTGTTTGAGGCAGTCCACACAGAAATTTCAAGTGTTTTGTCTTAAAAAAAGTGCATATTTTTTTAAATCCTTGGTGTGTGGAGGTTCAAGTCATTTATAAGTAATTTAGTGATTATTGTTATAAAATCCAGTAGCCATGGTACCATACTGGAAAAAAATATTACTGAGTTTTAGTACAAATCAGAGGTGCCTCTCCAAAACTAACAGCCAAATACTATGTTTTATAAAATATCAGGCACTTAGACACTACCACAAGATGAAATCATGAATTGAGTAGGGGAAAAAGATGGTAAAATAAAAAGACCCTTTTCAATTCATTCTCTCGCAATTTTAGTTCCAAAAGTTCTTGCAAAATACGTTATTTTCAAAATCAGCCATCTGATGCTGAGGAGAGAGGGGACATGGAAATGTCTGCCGTCCGTCCGTGTTTTCCGCACTTTTTTGTAATGCTTTTACCAAATAAGTCTGTTTTTTTGTATGTGACCTTAATATGAAGAGTTACAGATTAGTTCGACTTTGGTTACGGTTGAATGATTTTCACTGAAATTATGGCTCTTGGACTTAAAAAAATTCAGTGAATTTACAGTTTTCCGCACTTTTTTGTAATGCTTTTACCAATTGATTCTATATTTTGTATGCAGTCTCACTATGAGAAGTTACAGATTAAGTTCGACTTTGGTTACGAATGATTGATTTTTGAAAATTTCAGTGAATTTAAAGTTTTCTACACTCTTCTGTAACGCTTTTACTTGATCTATTTTTTGTATGTAGTCTTACTATAAGATGTTACAGATTAAGTTCGACTTTGGTTATGGTTGAATGATTTTTACAGAAGTTACGGCCCTTGGAATTAGAAAACTTTGGTGAATTTAAAGTTTTCTGCACTTTTTTTACGTGGGGGACATTGGAACGCTGTTCTTTTATTGCTTTCATTTTGAAGAAGTGTCATCGTTGTTACCGTGGATTTCATTACCTTTGTTGTCTGGGCCTCAGAGAGATCACTGAAAAGGTGTGTTTGCACTTGTAAAAGACCTTTCGGCTACCCCTGAAAGTAATTCTTATTTTGTATTTAGGTGATACTCAGGTGCTTTTGTTGCATTTCACCTTATCCGTTCTGTTTTTTTTTTCTATGATTCAAACATGAAATACTCAAAGTCTGATGCTATAATGTTGCAATTTCTGTCGAGTTTGGAGGATAGGTGATTGTTGAAATACCTTTGGGAACAAATTGTGTACTACTCATGTGAGAATTGTTTTTTTTTAAATCCCTGACATAAATTAAGTCACTTTTGCATGGGAATGGTTACATTATGTACCTGGCAAGTCCTGTTTATTTGCCATCACTACTAGCGGTACTCCAACCAGCTTTTTGTTCCGAAGTATGATATTCAGTTCCCGGCATGACTCTGGTAAAAAATCCTTGTCAGCACTATCCACAATGAACAATATACCTGGAAAAGGCTGCCTGACTAATTATACACATTTCACATTCCTAATATCAGTACGCATAATATTGATGTTAGTCAACGTCAGCTAAAAGTTCGAAAGACGTCGCATCTGCTTCTTGCAATTTTCAACAATATTAAAAAAGTAACAGTTTATCCGCAACCAGACGTAAAACAAATGGAAAGGTCAATATCAATAGGAGAATCTAAAGGAGCCCCGGGCATCATCATGTGGTAATAACCCTCGTCACTTTATAACACACATCAATGCATACAACATGACCATGTATATACAAATAGTTCATTCTTTCTTAATATGTGGGGAGGGCATTTGCAATAAATTTACTATCCTTGGGAATTGATAATGCCCTCGGCTGTGGCTCTTTCATGAAATATCAATGTTCTTTGGACAGTCAGTTGATCATGATATTATATATATAAGCGTAACCTCTTAAAGTGTGCGTTCCTTTTTTATGCGGAATGGCAGGCGGAACTAGAATATGTATTCTTATCACGTTTTTTTTCGCGTGGGAGACTAAAAAAAGTCAAACTATTTTTTTGTCCAAGAATCATGTAATTTATGCATGTATAGACTGTTATAAGTTTTTGTTCCGCAACCTACCCGTAGTTACACTAAAAAAGTGTTCCCACATGCTCCGTATCTTGCCAGGTCCCCCCACATCCCATGCTGTTATCCTCACATTTTGTCCAGACTTAACCGTCTCGATAGGCATCCCAATCACTGGTTCGCTCTTTATGTTGCCTTGGAGTTCCATTCTTTTGAGAATTGTAGATTTGCCTTGCAAAAATGAAAAAAAACAGGTTAACTCTACCAAACAAAAAAATATTTAGGGAACAAGGTACGCCTTTGTTAAGCGAGGTAACCATATTTTGAAATAATTCAGTCACTAAGTTATGGATGTGCCTAGAAAAAAAAAGTTCTGAACACTTGGCAGATCTAGGATTTGAATGATTTTCTTCTTTACTTTCCTTTATGACAACAATAAAGCACATTTCTCTTCAGTTGGCAATTACATGCATTATTATTGTTTACTTCATTTCCAACGATGAGTTTGTAAAAAGTGCATAACTTTGGATGTATCTCTATCTGCTTGATTACATGTACTTTAAAGCGTACATTGTCTGCTTGTAGATAATATTTTACCTGAATTCTGCAGTCCGATGATGATTACATGTGTATTTACATGCCTCTGGAAATCGGTAAAGAGTTTATCAAACTTGGACGGTTTTCCACCCATTTATTGACTTGCACCTTATATTATAAAATAAAAAAAAGTTTAACGATACTAGGACTAGCGTATATGTCCTTTTACTACATGCATTGCAGGGGTGTAGGAATGACCCTGTTTGTCTGTCCACAAATCTTGTAAAACTGCTCGTAAACCAAAGGGTTTAGGGGTGTAAAGCGATAAGGCAAATTTACATGAAGAATGTATTATTGTTTGATGTATTCCAACTGCAGGGGGTGATTTATGGGTCAAAATGTTCCACGCTTTTGTTAGTTTAGTTTTTTTAGTTTAAACATATTTTATTTGTAATAAACAAAAAGGATTGGACAAAAGTAAAACATACTTACGAGGTCCTCTCCCATATACAATAGCAATGTACAATATTTTGTCAAACCGAGCATGCATCAATTACATTTTTCAAACACTAGATAAAAAATAAAGTGAAAAATAAGACATAGAAGAGAAGAGTTTGAGAAAAGGAAAGAAAAAATAAGAGAGTTGAGAGGAATGTGGTGATGGCGAAGAAAACATGGGCATATCACTATTTCATCAAATTTCACCAAACAACAGAAAATCTTTTAGTTTCTTTGATATATCTATGGACATGTTTTATTAAACGAACATTTTGATCATAAGTTAAATTTGAATTTCCATGAGTCAAAAGATTTACATTCAATGGAAAGTCATCGGGCAGCCAACTAATGTTATTCATAAGGATTACTCAAGTGTTTTCGTGTAAGGGACAGTTAAGAAAGAAATGATGAGCATCCTCAACATCTCCGCATCTACACAAAGAACTACTTACGGTATTGACTCTACATAAGTCATAGTTTAAAGGAGAAGCAGAACATCTTAATTGTGTCCAAATAATATTCAGTTTTCGTTCACCAATAGAATAATAATTAGGAACTAGTGGTTTGTGTGTATCCTTTTTTTAACTCTGTTTTAAATTTGGAAATAGTGTCTAATTGTCGAGTGGATACATCAAGTTTATTCCATTCTTTATTAGTAGCAGGGAAAAAAGACTCGCTTGTTACAGATAATCTACAAAATGGCTGTAATATGTCATCTCCGTTTCTAAGGGGATAATTAGTAAGGGATTGTACTTTGGGTGGTATTATGTCAAGCAAATAAGATGGGGCATTTTTATGTTCAATGTTATAAATCATTTGTAACTTTCTTCTTTTGCGTCTAATATCTAGTGGTTCTCAATTAACTTCTTGATATATTTTTTCTATCTTTGTAAAAATAGGTAAACCCGTGACAATTCTCGCTGCTTCTAATTGAAGTCTTTCTAATTTGGAGGTATTACATACACCACAATTATCCCAAACTTCAGGTGCATATTCAAGTAAAGGTCTTATATATATTAAATATAACTTCTCTAAAGTTTTTCTAGTAAGTTGATACTGATCACGCTTTTGTTATAAAGTATCACTTTCTGTAAGAACCAGGCAGTGGGTGAAACTTGGTGTGAAATGACCCACCACTTTGACAATGTAATTGAACTTTTCAACCTTAAGGCAAAGACATATTGAAAAGAAAAAATGAGTTATAACTTCATTTTAAAAATAAATGTCAAAAACCTCAGTTTTCTTACATTAAAATAAAAAAAAAATCCAAACATATTCACTGCTACAGAGACCAAAATAATGGTCATTTTGAAATTCGGGGACTTTCTTGAATAAACGTATATTGTTAGGTCAGAGGTCAGTGTGTTCAGATTACCCATTTTGCCTGATTCTTACAAAGACTCGTACTGGATTTTAAGACTGATTCAAAGTTTTGAAAGTTCCATATAATCCTTCTTCTAGTGAAGAAAAAAGTTGCCAACACATTCCATTGTAACTCATATTCAGTGCCAATCGATAAATTAAATGCCCCAACTAACGTTAGATTACAAGAAAATAAAGATACTCTTCGACCATCGCCATATTAAGTTTTGCACGAATCTTAGGCGGACGTGTATGTCCATTAGAAACGGCGTATAAAGCTTGCTTACATTATCTTAAAATTATAGTAATGCTTTGTTATGTTTTTCTTTTTCATAATTACATACAAAATACGTCATTAGAATGCTTCTAAATAAAAAGAATTCTAAATTCTAGAGAAAATGTCGTAGTAATGTAACCATACCTCGTAAATTCAAGCTCTACATTCCCTGTCGCCTTATAAGTGCCAGTAGATCGATCTAGAATCAAATCAAATTGTTATCATGAATGATATTGACGAATGGCCCTGTCATAAAATAACCATTAATACATGTACAACGTACAATTTCAAGTTACATACATTTATGTGTAATCAATAAAATGTCCAAAACACGGCGCATGGAAGCAGAATTATTACATCGTTGTGATTTAATATCATTGCTCCATACTGATAATTACGTAAACGAGACAATACGTTGTCACACGGTTCGATCGTCATGATTACCAAAAAGTACATCAGCTATGTTTAAGAACTTATGTCTGCTATTGCTTGCTAATGCTAAATTGGGTGGCTTAGGTTGTAATCTAATTTTACCAATAAGTTAGAAAAAGCCTCAGTCATACCGTACGTCACACTGCGGATACTTAGGTTTCAAACATACGTTCGAAATTTACTAGATAGACGCTGCATTTATATATACTGGCCCCAAAATTAGATAGACCAATCTAAAGAACGGAAAAAATAATAAACTACCATTCAATTAACATCAGAAATTGTCTATATCGGTTGACATTTACTAGAGAATGTGGTATATATGCCTACATAGATATGTGAACTAAATTGATTGACTGATTCCCACAGTGTGGACTCATAGGCCCTTGGGACCAGGATTTTTTTTAATCACAAAAAAAAAATAATAATAATCCTTTTGTTTCCATATTTGAACTAATATGTGTGTTCTCAGACATGTCCGATTGCTATTTAATGTTGTTTATACTATGCCCAGTTTTTGTCTATCTACTTCTTTAACAGAAGTATGTGGACTATCTACAACACAACAATTTTGTTGGTCCAAAAAATACCTTGGATAGCAGAAGGAACATTGGACAAATAATGTCGAGGTCCAAAACACTGGAATTTATGGGAAAAATGACAAATATAGTTTGTCAGAATAAGCTATACTTCGTTGCTTACTTTGGAAAATTGATCTTTCCACAATAAAACTATTTAGGAGTTATATGACTTAACGATTTAAAAAAAGAATTGTCTTAGAAAGTCGGTAATTAAGCTCACTTGGAAGCATGAATGAGGTGAAATTATAAAAGGGGAACGTGTCAAAGACGCAACAACCGTACCAAACTGGAAGAAAATCAACCATCAACAGTCTGCGGGGCTTCCAATAAACTGTCAGAAATTTCTCACGCTTCGACTGTCCCTGAAACGATAAATAAGCCGACATTGGCATCACCTTATATCCGAAGTTAATTAGTCAAATATCGCATTCATGGTTTAAGATGCAAATAGGTGATCAGTCATAATTAGCTGGAAGATGAAGAGTAAATACCAAATATGAACGTTAACTGATAAAATGTACATTCATTAATAGATTTTATAATTGATGATTCATTATGTCTCATATATATCCTTGTAAACTTCCTCCTGGATAGTCTGGTTTACTTTAGATTCTATATGATATACATACTTATGTAGTTTATTATGGGATTTTTATTGTCCAAACTGAAGTATGCGTGGAATATTACGTTTGGAAAACCAACTCCGTTCAAAATAGTAATGCTTGGTCTAGATGCTGCAGGTAATATTTTAGTGATTTTTACATTTTTTTCACAATCTAAAGTACATATATGATAGAGACTATATGGGTATTAAGTTCGGAAAACGTTTATTTAAAAAAAAAACTGGAATGGTCCGGGCATTCAACCGGTCAATGTTAAATTATCATATTACAATGGGAACAAACTGCGCACCTCTTTTGGTTCTAAATTTTTTCGAGGACGACTTTATTCTAGTTTTAAGGCCAAAAAGAAAAGAACGTAAGTCAGTCTGGAGTCTTATATAAATGATGTTCTTTCACTGAAAAATTCTTGCTTTGGTGATTATAATCTCCAGCTAATCTTTTTCAAAGAGCCTGAAACTAAAGACACTACAGACACACCTAAGTTTGCATCGTATCTTGCCTTTCATCTCTGAAAGGCTGTAAATAATCTTAATTTAATTAACATATTTTGTTTAAAAAATGTACGTGTTGTATATATACTCCTAAGGTCAAGCTGCAGTTGACCCCGATTGTCTAACTAAACACTCGCAAGTTGACCCAGATGGTCTGACCACAGGGGGTTGCTCCCACTATCAAATATATAGCCCGACTAGTATTCGTGTTTATATACATCTGATACGTATACTGTTCAGATCAAACGGTTGCGTCTAGGCGCTCCAAAAATTCGTATGATACTTCTAAGTACACGACGAAGAAACATTTCAGATATATTTTACGTTGCGGATAAATATTTTTCCAGGAAAATCGACATTACTGTACAAACTGAGAGACCAGAATGTTGTCACGATACCAACTGTTGGATTCAATCTTGAAGTTGTCAATCCATTTCAAGGAGTGTTCTTTTCTGTTTGGGACATTGGCGGAGGCGACAATATCAAACAGCTGTGGAGACAGTATTTCCAAAATACAGCAGGTTCTTTTTTTGTTTTAATTATTCTCTAAAGAATTCAGAGCTCTTAGATAAACTTTAAAAAAATAAGAACTGATGTATACTAATGAGAATGAAGACGGGAAGTTTAAATTGACATTAAAAACAAAATGTAAATTAACAGAATGCGAATTATCAAACACTAATTAGTTTTTAGATGCACGCCTTTTCATCGAAATTTTTCAAGTTAAGGAATGAATCGGACCGAGTTTCTTTGTAAATTATTTCAGAGAAAGTTACATTAAATACTTAAATTTCTTACACATTTATACCTTAATAAGTGATTGTGATTGAAACCACCTTGTCAGTTCGTCCGTTACACTTTTCTGTAACAGATTTCCTCGCTTATCTACTCCCTATTAACTGTACGATTTATCAATTTTAAGGTGATGCATCATTAAAATGACAGTTGGTGCAATATTTAAATTAATTTTTTTTCGCGTCTGCGATTGCAAAAATGAACAGCTGTCGACAAGATAGTGGTAACATAATGAAAGTTGAAAAACACAAATTATGCCAGCTTAACAAACCAAAGACTGGACACAGGCGTAAATCCAAGGACGGGCTTCTGGACACACGCCCCCTTACAATTGGAAAACTTTTTTTTTGCAAAAAATCTTGGATTTTCACAAATTCTTCCTCAAAATGTTGTTGCCTTTATTTCTATTAACGCCCCAGCCTGAAATCGTGGATGCGTCCGTGGGCCCTAAGCACCGTGCTCATAGAAAACAGTAATAAACCTACAAATGCACTAAATACATCATCACACAAAGAACATACCTTAATCAACATAGGAAATCCTAAGGATCAATTATCAGTCGATGCTATTCTATTTTTGCTTAAAGTGACACCATGCAACAAGTCGTGAAAAAACATTTTATTTAAAAAGTCAAATCTTCTAGGGATCATGTTTATTGTGGATAGCTCAGACACGGATAGACTATCAACGGCTAAGGAAGCTCTTTATAAATATATATTGGAGTGTGAAGAAGCCAGAAACATACCAATTTTTGTAGTTGCCAACAAACAGGACATATCTGGTAAGTATATAATGTATTAGCCAGGAAAATATTTCATATAGTCTAAAGTTTAATACATAGGAACCGGCGTGTAAAGGGAGAAAAATAGATATACCTAAGTTTGAACGAGGGGAACTACCGAGAACACATAAAGTACATCAAATGAAATAAAAGCCGCATTTAAAATGTACACACAGAGAAAACAAAAAAATCGAGAATGAACTCAAGTACCACTGAATCGAAATCGAACAATTCCTGCATCTTTCAATATTCTTTTAAGGTAAAGACCGATGAAAGAGCAAAAACATTAACGACAAATTGTGGTATTTTGTCATTTTGAAAACAGACACTCCATACCGGTCAATCATGGCCATGGTGACGACCGAATGACCTTTGGAGTGTCAACCTTAAATATAGACAGCATATATCTTGGTAGTTTTTTGTAAGGATTATTATATAGGAAACGATATTTGAAAATGGGAAAATTCGTCGCATTTTTCTTTCAATTTCGAGATGAAGAGATGAAGGCAGACTTCAGAGTGTATGTTTTGTCCTTAATTTGAAGCTTTTTAGGATGGATAAGGTGAAAGTTGTTGATGATTTTTCGGTTGCATTCCGAATCATTTTTATACTTTAATTTATCTCAGCCTATGGTAACTGCGTGTAGATGCAATAAATCACGTGAACTACCTTTGTAAGTGCTACGGGGTCTCGGATATAGCTGTTTTGGTAAGTGATATATCACTCTGAGGTAGCCAATGTGCTATCTGTGAAGGTGCTATTTCGCATACAGGGAAGCCAATGAACTTTCTTTAGTTGATATATCGCCTACAGAGGTAGCCAATGAACGATCGTTCATGGTGCTATTATGCCTAAAGAGGTAGCTCTTTTTTTGTAGTTGCAATGTCTCCTACAGTTGTAGCCAATGAACTATCTTTGCAAACCATAACAGACAGAGAGTGGTTTATTCATGGAGGAAGCGGAAAAACAGGATTTGGGTTGACTGAAATTATGAGAATAATGAAGAATACTGTCAAATATCCGAAAAGATAACCCAGGACCTTGCACATGTAGAGAGGTAACCTGATTGAAGTTGAAAAGATTTTAGTGCTGTAGTGCAAGAACTCTAAAAGATACTAAAATTAGTTTTCTTCTTATAAATTTCTCAGATCGGTTAGAGTTTTTACAAAGTATCGACTGATAAAGGTCGCTCTCAAAATATGCTTCGACTGATGAAGTCGCCCTCAAAGTATGCTTCGGCTGATAAAGGTCTCTTTCAAAGTGGGCTTCGACTGATAAAAGTCGCTCCCAAAATATGCTTCGACTGATAAAGGTCTCTCAAAGTGGGCTTCGACTGATAAAAGTCGCTCTCCAAGAAAGTAAAGAATTGGTGTGCGAGATACTGTTTATATAAATATCAAACTACAGACAAACGTTATTAGCAAATAAACACTTTATGCACAAGTGAAACAAGTAGAACATTTATAAGAAAATAAAAAATCAATCACGAATGAAAAAACGTGCATGTACAGCTCGTCCTGAATTACTTCCTCTAAATTCTGTACGTTTGAAAACACCGCAATGCAACAGGGTTACTTTATGTCCATATCAGGGAAAAAAATTAGAATTCAACACTTATTTGTGATCTCCCGAAGTGTTTTCACCTAAATACACTTATTCCCTTTTTATTTGTAAATTTGTGATCCCGAAAGTGCATAACTTAATGATCTGAATTATCCCCTCTGTTCATCTTCAAACTTATTATACTCCATTTTGCAATATCACATTAACTTTATTAAATGTTCCCATTTTGCACTTTTATCCGATTCAATTTGAGGGTTTCAAAACGCGAAACATGGACTTACGGGGACATGGGGAAACCCATCTCTTATCCGTTACTCCTCCTATATCAGAATGGATTGGAATGAAACTTTCACATAATCTTTATTGCATGTTCCCATTGTGCACCTTCTATTTTAGAATTTGAACCAAATCAAAATATAGGTTAAAAGGTGTTATCAAATGGGGTAGTGCTGACCAGTGAACTTTACTTTTTTTTCAACGAGAATCTAAGAGTAGGATTTAGAAGTATATCAAATTTGTTCTTGTTATTAAATCGTCCTTTTCAACTTTCATTGTGTTTTTTTTAAGTGACGTTACCTGACTTAAAAAAAAAACTCCCTTTATCCTCATCTCAATTCCAAAACAAACAAAAAAAAATCTTAAGGGAGCAATGATTTGATTTTTATAGGGGGTAGGATAAATTTTTTTTATCTTGCCTTCTTACTTTTTTTTAAAATATAAAACAACAAAAAAATGTAAGGGCAGTAATCGATCCTACTTTTTTTTTCTTATGACCTGTCCTGGCTTTTGATTTCTTGAAAATTTCAATCCTACCTTTTTATTTCAAGTTTGATCCTAGACCCACCCCTATAATAATGGTAGTGCCTTAATGTAGAAATACAGACAATTCAGAAAAAAAAATCAATAGACAACTTATCATAGATATTTTGATATTGATTGGACACACAATTTTTTACATATCAACTGTATTGTCTGCAAATTCAGTGTAGTTTCTATTGAATTGATGCAAAATCATGTTCATAATGCTAAAACTATGTAGTGTGGATAAAGAAATCATTTGCGCTAATATACATCTACCTATACAGAAAAATTGTAAAAGACTTTAAAGAACAACCAGCCTTAAATAGAAAAAAAAGGTGATATGTAAAATTACGAAATAATACAATAACTGATGTTAGGTGATGGAAAACCTATACAACCACCATACTCGTGTGTGTATGTATGTGTGTGTGTGTGTGTGTGTGTGTGTGTGTGTGTGTGTGTTGTGTCGATCTTCTTTGTATGTTGTCATCTTGAAATTTTGTTGGTTCGTTGTTATATTCGATGCTTCATTTGTGTCTTACCTCTTACGACGTTTAGTTGGCTGATCATTTCGCATATCAATATCCGTGAAACAAATTCAAATACACACTCTATAACAGTCACTTATGTATCAACATTTACACACAATACCAGTTCTGTACATTATATAGTAAACGTGAATTTAAATAGTTCGTATTAATATCTTTATTTAAATCCAAGTACATGTGTGTATATTTACGAAGGTTTCGTAGACTAAAAACGTTTGTCTTGCTTGTATACACAAAAGACGGAAACATCTAATTTGCCGGCCTGTATTTTTACAATTGGACTAACTCTTTTTCTAGAATTTCAATTTTCCATTTTTGTGTTAATGGTCGAAAAGGAGATATTTAAAGCTATTTTGTTCCTAGTATAAAGTAGTCCTTGTGTTTTTGTTAGGTCAAATAAAGTAATTCATTAAACTTTTATATCGTGATTGAAAATAGGACCAAAAACAAAACAAAACAAAACAACAACAACAACAACAAAAACAAAAACAAAAACAAAAACAAAAACAATCAATAAAAAAACAACAAAAAGACCCCCCCCCCAAAAAAAAAAAATAAAAATAAAAATCAGAATATGTCACGACCCCTACATTTATAATGATAACAGAAAAGTGCTGTTATGGATTAAAACATGCTCACTTGACTTATCAAGCAAAAAAAAAGGAAAGTGTTAACCTCCGATATAATGCAAACAAAATTAATTATAGCTAGAATCAACAATAGATGTGGGAAAAACATAGTATGTATATTATAGTTACGCTGATAAGTGTTATTTTATTTAGCAGAGGCAAATGCGTTGTCATCGATTCATGGCCACAATGACATTTCAACTAAATGATGGACATTTGAAAAAAAAAATAAAATCTCGGTCTCAATCACTTTTTGCACAAGTCTTTTTATGAATGCGTGTTTTCATAATATATATGTTTCGCGTAATTAGGCGAAAATATCTTTTTTTAAGTCTACGACAATGAGCTCAGTGGTCTTTCGTATATTATGTACAGTCAATATGTTCTAACCTCTAACCGATTATGCATCGAAGGAATAAATGTTTTTCGTCATACCAAATAAACTCTATGCAAAAAAACTAATAAGTGCCTCCTTGATTTTTGGAAGTGTTGTTGTATTCAACAGCTTATAATGGTATAGGTAAAAATGCCTCCTTTATTGTTGTATAAAAGAATTAATATCTCTACAAAACCATTGTTCAGGATTAATTCCTGCCTCAAAATTCAAACAAAAGTCAACCAATTTTACGCACAGAATAGAATAGAATAGAATATTTTTATTGTTCGAATTAAGGACTCATAAAGGGCATTAAAATAACGTTAAAGTAGGTCGTGAATCGGGAACGAAAAATTAGAAATGATGACGGAGACCGTCTTGTATGTGGAACAACACGCATCATCTTCCCTCTTAAAAATCAAAGTACTCATGTACTGAATCAATTTATATCGATCGTTTGAATATTTACGCCTCAAATAATCGTCAAATTGCAAAAAATATGGAATAAAAAGAAAAGTATGAGGTTCGAATTCAAATGTATCTCAACGCAAGCTTATTGTTATAAATTGTTAATATTGAACCATTTGTTTTGTTTTTAAATTCACCATTCTGATTACGAAGGACATTTAAAAAAACACACACACAATTTCATAACAGAGTGCCAGTTTGGTTACTATTCAGCTTTGATATCGGTTTACATAACACCTGACCATAAACTGACACAATTCCCGAAAAATGCGTTATCGAAATTCCATGCCATCGTCCATGCAAAGTTTCATTTTTACTTTTTCATCTCCAGGCTTCCGATGCCACGACGCGGTAACCATTTTGAAAATACACGATACAGTTGGTGATACGGCAGGATGGTTTCGGGAGTTATGCTGCCCTTTTGTAAAAAAAAATGCCAAAATATGAACCCTGAAACCTCTTTTCTTTATACAAGTTTCTTGATCGAAACCACCTCCCCTTTTATCCGCCAGGTCATGCATGAAACATCTGAGGACAGCTACCGTATAGCGGGTTATTTTCGCGGTGGTTTTATTTTCGCTTATTTTCGCGGTGCGACGGAAATCGCGAAAATAAATTCCGCGAAAATATCCATCTATCGGAATACATATTTTCAACTAAATAGCAAGGGGACTTTCCATATTTCCTAACGGTAGACGGATCAATATGTATTTAAATTGTGAATACTTTTTAAGATCGATCAACCCCGACATTCTAGTCCGATGTCATGAATGAATCTCACTACATTTCACACAAAATAGTATTACGACAGGAATGCTAAGTAAAAGTTGAAAATGAGCATCTTAAATTTTTTCAAGCCGAAAACCTTTGTGCCTTCCGAAAAATCAGAATTGGCTGATGTAGTGGGTCCAAGTGCTTTGAAAGAAGCAAATGAGCGTGTGATTGAAATCATAGGAAGTCCGTCTATTAATGCTAGTCAAAATGCAAGTTCAGATAAAACACCCACTTCGACGAAACGAGGAAAAGATCTTATTTATACGCCACAAGATCGGGCAGAAATTGGAAAATACTGTTCACAGAATGGACCAGCCTCAACCGTTAGGAAATTCAGTGGAAAGTTCCCGAAATTAGCTGAAAGTACTGTTCGTAGCATGAAAAAGGCGTATGAAAATTCCTTAAATTCACGAAAAAGAAAATTAGACTTTGACGGTGAAATCTGTGAACTGCAACCCAAAAAGCGAGGTAGACCTTTACTCATAGGAGCAGAACTTGATGCTAAAGTTCAGAAATACATTAACGTTTTGCTTGACAATGGAGCCGTTATCAATACACAGATCGTTGTTGCTGCTGCTAAAGGCATTTTGACCGGCACTGATAGGAGTTTATTAATCGAAAATGGTGGCTCTATAGACATTTCTAAAGACTGGGCAAAATCTTTACTCTCTAGAATGAATTTTGTTAAACGCCGTGGTTCCACTGCATGTAAGAATGACAAAGTTGAAAATTTCGATAAACTTAAAGAGGAGTACCTTGATCGTATTGAAAAACTGTCAAAGATTATGATATACCCTCTACTCTTATCATTAACTGGGATCATGCAGGAATTAATATCGTTCCTGTATCAAATTGGACAATGGCTACAGAAGGATCTAAAACAGTCGAGATCAGTGGTTTGGGTGATAAGCGACAAATTACGGCAGTTTTTGCTGGTACACTTTCAGGTAAGTAAAATCTTATAAATTCGCTAATTTATAAAATTATCCATTAAATAAATTCTATTAATAATGATACATAATTAATTGTCATAAAATAAGAATAAGTGTTGATCACACATAACTGTGTATTCCAATTGGTATTTATCATTCCTCTATATTTCAATTCTATGACTGATGACTATTTACAATCTTGCAGAGTTTCATTTCTAGCTTAACATCAAATGGTTTATTATGCGTTCTAAACATAAATAGGCAACTTTAATACATCGGCACTGAAAGACTGGTTTATTCGAGTAAATACATAGAAAATAAACTCGTATTGATAAGAGGTTAGAGGTCAACTATTTTTTATTGGATCGTTGTTAATGCAATTCCAAATTAATAAGCGTATTTAGTTCGCAGTCAAAGTTGTTAATTTGGTTTGTTTATTGACGTAAACAACATAAGAGTTGAATTTTATATATTAGAAATACCTACAAAGGTGACATAACTATTCGCATTTGAACCGTAGTGTATGCCAATGGGACTTCTTTCCTGCAGTAGTGTAAGATAATTGCAGATGTTATCAGGCTTTACAAGTTTAAAGGCTCTGGCGACTGCTATATCAATTCTGATCTTCGGTCATTTGGATGATGTTGGGTGAGACTTTTCAAATTCATCATCCTTTTAAAGAGTAATCAAAGGAACCAAGGTTATAGCGGTAATCAAAAGAATGTAATCCAGGGACAAAGACCAGACATGGAAAACAGACATACACAACAAAGGACATAAAGTAACTAAAATCATACATACAAAGTAACAAAAGCAAATGAGCAACTCGGACTCCACTAAAAACTGGGAGCATGGACCAGGTGTATCGGTAGGGTAAGCGTTGGACTGGTTCCCGATCGCAATATTCAGTATGTTACAGGTATACAAATATAACTAGTAGGGAACCAGGATAGGTAAGTGTCCTCTGCTTTTCTAGAATCAACCACCGAGTTGCTCATAAAAGTCAAGTCCGGGGTATAGACAAACGAGGAAAGGAAAACTATGACTCGTTGAATAAATCAGTTTTCATGGTGCAGATGGATACTCCATAACGATCAACGAGTTTATGATGACGACCATAAAACCTCTGTAGTGAAGACTTCAATCTTGTAGCAACATAATCCTGTTCCAGAAGCCTATTTGTTAGAATTCTAGCACAATACAAAAGTCTGCGTAGTTTCGGCAAGCTCTGGCATAACGTATAAGTTGTGATATGAACACTCCATACGCAGGTGCTGAAGGGATGTTGCCACAGATGAAAGGAAAGTTGACAATTCTGAATGAAAAGTCATCACGTTTGTTCTGTTGCAATGTTCTCTTTTGATGTTTAGTAATTTTCTCTTGTTCTATGCTGGTCATTAAAAATGCCCGTTAATTAATATCCAACGGACGACGAGAGTTTTCCCGCCATTTCACATTTTGTATTTTCCAAGGTTTCCACAGATTTTATTAGAGATAATACCTATTCTTGATTTAAATTATTTCTCCACTAAGATGGTAAAATTAAAAAGCACACATTACTGAAAAATTGCCTTGGTGCAGGTACTAGTCTCAATCCTGGACAGATACAGAGCGGGACATGCATGTAGATTAAACCGCGCACTGTTATAGCTTTGTACAAGGGAATCATTTTAAGGGTTGGTAAAGTATCACCGTGCTAATATAGGGGATCTAAATGTTTGACAAAGGTTTAACGGGTATTTAAAAAATATTTGCATGTTGTCTTGGTACGATAAAAATAATAATATTCTAATGAATATGGCGGACCTTTTCTATTTGACAACATGATGAGACATTACTATCGCCGCATAATATAGATTCCAGTCTCGTATCGGTAGAGGTTTTTTTTACAATTTTCTCATTCCGTAGAGATAATATACTTCCATGGTAGATTGATTGATTGATTGATTATTGGGGTTTAACGCTCGCGTAGCAATATTTCAGCTATATTCAGGCAACGAATATGAAATTAGTGATAAAATGGACATGAAATAATGATGATGATTGAACGAAAAATGGGATGGGACACAAGGATAATAGATCGACAAATTTTGATTGCCACTAGAAAAAGGAAGGGATGGGTACGGTCGATCAATTTGGCCTCCTGTGGCGGAGCGCAATGGTTCCAACTCCTATCGAATACCATAGCAGCGTTCTTTAACGCACGAGGAACGTGGCATCTTTCCCAACACGGTGAACTGTGGTTTGCAGTCAGGTTTGCTGTATTGTAGTCTGACAACCCCAGCATGTAACACGCCAGGGGTACCCCATTCCACCACCTGGGGCACACAACACAGTTGCTCTGTGGGCAGAGCGCCCTATCCCCCGGCTAGGGTTTTGAGCACCTTTTACGACAAGCTTTGCGCTGCTTAGGCCTATTCTTTTGACACTCGGACTTGCACGGGGCTCCATGGTAGAACTTGCACCACTATATCAAACAATTCCAACAGGAATCGAACGTGCTTCGTGACTCATGGCTAAATGCGAATGATTGTTCTATATCTAAAACTTATACATTGTCATGGTGATCATGTTATAAATTAATGAGTATGAATTTCAGAGGTAGAAAGAAAGAATATCGTTTGGTTAGATCCTTCAATCTCAGTTTCCGCTATATAGATGACGTATTATCTTTAAACAATCCAAATTTCGGGGATTTGATACATCGCATCTACCCAAAAGAACTTGAGATAAAGGATACTACAGACATTGTGAAGTCAGCCTCATATCTTGACCTACACTTAGAAATCGATGGTAAAGGAAAACTATTGACAAACATGATGACTTTTCATTCAGAATTGTCAACTTTCCTTTCATCTGTGGCAATATCCCTTCGGCTCCTGCGTATGGAGTGTTCATATCACAACTCATGCCAGAGCTTGCCGAAACTACGCAGACTTTTTGTATCGCGCTAGAAATCTAACAAATGGGCTTCTGGAACAGGGTTATGTTGCTAGAAGATTGAAGTCACCACTACAGAAGTTTTATGGTCGTCACCATGAACTCGTGGATCGTTATGGTGTGTCCATCAGCACCATGAAAACTGATTTATTCAAGGGTCATGATTTTTCTTTCCTCGTTTGTCTACCCCGGACTTTACTTTTTTATGAGCAACTCGGCGGGTGTTTCTAGAAAAGCAGAGGACGCTTACCCTACCGGTGCACCTGGTCCATGCTCCCTGTTTTTAGTGGAGTCCGAGTTGCTCATTTACTTTTGTTACTTTGTATGTATGATTTTAGTTACTTTATGTTCTTTGTTGTGTATGTCTGTTTTCCATGTCTGGTCTTTGCCCCTGGATTACATTCTTTTGATTACCGCTATAACCTTGGTTCCCTTGATTACTCTTTGAAACTGAAGTTGTATGATTCAGACCCGTCATCATGGAACTTTCGTGTAGTACAGAAAAGTCCAGTATGGTAAAGGAGGAGAAAAAGTACTGATGGCTGGATTAAGTGATGCAGTTAAGTATATTTCATTCTGCGATCGTTCTATTTTTAATAGCAACCAAAATACATTGACAGTATATTTATTGGTGATGTATAGTCACTGATAAAAGTACATCATATCGTCATTATCGGGCTACTAGTGTGGAAGAAATGTAATGAACATAAATATTAAACTTGATTTAAAAATTGATAAGGACAATAACAGTATATTGATTAGAAATAAAAACAATCTATATAACCAATTTAAAAGCATTAACGAATTACGAAATACCATGAAAAACAAATGCAAGGTATACCGGTCGATTTTTTTCTGAGACAAGTGGTCTGTAACCTAAATTAGATACAGAATTTTCATTTACAGGAAAAACAGCCATATTATACCAACTTAAACTGGGTCAAGTCGTAACTACTCTTCCAACAAAGGGTTTTAATGTAGAGATCATCAACCTAAAGAAAGGAATCAGTTTTGTGGTGTGGGACCTTGGTGGTCATCCGAGAATAAATCATTTGTTGGAAACTGTCTACAATGGTGTGGGAGGTAAGTATGATAATGTTATTGCGTCCGTGTGTACTACATGTAAGTATCGTATTTTCTGTGATTACAAGGGGTCAATCAAGGGACTTGGAATTCAATATCTACAAAGTATTTTAGCAGTTTCACTTGAACTTCAATTTAAAATTTAGAAAAGCAATAGGAATTGAAGAGTAATAAGTCTTCCATAGTGTAAGTCTTCTCTTTTAAGGTAAAAAAAAACAAAGACAAATTACATAATTATTGTCAAGTAAAACAGCTTTACAACATTTGAAACTAAATCAAATAAAAATCAGCTAATAAACTTTCAAATAACATAAATTAAAAATTACGATAAATGACATAAATTTGATTAATAATGCAAGGTAATCTATTTACTAGAAAACAGAGAGAATTCATGTCAATATTACTGAAGCTTTCAATATTTGTTTGTTGGGGTTTAACGTCCGAGCAGCAATATTTCAGCTATATTCAGACAATGAACATGAAATGGATGATAAAATGGACATGAGATGAAAAAAAAAGGATGGGTCACAAGGATAATAGGGTCGACAAATTTTGATTGCCACTGGAAAAAGGGGGGATGGGTAAGGTCGGGCAACTTAGCCTCCTGTGGCGGAGCGCAAAGGTTCCTACTACTATCGAATACCACAGCAGGGTTCTTTAACGTGCGAGGAACGTGGCATCTTTCCCAACACGGTGCACCACTATGGTTTGCGGTCAGGTTTTCCGTATTATAGCCCGACAACCCCAGCATGTAATACGCCAGGGGTACCCCATTCCACCACCTGGGGCACACATCCCAGTTGCTCTGTGGACAGAGCGCCTAGCCCCCGGCTAGGTTTCTGAGCACTATTTAGTCGCCTTATACGACAAGCTTAGCGCTGCTGCAGGCCTATTCTTTTCACACCCGGACCTGCACGGGGCGAAGCTTTCAATATTAAAAATCATTGCTAGACTTGATATTTCTATTTTCCCTGATGGCCTCACATGAGGCATAATAGTCAATTATATGTAATTTAACAAACAATAATTATAATGCAAGAACTAACATATATACACATGAAGTAGTTGTATACAGATGAAAGAGTACTATTTAAATACAGACATTACAATTTTGCAAATTTTCGCCAAACCGACAAGTACATATTTATCGTGACTATTCATTAAATCTGGCAGACTAACAACATTTCTGTTATAATTTATAGGTATAACAGGTATGAATTTGTGTCTTTCTTGACTAAAACAGTTACAGTTAAAAATATATTGGAACTCGTCATCCAATTCTTGTTTATTACAAAGATCACGAACTATTTCAGCTCTATTGATTCATATTGTGTTATTAAAAACGAATTATTGTTGGTTTAATAAGGATAATAAAAAAAATAAATGACAATTTTTGCATAAGTTGTGTCAATGAAAACAACTTAGCAACGGAATGTTTTTCCATAGCAACCAGAAATTTACCTTTTGTTTTGAAGTATAAAAGACATTACCTTACGCAACATTCCACTTTTGAAATTCTAGTATGTTTTGTGTGTGTGGTAATCTGTGAAGTTTTAAAACCATAGATATAAAAAGTGTGCCTTAATTTGAGCGATTCGTACTCCTGTAGTGTTAAACATGTATATCCCGCAAGTAGGGAATACAGTCCATCATATAGACCTATAAAGCAACTTAATACCAAAAATAAAGTTCTGAATTATCTCACGATGTGTTTACTTTATGAGAGAGTGGTATACTCCACTTGACATACGTCTATGGATTAAAGTAAGATGTTCCTAATTAAGGTAAGAGTTGTATTAAAATGTGGAATAGTTCTTCTTCTACGACGCTATTGTCGTCACTTTCACTTTCACTGTCAGTTATTATATACATCATATTATACATCATATCTGGTGGAAGCACAGTAAGAAATTTTTCAAAACTGAAATCAGATTTATAAATTCTATAATTTACACACTTAGGTGAATCAAATATTTGTGATTTCCAATCCTCAAATTTTTCATGAAGAAACTGCTTTACATTTTTAGACAGATTTACATTTCTTAACACATATTGGTTAAACCAGTAATTACCATAATAACATTCATTTAAAATTTAAAATAATTATACATAATAGCCGTTTAGAATGGTACACATTACTTTCATCAAGTTTATATAGCACCTCATACAATGTACGAGATATTTTCTCTTTTTTGAGACTTGATTTCTTCAGAACCTCGTAAAGAGTAAAAAAATGCTAAATCCTTTAACTTTACATGCTCTGATTACCTTGAACGTCATAAACATCGGCGTAACAGAGTCATGAATCAGGGGTATGAAGAAATGCGTCTTAAAAGGTCTCCTACCAAATTCTTTTTTAGATATCAGTTCTTGGTTGAAAAATATTCAGTTTCGTCTAAAACAATGAGTAATAATTGCTTTTTATTTTGTAAAATGTTTTTCGTGCTGATGTGACCGCTGAAATTACCGATTATGACAAAAGCATGCAAATGCTTTTTAATCACCACAGGTATATTCACGGCGTAATGGAAAAGGGAGGTTTAGCGTGCTATAAAACCTAGATTTAACCCACCAATTCATTTCAAGTGCCTGTACCAAGTCAGGACTATTGTGGTACCAGCTGCTCCGGTGGTGTAATATCTAATTTGCCAGATTTATTTTGGACTTGATTATGAATGGGACTATAGTGTTCGGTAATTTTGTTGTTACCCTTACTTCTCATTTATAATTCGTTGCAAAAAACCAATCATTCTTGCTTCAATACAAATAGACATGGGTGTTCTACCAAGTTCACCATAAACAATACAGTTTGGCGTATACTTTTTAATCTTAAGTATGTACTTGCAAAATTCTAAATGCAAAGTTTCAATTATGTCATTATTTTCATAACCCCACACCTCAGCACCATATAACAGGTGCAACCATTGCGTCAAATAATTGTAATAATATATCTATTGGTAAACTAAGTTTTCCTGCTTTACATGAAACATAGCTTGTTGAACAAGTCTAGCCTTATTTTTATCAACAGTACCTTTTCTGGAGAACACTGTACCCAAATATTGAAAATCTTCTAATACATCTATTTGTTCATTATTATAGAAAAATTGAGTATTCTGACTCTGCCTATTTCTTGAAATAAAAAAAATAAAAAAATTATATATATATATATATATTGAATCTTAAAAATATGCACCTCGCTATAGAAGTCTATTGGAAAATTAATACGATACTAAGACCTTGTGAACAAATGTCAAGTTTTATAAAAGTCATAACTTCATAAATTATTAAGCTATGATTTTCTGAGATATGTGCCTTTGGTAGTCGTGGCAAATAAACAAGATCTAGATGGTAAGTAGTGCCCTCTTACCCAGTTTAACAGTGTAGTCGTCGACTTCTACAGTCATAGTTTTACCTTTTCCTTTGAGCATGTTTGAGGCAATGAATTGTAAAATTATAATTCTGGTGAACAAAATTTTATCTTTGATAAAAGTTATCAGTTTTTTTGTAAATGCTTTGGAACCAGCACAAATAGTGAGAATTATGGATTTAGGACAACTAGGTGGCAGAGAATGGTCCATTCAGAATGGAAGTGCTACAACCGGAGAAGGGTTACGTAATTCCCTTTGAAAACTGGAAGATCTGATCAAACAGAACGATTACTCGGAACATCAGGGCCCGGTTTCATAAAAAAAAATCTCCAATTGAGATGTCCTCAAATCCTTGAGTTTTCCTCAGATATTCAATTTCAAGCGACTTGATTGGTTGAAATTAGAGTTGAGGAAGGGTTTGAGGAAACGTTCAATTTGAGACTTTTAATGAAACCGGCCCTTGAAAAAAAATAATTTAGTGATTTACGGTTTTTGAACATTAAGTGCATGGTCCGAAAGACCATCGAAAACATTTGTGTTACATTAATGTGGTAACAAGCATGTTGCGTAATGATTAATATGGACAAAATGAAATTTCGTCTGAGGAAAAGAAAGTAAAATTGGTACTTTCGACTTTCATTTTTTTCAAAGCAATAAAATATCACATCATTACAGAAGAAATAATAATTGTCCAAACCAATTTAACTTTTAGTATTTCCTGGTCTTTTAATAACTGTTCAAATATGTGCAACCTACTTAAAAAGTCGACTGAGCGGTCCTTAAATATCACAAGTTTCTATATATCTTTTAACAGAGAAAAAAATTCGCAACTTCACTGTTGATTTCATTTCGAGGAATTTTTTTAACAAATCGGACACAAAAACGTGTCGGCAGTGTTTTTTCTATTGGCTTGCAGTGGTAAATATCTGCGATTCGGACTGACTAGAACATAGGACCGAACACTTAGGTTAGCTCAATGCACCATGATTTAACCAAATGTGACATATTTGTCGTAGCAAGGACAACAAACACCGATCAATGGACAAGTTACCCTTTTGAGATAACTATACTACTAATATTCCAGGTTCACCACCAGTTTGGTCATAAAATAAGATGAATATATAGAAGAAAGGAGTACTTAACATTTTTGAGGTTATTTGATTATCTTTTGCACATTTACGAAATACTCAGAGAATGATTCAAGCATGTACTTGTATATGAAATAGTGGAGAAAATTAGAAATATCGATAATTTTCTGAAATTGTTTTAACATACGAAACAAAACAAACTTCACAAATGTGCAATATCGATGTTCTAAGGTCAAGGTCGGCCTTCAATTTCAGACTGCTTAAAATTGAAATCGTTTGGCAAGTTCTGCAAACGACACTATTTGTTTATTCTGGTTTGGAAAGCGATTTTATTCTTAGATTAGTACATGTATAAGAAGGAATTTGGGCTGGTATGACGTAGAAGGCTTAGTTAAATTTCTTATTACAATATGAAAAAAAATCTTAAAATTCATGGATTGGCATTTAATCCTGTTTTGTCAGAGAATGCCTACGACATCGATATTTAGCTGAAGAACTATCATAGATACACGGTATTTAGGTATTCTTATCAACTTTGCATTGTGTTAGATAAAGCCATTCGTCCAATAACCGAAGCAGAAGATATCAATGATGCATAGAAAATTCCATCCGCCATTGACGACGATATTTCAATGAACAATAATTACATGACCACAAAGGGAAAATACATCCACCAATATGATAACACTATATGTAGAATCGGTCTATTCAAAATTTTGAGATGACGATGACAATCAATGAAGACGACAAACGCCTCACAATCCAACAGAATCGAGGGATCCGGCTAACGCCTCACAATCCAACAGAATCGACTAACTATGACGTGCTTCAATGGTCTTAGACCATAGCCATGGTAAAACAATTGACAAACACATGACCAACACTTCACCCTACATATAGACTACGTCTATTCGAAAATATGAAGAAACATACCATACTAGAATCAAAATAAATCACTGAAGCTCTATTTTATCATTGTCTTACCACGGGCTAGTCATTTATGTTGTTATTTAAAACAATGCGACATAAATAATCAGTCCGTGGTAAAACGATGATAAAAAAGGTTTAATTCCCAAACTTAATTAATAATTGTCACACAAGTATAGTGATGTAAAACAGCTAACAAAAAAGTCCAAGGTTTTATTTCAAAATAAGCACTAGTATCATGATGTTGAATCTCTGTAAGTGATACCCTCACCGGGCAGTGCGGCGGGTGTCATGCAAGAAGCAATAACTGTTCCCCGTGTTTCAAGTATATGGTAAGTAGTGGTCAGGAGAAGCGTACCTCCTATAACTAACCTAACCATTACTGATTGAAAGGGGAAATCAGTTAATAAAGTCAAATGGTACAAGATACAATTAAAAAAACGTTCACTAAAATCGGAAAAAATATATCCGAATAATAGAAGTAAATATCGAATAGAGACAAGCCAGTGATAGCACTAAACACATGTAAAGGAGATCTGTAATGAAACTGTGGTGGTTGGATGAAGGTGTTCATATGAAAAAAAAATGACGGAAAAAAGCTGTTGAGCAAACGGATATTTCACGTTAATTGTGTATAAAATTAGGGCAAAAATTGGCACATTATAGCCTAGAAATTTCTTGTGAATAAAATCAGTGATCGAGTTTTTGTGCTGAAAATAAATAACTATGCATGTATATAAACTGAAGTTGGAATGACAAATACATGCCCTGGAGTTTCGCGCAGAAAAAAAATATATTCGTGTAGAAAAAAAAAAAAACTACATCGAGCATATGATTCATCAATTTTGTGAACTTCAAGACGAAAGGGTTTTATTATTAAGTAATTATGAATGGTATTTTATGTTAAGCAACCATTGTATTGGCGCCACTCCTGGTTGGCCAAAAGGTCCCTTGAGGTATTCACCAGCCAAGTTGTCGGACTTTAAATTCTGACCTGATCAATATTATATAAGTAACATATAGCTAAGTGGTTGGTACAGCAGTTTGTTACCCCGAGAAAGTCGTTGTCACGTCGAGGCGTAGTATTTTCAAGGGGTAACAAACTCTCTATTACACTCTAAACTATGTGTTATTTATTACTGCATGACATAGGAAATCTATGTAATTAACCTCTCTGATAACACCGCTACTAATCTCTCCCGTATTAATAAGTAGATTTGCTATCAAAGGGATACATGCAATCAATAGACTTTTCCATGTATTCTTTAATATAAAGAGAGGGACATGTAGCAAGTCTAGAAGTCGCTAACAATATGTGGTTTCGATTTCATAAGAACTACATTTTGTAACTAATACATTAGATACTAAAATACCTTGAGCAATGCTTACCAACTTGAAAACACTCACCCATCCCTCCATTTGATAACATGCCCCCTTTTGACCTCCAAATTAATTTGGATCAAATCTAAAATAGGAGGTGCACAACGGAATGTAACAACGTTCCATTAAGTGTTTGAGGCATATGGATAATAGATGGGTACCCCACGCCCCATCATGTGGTTCCCATATTCAAAAACGACAAAGTCAATATTGTGCAATGTTACACCCTGTCCTTCATTGAATTGGATGAAAATCTAAAATAGAAGGTGCACAAAAAAATGGGATTATGTAATACGGTTCTGCGAAATATTCAGTAATTACATCAATGGTGTAGGAAGGGTAATGAATATTATATGGGTACCTCTTTGTGTAAAGGAAGAAATACGGACGGAAGGGTGGACACCCATTATCACTATAAAATTAATTACTCTATAAAAGTTTTTTGAAAATCTTCATTTTTTTGGAAAAAAGAGGATAGATCAATTTCAAATCATCCGGGCTTTAAATCCAGACTATGTATTCATTCACCTTATCGGTTGGGTTGGTATATAATAATAAATTTCTCTATAAATAGAACAGAAAAGCAATATTTCTAGTTAAATCCCCGAGTAACAACACAAATAGATCTGATAGGAAATCCTTGTATATGACGTCAAATCCGCCAGCCTGGCTTATAACACATGGATATAAACAACATAATCATTTCTGACATTAAAAATACATACAATAAATACCTTAACAAGTTCCATTGTATATAGTTTTCCTTTGCAAATTGAGGAAAAAATGGGAGGTTTACTTGCGAAACTTAAGGACGCATTGGCTGATTTTACAGGATCTAATCCAGCTAGAATACTCATGTTAGGACTGGATGCTGCAGGTTCGCTTTTAGTATTTCTTTTACATTCTCCTTTAGTTTTATCCTAAGTGTTTGAATTTATTCATGTTCATGGAACATTGATATTACGTTTCTAGGTCTCGATGCTATACATTTTAATGCTTCATAAAATAACAAAATGCAATTAAAGCAAATGCATTATTTTAAATTTCCAGGGAAAACAACAATTTTGTACAAGATCAAACTGAACGAAACAGTATCCACCATCCCAACAATTGGGTTTAACGTCGAAACCGTTTCTCCAAGTAAAGGAGTCAGTTTCACTGTATGGGATGTTGGTGGTCAAGACAGAATAAGACCTCTATGGAGACATTATTTTCAAAATACTGAAGGTTAGTACTGTATCTTGTTTGTGTGATGTTTACTTATATCCTTGTTTCTAATCCGTTGAAACTACTTAATTCGACTGTCATTAAGTTTATCAAACTTTCAAAAGCCCATTGAGTCTGAATGTACATGTAATTTGTATTGTAGGACTTTTGTACATTATTGATAGTAATGACAGGGAGAGAATGGTAGAAGCCAGAGAAGAATTACTTGGTATTCTCCAGAATGATGAGATGAGAAATGTTCCGATTGTTGTGGTAGCTAATAAACAAGATCTACCGAGTAAGATATATTTTGTTTACCTTTCTAAATATGTTTTCCAGAAAACTGGACAACTTATGAAAAAAGTCAGTCGCAGTATATTTAGACTATTAAAATTCCCGCTGAAGTATCTGCGTAGTCTTTAACACATACAGGAAAAAAGTATGCAAACAAACTATACATGGCTTTGCAAATCTAATTAACTAGTGATGTGTTTTATTTTGTTATACTTATATAAGCTTTCAAAAGAATAATACAATTCTCCCTATAAGTATTGACAACTTATCGACATCCAGAAATAATTTCTGATATAATTAACATTTACATGTATATACCTGAGTAAGTGAGAACGTAATTATATTATACTAAAGTATATATTTATATCTATTTCAAAATCGAACCATAACCATCAGTTGTATTCCATGACTTTCAGATGCATTAAGTCCGTCTCAAGTTGCTGAAGGATTACATTTACACAAACTGACTGGTCACAAATGGTTTATTCACGGCGCTTGTGCTACAACAGGGGAGGGAGTCTACGAAAGTCTCAAGGAAATGGCCCATATGGTGAAAGACAACAAAAAGTCCATGAAACGATGAACAAACGATCGAATGCATAGTTCACGTTGGAATTTCATACTATAGCAGAACATCTGAAATGATAGATTGCTGCTGCTTATGATCGGTCGCACGCCTCTTGCCAGAACTTCCAGGAGAAAACTGAACATAATTTAAAAAAGACTGTGATCAGCATTTTGTGCTCTTTGTTGATTTTTGTTATTTTTCATCTACAATTTATTAAACTGTTTAATGGTCTGTTTTGTTCGATCGATGGTTGTTCATTTTATTTGTGTTATAGGTGGTCAAGTTACCCGTAGAACCTTTCTTTTGTAAGGTATACACTATATCAAGGCGTCTAATGATTAAGCACATAACACACTAATACCAGAACAAATGTAACTTTGAAAGAAATAGTCGTTTTAAAATTAACCTTTTAACATCGACCTTCATACAAAGACGGATAAACGATGCACACACACACACACACACACACACACACATATATATATACATAGAAGGGGTCTGAAAACTTCCCAACGATGTTAGAACTGTCAAATTTGCAATGCAAATTTTTGGTCGTTCCCTCCACGGGACTCGAACTTGTACCGCTGTTACGGGGCGCCGAATGGGACTTTTGTGGTTTTGTACTCGAAATTCAATTTTGTACAGACAAAAGTGAATTTTGTTCAACAAAATGAATTCAGATTACCAAAATTTATAACATACTACAAATTTTCAATTTTGTGAGACTAAAGTCAATTTGTAGACAAAATTTAATTTTGTCACAAAAGTCAATTTTGCATTCAAATTAGTTTACAGAATCCTTTGAATATGCAAATGAATTCTCACATCAAAATTGTGTAAGAAGGTTTCTTATAGGACATAGTAACCGCAGGTTTTCAATTACTTCGAGCAACGCAGGACGGTTAAGGCCGTTTTAAGTGAAAATAAAAAAAATCTTTTAAGATGCATTCTACAGTAAAACTGTTTTGAAATGACTGAAATTGCTATTATACGTTTTCTATGAGATTTTTTTGTTAAAATAGGTTTTAAAATACGCGATTTTTCTACTTTCGATCTATTGGGATTTCTCCTGGTGAATCACGTGATGATTTCCTGACATCTTTCAACTCAACAATAAAATGCTTTTGCCCGACCTGTTCATCTCAACCAAATTTGTTAAAATTTGACAAGATAATTTGTATTAATGTATTTGTCCAAAATTTTGCTGGAAAAAGAAATGAAATGTCAGATTAGCCAAGAAAATCATATTAGAAATGTATTGTGCGGTGAAATTTGTTAATCGGTCAAACTCGGCGAAAGATTATTTTTTTCCACTATCCCTCACGATTTTTTGCCAGATACAGATAGATTCTTTATTTCATTCCAATTCTATTGGTGTATGACACAAGAAATTTGGTTGAGTGGAACAGGTCGGGCGAGATGAAAAACCGACGTAGTACGAGTCCAACTTTCGTTTCCCTTTTGTTTAGTAACACTCTAATAATCCATCTTAAGATTTAAAGTTAAGCGACACAGTGGGTTATACAACTACAATATCCGATATTTCTTTCACTTATGTGCTTTATTATAACCGTGCACATTCGTCCCTTATCCACTGTGTTGCAGTGAATGCTTTAAGTTTGTAATACACGTGTACATGATGCTGCACATTTTGAATTATTTTGCATATCCAAAGGATTCTGTAAACTAATTTGCATACAAAATTGACTTTTGTGACAAAATTAAATTTTGTCTCACAGAATTGAATTTTGTGACACAAAATTGATTTTTGTGAGACATATATGAATTTTGTCTCACAGAATTGAATTTTGTCTCATAGAATTAAATTTTGTGGCACAGAATTGAATTTTGTGACACAGAATTGACTTTTGTGACACAAATTTGATTTTGATTACAAAAAGATCAAGTCCCATTCGGCACCCGTAGCTGTGACATCTGAGGCAACACCACCAGCATTAAGTCCAGCGCCCTAGACCACTCGGCCAGCTAGGCTATACAAAATATAGGTTTCGCTGGCTGGGTCATTCGATCCTCCTCGTAGGATTAATCTACGGCTGTAACTTAGTACACGATGTATGGTAGTACGGGACAGTTCATCTAGGCATTATTATGTAGGATAGAGGATCAAATTAACGATACATGTCACAACAAATCAATATTATACGACTCAGAATGTGACGACTCTATTCGCTACACTGCTCCATCGGATCAAACTGATACAGGGAAGATATCCTACTATATCGTCTTACCGTTTTGTCATGATGAAAGAAGCACTCATTGTTAATGAGAGGTGTGAAAAATTATAAAGCAATATCATTTTGTGTTTTCGTGAAGTGCTAAAATTAAAAAAAAGTTATTGTTGATTTACTCAATTGCTTAATATATAAATAAATTTATTAAAATAATAATAATAATAATAATAATAATAATAATAATAATAAAACAACAAATACCAACAGAACGAAAAACAAACAAACAAAATCACTTCTATTTAGTGGTGTGATTTTAATCGCGTTAAGGATGAGTAAGGTAGACAAATCTGATAAAATACTATCTTTATATTGACAGACAATATCAATTTATCACGAGATTTAACATGGCGGAGAAACGGATAATACTTCTTACGTTAATACTGGTTATTAGTCCTGGATGTGTTAATGCCGATGCCTTTAGTCTTTTATTTGACGACAACCATGAAATCATCACTGATCATCCAATCGAATTCGAACATCCACTACCACAATGGCTTAGGGGTTCTTTGGTATGTCATGTATTACATTTTATTTAACAAATTAGTACAAAAATACTGAACGTTCTGAACAGAAATTAAAAATGAGTCAAATACAAATTAAAAAAAAATACGTGCAATGCAGTATCTAATCTAGTCAAAGCATTATTACACGTTTTCGTTCATCGAGAACGCGCATAAACTTACGTGTCTGTCGCCTCAACAAAATATTTGAAGGCAAGGCAATAAATAAATATTGCAACAGGCGAAAAAGTATCATCGTGAGTAGTCAGCAGCCGTAAATTCATTTTCATACCAAATACCATATAGGCATATAGTGATTTTTTAAAACAACTAGTGGATAATACTGCCATAGACTGTCTGTTATATTGTTCTTGTTAAATATTCACGGACTAGTCCCATTTGGTCCGGAATAACTGTATTGACCTTCTTGATCAAAAATAGGGTTGTCCTTGGCCCATATGCGACTCCTTAAAAAATAAAGAACCAAAAAAAAAATAAATAAATAAATAAATTAAATAAATAAATAAATAAATCCAGGCCGATAACATTTCTAGACAGATGCCAATAGTGTTTACCTTTAATTCTATAAAATATAGCGTAAACTGCTGAAGAAAATGATAAGTTCAAAACGACAACAAAATCATATCAAGCAAAGCACAAGTCAAATTTGTTCACAATAGGAATTATGTATATGAACAATGTGCAAATACTGAGTTAATATTCGCACCGTTTACTGTGACAGATAGGGGTGCATAGTTGTACCGTTTTACGGCAGTACATTTAAAACCTTCATTTGTATGTAGGTATAGATTACTGTATATTCTGACTCTGAATCCACGACTGCTAACCTTCACATAACAACCAAGAAAGTAAATGTGGAAAGAGTTTTACAATGTATTTTTGTTTCAATTCAACGTGTAGAAACAATAAAATTTGACAGATCACTCAAAATAAACGAAGAAGTGAACTTTAGTACCATGCCCATATTTCTTTTGTAAATTTCATTAAATTTGGAGTAGGATAATAGAATATTGAAAGATATGTAGAGGGTGAACGCATTGGGATCTCCAAATTCAAAATGACCAACACTTGTTAAATACAAGGGTTATGTGAGCCACTACTTACTGAGTATACCCCCGCTCCCCCAAAGGTATTCTTCCCAAAATCGGTAAGCAGGAAGTAATGTGTCTATTACTCTCTCGTGAAAAGCTAAACTGGTTTCGATAAAAATAGGTACAAAATGTACCAGTTCAATATTAGTCAGTTTTGCGTTCGAAGGAATGAATATGCGCAACGTTCGTACCGATAACATCGACTAATAAATGAAATTTCAATTTCCATATAATTGATTCTGGACCTTTTTTTTTGTTTTTGTTGTTGTTAATTCTGCCCCGTAAACAGTTGGATAAAAAAACTATATACAAGAAAACTTATAACAAGCTACGCCTCGGGGTAACAAATTGCTTTATCACCATCTTAGCTGTACGTTATTTATGATATAGATTCAAGAGTGTGCCAAAACCTGGTTTAAGTTAGGCGAAAACAAATTTTAGACCATTAATTTTATTGATTCAAGTAAATTTTATTTTTTTAAACTTAAACTTTTTAGATTCTTTTATCTAAATCTTTTCATTATCTACTTCTTTTTTTTACTAGAGAATTTTTAAGTTCCAGGTTATGATTTTAAGATTTTTACTTTCAAATAATGCTTTTTCTTAAGTTTGAATGGAAATTTTTTAAGAGTTCTACTCATGTTTTTAATCGTCTCATAATTCTTTTAAGAATGGCATTGATATATTTTTTGTTGTATTATAATCGATGTGTATTTTATGTATATATTGATGGTGAGGCATTAATAAACAATCTGTCTGTCTTTCTATCTATGATCAGTAGTGCCTGGGAAAGTTCTGGTTACGGAGGGAATGACGGAATGACGGACAAAACAGTATACCCCAAGCGGTGGTATAGTAATAATATCAAAGGTAGCAAATGTTAACGCAGGTGAACATAAACAATACACAACAGCATTTTTGAAAGCTCAATCTTGTGATGTTTTTTTTTTTTTGAGTTGCAGGTACGAGTTGGTCCAGCATTGTTTGGAATAGGCAAACGAAATTTTACACACAGCTTTGATGGTTTTGGAAAATTATACAATTGGAAATTTTATGGAAATGGATCTGCATCATTTTCCACGGATTTTCTACGTACCGAAACATATAATAGATCTATCGAGGAGAAGGATATTTACAATTTTATGACATTTGAAAGCGTCAAACCGCCGTTTTCTTTTATAAAACGTGAAGAGGCAGCTTTGAGAGGTTTCGACAATACTAATGTTAATGTTTACAATATATATGATCCTGAAAAAAAATCCCTAGAATTTATGGCATTGACCGACGCTTGGAAAATTTACAAATTTGAACCTTTGTCTCTAAACACAATTGGCCCGGTGCTTCCACCAAAACCAAGTGGCACAAAAATCGGCTTCATCGATCAAATGTCTACTGCACATCCGCTTCCAGAATTCAACACAACGAATCATTTTACGTTTATGACAAGTGCTAGTACACTAGGTGGCAAAAGTCGGTTGTCTGTTCTTAGAATGAAATCTTCTTATGAAAGAGAAATGGTAGCACAATGGCCAGTAGATAACGCCCCGTACATGCATTCATTCTCAGTTACACCAAACTATGTTATTTTATTTGCAAGTGCCTATTATTTGGATATAGGGAAAATTTTTAAATACGGGTCAGCATACGAGATTCTGAACTGGCACCAGTCCGCTAATGCTCATATATACGTTGTTCATATACGGACAGGAAAGGTACACACATTTAAAGTTCCCAATGAATACCCATCACATCATGTAAACGCATACGAGGATGATAATAAAATCATTATGGACATTGCAATGCATAGCAATCCTAATTTCTCAAAAATATTAGAAATGGAAACAGTTAAATCTTCCAATCTCAGAGAAAATGGAACGTACTCAAGTGTACAAGCCGTCCTCAAAAGATACATTATTGACATGATTGCCAAAAATGTATCGATCAACAGTTTTACACCAGATCCTATTTTTCCTTACATTAACTTTTTAGAAACCCCATGCATAAATGAAAAATATCGCCATAAAAAATACTGTTATGCTTACGGTGTTGTTAATCAGATTGATGGTAGGTCATTTTCAAGAACTGCGTTAGTGAAAAAAGACGTTTGTGGCAAGAACCAGGATGGAGCGTGGTCGGTTGACGGTCATTTTCCTGTCGAGATGTGGTTCATAGCTTCCCCAAATGCTACTTCCGAAGACGACGGCATTTTATTGACCCCTGTACTCCATGGTGACAAACAGAAAAGCTATTTAATGATGCTTGATGGCCGAACTATGGCTCCGATCAACAAGGCTTATCTCCCTTCTATTGTTCCATTTACAATACACGGTCGATTCTTTGCCGATATCATCTAGAACTGAATTTCTTGATTTGCACTAAAAACTTTTTAAATACATCTTTTTATCATAGAATTCAACTGCTTCGATAAACGATAATAAATATCTTATTAAAGTCTCCGTATTCGCTAATCGTCAAAAAATTTCGCTTGCTTTCAACCTCCAAAATGGCACAAATGCGATATGCTCTAAAATCGGGTGATGTCCGCTAGAATTTTAGTTCCCTTGATATGATTACTCTTCCGTAACCCGAATGTTTCTCAATCAAAATAACTGGTTACCAGGAAGTGCGGGTAATGCTTTCGTTCCACAGGTTTCTGTCAAATTTTTAGCGATCTTTGAGTCGCTTATGATGTTGACCAGAGAACCAGATTCAGAATCGGGGCCCTGATAATGTATATGACCTATATAGTCAATTACAACGAGCCCCTGTGTCTGAATCGGAGACTAGAGTAATATTACATTAAGTTCAGCGCTAACCGATCATTTCATCTTTTAATGTTAACTTCTCGTTCTCATACAAGTTAAAAACACACGCAGAAAACATGTGCATGATATTTAAGAGGTACATATTGATCTCGTATGAGGTTAGGATTGACGCTTTTACGGCACTGATCAGCAGCATAAGGTGGTGTTATAATATATAACTATGCAAATCATAAGCTTTCAGAGAACGTTGCAAGCAAGGTAGCTATGGAAACTTTTTATGAACACTTTAAAAAACTGAATACAGGATCTAATGATACTGGTAACAGTTCAATGTACTGAAATTACGAGTGCAAAAAGTCGCTAATACTTAAAAACTGTTCTCATAACTGATTCTATTATATTTCAAGTCCTACTGCAAAATCTTTAGTCCACTTATGAATTTTCTACCTATTGAAAACATCGTAATTCTTTTATAGTTCATAATATACTTGTAAGTATAGTAGTATAATAATGTAGTTGAATAATTAAAAGGAGTTGTGACCTGCTTTCGTAAGTGTTTTTAGATAACTGTCACATGTCACACTAGTAAAATGATAAAAATTAATTAGGAATGAACAACATTTATAATTTTTCTTTCAAATATTATTGCGGTCTGTAGTAGAGACTTAGAGTTCGTAGTGACCAGTCAACATTCCAGTTACATGACTGGTGTGTTTCGTATGAATGTGGGTCATAGTGTATTCAGGAAAATTAGTTGCCATGTGACCACGTTCATTCCTTAAATGCATCATTACGTGATTTAATGTCGATCCGTGACCTAGTGATCCAATTTGTAATATGTACACTATATATTGTACAACCTACATTATTTGCTGAATCTTTGACCCAGCAAAATACTTTAAAGGAGCAACTCCACTTAGAACTGGGAGCATGGACCAGGTGCACCGGTAAGGTGAACGCGTTTGCATCGTCCAGAAAACTCCTCCATTTACAGTAATCAATAATTATAACTGAATTATACACATGTTTATAAATATATATTAACATGTGTTACTAAATATCTACTGATATCAAGAAATTTGTTAAACTTGCTATGTCATGTTAATAAGGATTGGGCATTTTACTTTATGTAGGTTAGCTTAGAAAAATTCTGGGCTCTCGGCTCTTTTTTTAGATTAAAACCAGAAATCGACAGTGTGGTATCTGTCAGTTACATGGATGGCCCTAATTTTAAAACGGTAGGGGCCATAAACTAAAAATTAAATAGGAGTGATCAAGTGAATATGGACGACGACGACACGGACGCCGCCGATGATGACGTCGCTGTCAGCACCATTTTTTCGGTGACACTATTATATTAAACATAGTATATATATAGAAGGGTCTGAAAAATTCCCAACGATGTTAGAACTGTCAAATTTGCGAAGCAAATTTTTGTCGTTCCCTCCGCGGGACTCGAACTCGTACCGCTGTGACATCTATGGCAACACCGCCTGCATTAAGTCCAGCGCCCTAGACCACTCGGCCAGCTATGCTATATATAGCTGGACTTAGTGCAGGCGGTGTTGCCATAGATGTCACAGCGGTACGAGTTCGAGTCCCGCGGAGGGAACGACAAAAATTTGCTTCGCAAATTTGACAGTTCTTACATCGTTGGGAATTTTTCAGACCCTTCTATAAGTTTACGTTATCTTCCCTGTATCAATTTGATCCGAGATGGAGCAGTGTAGAGAATAGAGTCGTCACATTCTGAGACCTTGTATATATATATACATACATACATACATACATATGCAAATATCAGGATTTGGACATGCTCCATTTTTAATTCTCTATAAAGCCTGTCAATTACTCTAACCTTAGGACCAAATTAGAAGTATATGATTTACTAAGAATTAACATCTATAATGTCTTTGTTTTATATTCGTCATGCATGTAGTTAAACATTTCTCTAGCAAAGAAGATTAAAACTGCATAATGGAAAAGTTCCCACTTATAGTCATGTACTCAACGAAAAACATTCGAAATTTTTATGAAACAAAAATACAATACAGGTATATTAAGGACTTTAAGGCTAAATCCATCGGTACTGACTCACAGTTAACACTTCAAAATCGATATTTCAACTAAATCTTGTATCAAACAATTTTATCTAATTCCAAATTGTCACATACATTTATAGCCTGAAAAATGTTTCCTTGGACAAAAACTGTATAAAATATATCAAGAGGCACTGCCAGTATCATTTGGTTTCAAAAGCAACATAACGTGGATGTACATTCAGCACTTCACAACACTGTCATTAACTTTTCTTCAGAACCTTTATTTGTATATATATAGACAATTGAAGTAAGAGGTTGGAATTCCGTTCTTTCATACACCAAGCTAAGTCAGAAAAAAGCTTGCCAGACAATCTTTAGCATTACTGAAGTAATAAATAGACCAGCCGATTAGGCCTAATAAACATGTTTCCGGTCACCCTACTGAACCTCCTTCAGACCCCCTACTCATTTGTTTTTATTTGAAATTTTGAAGAATATAAAATAACGTAAAAATTGCCGATTGTCTTTCGGAAAGAAGATGAAAATTTAAAACGCACATGATATGAGTGTGCTCTTGGTCGCGGATAATTCCTTTTATGAATTCTGCACTTGAAATAAGTATTTTGTTTTTACCATCTCCGTCAAAAAAAAAAAAAAAAAAATACCATGTGCCGCATCTCAAAAGGGATTATTAAAAACATTATTTTTTTCGGCTTTGGAAATTTCTCATCAATGGCTGTGGACTACGCCTATTACATGTTAAGTCTTTGCATATTTGGTTTTCATTGTATCTATATGACTTATTTCATTTCATATTACAATGCCTATTCCTTGAAGATGTACTTGCATAGATGTGTTGAACTTGCTATGTCATGTTGAGGATTGGCCATTCCACTTTATACAGATTAGCTTGATAAAAATCCGGGGTCTCAGTGTTTTTTTACCTACAGCGTGGTATCTGTCAGTTACATGGATGGCTTTTATATGACCTTTATGAGGTCGTTGTTTCTACATTAGTCTTAATTAAATAGTTCTCTAGCAAATGAGAATAAAACTGCATAATGGAAAAAAATTTCACACTTACAGACATGTACTCAACAGGTAACATTCGAAATTCTTATGAAACAAAATTACAGTACCGGTATATGATGGACTTAAAGACTAAATCCATCGATACTGGCTCACAGTTCAAGCTGAATTAGCTGCCAAAAACAATAACGGATACACAGGTAAGCACGTGTCTTGCTTACATTTCATTTCATCTATTTCTTGATTAGTTTTCAAATAAATAATGACAGTTACTGACCATATTTGTGCCACATTATATCGCAATACGTAAATTTCAAAAGGATCCTTGCATAATATTCGAACTTTTTTCTTTTACGGCTTGAGTCCGACGGTCTTCCTTGCCATTGACTAACCACTTTCGCTTTGATAACATATTTGTTTTTTTTTAAAGCGACCCTTACAGCACATGCGTGGATTAAGGTCACCAGAAGTCACATGTATACAAATTTATATTGGTCGATTTGTTTGTCTTGCAAGACAATAAATATATAGATACCTATTTCATGTATTTAACACATTCTATTTGTGGATATCGAATGAAATTATACAGGAAAAGTAAAATTTAGTAGAAATAGTAGGCATATTTCAACAGAAACAAACATTTACGAAAATGACAGCTAATGCAACTTTAACAGCTAAAATCAACATTCCAACTAAATCTTGTATCAAACAATTTTAATCAACATCTAAATAGTTATATACATTTGTAGTCTGAAAAATGTTTCATTGGACAAAAACTGTATACTAAAGTACTTGTTTTGCCGCTGTATAAAATATATCCAAAGGCAATGCCAGTATCGTTTGGTTTCAGAACCAACGTAACATGTATGTACATTCAGCATTTCAAAACACTGCCATTGACTTTTCTTTAGAATCTATTTCATTAAACACTGTAAATCTTCACAATTTAATAAAACTTAGTTATTCTTACGTGTGTAGTATTAATGTCTTGATACTTAAAACAACCTTCACCCTTTTAACAGAAAAGCGATTCATCCATATTTCCATGTTTGTCTATCTGCAAATATAAGAAAAAAAAAGAGTAGACATTTATTTTTAATACTTTACAAAAATAATCAAAAATCTTTTTTAACATACATGTAGTTGTATATCAATGCCTGCATTTGTTGATTGGGTGTATAGTGTTACTCTACATCTATAATTATATACAGTAAATCTAACTGTGCAATTCAAAATCAGGGTCTTTTGAATATTCTAAGAAAAAAACATCATCTGACATCACTATGGCTATAAAACATTTTTAAAGAACATTGCATGTGCAATGTATTTTATCTTGCATGCACATATGTGTACAATATCATAATAAAATGAGCCTAGACCACCGCCCTCAAAACAGAAAAAATATCTCAAGCAAAAATATCGGAAACATAACTTTATATTTTTTCGGCCTTGGAGATTTCTCATCAATTAACTGGCATGCACCAGTAAGTTGACTTACCTATCTGTCTTACATGCACTTGAAACTGTTGATTTGATCTCGAAAAGTATTTTGCTGGGTCAAAGATTCAGCAAATGATGTAGGCTGTACAATATAAGCGTGCAGATCACAAATTGGATTACTAGGTCACGGATCGAAATCAAATCTTTAATGAATTGAATGAAAGAACGTGATCACATGACTACTATAATTTCCCCGAATACACCATGACCCACATTCACGGGTATTACTATGCTCAGGGACTGTGTAAACGCTTCGGTGCTTCGATGATAGCCAAGGGCGTTAAGAAACCCCTCAGTCCGGCATGAATTACAAATACCACATATGAGTGCAAACCGGGTCTAACAGTATTGAGTATATATGTTAGCATGAAAACAAAAATAGTATAGGAATAGTCAGCTGATGGCCAGCGTCTCTCATATCGTGAAAATAATTGGCTAAAACTATGTTACGAAAGATTTTTGGGGATTTTAGTGGTTTATGTCCACAAAGACAATCGAATTGTCAAATCAATTATCTGCTAGAAGCAACGATGTCCTAGCTTTATAATGCACGAAATAAAGAGTGTAACAGATATACGGAAAGTGCTATCATTTTCAACTTTATTGTTCTAGTGTTATTTAAAAAGACCACAGCCCCATATCCTCTGCTAATAAAAGTGTTCATGTCAGATCCGAAGTCATACTGGTCTCTTCTCAAAAAGTATGAGGATTCAGATAAAATTGCAAGCAAGGCAGCTATAGAAACTTTTATGAACACTTTAAAAAGCTGAATACAGTATCTAATGATACTGGTAACACTTCAATATCTCTGACATGAATATTGCAGAACATAATACTCAGTTAAACACACCCTTAACAGAAGATGAAATTCAGAATGCAATCAAAAATTCTAAAGAGTGAAAAAGCTCGTTTTATTAATTTCTGAAGTATTCTGTAACTAAGTTGTACAATGTCGTCACAAAAAATGTGAAACCTTGCAAATTGTATTTAACAACAGTATCTTGTCCTGGAAGATTGGACTTGTAGTTTACTTGGAATTAGACATTGTTGATGAATTTATGTATCTTGGTAGCTTTCCAGTAATGATAAATTTGATAAAGTAAAAAGTAAAGCTCTTGAGCTAAGCTTAGTATTTTAAAGGAATCTAGAAAATTGAACTTGTCTATAGATCTACAGGTTCATTTATTTGACTTTACAGTGTCTCCAATACTTATGTGGGGATCTGAGGTCTGGGATTATGAAGATAATGGAGTAATCGAGAGTTTTTTCTTAGTTAAAAGTAAACGTGAAAGTAACAAAAATCAACCTCTAATGCTATTTTGTATGGAAAATTTGTCGCTATCCATTAGATATACATTAAGAATAGTATCAAGACAACTATTTAGTTGATAGTTTCAGTACTAATTGTTTTCTTGATAACTGTCTCATTGGTAATCATACCACATCTCCTATTTTTATATTACTGGTCGATCAGTATTTCATTAATTACCTGTTTAACAGTTGTCAATTTTCTTCTGTCATCTATACTTAATTTGTGAATTTGTGGTCACATGTATGTATTCTTTATTCTCTATTTAGTATCTATGGTTATTTTATCAATAAATATTTATCATTGCATCAACCAGATCCATTTTATCCCATCATTACTAATATTAAACCGTGTTTGTTTGCTTTTATTATTATGCATTCTGTCTTAAAGATTTTAATTCCGTTCTTATATGCTGGAACAATTATAAATTATTTTGTGTAGTTTTAATTTTGATAATGCTAGTTTACTAACACAAATGTAACGAAAATGGATATGGTGAATATGTCAAAGAGACAACAACCCCATCGGGATGAAAAATGCCAGCTCAAGTCCACCCAGGGGGGCTTCAGAAATAACGAGGAAAACCTATTACCACAGGGCCTACTGTAGCTGGCCCTAAACCAACATAACGCACAGAAACAGTGAATTAGTTGCCCCCATATACTCCAGCAAAATATAAGTAAACTGAAAATGAAAACGAAACAATACAGAGGCCAAAAATTCCTGACTTGGAACAGGCACGAAAATGCGGCGGGGTTAAAGCTCTTTAGCGTGATCTCAACCCTCCCCGTTTTTAATCTGGCTAATGTAGACAAAATATTGTAACATGTTAAGGGTGAGGCTTTTAGACTTGATGTAAAGGTTCGGTAACTTTTGGTTCTACTCAAGCACTTTCTTTTCTTGTTTTCTTATATAGCTTGAGTGGAACATTAATGTGAATGCCGTAGACACTCACAATTACCTCATTATGTATATTTGTGCATGCCATTGTTTGTTATTTTGTATTTTGGGAAAGTTTGTAAGTAAAAGTTCTTCCTCATTGTTTCTCACCCGTAGTCAGGTCCCCTCTTTAGTTTGTCCCTCCCTTTCTAGTCCTGTTTCTCATCCGTCATTTCATGTGTAAGGGATATATTGTTACACCAGAATAAGTTTCGTTCAGCCCATTTCCTTTTAGTGTATCAGGTACCGGTTAAATCACTGGGCGCCGCCATCCTCTTCCGGTATTTCCCCTTTTTTGTCGTTTTTACGCCTGTGCGATGGTCGTTACCATGACTGGGCGCACTCAACCAATCAATAGTTCCAAGGGTCCCAAGGGAGTACAAAACCCCAACACCAGGGCTAGATACTTGAATAACCCTTTATAAGTGACCAGAGCGCTCCAGCACAGTCTTTCTCAACCAACGACCAGGTTGAATTATTTCCCTGTGTACGTACCCCATTTATACATATATACGATCTTAGTTTACGACCTGTTGACCTGCCCCAGTTCCCACGACAATAAGAATTTCGTTCCGTTATAGTAGTCATGTTTACTATTTATAAAAAAAACCAAATACGGGGTCCCTGAATATTCTCTAGCGCTCTGGTTGGGATTTTATAACAAATATTTTTATTGTTAGTTATATTTATGCTGTTTGTTTAAAGGCACAATAAAAAGTATATTAATTTGAATGGCTTCTGTTCTATATGAAACATGATAGTTGGAATCCGTGCCTTACCGTTTAGCTACCTTGGTGAATATTGCCACGCTACCATTGCATTTATAGTATAAAGGAAATTTCTATAGTGGTAAAGACTACAGCCCTAACATATTAACACCGTGACATAAACAAACCCCCTAACTTTACATTTTGGTGGCAGCGGTGGGATACGAAAACCCAACCTCATTTACATACTAACTGATGCATATCATACTATTTAATGATGAGTGAGCTCAATTTATCAACTCATTCACAACATACTGATAGTGTTCAGAGTTCTCGTACTTCTTCACCTGATCTAATATCATGGTCACCATCTGGGCAAAGATCAACCAGGGGTTCCCCAGATCCATATATTCAGTTTGCATCCTAACAGTCTCAAGTCAATATATTATATCAAAATGTTAATATGATTGACCAAAAATTTGATCGGAAAATAGACAATTTAAAACAGGAATTTGACCAAAAATTGAATGACATGAGCAATGTCATTACAACAAACCTTTCACAGATGTTCTGTGATCAAATGGATAAGCTGCTTACCAGGCTTAACAAAAATGAAAACCAGAGAATTACCAGCAATGATGCGTCCAGTAATAATGTAAGTACAAATGCAGTTATCAATGTGGCTAATGCAACAGATTCTGTCAATACCAGACAAAATGCTTTCATGCCCAAAGACTATACGGTACCAAAGGTCGCTCATACCAATGAAGTTATTACGCCTGTAGCTGGTAAGTTACCAATACTACAGGGGACATTAAACCAAATGACGACCCACCTACATATAAAGAGTTAGTAGACAAACTAAGTAAGCGTTTTGAACCAAGGAACCAAACAGAACTATATAGGAACCAAATGAATTCTCGACGCAGAAAAAGAGGCGAGACTCTACAGGAATTAGCCCAAGAAATAAAACGGTTAGCCTGTTTAGCATACCCAGCAGCATCACAAGAAATAACATATAGTTTGGCTTGTAGGGCATTTGGAGATGCTATAGACGATAAAGAAATGTCATTATCTTTTGTTCACAATAATTTTGATACTATAGATGAAGCCTTGAATATAGCTGCCAAGTTTGAAGCTTTTAACCAGTGCTACAAGAAACCTGTTTTAAGGCAAGTAAACAGCAAGGATTCATCTAAAGTTGAACAATGTAACATTATGCAAGGCAATGCATTCAACAGAGAAAGAAAAGCTTTTGTCAATATTGCTCAAAAGCAGATCACTTTGCAAAGAACTACAGGAAGCGCATGCATGATGAAAACTATGTGACTACCAGTGATATTAGAATGAGTCCAAATAAAAGATGGAGAAATCCCAATATTTCCCAGTCCCGAAATGAAAACCATATCAAAGAAAATTTGTCAAAAAGTCAGGGAAACTGTTAAGTGCTGAAGATGAGGATCAATCTTCAGCTGGCAATATAAATGTCAAAAGGCCCAATATACTGAAAATGAAAAGTTATAAACATGATGGTTTATATGTAAAAGTTGAAATATATCAGCAAAATGTACATTGTTTAGTAGATACTGAGGCATCTATGAGTGTCCTACACTCCAAAATATTCAAAAAATTACCACCCCATAACAAAAATAAAATACAACCCTATCAGAATGAATTAAGAATGGCTGATGGGAGGAGTGTTACACCTGTTGGTATTATTAAATTACCTATACTATTAGATAACCAAATTATCTTGCAAAGTTTTTTTGTTGCAGAAATTGACACACCTGTGATATTAGGTTATGATTTTATGTTTGAAACAAATGTGTGATTGATATACCAAATCAATCTTTAATTTTCAACAACCAAACCATTAAATGTGAAATAGAAAGTCAGATACCACGACTTTTTAAGTTCTGCTTAAACCAAAGGGTAAGAATACCAGCCAGAATTGAAATAGTTTTGCAGGCTAAACCACTGCAAGAATTACCATTTGGGACCACACTTATTTTGGACACTACCAGTCCATCTTTTAAAAGTAAAGGCATATTAGTTGACAAAACTCTTTTTAGAATAGGTAAAGAGAGTATACCATTAAGAGTTATGAATGTCACAGACCAGCCACAAATCCTGCACAGGTATGCTTGTGTACTCAGGAACTGCAGAAACTGTATCTGGTGAGGATATACGATATATATATTTAAAAAAAAAACTTTGGCTATACTGACATAATTCAGCATTAGATAAAGACTGGTACAGCAATACCAGTTAAACAAAACCCAAGGAGGAAACCTTTAGCTCTTAGACAAGAGGTAGATGATGAAATCCAGCGAATGGTGGACAATAAAACCATTCGGCCTTCTATTTCCCCATGGAGTTCACCATTGTTGTAGTACGTAAACGAAATAAATCGTTTATGCATTGATTTCCGCAAAAGTTAATGATTTAACTGTTATGGACAGTTATCCCTTATGTAGAATATAGGATTGTTTAGATGCAATTAAGGGAAACACATGGTTTTCAACTCTGGATTTGGCTAGTGGTTACCACCAGGTTGGTATGTCATCTAGTGATGCATCAAAGACTGCTTTTGTTACAAGCAAAGGGCTATTTGAATTTATCCGCATGGCTTTTGGTTTATGTAATGCAGGGGCCACATTTTCTAGATTGATGGAACATATACTGTCTGGGTTAAATTTTGAAATTTGTATGGTATATCTAGATGATATTGTTGTGTTCTCAAAAACTTTTGAGGACCATGTTTCTAGACTTGAAGCTGTGCTGACCAGTATAAGTCGAGCAGGATTAAAAATTTCCCCTAAAAATGTAATATATTCCAGAAACAAGTGTCATTTCTTGGACACGTGGTAGATGCTGGATGTATCTCCCCAGACCCTAATAAAATAGAAGCAGTATAATCATGGCCCATACCAACAAATGTTAAGGATGTCATAAGTTTCTTGGGTACTTGTTCCTATTACAGGAAATTTATAAAAGATTTTGCTAAAATCGCTCGGCCATTACATCGTCTTACCAAGAAAAATATTATATTTAAATGGAACACTGAGTATGACCAATCTTTCACAAGGTTAAAAAAATGTTAAACCACCAGTCCTATGCTAACCTATCCATGTGTTGAGAAAGAGTATATTTTAGACACTGATGCTTCTGGGTTCGGGGTAGGGGCAGTTCTATCACAAATTTCTGATGAAAGTAAAGAGGGTGTTATAGACTATTATAGTAGATCTCTTACCAAATAAGAAAGACAGTATTGTGTCACCAGCAGAGAACTATTAGCCATAATATCAGCTGTAAAGCATTTCCACCATTATTTATATGCTACCCATTTCCTAATTAGGACTGACCATGGAGCACTCAATTGGATACGGAATTTTCGTAATCCAGAAGGACAATTAGCCCGATGGCTAGAAGTGCTAGGTACATATAACTACACTATTAAGTATAGGACTGGTATAAAACATTTAAATGCAGATGGTCTGTCGAGACGCCCCTGTAATACATGTAAGCATTGTGACAAAAGAGAAGAAATTGAAGAGAAATATCAGAATAGTGACCATATAAGGGTGCTTAATGCACATACTGGTAGTGAAATAGAACACACCTCTCTGTTAACTGGCTTGAAAGTAAGTCGAAAGATGAATTGAAGAATGCACAGCTACAAGACCCAGTATTAAAATTGGTACTGTCATGGAAAGCTGATAATAAAAAGCCAGACTGGTCCCTAATTTCCCATTTAGGCCAAGATTACAAAACATACTGAGCCCAGTATGAAAGGTTGGAGGTCATCAATGAAATTCTCTACCGGAAGTGGGTTACCACCTCTATCGACTCAGAATATCAATACCAATTTGTCTTACCAATCGCATACCGTAACCAGGTTTAACAATGCTACATAATGACCAATTAGCAGGACATTTGGGTGTTAAACGCACACCATCGAGGGTTAGAGATAGGTTTTATTGGGCGAGTTATAATATTTTTGTTGAAAGATGGTGCAAAAGGTGTAAGGAATGTCAAAAGCGCAATCAACCTGCCCAGCATTCTAGAGGACCAATGAAAACCTACATAGTGGGAGAACCTCTGGAGAGAATATCGTTGGATATTTTGGGTCCTTTAACTGAAACCTGTGAATAATAATAAATATATATTAGTTATAACAGACTATTTCACCCGTTTTGCTGAGGCCTATGGCTTGCCTGACATAGCAACCACAACAGTTGTAGATAAATTATTAAATGAATTCATATGCAGGTATAGTTTACCCCAATAGATACACACCGATCAGGGTGCCCAGTTTACATCCGATTTGTTTGTTGAATTATGCAAAAGGTTAGATATTCACAAGACCAGAAACAGTCCATTCCACCCTCAAAGTTCAGGACTTGTTGAAAGACTGAGCCGTACAATTGAGGATATGCTCAGTAAGTTTGTTTCAAAACATCAGAGAGACTGGGATAGATTTCTCCCATTTCTCATGATGGCTTACCGGTCTTCAGTGCACGAGTCTCTCGGGGAAACCCCTTGTGTTATGATGATGGTCAGAGAAGCTATGCTACCCATTCTCCGAAGGAAAACTTATTACCAGAGTATGTTGAACGTCTATCAGAACGTCTTGAAACGGTTAACGACGTTATGATTTATCCTGTACATTCCCATAATTCAAAGTAGGAGACGATGTACTCTTACAAGACACAAAGAAATATAGAGGACTTTCAAATAAATTTCAGTTTAAATGGTTAGGTCCTTATACAGTCACCCATGTTATTTCGGATGAACTTTATAAGATACAAGAATCACCTAGAGCTACATCAAAAGTAGTTCATGTGAATAGGCTGAAAGCATGTCAAGGTAATATGAGGAGATGGTATCAACCTCAAGGTGGGCCCGCCCTGAATACCAGGGGTCGGCTATTAAATTAGTCCCAATGAGTTACCATATACACAGACGGACCAGGACAGAATTTTTATTTATTAACTTTAATATTATATTATATATATGTATGATGTAGGTAGTATTCTTAATTCCTTTATCTATATTGAATGATACATAATGTACATGGGAAGGGGGTAGTGTAACATGTTAAGGGTAGGGCTTTTAGACTTGATGTAAAGATTCGGTAACTTATGGTTCTACTCGAGTACTTTCTTTTCTTGTTTTCTTTATAGCTTGAGTGGAACATTAATGTGAATGCCGTAGACACTCACAATTACCTCATTATGTATATTTGTGCATGCCATTGTTTGTTATTTTGTATTTTGGGAAAGTTCGTAAGTACAAGTTCTTCCTCACTGTTTCTCACCCGTAGTCAGGTCCCCGCTTTAGTTTGTCCCTCCCTTTCTAGTCCTGTTTCTCATCCGTCATTTCATGTGTAAGGGATATATTGTTACACCAGAATAAGTTCCGTTCAGCCCATTTCCTTTTCGTGTATCATGTACCGGTTAAATCACTGGGCGGCGCAATCTTCTTCCAGTATTTCCCCTATTTATCGTTTTTACGCATGTGCGGCGTCCGTTACCATGGCTTGACGCACTCAACGAAACAATAGTTGCAAGGGTTCCCAAGGGAGTACAAGACCCCCAACATCGTCTGCTTCTGGGACATGACACATCAGATAATAGACAATGATCATCACATACGCTGAACCGCGCCGTTCCTGACCAGTCGTGTTTGTCGCCGCTCCCGTTGAGTTCGTTCGTAATTAAGTTTTGTTTGCACTGTGTACTTTTTTTATTTTCATTATTTAATTTGTAGTTTTTAGACTAAGTCCATACCACCGCCATATATCTTTTAATTTTTAATTTATATATAAATGTAAAAAAAAACAGCTCTAATTTTATTTTAAAATTTGTTTTTATTTTTTCTTAAAGCATAGAATAAATATCCGTCGTAAATCGCATTTATTTTGATTTATATTTTTTTCCTTTCAAAACAGGAGGTTTGATCAAAATGAATTAATTCATTATTAATTATGGCTAGTCTTAAAAGAAAAGACAGAAGCCCAACAGGCACTTCACCAGAAACGCCTATCAAAAAGGCCAATTTCAATGGCCACAATAGCTCAAAGACTAAGAAATTTATTACTTTGACACTGCAAACTTTGTTTTGGCTCTGGGAGATATAAACAAAGAGGCAATATCTATCAAGCCTCTCAAAAAGAGTTTCTTCTAAACCTACAATATAAAAACTTTTCTTTGAATAAATTAGGTTCATTTACGGTAAACTTTTCCAAATATGATAAGGATCATAAAAATAAAGTTCAACTTGCACCGCACTTCAAGGTGATAAAATTAACTCTCCTAAAAGAATAATTAGTCATTTTGGAATCCCATTCAGGTACAATTTTTAAACTTAAAACAACAAGAAAACTTGTTGAGACAAAATGAGGTGACATTAAACTTAAAATGGGCAGTAATCCAAACTTTATTTTGGCTAGTCTGGCTTACAAGCACAAGGATTTGTCCACTATACCATGAGGACACTTTTCAAGATTACACGCTCAGCCCTTATAAACCTAATCCAAAATTCTGAACTTCTTGTGCTAAGTTGGGAAATTTTGAAAAGGAATGCAACAAGACCAGCCCTACTTGTATCAAATGTGCAGGAGACATACATCTAAATGCACTAGTCAAATAATAAAATGCAACAAATGTAATGACAACCATCAAGCATAGATAAAAAATGCCAAGTTTATCAACATCACAAACTGGTTTTACAATACATGTATGTTGATTATTTAAATTTTGACCAAACAGTCAAAAGGCTAAATGTAAAAGTCAACCTAAAAACAACACCGAAGCCATAAAACCCACCACAGGTGACACCACAGGAAGACTACTTCCTATCTCACTGGAAATAGTGGTTATTAATGACAATAAAAACCAATCTTATGCCGAGGCTGTAAAAACAACACCTGTCACTTCATTACTCCAAAGCGAACAACAGCCGCAGGGAATTAATCAAACTCAATTACGAAACGCTGACATCAATGACTGTCAAAGTGGCTTAAGGTTACAGACCACCAATTCAACCAATGAGCATTTGGAACGTACGCAAAAATAGTCCTACGCAGAAATTACCCCTGTACTTCATAGTGCTGTGAAAAAAGTTCTCATCTTGTTTGAAAAATTTAAACAGTTTCTGAAAGGAAAAACATTTCTGTACATTTTATAGGTGCATTTTGCTTCTTGTGATGTGAAGCCTAATCTCCATAATGATTTCTAAATATACCCCTATCTTGTGAAAACACTGGGATTTCCCATGCTATTTATAGACACTTCACTTCCGGTGACCAGTACTGTACTGCAAGTCTGCTAACCCCACATGCCATCCTGAGGATTGTGAGCTGACAAATGTAGAATCATGCTGATATATAGTCCTCTGCAGGTTAAAGTTAAGGTAAAGTCCAGAGAAGCCATTGAATATTGTGAAATTTGCATAGAGGCCTATGGGAAGTGGAATTAGTGGTTTCTAGCCTTAACACCAGTAGTGGTTCCGTGCAAAGTATGGTTAATTTTTTTCAAACACCTCACCTTTTTTCACCATGTAAGTTCCCTGTAAAAACTACACCACAAGCAGACAGAAAAACATTAAAAGGCAGAAAGCTTATTACAAAAGATAGCACAAAAAAATCATCTGATCACTGCCAACAGTTAATTACACAGTTACTTGAAATAGACGATTCTGGTATAGACAAATCCCTTGTGCGAGTTTTAGTAACTTTTTTGCAAAACGTGTGTCAAAATTCAGCTTCAGCAGTAAGCACCTTTGTGCATGTTTTTTGTATTCTATTTTAACAAATTATTTTTAGTATAAATTTCTTAAATGATCAATGGGTCTAAAAATTCTTCAATGGAATGTCCGCTCATTGTGGGCTAATTCTCTACAACTTAAACATTATATAGATACAAATGACAAACCTCATGTCATATGTATACAAGAAACCGATTTTGTTGATAAAATATGTGTTAAATTAAGATTTAAATTTTACTCAACTATCTCTAGCACAAATTTTATCGAATTCAATGGTATTGCAGTTAAATGTCAAGATAAAATTATCAATATTATTAATATTTATAGACTCCCAGATCAAAATCTTAAATTAGAAGATTATGCAAATGTTATTGATGAGGTTAAAGACAATCTTGTAATTGTTGGAGATTTTAATTCCAAATCCTCTTTATTAGGGTCAACATCAACCGATAAAAATGGTAAAATTTTAGAAAATTTTATTGAACATAATAATTTTATAGTTTTGAATGACGGTACAGGCACACACGCTGCCATGATGGTTCACTATCACATATTGATTTAAGCTTAAAATCTCCTCTTTTGGTGAACAATTCATCTTTTTGTGTGCATTCTGACTCCCTAGGTTCCGATCATATTCCTATTTTGGCCACTTTATATGCCAAACCTATCAAGACAAACATCTGTACAGCCAAACGTTTGCAATTTCATAAAGCAGATTGGCAACTTTTTTTCAACTTTATGTCAAGATGTCGATCCTAATGGCATCATTAGTCAAAACATTGATTTCTTTAATCAAAATTTATATCAAGCAATTACAAATATAGCAGATGTTGCAATACAAAAAACCAACGGCACTGTTCATGAAAGGGTAAACTGTCCGTGGTGGACTTAACAATGCACTGACGCTAAGAAAGAAAAACGTAATAAAGAACGTATTTTTAATAAGTCAAAATCCGAAAATGATCACCAAGAATATAAAAAAGAACTTAAGTCATTTAAAAAACTATAGAAAATGCTAGGCTAGAAAAGACTATTGGCAAAACTTTTGTTTCAAATTGAACCACAAGTCCAACGTAGAACAAGTATGGACTGTGGTTAAGGGCCTAAAATGTAACAGGATAGCCATATTCCTGCACTTTCTGTTGATAATTTTCAAACAGTTTCCAATAAGGACAAAGCAAATCTTTTGGCTCGCACATTTGCTATCGCATCATGTGACCAAAACCTTGATCCAGAATTCAAATTTCTCAAGAACAATTTTGAAGTTTCAAATCCAATTCATAAAGATAATTGTCGTGCTATCAATCAATCAAAATACAATCTACCTTTTACAATAGAGGAGATGTGTAAAATAATTAGAAATAAAAAAGCGTCAGCACCAGGTGACGACAGAATATCATATGAAATGTTTAAACATGTGCCCGAAAACATGCTGAAATTGCTGTTAGATTTGATAAACAAAATTTGGAAAAGTGGTTAATTACCAGATTCATGAAGCAAGCCAACATTATTCCTAAGCCTAACAAAAATAAATCTGATTTAAAATCATACCGTCCTATTTCTCTAATCTTTGTAATTTTATGGAAGGTATGGTTAATGAAAGACCTAAATTTCTTCTCGAAGAGAAAAATATAATAAAAGACACGCAAAGCGGCTTTAGGCAGGGTAGGTCTACTCTAGACCATTTGTTAACGCTTGAGGGTGATATCAAAAAGGCTAAAGTTATAAAACAAGATCTTTTTGCAGTTTTCCTAGACATTGAAAAAGCATTTGACCTAGTTTGGAAACCAGGATTGTTATATAAATGCAAATCATATGGCATTAATGGGCATATGTTTAACTTCATAGCTGATTTTCTCCAAGATAGAAAAATTAAAGTAAAAGTTAATAAAGAGGAATCAGATAAATCTGAGTAAGATAATGGTATTCATCAAGGTAGCGTTATAAGACCTACACTTTTTAATATCATAATAGATGACTTGGTTTTCCAATCTCAAAACGCCACTTTATCACAATTTGCAGACGACAGTGCCATGTGGTTAAGGAGTTATGATCTTAAAACTCTTAGTCGAAAAATGCAGCCAGCCCTTAACAGCATTAGTAAGTGGTAAAAAAATGGGACCCAAAGTAAAACACGTGAATTATTTGCTAGGCTGAAGCTTGCAGTCTAGCGAATTATTTTTGGCGATAAAAAAGAGACATCTATTAGCTTATTTTGAGACAATAAACCATTTCTCATTTCAAACACATGTCAAATTTTTAGGTCTCATTTTTGACAAACGTCTTAAATGGAATAAGCATGTGCAATATTTAGATGAAACATCAAAACCAGTTTTGAACTTACTGACATATGTTAAAGCAAATAATTTTGGCATGGGAACAGATTCCTTACTATTGCTTTACCGGTCTCTATTAAGGTCAATTGACTACGGGTGTCAAGCATTTAATTCTGCCCTTCCAAATGTTAAAGAAAAACTAGACTGCATTCAATCTAAGGAACTTAAAAAATTTCCTAGGGGCAATCAAATCAACACCTTTAGAAAAAGTTCTAGCAGAAGCAGGCGAACTCTCTTTACAACTCAGACGAGATCAACTGAGTCTTAAATATTATGCTAGATGTAAACAACATTTTTCAAATCCAGCCAATAAGATAACGGAACAATGCTCGGAATATACTAAAAGATATTCACATAAGTGGAAAAAAATGACTGCTTATATGGTTTCAGAGTACGTCAATTTCACAGAATGATTTAGACTCAATAGATATCGTTCAAAACAAACAACCAAAACATGCCACCCTGGATAATTGGTACGGCTAACACATCAGAGTGTATTAAAAAAACAGGTGGACAAAAAAGACAATCCGCATTTGATTAAATCAGCTGTTATGCAAATTATAGATGAAAAATATAGAAACTTTTTAAAAATATATACAGATGGCTCCAATTATCCTGCTTCTGGTAAAACATCAAATGCATTCTTTATCCCTGGTAAAAGAGTACATGTATCAATATCTACTCGATTGACTGATAATATTTCAGTTTATTCAACGGAAATGACTGCAATATCGCTTGCGCTAAAATGGATAATTGATCAAAATTGTCAAGACAAAGACATTGTCATCCTCACGGATTGTTTTAGTTCTCTTCAATCTATAAAAAATGATAAATCAAGCAGACCAGACTTGTTCAATTCTATTCCACTATACGCAAAATTTCAGAAAAATATAAGTATAATTAAAGAATGAATTCCGGCACATGTTGGTATTCTGGGTAATGAAATAAGCGACAGATTGGCAAAACAAGCTTTACCAAACCCTACTATTGGTGTCAAAATTGGGTTAAGTGCAAAAGAATTTATTTCTATTTTTTCCAAAATCTTTACACAAAAATGGCAGACAAGCTGGGAAAATTCGAATCACATTTGGCAGAAACAGCTAAAACCTAATGTTAATGTAAAACCAGCATTTTACAGTGGTAAATCCAACTTGAAATGAAAAGAAAAAAATGTATATATATATAATCATCTCAGTAATAGTCAACAATCACTCTTACGGGGTGATGGATCGTTAAAAACGATGCGAAACATAACAATAAATACGCTCGTTAAGTTTTGTGAGTTTTATGCTCATATAGTTTTATGCCGATATATATATATACAACGTCTCAGAATGTGACGACTCTATTCACTACACTGTTCCATCGGATCAAATTGATACAGGGAAGATAACGTAAACTTATAGAAGGGTCTGAAAAATTCCCAACGATGTTAGAACTGTCAAATTTGCAATTTTTTTGTCGTTCCCTCCGCGGGACTCGAACTCGTACCGCTGTGACATCTATGGCAACACCGCCTGCACTAAGTCCAGCGCCCTAGACCACTCGGCCAACTAGGCTATATAGAGTGTAAAATGGCAATAAGTATCCCAAATATTTGATTTGAAAACGATCTCTTGAACTTTTTAGCAAAAAAAAGGATTGAAATTACGTACAATATTTACATATTTACTTATGTCGCTCCTTTTGCTTCCGTCCCATACACAGTTCCAAAGACAAACACATTTTTAGGTGAATGGACAACGCATACGCGGTTGACAACACACACACACACACACACACACACACACACACACACACACACACACACACACACACACACACACACACACACACACACACACACACACACACACACACACACACACACACACACACACACACACATATATTTTAATGATAATCATATATTTTAAATTAAACGATAAATCTATTTCAAATAAATATGAAGAGTCAAGTTGAACGTTCTCTGTTACTCTTTGTAAATACAGTGAACATCTTCAAAATATTAACGTAATGAAATGATCGGACACCAGGTTTTAATTTGATATATGTATATACATATACATTTCGATACACGGAAGCGATTAGATAAATTCACCCTTCATCATACTATAGATTTACATTGACCTGAAGTCAAATTTCTAGCTTACAGTTCAGTCTCTTTCTCATGTGAAGATTGTCGTTGTCCTTAAACTAGATATCAGAACAACGACATAATAGTAATTTATTTACGGATAGACCAGCCTTGACTTGTACAAATGTCAATTAGAATGATAATTTAGGTTAAATGTTTTCTCCTCTGCCTAATTTTTAAACTTTATTTTATACTTTATTGATATTTAACACACACATTATGTTTTATGAATATACCATGGCAAGAAAAATGTACATTACTGAATAAATATTTTTGTTCTATCTCAAAACTAGAGGAGGAAAACCATCAGTTATCAGATTTCGAAAGTAAGACAAATAACTGTATTTCAAATATTAGAATAGATGAAAACGAAATCGTTGATATATTAAAGATTTGAAAACCCAACAAAGCATCGGGACCAGATATTGTTAGTCATAGGATGCTCCAGCTTTGTCCAGAAAAAGTCGCTATCCCCTTAAAGAAAATTTTTAATAAATCAACCCAACAATGCAAATACCCAACTAGCTGGAAGATGGCAAATGTTACTGCTTTATTCAAGAAAGGAGATCCCTCTTTGCCTTCAAACTATAGACCAATATCGTTAATAAGTTGTGTTGCAAATTCATGGAAAGAATTATATTTAAACATGTATATAATCATTTATATAGTAATAAGCTAATTTATCAGTACCAATCTGGTTTGCTGCCAAAATACTCTACCGTGCATCAACTTCTTGAGATATACAGTAACATTTTAAATTCTCTTGAGCAAAAAGAAATGAACTGTTTTGTTTTTTGTGATTTGATAAAGTTTGGCAGAAAGGTTTATTAAAAAAGATTAAATCATATGGTATTTCAGGAAATTTATATAGTTGGTTTAAAAGTTACTTAGACGTTAGACGTCAAAAGGTAATGTTGAATACAGCATTTTCAGATGATTGCCATCTTTCAGCTGGTGTTCCACAGGGATCTGTACTTGGACCTCTTCTTTTTATTATATATATAAATGATATAGCAGGTACCTTGACACCCTTGTGCAGACTTTTCGCAGACGACACTTCCTTCAATTACTCAGATTCTGGCAGTGAACAGATCCTCTCTGTAATCAGTCACGATCTGAGTGAATTGGGTGAATGGTCCAAAAAGTGGCTGATGTCCTTTAATCCAGATAAAACCGAAATTTTGATATTCTCCAATTATGAAACCCCAAACTTCACGTTCTCCTTGAATGGAATAGACATTCCAATCAAAAACCAACATAAACATTTAGGAGTAACATTTAGTAGTAATGCCAAGTAGAACGACCATGTAGAAAATATAATAGCTAGTGTTAAAAACATCTAAATATACTTCGGAAGTTGAAGTATCAACTTACTAGAAACACTTTAGAGAATTAATATATTTAATATATATAAGACCTTTACATGAATATGCTCCTGAAGTTTGGGATAATTGTGGTGTATGTAATACCTCCAAATTAGAAAGACTTCAATTAGAAGCAGCGAGAATTGTCACGGGTTTACCTATTTTTACAAAGATAGAAAAAATATATCAAGAAGTTAATTGGGAACCACTAGATGTTAGACGCAACAGAAGAAATTTACAAATGATTTATAACATTGAACATAAAAATGCCCCATCTTATTTGCTTGACATAATACCACCCAAAGTACAATCCCTTACTAATTATCCCCTTAGAAACGGAGATGACATATTGCAGCCATTTTGTAGATTATCTGTAACAAGCGAGTCTTTTTTCCCTGATACTATTAAAGAATGGAATAAACTTGATGTATCCACTCGATAATTAGACACTATTTCCAAATTTAAAACAGAGTTAGAGAAGGATACACACAAACCACTGGTTCCTAATTATTATTCTATTGGTGAACGAAAACTGAATATTATTTGGACACAATTAAGATGTTCTGCTTCTTCTTTAAACCATGACTTATGTAGAGTCAATATCGTAAGTAGTTCTTTATGTAGATGCGGAGATGTTGAGGATGCTCATCATTTCTTTCTTGACTGTCCCTTACACGAAAACACTTGAGTAATCCTTATGAATAACATTAGTTGGCTGCCCGATGATTTGCCATTGAATGTAAATCTTTTGACTCATGGAAATCCAAATTTAACTTATAATCAAAATGTTCGTTTAATAAAACATGTCCATAGATATATCAAAGAAACTAAAAGATTTTTTGTTGTTTGATGAAATTTGATGAAATAGTGATATGCCCATGTTTTTTTCACCATCACCACATTCCTCTCAACTCTCTTATTTTTTCTTTCCTTTTCTTAAACTCTTCTCTTCTATGTCTTATTTTTCACTTTATTTTTATCTAGTGTTTGAAAAATGTAATTGATGCATGCTCGGTTTGACAAAATATTGTACATTGCTATTGTATATGGGAGAGGACCTCGTAAGTATGTTTTACTTTTGTCCAATCCTTTTTGTTTATTACAAATAAACTATGTTTAAACTAATTAATACCATGGCATCACTTTTTGAAATTGATGCACCCTTCATGACATGCAAGATTGTTGTTTTAAATAAAAAATCAATAAATAAAGGACATGTGATAACCTAGATTAGAGTATCTAGTTTATATAGTTTAGTAACCTTGCTATGATTTTTAACGCTGTCCTTAAATAACTTGATATCAGAACAATTTTCTGATAGTCGACATTTATAGATAGGCTAGCCTCGAATTGTTCAAAGGTTTATTATAATGACAGTCTAGGTTGCGTAGAAGATATTTCCAACATGGGAAAGACTTTATTGTTTTTTCAATTTTTTACTTCTCTGCCAAAACCTTTGTTTTGTTAATTGGATTTGATATTGTATAAACATATTTTGTTTTCTCAATATTTCTATACTATTGTCTTTAATACAACCTAAACTTCCCTTACAATATAAAATTATTAATCCGGCCAGTATCAAACTCCGAAGCCAATTTAGTTTTTTTCGATGCTGGTCGGGTTCCGATGTGTGTCGTTCGGAAGTTCTTGACTTAAACGTAAATTGAAATGTTAGGAATTTTCGGAAAGTGAATTTTTCAAAGTTGCAGAATATTTGTAGAAATGTGAACATATGACAAAACTACACGATTTCCAAGTGGAATTCAAAACGTAACGGATGAAATTTTGTACGTCCAATGAAAAAAATTAACAAAAATTTTGCATCTTTGCATGATATTATGACATATTTAGATGCAAATGGTTAATAACATTCCATCTCACCCTTTATGAGCTGTATGTAATACAATTTGATCTGAAGACCTATATATGGCTTATGAGGTTATAAAAATCATTATAAAGATAGTGGAACCTTTCTTTCAAGACAAACATATGTATAGAGTAAATCACGTCGAGGTAATCTTATGAAGTGTACATGATTTTGTAGACTACATGAAATATCAGTTACATGTATGACCTGCAATTTATCAATAAAGGTATTATTAGATAGTGAATTTCATATTGTCTTAGTTATAGGTCAAATATGGTCATATTGACGGATGGACGATGGTCCGGGATAAAACACAAAACGGAGTCAGCCATTTTTGCAACAATGGTTTGGGAAAAGAATTTCAATAACTTTTTATATGTAATAATAATCATTTTAAAAATATTCGTGTACGTTACAATACTACATTCAAACCCCGAGAGAATATAAACTAAAGGGGGATTTGACAATATGTAATGTACAAATGTATTGAAACTAAGCCATCTTTATTAGAAAAAATATTAAATCTGTACGCTAAATTTTTATGTGACTAAATAACATTGAAATTTTATCGTACTGCACATTGTGTGAATGCATGTTTGCTTGTGTTTCGTCCTCTTGTACATGCATGTGTCTGAGGTTAAATATTAAAAGTATTTGTCTTTTCTTTGTCTATTGGCTTGATGCTACATGACAATCATTATGGAATAATACCATATTAAATGTACCATGGCAGTTCAATAACAATTTGAATGAATATACATTTATTATTAGACATGCACTGGTTTCATGTCGGATATCTGATATTTTTTTGTTCAGCACTTAGTGGAGTCCGAGTTGCTCATTTACTTTTCTTAATTTGTATGTATGATTGTAGTTACTTTATGTTCTTTGTTGCGTATGTCTGTTTTCCATGTCTGGTCTTTGTCCCTGGATTACATTCTTTTGATTACCGCTATAGCCTTGGTTCCCTTGGTTACTCTTTACTATATCAGAACCAGTTGAACAAATTTGTTTGTTCAACACTAACCAGTTGAATAAGTTAAATCGGCACTTGGTTAAATTGGTTTAATAAAGTTTAATAGGAATCAGACACATAAATATACAAGATTTGCAACTAACTGAAATCTCATATTCAATTTACAAGCAGCACAAAACCAGGTACTTAATCGACAATAACAACTTGACTTTAAATGATCATAACTAAAAGGTATTGCGAGTATTGAAACTTTCAGTTTCCCATCATATGATATTTTAGCTTTATGTTCATGCCACCTTTTTCTTTCTACCAAAACAAACAAAAACGAAGTATTGAAAACCATACCGTCGATTTTTACCAAAATGGAAATAATTCAAAATTAAATCGATCTTCTCTGATTAAAAAACGTTGTTTTCACAATATTCTGTAGGTATTATCGACATTTATTGCTTCAATTGCATTACTACTAACATATTTCATTGAATCAGCCAAATTCAGTAAAATCAAAACTGAACAAATTTGGCAACTAATGTAGCTTTAAAGTTTCCATTATGTAAACTTTTTAATTTGTCACTCTTGTCTTTTTTCTTTCCAACTGAATGGAAGAGTAATCAGGGGAACCAAGGTTATAGCGATAATCAAAAGAATTTAATCCAGGGACAAAGACCAGACATGGAAAACAGACATACACACAAAGAACATAAATTAACTAAAATCATACATACAAAGTAACAAAAGCAAATGAACAGCTCGGACTCAACTAAAAACTGGGAGCATGGACCAGGTGCACCGGTAGGGTAAGCATTCTCTGCTTTTCTAGAAACACCCGCCGAGTTGCTCATAAAAAGTCAAGTCCTGGGTAGACAAACGAGGAAAGGAAAACTATGACCTGTTGAATAAATCAGTTGTCATGGTGCAGATGGATACACCATAACGATTCAGGAGTTAATGATGACGACCATTAAACCTCTGTAGTGATGACTTCAATCTTGTAGCAACATAACCTTGTTCCGGAAGCCTATTTGTTAGAGTTCTAGCGCGATACAAAAAGTCTGCATAGTTTCGGCAAGCTCTGGCATAACGTATGAGTTGTGATATGAACACTCCATACGCAGGTGCCGAAATGATGTTGCCACAGAAGAAAGGAAAGTTGACAATTCTGAATGAAAAGTCATCACGTTTGTCGTAAACTTTTGTCAATAGGTTTCCTTTACCATCGATTTCTAAGTGTAAGTCAAGATATGAGGCTGACTTCACAGTGTCTGTAGTATCCTTAATCTCAAGTTCTTTTGGGTGGATGTGATGTATCACATCCCCGAAATTAGGATTGTTTAAAGATGATACGTCATCTATATAGCGGAAACTGAGATTGAAGGATCTAGCCAAACGGTATTCTTTCTATTTGATCAGATCAGCTATAAGAAAGAATGTAATCCAGGGACAAAAACCACACATGGAAAACAGACATACACAACAAAGAACATAAAGTAACTAAAATCATACATACAAAATAACAGTTAAACTATGCAACAAACTTCCTCAGAATACAAGTAGTTCTAGCTCCACTAACGTTTCAGAGATAGGATTCAGGAATGTAGGGTATTACGGGACAACTCATCTAAGTGTTACAAAGAATCAATTAACAAAAAATGCATATTTGCATGATGTTACGACACATTTTGATGCAAATGGTGAGCATTTCATCTCACCCTTTATGAGCTGTATGTATTACAATTTGATCTGAAGACCTATAGGGTGACTTTTGAGGTTATTAAAATCTTCATAAAAAAGGAGGATCCTTTCTTTCAAGACAAACATATGTATAGGGTAAGTCACGTCGAGGTAATCTTATGAAGTGTACATGATTTTGTAGACAACATGAAATATCAGTTACATGTATGACCTGCAGTTTTTCAATAAAGGTATTATTAGATAGTGAATTTCATATTGTCTTAGTTATAGATCAAATATGGTCATACAATATCACTTTCCGTATATCCGTTACAGCCTTCATTTCGTGCAATATAAAGCTAGGACATCGTTGCTTCTAGCAGATATTTGAGTTGGTAATTCGACTGTCTTTATGTATATAAACCACTAAAATCCCCAAAATCTTTCGTAGCATAGTTTTATAGCAGGCATGTGACCACGTTCATTCATTCAATTCATTAAATGCATTACCAATGTTGAACCGTGATTTAGTGATCCAATTTGTGATCTGCATGCTTATATTGTTCAGCCTACAGCATTTGCTGAATCTTTGACCCAGCAATATACTTTTCGGGATAAAATCAACAGTTTCAAGTGCATATAAGACATATAAGTAAGTCAAACTGTTGGTGCATGCCAGTCAATTAATGAGAAATCTACAAGGCTACAAAAAGTAAAGTTATGTTTCCGATCACCATTCTGAAATTTTGTAGGGTCGGTAGGTAGGGACGTTTGAAATGAAATAAGTCATTATAGTGACAACAAACTCAAAATACAATGAAAACCAAATTTAATAAAGACAAAACAACGACATTGTAATAGTTTTAGACTTAGTCTCTTTTGGGATTCGGCGGTAGGTGGTGGTCTGAGCACATTTTATTATGATACTGCACACATATGTGCATGCAAGATTAAATACACTGCACATGCAAATGTTCTTTAAAAATGTTTCATAGACTTAGTGATGTCAGATGATGTTTTTCTTAGAATATTCAACATTGATTTTGAATTGCACAGTCAGATTTACTGTATACGATTATAGATGTAGAGTAACACCATACACTCAATCAACAAATGCAGGCATTGATATAAAACTACAAACATTTTTGATAATTTTGTAAAGTATTAAAAATAAATGTATACTCTTTTTTCTTTTCTTATATTTGCCGATAGACAAATGTGGATGAATCGCTTTTCTGTTAAAAGGATAAAGGTTGTGTTTAGTATCAAGACATTAATACTACACACGTAAAAATAACTAAGTTTTATTTAATTGTGAAGATTTACAGGATTTAATGAAATAGATATTCTAAAGAAAAGTCAATGACTTAATAATTATGGTTGATCAATTGTTATAAAATTTTGATATGATTTTGTTTTGAAATTTTGATATGATTTTACTAACTTCTTAAGAAATGCTCTTATTTGATTTTGAGTTTATGGCCCCGACCAATTTAAAATAAAGGTCATCCATGTAACTGACAGATACCACACTGTAGGTTTCTATTAATTTGGGAAATACCAATCTGTCTCGATATTTGCCCCTCGGGCAATGCCAGTCTGTGTCCACACTTGTAATAATAATTGTTCAACACTAACCAGTTGAATAAGTTAAATCGGCATTTGGTTAAATTGGTTTAATAAAGTTTGATAGGAATCAGATACATAAATATAAAAGATTTGCAACTAACTGAAATCTCATATTTAATTTACAAGCAGCAGGGAACGAGGTACTTAATCAACAATAACAACTTGACTTTAAATGATTATAACTAAAAAGTATTGCGAGTGTTGAAACTTTCAGTTTCCCATTATCCGATATTTTAGCTTCATGTTCATGCCACTTTTTTTTCTACCAAAACAAACAAAAAAAGAAGTATTGAAAACATACCGCCGATTTTTACCAAAATGAAAATAATTCAAAATAAAATTCATAATTTCACTTTAACTTTTGTATCACAATTTTTCTGTTTCAAAAGAGAAATAAATAAAATCTTCAGTTTCCCATTTTTACGTAACAACCAGAAGGACACATAAGTTGTAAATGACAAACCATTATAAGCTCACCTGTCGTAGGCCATGTGAGTTATTGCCATCACTTGGCGTCCGTCGTCGTCGTTAACAATTTCTTCAAACATTTTCTCCTCTGAAACTACAAAATGGATTTGTATGAAACTTAATATGGTTGTTCCTTAGAGTATCCTTAACAAAATTTCCGTTTTATTTTTTGATTGGTTAAAAAACATGGCTGCCGTTACTAAAAATAGAACATTGGGGGTCAGACAGCAGATTTTTTCATACATCTCCAAATCAGTTAGGTTTAGCCATTAGCTTTCAATTGCTGAAATGATCCTTATTATAAGGTTTACAAAAGTCTCCAACGAATCAAATAGAGTAAAAAAAGGCCTGAAAACTCCATGTTAAGAGCCTTTTAGAGGCAAAAATTTAATCAGGGGAGCGATTCAAGCTCCTGGGAGCCTCTTGTTATATAGGTAGCAGAGGTTTACGGAATGTTCCCTGTGTAAAAATTTTCGAAAATAAATTCGGTAATTTCACTTCCGGAATTTTTCCCGCAAAAAAAAACACAACAAAACATCACAACACTAATAATATTAATCCACCGTCCACAAAATTTTAAAATATAAGTAGAAAATCGCAACGAATAATGGAGGAAATCTAAATAATAAATAGGATATTCAATTGGATATCAAAATATGATCACTCGTGCCAAGAACCTTCTGCGCGGTCTCGTTAAATCTAGGTGTTCGTGATCATGTTTTGGTTATTCACTCTTTCCAATAACTATCATATTGATGTTTGTTATTTCATGACAGTAAAGATACCTTCTTGGATAGGCCTATAAAATTTGAAAATCCCCTTCCTCATTGGATACGTGGTTCATTGGTAAGTACAAGAATACTTTGGTTTGTCAGGCTTTGTAAATCAACGGAAACAATTTTCTTGACAAAAGATCCAGTTCTGTTTGTAACACCGAGATTATTCTTCTTCCAGATGAGATGGTGCTGAATTTAAGCACTTGAATTAAACGTAAAATTATTTTCTTTCAGCGTTGAGGATCGACTCATAACAAACAATAACATTTCTCCTAGAAGAATGAACATAGAACTTTCCATATAAGTAGACTGTTACTGTGACGCTTGTGTTCTCGTGTTTATCCTCGATCGTCTTTTTAATTTTCTGTTGAACACATCGTTTTAATTGATATACTTTATGTTGTCAGTTTTTAATCCTGAACAAAACTCAAGATTCTCTCATTTATCGTACTTTGTTACTTATTTCATAAGATGCAGTCGTAAAGTTCAATATTCATCTTCTTTTTTCTGCTAAGTTACAAATTGAATTTCGTTATTGGTCAGGAAAAATACCCCCGTCGATCATTCCTCCCCACTATTTTCATATTCGCCCGAAAAAAAAGACAAAATAGGTTCAGCATTTAGATATGATATCTCTTAATTTTAAATTACATTTCACTTTCAAATGTGACTACCCTTTCCTATATATGTTGTATCAATCTAAACAGTCCTAGAAATCGTCACAAGAATTGAATTTATTTTCTCTTCCTGATGACTGCTATATCTCCAGTTTCCTTTAAGTAAAAATGAAAATTGACACTAACATACGATAAAAGGGATAATTTTTCATTCCCTATGGTGAACTATATCCATTTTTAGCTGATGACGTACCCTTGTCACCGTCATATGGTGTTTACATATTACAATTCATTCGATTTGCCCGATTTTGTACACAAAGTACGGAAAGCTATATGAAATGTTGTAAAAAAAGCCTTTATAAAAGCTCAAAATCAAGTTCGGTGAACCATGCTTTCTTTTTTGGGGAGTCAAAATTTTATAGCATTTTTACGAGTAAGGTCAAGTAGCTTTGATTTTTAGTTGAGGAGAAATAGTTAAGGATCACATATTAAAATAGGTCCTCCTCGTACGTAGTCTCTTATTCATAGTACATGTCATCGAGATGATTTAAGACGAGTCATTTTTATATACTATTTTTGGCATTTACGTTAAATTTGATTACGATTAATTTAATCAACACAAATATCATGAGAAATTTGCTCTTTTCATGAATGAATACTTTACATGTGGGATAAGTATAAAAAGAAACAAAAAGGCGAACGACAATGATGGTCTTGATTGTCATTACTCAAAATTCAAATACCCTTGCCACCTGTATTTTTTTGGGGGAGGGGGAATTGAATGAGTAATTAAGGGAACCAAGATTCAAGCAGAAATCCAAGAATATAATCGAGGAACTCAACTAAAAACTGGAAGCATGGATCGGGTGCACCGGTAGGGTAAGTGTCGTGTTATTTTCTAAAAACACCCACCGAGTTACTCATAAAAAATTGTAATATAAAAAGTCCAGGGTAGGCGAAAGAAGAAAGAAAACATGACATGTTGACCAAAGCAGTTTCGTGATACAGATGGATACACCGTAACCATCCACGAGTTCATGATGACGACCATAAGACTTCTGTAGTGATGACTTCAATCTCGTAGCAACATAACCCTGTTCCAGAAGCCTATTTGTAAGAAGTCTAGCGCGATGGTTACGGTAAGCTCTGGCATAATGTAGGAGTTGTGATATGAAAACTCCATACGTAGGTATTGAAAGAATGTTGCCAGAGATGAAAGAGTAATCAAGTGAACCAAGGTTATAGCGGTAATCAAAAGAATGTAATCCAGGGACAAAGACTCGACATGGAAAACAGACATACACAACAAAGAACATAAAGTAACTAAAACCATACATACAAAGTAACAAAAGCAAATGAGCAACTCAGACACCACTAAAAACTGGAAGCATGGACAAGGTGCACCGGTAGGGTGAGCGTCCTCTGCTTTTCTAGAAACACCCGCCGAGTTGCTCATACAAAGTCAAGTCCGGGGTAGACAAACGAGGAAAGGAAAACTATGAACCGTTGAATAAATCAGTTTTCATGGTGCAGATAGATATACCATAACGATCCACGAGTTCATGATGACGACCACAAAACTTATGTAGTGATGACTTCAAAATAACCCTGTTCCAGAAGCCTATTTGTTAGAGTTCTAAAGGAAAGGAAAGTTGACAATACAGAATGAAAAGTCATCGCGTTTGTCGTAAAGTTTGGTCAATAATTTTCTTTTACCATCGATTTCTAAGTAGAGGTCAAGATATGAGGCTGTTTTTTATTTAAGGAACTTATTCATTTAATAAAAATAACATTTAATTACAAGGCAACGCTATACTTATTGAAACGACAGAAGAAAAACACGGTTTTAACGAAATGATAAAAAATATCTTTAAAAGTCCAATATATGACGACTAAGACAGTAATAAACAACGGATTTTTTTTTGCAAGAAATTAAATACTTAGACGCATTTGAAAAATGACGATGATCAAAACTAAACACGTTTCATAGATAACCTTGTTTGTGAACGTTTTCAATATGTGTGTTTATTCCCGATATTTATCTATGAACTGATTAGGATGATTATCATTATATACGTCTCAGAATGTGACGACTTTATTCACTACACTACACTACACAAATTGATACAGGGAAGATATGTAAACGTATAGAAAGGTCTGAAAAATCCCCAACGATGGTAGAACTGTCAAATTTGCTATGCAAATTTTTGGTCGTTCTTTCCGCGGGACTCGTACCGCTGTGACATCTATGGCAACACCGCCTACACAAAGCCCAGCGCCCTAGACCACTCGGTCAGCTAGGCTATATAAAAATATCGTTGGCCGGATCATTCCTCCTCGTAGGATTAATCTAGGGTTGTAACTTATCAACTTGAGCAATGATTTGAAGAGGAAATAAATCTATATTTATTAGGTAACGTTTGGGAATCCAGTACATAGTAGGAACTTTCATGCCACTAGGCTCAGCCAGTTGAAATGTAGTTGAATTCTTTAATTTTTTAAAACGAATTTATAGATATAAAATACATATTCGTTCTTGGACTCAGTTCATTTCAAATTTGGTTTCCTTCTAAAAATATATTGCATATAAGTATGTGGGGCAGATGGGATTGTTCCATAGACTGTATGATTAAAAAGTGAGGAAACAATGAATGGAATGTATTGAAAACGAGTGTATTGTTTCAGTGATAGAAATGAATACTTTTCAATTTTCATTTGTTGAACCAAATACGTGACATGCCGCTGAACACATTTTTTTTCTGCTGATTCTCGAACCGCATCCAGTCTGGCTAATACTCATCACTTAGGGTCATCTCAAGAATGTTATTTTCACGCACACACACATTGCTGTTGAGCTCACCTGCTCGCTATGACAAAGCAAGCACTAATAAAAATGGGTAGTCTTGGATGTGCCGTACATTAGTAGGTTATATAGCCCAAATTTGATTCCATTTAATCAATTTAAATTATGATTAGAAATCCTGAGTTGTGAAAAGAAAAACTGATGATAATATATTTCTCTTGCTTATAGGTAAGAACAGGACCAGGGCTTTTTGGAAACGGACCAAGAAATTTCACACACTCTTTCGACGGATTTTCAAAAATCCATACTTGGAAATTTTTCGGAAATGGGTCTGCTTCATTTTCCACAAACTTTGTGCAGTCATTTGTTTATAATAATTCTATGAGAATCAACAATATAGACAACTACATCACATTTCAAAAACCTATACCGACGTTTAGTCCTGTGGAAGAAAAGATGTCTCTTTTGAAGGGCATGGATAATATGAATATTAATGTCTATAGATTCTTTAATGCTGGTCGGAATCAGTTTGAATATGTGACATTATCAGATGCTTGGAAATTATACCAAATAGATCCACTAACTGTCGGTACAATTGCCCCTATTGATGCAAAAAAGCCAACATCAGCTGATGGGTTTATCAGTCTAATGTCTACTGCTCACCCTGTTGCAGAATACAAAACAGGTCACCATTTTACTTTTCTGACCAGTGTCAGTGTAGTTCCAAGAATACCCAGTCATTTAACATTATTCCGCGTTAAATCCGCTTATGAGAGAGAAGTGGTAGCAAAATGGAACGTTGATAGAGCGCCATATATGCATGCATTCTCAGTGACCAAGAACTACGTTATTTTGTTTGCTGCGCCGTATTATGTTAGTCCTCTGAAAATGCTGAAAAACTGTGATGCGTTCTCTGGTCTTGAATGGTATCCTGACGAAAAAGCTAACTTCTATGTTGTTGAAATAAAAACTGGCAAAGTGACAAAGTTCGCCACTGATGTCAGAAACCCAACTCATCACGCAAACGCTTATGAAGTCGGAAACAAAATTGTTATGGATATTTTCACCTCTTCAGATCCATATTTTGCCATTGTTTTCGAAATTGGCATTGCTAGAGACGTCAAGAAGAGGAATAATGCAGAATTTAACAATGAAATAAGTAGATACATAATTGACATGCGAGCAATGACACTTGTGAATACGAAATTTCCTACTAATCCAAAATATCCATTCACGAACTTTTTTGATATTCCAGCAATCAATGAAAAGTATAGGCATTCGAAGTATTGTTTTGTCTATGGTGTAAGTTTCAAGAAAGATTTCAAAAACTTTGCCAACACAGCTCTTGTTAAAAAAGACGTCTGTGGAAACAATGATAAAGTTTGGTATACAGAAGGACATTATCCATTAGAAATGTGGTTTGTGCCAACACCTAATTCAACGCGTGAAGACGATGGTATACTCCTTAGTCCAGTTTTACATGGAGAAAAGAAAGAGTCTTATCTACTTATGCTCAATGCTACAACCATGTTAGAAATGAACAAAGCATATCTGAATACACGATTGCCGTTTACGACACATGGGCAGTATTTTAAAGACGTAGTTTAACTTCAAGGTAATAACTTGTAGACCCTTGAGTTCGTTGATTTGTTATTAGTTTGTCACTATGTTCTACTGTACATAAATGTTTATTCTGGTAACTACATTATTTATGCAACGGTACTTTGGGAGGATGAAGTATAAGTTTAGGCACGTAAAGAAGTTCGTATAATGAACGGTATTGTGGCACTTTGTATTTGTGCAAAAGTACATATTCCAAAATAAAACACTAAGACTGCAGACTTATATTGCACATATTAGAGCCTGTAGGTGATAGATTTGGCTTCCTTTTTCGATAGTTTTGGTTTTGAGTACTTCTTTTATATTGATAGTTTTGGATTTAGTTTTATGTATTATACTTAATGCTGCTGACTTGGTTACTCCTTGAAACACGTGTACATAATATTAATATTAAAATTATTTCATATTCCTATACTTCACCAATTGCATCCAAATTTTCAATTATAAAAGGCTATTGCAGAACCTCGAGATTGGGGACTTCAAGGCTTAACCACCTGACTGTTCTTGCAAAAACTCTCCATTCAAATATGGTCCTTCTGGTCACGTCGTTACGGGAGATTTAACCATTATCGAGAACGAATCTCTTTGTAATATCCTTTCTAAAGGTCCCAAGTACCGTGAACCACACTCCATAAATTGGAATTATCACTTTAAAGTTGTTATGGATGCCGACGAGGACTATGCAAGAAAATGGATAAAACGAGAACAAGAACACATTGATTCTCTGTCAGAGTGGTTAAAGGCCGTGAGGTCTTTAATTTTGAAACGAATGAAAGTTTTAAGTAGGTCAATGAGTGCCAAGGCTACATCAGTTTTCAAAGTCCCCGATGTAGCAAAAACATTGTCTACTATACATGACAAATATGTTATCGTACGAGAAAATAAAGCCTAAAACAAAATTGTTTTTGTCTGCAAAACGTTTTACATCCAATGTTTATTATCAGAGGTAGACGTAGAAAATAATAGCAGTGATAAGACCTATACTGCTACCACACTCTCCAAAGAAGAGATTGTGGAAAACCATAAATCTGTGCTATCCTCTTTCGGTCTCTCTACCAAGGACGACGATTGTGATTTACCGTCTATGTACTGGATTCCTTAACTCCACAAGAATCCATACAAACAACGTTTCATAGTTGGATCTGCAAAATGTACCATCAAACCTCTTTCAAAACTTTTTAACTTCTATACTCACGACTGTCAAAGAGGGTCTACAGTCCTACCACAACGCTTGTTACTCCCGTAGTGGTATTAATTCAATGTGGATCCTGAAAAATTCGAAAGATCTTTCGGAGACAATCAGTTCAAGATTATTATCTGAATATAATAGCATTAAAACCTATGATTTTTTCAACACTGCATACTCCTATTCCCCATACTTAGTTAAAATCCCGACTTTATACATTTAAACATTATACATCGTTGTTTTTTTCAAAAAAGATGGTACACCTAGATACAAATATATAGTTCTTGGTAGAGATTCCTCATACTTTGTAAAAAATAATTCCAAATCATCTTCCAAATATACAGAGGAAGATGTTTACAAAATGCTTTAATCGACAACATATTTGTCCAGTGTGGTGGACGTGTTTTTCAACAAACGGTCGGCATTCCAATGGGAACAAACTGTGCTCCTTTACTTGCTGACCTATTCTTCCACTCTTATGAGGCTGACTTTATAGCTGATCTGATCCAAAATAAAGAACATCGTTTGGCTAGATCCTTTAATCTCAGTTTCTGCAATATAGATGACGTATTATCTTTAAACAATCCTAATTTCGGGAATTTGATACATCGCATCTACCCCCAAAGAATTTGAGATAAATGATTTTACAGGCACTGTGAAGTCAGCCTCATATCTTGACCTACACTTAGAAATCGATGGTAAAGGAAAACTATTGACCAAACTTTACGACAAACGTGATGACTTTTCATTCAGATTTGTCAACTTTCCTTTCATCTGTGGCAACATCCCTTCAGCACCTGCTGTTTATACCAGAGCTTGCCGAAACTACGCAGACTTTTTGTATCGCACTAGAACTCTAACAATTAAGCTTCTACAACAGGGTTGTGTTGCTACAAGATTGAAATCATCACTACAGAAGTTTTATGGTCGTCATCACGACCTCGTGGATCGTTATGGTGTATCCATCTGCACCATGATAACTGATTTATTCAACGGTTCATAGTTTTCCTTTCCTCGTTTGTCTTCCCCGGACTTGACTTTTCATGAGGAACTCAGCGGGTGTTTCTAGAAAAGCAGAGGACGCTTACCCTACCGGTGCACCTGGTCCATGCTCCCAGTTTTCAGTGGAGTCCGAGTTGTTCATTTGCTTTTGTTATTTGTATGTATGATTTTAGTTACTTTATGTTCTTTGTTGTGTATGTCTGTTTTCCGTGTCTGGTCTTTGTCCCAGGATTTCATTCTTTTGATTACCGCTATAACTTGGTTCCCTTGATTACTCTTTTATATATTTTTTGTGTGACGTCTTGTTTCCCCTTATCTTCAGTTTTTATGTGTAATCTCCATTTTTTTGGTTCGCTACATTACATATGTAGATCGTCTCCGTTTTAAGCTATGTTTTTTTATCAATTTAGATCGAAGATCAGAATTGACATAGCAGTCGCCAGAGCCTTGAAATTTGTAAACCTGATAGAATCTGCAATTATCTTACATTATTGCAGTAAAATAGTCCATTTGGCATACCCCATTTAGGTTCAAATACAGTCCTTTTCATAGGTATTTCTAATTTATCAAATTTAATTTAATTTTATCTACGCCAAGAAACAAACCCAATAAATAACTTTTACTGCGATCTAAATATGCTGATTCATTAGGCATGTACACACAAGTGATTGTATATTTGTATTAACAACGATCTAATCAAAAATAGTTGACCTCTAACCTCTTATCAGTACATGTTTAGTCGCTCACTGTTGATATATTTAAGTTGTCTATTTTTTTTTACGCATAATTAACTATTTAATGTCTAGCTAGAAATGAAAAAAACCATGCGAGGCTATAGATATTCATCGTTCATGAAGCGGTTATAAGATATTTAATCCAGGCCCTAGCTGATCCAAATATATACAAAACAGGGGGCAGTGCATCCGATAAAGAAACTTATATATATAAGGGTTCCAAGCTATCATTTATCACACAATGTTTTGGCCAAACGTAGTACAAAAGGGTTGCATAACCCCCGAAACATCCCAATGTATCACTCACTGTGTTGTGTATTTTTAGTACGGATACCGCCTCGTGACACCGGAAACCAGGAGATGGATGACAAATAAAAATGGAACTTTGCTTAGACGTTAGCATAAGAATTTTGACAATGCATTTCTCTTGAATGGGGTTAGTCTATTGTCTGGTGATATTGTTATTTGTACAAATCATAAAATTGGGCTATTTTGGCCATGTGTGAAGATAATAGAGCTGCGGGTCGGTGCTCCAGGGCCTTAAAAGTGCATGGCTAGTATTGTCTGCACCAGATATAAGTGTTGAAAGAGTAATCAAGGGAACTAAGATTCTAGGGACAAAGACCAGACATGGAAAACAGACTAACACATCAGAGAACACAAAACAATCAAGGATCATGGACCAGGTGGACCGGTGGGGTAAGCGTCCTCTGCTTTCTAGAGACACCCGCCGAGTTGCTCATAAAAAGTCAAGTCCAGGGAAGACGAAAGAGAAAAGGAAAACTAGGACACGTTGAACAAATCAGCTTCGTGAGGCAGATGGATACACCGTAACGATCTACTAGTTCATGATGACGACAATAATACTTCTGTAGTGATGATTTCAATCTTGAAGCAACATGACCCTGTTACAGACGCCTAATTGTAAGAAGTCTAGTCCGATACAAAAAGTCTGCGTAGTTACGACAATGATATTCTAAGACTTTGGCGTTAATGTTAATGTACGTGTGTCGGAGTTTTGTGTTCATTCATCTAGGTATTCCATGTAAACCGACATCGAACCTGAATATTACGCAAACTGGCGCATTGCTACGATGCATCAATACAGACTATTTACAACAATAAGCTTATGTCTAGATACGTTTGAATTCAGTCTCCGTTTTTTTCCCTTTTATCCCCATTTATTTGCAATTTGACGATTATTTGTGGAGTAAAAAAATATACGATCGATATAAATCGATTCAGTACATGAGTACTTTGATTTGATGTTGACGTATTTGAATCATCTAATTGCTGACGCTTCGGTATTTTTATGCAATAATTTAAATAGAAACATATATTTTCAATTTGCAAATATTTTGTATGGTAGGAAAAATATCTTCAAATTATTTCAAGAGAAATTTTAACAGTATCACAATTTATTATAAAATATATCTTTCAAAAAAGGGGGGTAATTGACTGGTTAATATCTAATAAAATGGGTAACATTTTGGAGTATAACAAAGGAAAAAATAGAGTTCTATAGGACACCCAAAAATTCTGTTTCAAATCTGAAAGAATGTTAGAAAAGTATTATTTAAACAGATTAAATAAAAACAATACTCTACAGTACAGGGGAAGTTTTCCGTCCAAAGATAAGGACGAATCTCGATTTTTTTCTCTCGAAGCTCTCTTGACTAAAGTTATATCACATATTTCCTAACTTTAGAATACCAAATCAAGTGCCTTCAGACCATCCTATCTCATCCTAACAGATAAGCGGCGTTTGTTACTACGGCGCTTTTCTTAGTAATTAAATGTCATAATTTTTTACTGCATCTAAAAGAATGTGTAATTTCGCTACTGTAAAGTTTGAATTTCTTTTACGTGATGATGAACATGAGATGAAACGCACACATTAAAGGAACTATGCGTAGGTTTATAACTCTGAACTGTGTGTTTCACGATACGCTGATAAATTCAATTCTCATTTCAAACGGAACTATTTTCCAATCTAAGTACCAAAACGTTTTCTGTATATTTTAATAATTTTGTCTCCCCTTCTGCTAATTCGGAGATGCTTTCACTTTAATAACTATCCATTTGTGCCTTTGTGCGCTTGCCACAATAAATTCTGTCTACGCATGTCAACAAGCGGAATTCCCAAACTTAAAATATCCTTCCATGAGGTGACTATCTGCCTTTTATTCATCCTTTTATTTCCAACTGCGCAAGTTTTGTAGAAAATATTCAATCAAAATTTAGTGATGTAAGAAACTATTTGAGGAATTTGTTATTGTATTTTATCATTGTTTATTGAAACTTTCTGATTAAGTTTAAAATTAAAAGTCCTTTTGAAGCCATTACTGACAAGGATATTTCTATGGACGGTTCGTTACCTAACGGTAGTCAGGTAGTAACACCAAATATAACTAGTTAACCAACCTCGGTGACTAGCAGTACTTTTCAACAGTTCTGTGTATTGTAATGGAGACACCCCTATTAATTTTACGGTTACTCGTAAAATATCTAGACGGTTGACACCTCCATGGCCTGAAGCTTACCCTTATACAGGTTTTCTTGGTCAGGCATTTCCAGGTTTCTGGCCTTATGGTTCTAACTTTGAACCTTTTGGCCCTGACATTAACCCATTTTACCAGCACTGCTCCTTCTGTGGCAGTGCCTACTAGTAGTGCTACCTACAACTGCACTTACCTCTTCTGTCAGATCTCTGGCTAATCAGGTTACTAACTTTGTCCCATATTTAGATGGGTTTAACCAGCACAAAAAAAGAAGGAAAGCCATCATAAAGGGTGGTACCAAAGGTGGCCATAAGAATCTAGTTCTGAGGCACAAACCAGGTAATTTTAAAGGTGGTAAGAAGTCCAATCCTTCTACCTAGGAAGTTGCCCCCTCGTACGTTGCTGACAAACCCTTTTCCATAGGTTATTTACAACCCTCCTCTTTCTCAAATTCCAGTAGGGGAAGGTTAATTCATTTTCTGACAAAATGAAAAAAATATTACCTCAGATTGTTGAGTTCTGTAAGTAATTCGAGGAAAATTTACGCTTCAATTCAGAGATAAACCTCCTCTTTCTCCATTTCCTATTCCATTATTCACCACGACACAACCTCGGAAAATCTCACTCAGCCGAGGTCGATTCTCTTCTGACAATGACGGCAGTGGGGAAGATACAATAGATACAGGTTTCTATTCCCGCCTTTTTCTCGAAAACAGGAGCAATGAAACCAGGCATCAATTTATCGACTCTCAAAACTAATCTGGTTGTTTCCCACTTCAAGATGGAGACCAATCGTTCATGAAGGCTTCTATCCTACAAGACATGTAGACAACTTCTCTGGATTTGACGGACGGTTATTTTCATGTTCCAATGTGTTTTTTATTTCTTTGTTCTGTTTGGTAAAACAAGGTTTACCAGTTCAGAGCTCTGCCATTCGTCATAGCAGGTTCTCTATCAAGAACGCTGGCCCCAGTCAATACAGAATGGGAACTTCAGTCACTTTTTCAAGGAATAAACCTTATGTGGGGGGTCTCCCCATATAGACCTGTTTGCTGCAAGCCTCATGTTTTCCTGTTTCCTGTTCCAGACCCAAAAGCCTATGCGGAATACACCATGAGTTTCCATGGGAAGGAATGTTCGCTTATGCATTCTCTGCATTCAGATTAGTTCTTCGGGAAATTGCTTCGGAGCAATGTCTGACCATTTTTATTGCTACAGCTTGGCCAAAACAAGCTTGATTCCCATGTATTCTTCTACTTTCTTATTTTCGTCCACTGGTTCTACCAGTAAGACACAATCTTCTTTCTCAGTTTAAGAGCAAGATTTATCATCTCAGACCAGAGAATCTACATCTATTCGCGTGGCTTTTCTCAGGGATATTTCAAGGAGAGTAACTTTTCTGAGTTTGCAGCTAGACATATTTCATGAGCAGTAAGAGAGTAGACCAACATCGCCTGTGATGCTGACTGGACAATCCTCTGTAGTTAGTGTTGTGAGAAAGAAATTGATCGTCACAAAATCACTGTTCAGCAGTTACCTTATCCATCTATTTGAAGAGAAAAGTTGGTCTCATTCCACAATTACAGGCTATCGTTCTGCTATTTCCAGAACTATCCACTGGTCCAGAGGTCCTGATTTTAGCAATGACGAATTAATATTTCTCTTTTACTACAAAAATGAAGAAAATGAAGGCCTAAGATAGACAGTTTAAATTCCTTCTTGGAATGTAAGTTTGATTTTATTTTCTTTTAAACCAAACCTTTTGAACCAGCAGAACAAATAGATATCAAATATCTTTAACACAAGTGTTGTTTTCTGCTGGTTTTATTTTCCGGTAAGAGAAGATAATTTCATGTTTTTTTTTCATTTCAGACGTATGGCTTCTTTTAACAGAGATAATTATTCGGTTACTCTCATAACAGATCCGGCCTTTTTATCTAACAATCAGGTTTCTTCTTCGGGGCTGAGAGCCAATAGTCATTCAAGCACCTCCTATCGATTATAGTTGTCGACCCTATTATCCTTGTATCCCACCCGTCATCATCATTATTTCATGTTCATTTTATCATCCATCTCATGTTCATCGCCTGAATATAGCTGCTCGGAGGTTAAACTCCAACAATCAATCAATCGATTTATTAAAGAAGTTATTTAAAATTCATCAGCTAAAACCATCTAAACTTTTAGCTTACAATTCTTTTTTAAAACACGGGTACAGCTATATAGTTGCTTCCATATACTCAAGCAAAATAAGGTTAACTGAAAGTGGAAACGTATGAATTAAGTCTCATAACTCAAAAATATATAAAAATCAAAAGGAGCTTACACTTATAGAAATAATCTATTAATGTTTCAATAAAAATGCTTGTAAAATTTTCAGGTTAATGGAAAATATGGGAATGGCATCTTTTTGTGAATTCAGTCAACAATTAAAATTTATAAAAAACAAAGGGAGCTCTCAATTATCAAATGAAATGGTCCATGCTCCCAGTTTTTAGTAGAGTCCGAGCTGTTCATTTACTTTTGATACTTTGTATATGTTATTTTGGTTATTTTATGTTCTTTGATGTCTGTGTCTTTTTTCGATGTCTGGTCTTTGTCCTCGGATTACATTCTTTTGATTTCCGCTAGAATCTTGGTTCCCTTAATTACTCTCTAAATCGTAAAATAACACATTTTTTCAAAAAAATTGAAAGAGAGCTTTACCCAATATAAAGAAACAAATTACCAAAGTTCTGTAGACATTGCTACGGGAGTTTTTGAATTATAGTCTGGACACAGACAAATAAAACCAAACTTTTTGAACGAACAAAGTACTTGTAACTTCAAAAAGAAAATTGGAAACTGATGAAAATCAAAAAAGAGGTCACATCAATTAAGAGGAACAATTCACCAAAGTTTCACAAAAGTTGGTGGCAGCATTTTATGAATTATTGTGCGAAGTGTGAACGTGGGGTGGACCCCAGCATACCATAATACATACCCGTATTAAAGACGGGCATATAAAATTTTATCTGTTCCTATTGTCTCATTAAGTTACAACACCACTGCCCGTAACATTTTTTACATCACTGGTGATCTGACCATTATTAAAATTGAGAATCTTCAGAATGGCATGTGGGGTCAGCGGACTTGCAGTGCAGTATTGGTCACCGGAAGTTAAGGGTCTACAAATAGCATGAGAAATCCCCGTGTTTTCACAAGATAGGGGTATATTTAGAAATCATTATGAAGATTAGGCTTCACACCACAAGAAACAAAATGCACCTATAAAATGTACAGAAATGTTTTCAGACTTTAATTTTTTTAAATAAAATGAAAATAAAATAAACTTTTTTCACAGCACTATGAGGAACAGGGGGTAATTTCTACGCAGGACTATTTTTGCGTACGTTCCAAATGCTCATTGGTTGAATTGGTGGTCTGTAACCTAAAAAGTACAAACGACAAAGCTCTTTTACCAAACAATAAGTATAATAGAGTTACTCCTTTACAGAAATATTTGTCATTTTTCCCCAGTATTTAAATGGGCACTCATGGTGCCCTTGTCCTAGCCGGTATGTTTTTTTTTATTCATGTGAATCTTGTGAAAGATCACATAGCTTTTTGGAAATATAACTAACCAGAACGCTTAGACAAGACTGGGAATCAAATTGTATGCGGAGAAAATGAACGCGGAAAATAGTTAGAACACCTAGGAGATCTGCTTAACCGACCAGCACCAGCTTAGCCTCCTATTATTATACCAGCAGAAACTGATTTCGATATACAATATATTCCACCATGTAAAAGAGATCAGACAAGCTAAACAACAGCTTAAAATGGTAACGCCTCACCAGACAACATAACAGTGGAGTCTTTCAAACAGACATTGAGACAACAGTAGATATGCTTCTCTCGCTCATCATACAAATAAGGAATGAGGAACTAATAACTCTAGACTAGAAAGAGGGATATCACAACAAACGGCCAAAAAGGAAATCCTTAGTAATCGTAGTAACTACAGAGAAATAATGCAGTTATCAGTCCCAAAAAAGGTTTCCAGTTGGATCTTACTGTACAGGATGGAGGAAAAGAAGACCTAAATCTTACTAACCAACGGGCTGGATTCCGCAAAGGATGATCATGCACTGATCAAATCTCAATACAACGGATTACTTCAGAATAATCTACCGAATGGAACTCTTCTCTCCATATAACTTTTTTTCGAGTATGAGGAAGAATAGTATTGGTAATGACACCATATGGAAGCTACTCAGACACTATGGAGTTTCTAGTAAAATCGGAAATATTATATACTATAAAGGACTGTAGAACTAAACACGGGGGGAGGGGGGTGGCAACGACAGAGTTTTTTTTACATAACCGGAGCACGATAACGCAATTTTGTTTTTCCTTTTGATAATTTGATAATTGACTGGATAATGAAAATAACAATGATCCAATAAAAAACGATAACTAGTGGACACATTGGAGAGCTTGAAGATCTAGATTTTTTAATTGTTTAGCTCTCCTATCACACACAACAAGTGCAAACTAGCATCAAGAAAATACCAATGAAATATAAGCAAAATCAGGATTGAAGGTAAACCACAAGACCAAAGTTCTCCAAACTAACACCCACTATATTAAACAATATAGCTTGAAGGAGAAACCCTAGAAGACATTAAAAACTTTGCATATCTAGGAAGCATAGTTGATCAAAAAGGAGAGACTGATTAGTATGTAAAAGCTAAAGTAATATAAAAAGCAAGAGCAGCTTTCATATAGCCCAGAAACATCTGGAACACCAAAGATCTGGGAAACGCAAACGAAGATAAGAATATGTATGCAGTCTTGTTGTATGGAGACATGGATGACTACAGTGGCATGTGGTCATGTGTCGGCTTTAAATCACATTAAAGTATTGTCCTTGGAGATAACAGTTTGGTCAAGGTCTGTACAAGGACATACCAGCCAAATACCTGTAAAATTGTCATTTAAATTGTAGATTCTATGTTCAGTCAACTTCTGTACGTTGTGACTACCAGTTTAAAATCTATATGCTACACCTATATGCTTACATTATAGTATCAAACATGATCCGACAGTGTAGCAAACCGAATACATGACTTAAAACAATTTAAATGCCTTCAAAAATAATTGCATTTCAGTTACGACCAAGTGACTGCAGTCAAATGCTACTGAATCACATCTACTTATGCATTAGGAACCCCAGCTATTCCAGTGTTTGAGAGGTTATAAAAGTGGTGGCAGCCGGAAGTGTTTTTTTTCTCTTTTGGTTGCTTTTGCAAAATCAAAGGCAACTTTGTTTATTTCGATTATTTTTAGTTTTAGTTGTACTTCATGGTAGCCCAAGGAACTGACACATGTAGTATCTAGTTCTGGATTTCTTGCCTTTATCACGAACTAAGTTTACTAAACTAAAACTAATAGGGAGAAGTCACTTTTTTCTACTAAGTAGGGTGATGTCACTTCTCTCTGCAAACAAAGTATTGAGAATTTCGCACACAAGAAATGGAGTGCCTAGTGTTCGGTATTGTGTATTTATATTTGCTATAATGTAGCTATATAGCGAAATATATAGCTTAGAAATGCACGAATTTAACCTTCTTAAGTACTTTGAAATCTTTTAAATTACTAGTATTTTATAAGATGATGGTCACATAAACAAGTATCTAACATCCCAAAAATAAAAAAAAAGAACCTCATTTATCATGAAGAACAATGTGCAGGGTTTTAGCCAGGATTTCCAACTTTTTGTCACTTTTCCGCGACCAAAACAACTTTTCTTCAGATGTGACAGGGGAAGATTTGTATCCAATAGATTTATACCTCCATAGTCGGCTGTCTTAAGTATTAGTTTCCACTTGGTGTCCGTCTTGGTCGTCATTAACTATTTAAAAAAAAATTCTCACCTCCTCCTTGGTATCAGGACAAAAGTACTTATGTATTCAGAAATTGTCAGTCTTTTTAGTAATTGCAGTAATTTTCTTTACCACATGTCATATATATTTCGTAACCATGTGTACTTTTTTGGACCGATTTTCGTGCCAAAAATCACATGGCAATAAGAAAAATGTAAACTTTTTTCTCTTTTTAGCAATTCGGGACATTCGAAGTGTTGAAGGTACCATCTGATAGCATAAACATTTTAATGGAATATAAATGTTCTTTTTTAAGTAAATCAGTTTCTAAATAAAAAATAAGACGGGCTGCCAATTTTCAACCTTGCATTCAGGTAAATTCATTTTGGTGCACAAAATACCCATCAAGGTATATTTGACCATAGCGAATTTGCTTGGTTCAATATATATTTACATCTGATTGTCACCACTACTGAAAATGTAAGTGTGGTAGTAACTAATGAAATTAAATAACATATCCAGTTATTATAAGTAAGACAATAACAAATTAACAATATTTGTATATGAAATAAAACTGTCTCAATAAAAATCAATGTGTAACCTAAAAGCAAATTTGATGAAAACATTTCTTGCACAGAAATATACTCTAAATCATTGATGAATAATTCCATCCAGTGACAGGTGTACATATCCTTTCCTTCCTTTTACTATTCTTCTGTTTAAGATGATAACTGAAAACTCAAGTCTGCTTTAGCTGACCCTTTCAACTCTCATCCCTACTTCGGTCTAACCTCTTTTCTATGTGGTGTTATCTTCTTTATGTGATTCATCAAGTCCTCCTTCGAGATCTTATCACTTGAAGATTCAAAAGTCTGATCTGGATGGATTTTCACACCTACCTCAAAGTCCCACCTGTAACTATGTAACTTGCACTCTCTACATGAAAAATTAAAATTAAGTAATTATAAATACAGCTAAACAAAATATGTTTTCTGGCAGTAATTACTGTAATATTCAGATTTTTCACACCCATAATTCTGTATCTGACATGCCTGTACCAAGTCAGGAACATTGTGGTGGTGGTTTCCAACTTTCCAGTTTTTACCCTGATATTGCCATTTGTTATACAGACTATCCTTTTTGATGCCATTTTATCGGTAATTTTGTTCTTACTCTTCTTTCTGTTGGAGCCTCAAATGCTCTAATTACTATAATATGATACACTTACCTCACAGAAGCTACACTATCTGTTGGAGCCTCAAATGTTGATGATTTTAACTTCAGATTGTAAAAATATTTTCTATTGGTTGACTTGCTGAGTGCTATTGTCCATGGTCCTAAAATAGAGAACCAATTGCCATTAGTCTTGGCAGTTGTTAACTTGACAAATGTAAGAAAAGATCATATTTTGAAATAATTGACAATCAAGTACACTAAATGTGCTTACTTGCAATTTTCAGCCTCTTTAAAGTTTTATTTCTGTTATTTAGTGTTTATTAATACTAACAATTATTGGGAACACAACATGTTGATGCAAAGCTGTGAACTCAAATGGATGGAGGTTTGACAGAAGCATATAATTAAGGGTAAATAATATAATGACAGATGATTCGGTCTAGGTTAAAGATCATTATCGGTTAGGTAATGTGGAGTGATCTGATGAAGCAGGATCATACACAGGATTTTGAAAGAGGCGCTTACTTAAAAGGTTGGGGTGCAAAGCCAACTAGGTCACCAGCAAGGTACAGGGCAGTGCCTTGGTAGGGGGCCCATTGGGGCAAAGCTCCAAGGAAGAAAATGAATTTCAAGCCTCAGATTGATTGTAGATGAGAGGGCACATGGGATAAATTCATAATGTATATAGACATTTAGAATAGTGAATGATGTAAATTCTCCACTCTGATAATCACAGTTTAAATAAAATGTCACAGCTGAATCAAAATGACAAATTAAAATTGCTTGTTTGTTTTCAAAGGGGGTGTGATTGCACCTCACACTCTCTCCCCCCCCCCTGTGTACAGGTTTGGAAGGGAGCTGATCCAGTTATGTATCTTCAGAAGTTGATAGACACTTAAGTGTGAAGTAGAACCTCCAATCAGTTCTGTCTTAAGAGGAATGACCTGGGGATTTGAACAAACCATCTGCAGTCTGGATAAAACAGACACCAAAGGAAAATGAGTGTTAAATTGGGATGACAGCTTGGAATATTCATCGATCTTCAGTTTTCATGATACAATCCTGGATTGTGGATGGGAGCTTGGGATATATACTGACCTTTGACAGCTTTGACGTTACAGATATCAGGTTTAGGGCTGGGAGTATTTACTGACCTTTGACAGTTTTGATGCTACAGATGTTAGGTTTGTGAATGGAAGCTAACGGTATTTACTGACATTTGACAGTTTTGATAATACAGATAACAGGATGACAGTTTAGAATATTCATTTTTATTGACAATTTTCATGATAGAGACATTAGAATTTAGGATTAAAACTTGAGTTATTTACTGACTTTTAAGGTTTTGATGATAGATTGGGGATGGGAGCTGGGGTACTGACTGACCCTTGACAGTTAAACTGATACAGGTATTTTGATTGGGGGTGGATGGTTGGGGTATTACTGTGAAAGTACTTTAATTTGTGGATAAAAATTTTCATAGATTAGGAAAGAAACTCAAGTTCGTGGATTCTTGAATTCTTGGTTTTGAGGTTTTCAGTATTCACATCAATGAAAACCTCCTTTTTTGTGGGGAACCAAATTTCGTGGTTTAGCATACCCACAAAAACCACGAAAATTGGTATCCTACGAATAATAGTACTTTCACAGTACTTTATCTTTGACAGTTAAATTGATAAAGGCATTTTGATTGGGGATGGATGCTGGGGATATTAATTGACCTTTGACAATAAAATTAATACGGGCATTTTGATAGGGGATGGGAGCTGGGGGTATTAACTGATCTTCGACAGTTTTGATGATGCACCTAGCTGACATTAGAATTCTGGATGTGAGGTAGGGTTTCTTACTGACTATTTAAAGTTTTGATGATACTAACATCAGTATTGTGAATGGGAACTGGGGGTATTCACTAACCTTTGACAGTTTTGATAATACAGACAACTGGATTAGGGATGACAGTTTAGAATATTCATTTTTCATGACACAGACAGTAGATTCTGGAGTATTAGCTGACTTATTTACTGCCTTTTTTATGATACTAACATTAGTATTGTGGATGGGAGATGGGGTATTCACTGACCTTTTAGCATTTTTGATGATACATTAGAATTTGGGATGTAAGCTGCGGTTTTGATGATACAGACACAAGACATGAGGTCCATCAGTTCTGTCAGGCAATATATCTACTTTGTGATTGATGCTGGTGGTATTCTTGTACAAATTTCCTCAGATCCTGCAATTTCTTATATTTGGATATTGATATGTTGGGTTTTGGTCAGAAGAATGTGCCATACAAAAAGTACCCCAATACAAACACTTTCTTCAAACTGTCCAGTTGAAATCATGCATACCAAGCATATCTAATACATTTTCTGATTTATTTCATATGAATATATCAGTTTTGTTGCTCAAATTTTATTTCAATTGAAGATTCCATCATTTTTACATTATAACCTCTGTATTGTTGACACACATCATCCTATATTAACAAGAATGTGCTTAGCTACTGTGCCATATTCAAATGTTGGAACTATTGCTTCGAACTTAGTAAGAAAAGTATTTTATGGTTTACAGCTCGGAGAAGTTAACATGGGACTTGAAATACCTTAAATTTATACCCTCTTTGAAATGAGATAATCCACAGTACTGCAAAACCAAACCTTTTTTATAGCACATTGTTCCGACCCCAGATATCCAAAAAAAAAAAAGAGGAGGGTTGTAGGGTCAGAGGAAATTCAGACTAGCCCTATTGACTAACCTTTGACAGTTTTGATGATACAGACACCAGAGGGCAGGTAACATCTTTCATCTGTTCTCTCTGGTGGGAAGTAACATAACCTGGGAGTTCCAGATCCTTTCACTCTTCTGAAGTGTAATCTAAAAGATATTTAAAAGAAACAATGATTATCTTATAATACATGAAAAAAGAAAAATAAAGTTGAACAGCTAATTTGTTTAACTATTATTACCAAATTTAAATCTTTCATTTAATGAGTTGGTTAGCAAATTGTTCTTCTAACTATGAACCACTGAGCATGTATACTTACCTATCAAATATCTGTCCAATCTGTTCAAATCTATAGACATGTGGAACTATAATAGGAGTTACAGTAGGTTTTGTTGGTTTGGTGATGGATTTCACAAATCTTCTTAGCTTGTCCATCCTTAAAATAAATACATATATTTGTTAAAACCTTAATGGTAAATGTGCAACATTTACATAAGTGTGCATTAGCTCACATTCAAGATTTGGGAAGTAACACAGGTTAATGAAAGCTACATATTATACAGCCTATTTTTCAAAATGGTCTACTGCACTGGACTCAGTTGAGGCCATGTTGACACAAATGTCAGAGCAGAGAAGGGGTTAAAACTAACTGAGGGAAGCAAACTTGCAGTGTCACACCAATTCTAGAGTTTCAATATATCTGACTATCTTTAGACTTGATATACATTATTTTTATCACAAATTGTTTTCCTTCAGTAAATTCTTACATATATCATAAAATTTTGTAACAATTTTCAATAAAACCAACAGTCAACACCTACAAAAGAAACCAAATATCAAATATTTTAAGCCACACTGAAAATTACTAATGTGCCATATAAATATGTCAATCACAGAAAGAACCATCAGTTTAGTTATGAGTAAAATAGGATGAAATTGTTGTTACAGATACATTCTGACCGGACATGCATAATTCAAAACCAATGATTTCCTTTTAAATGATGATGTCATATAAACATTTGATATGGTCAGTATCCAAGAGTCCTAGAAAGAGAATAACAGCCAGTATAAATTATGCAACGTATATGCTGTTGATGAATATTATAAGCAATTGTTATCTAAAGCTTTTTTTTATACAAAAACATTGAATATCTACTAAGTCAAACCTTTCAGTGAAAGGTAGTTCCCGAACATCATTGCCATAAAGGAACAAAGCATCCAGTGCATGTACTGTCATTAGTCTTTTCTGGCCTGTTCCCTAAATAATAAATACCATTTACAATACTATTCATTAATTTTATCCTGTACATATCCTGTACATATCATGGTGTATAACATAAACATAAACATATTTAAAGAATAAGAAACAAGAGGCTTCAGGAGCCTGAATTTCTCGCCTATTGAATTTTTTTCCTTTCAAGGGCAATAACTCTAACAAGGAGTTGACCAAAATCTTCGATCCCACCACACTTTTGTAGGCTCCATCATTACGATCATTACAGCAAATGAAAGTTTCTTCCTATCTATCATAATTTTCAAGATATTGGGTAAAAACTGTGAAAAAAAAAAACATCATTTTTCACCTTTCAAGAGCAATAACTCTAACAAGGAGTCATCCGACAACTGTAATCCAATGCAGACTTTTGTAGGACTTATAAAAAGGGTTATTTTGGCAATGAAAGAATTTGGTTTAACCTAACAGTTTTGGAGATACATGAGAAAAAACTTCTGATTGACCCCTTTGTTCTTCTTTTAGTAACAGCAGTTAAAAAATCTTCAAATCAGTTCTATGCAGAATACCCTAAGAAACATTCATTAAGTTTGGTTAATTTGGTCAAGTAGTTTCAGAGAAGATTTTTGAAAGTAAGAACGCTAAAAATAAGACAAAATATTGAAAAATTTGTCCTCAGACAGATCTCATCCATCTGAACACATTCAACAATATCAATATTTTGCTTAAGCTTACAGTTTTGGAGATATATGAGAAAAATTTCTGTCTCACACTAATGTTCTATTTTTAGTTTCTCAATGGATCAAAAATCCCCACATCAGTTCTATGCAGAATACCCTCAGGAGAATTCATACCAAGTTTGGTTCAAATTGGTAAAGTAGTTTCAGGGGAAAGATTTTTTTATAGTAATAATGTTGAAAACAGCCGAAAAACATAGAAAAGGGGCAATAACTCCAACTGGGCTTAATGAATTTACATGATAATTTGTCAACAGGTAGATCTCATCAGTCTGAACACGTTTACCCATGTCAGATTATGGCTAAACCTAAAAAGTTTGGAGATATATGGGAAAAACATTTTTCTGATCCCCAAGTTCTTTTTTTAGTAATGGCAGGAATGTTTTTTTGACAGATCAAATATACCCACACCAGTTCTATGCAAAATACCCTAAGGAACATTCATACCAAGTTTGGTTCTAATTGGTCAAGTAGTTTCAAAGGAGAAGACTTTTTGAAAAATTGTTAACAACAATGATGACAATGCCATGTGATGGCAAAATGCTTGGCAGGACAAAGCTTGATACCACTGCAGTGATTCTATAAGTCACCACAAAATGTTAAAATGTGTAAATTCAAAATCAGTTGCTTTAGAAGTGAATCCTTTGTACTGTCAACTGTTTTGTAACATTTGTCATTAACAGTATTAAAAGGTTAAGAAACACTTAGACCAGCTTAAATCTAATAATGTATATGGTGTTCATCTCCATAAATAAAACAGAAACAAAAATGCACATCAAATGTTCCCCAATAAGTAAATTCTCCTAGTAGCAACATCCCTTCAGCACCTGCATATGGAGTTTTCATATCACAACTCATATGTTATGCCAGAGCTTGTCGTTACTATGCATACTTTTTGAATCGCACTACACATCTTACAATTAGGCTTCTGGAACAGGTTTATGTTGCTACAAGATTGAAGTCATCATTACAGAGGTTTTATGTTCGTCATCTTGAACACATGGACTGTTTATGGTGTATCCACCTGCACCATGAAAACTGATTTGTACATCATAGTTTTCCTTTCCTCTTTTGTCTACCACTAACTTGACTTTTTATGAGCAACTCTGCAGGTGTTTCTAGAAAAACAGAGGAGGCTTACCCTACTTATGCACCAGGTCAATATTCAAGTTTTTAGTGGAGTTGCTCATTTACTTTTGTTACTTTTTTTTATTATTTTAGTTACATTATGTTCTTTGTTGTGTTTGTCTATTTTCCATGTCTGGTCTTTGTCCCTGGATTACATTCTTTTGATTTCCGCTATAATCTTGGTTCCCTTGATTACTCTTTCACGCAAATTTAAAAAATATCAAAGAATTAACTCCTGAACCATTATAATAGAACTACCTCTCCCTTCAGCTCTTGAACGAACTCAACTTCTAATAATGTTTTGGCAGGTAATTCAACATGGATACTATCTTCATCTAACTTTCTCCATTTACTCCGACCATCCCATTTAAAGACATGTGATCTCTGTAATACAAACATACATGGTCAAGCAGGTCAATACAGATTATGAGATTTCAAAATTTTGGCAGGAGTTTACACATCACAACTGGAGGCCTTTAATCAAAAGGTCATAAATAGAGTTTTGATAGGGACATTTGACTTTCTGAATATTTAATCATCCTTATGATTAAAAGTGAGTGATGTAAACCCATCACAAGTCAAATGGTTGCATAAAAACAGTTTACATGTTAATTAGCTTTAAAGTACAGTATAATTTACCTGGGTTGTGTAATGTCAAATGCTAACACTGAATAACAAACATTCACTGGTATTTTATTCTCCTACAATATATATTTTTAAAACATGCATTTTAAACATCTGAAAATACAGGAGATTCAACATTCCTGACAGGAGATTCTTATGTTTGTCAAGAATTATAAAATGATACTAACTAGTAAGGAATGCAGAGATTTACAAAAGAACCCCAAAATTTAGCTCAAGAAATTTGTAAAAAAATTTGCATCATATTCACATGAGTTTATACTACAATGCTTAACATTGTTGGTTGGAGTTTAACGTCCGAGCAGCAATATTTCAGCTATATTCAGACGATGAACATGAAATTGATGATAAAATGAATATGAAAAGATGATGAAATAAAAAAGGGATGGGACAAAAGGACAATGGGGGTCGACAAATTTTGATTGCCTATGGAAATAGGGAGAGGTGGGTAGGGTCGGGCAATTTAGCCTCCTGTGGCGGAGCCCTATGGTTCCAACTCAGGGAGAATACCACAGTAGGGTTCTTTAACGTGCGCGGAACGTGGCATCTTTCCCAACACGGTGCACCACTATGGTTTGCGGTCAGGTTATCCGTATTATAGCCTGACAACCCCAGCATGTAACACGCCAGGGGTACCCCATTCCACCACCTGGGGCACACATCCCAGTTGCTCTGTGGGCAGAGTGCCCTAGCCCCCGGCTAGGGTTCTGAGCACTATTTAGTCGCCTTTTACGACAAGCTTAGCGCTGCTGCAGGCCTATTCTTTTAACACCCGGACCAGCATGGGGCACAATGCTTAACAAAAAACTTGCTTGATTGTTTATAGAACTATATTACTTTATAGAGTATTTTTCAATGTTTTCAAACTAGAACTGGCTCAAAACAGAGTTGAAAGTTAAATGTAAAATCCTTTAGGTTGGATTATTCCTCTTTCAAGCACTCAGACAATAGTTAACATCTTTTATGCACATCTATACTTATGCCTAACCTCCCTATAAAATTTCATCAAAATCCAAATTCCTATTTATCTCCAAACTTCGTTTGAGGGAGTATGAAAATATAGCATTTGAAAAATTTTACATTCCATAGCCACACCCCCCTCTCTATCTCGTTAAGTGAACAATGGCAACTAATATTGCTATGCTTTAAATCATTTTGTTTCAAATATTTTCAACAGAAACAAATCAAAATGTTTGCAAACTGAAACAGGCGTAAGCATAATATATACCTACCCCACAGCCTAATAAATACCATCTTTTTCTTTCAGGATTTCCCATAACATAACATCTGTAGTCAAACGGACTAGGTATATTTTGCAGTCCTGAAGGTGTCAATTGCTCTAGGTCATGGGTAATATAATCTAGATCTTCCTTCTACGAAAAAAAAAATAACTCAGTTCTTTTTGAAGGCTGAAGGTGACTACATAGATTTACCGTAAATTGATCTTTTAGTAAAAATAGAGAAATTACTTAATTTTTTAGTTGATCTATTTTGGAATTTTAAATACCCATTAGTATTGCATATCAGTAATAAATCCTAACATTCTATTGGTTACTTGCGGATCAGTTGATGTGTGAGAATCTATGGTGTTAAAAGTAATTGGTCAATACCAAAAATTCAGACTGCAACTTATTATAGATTTACCCTTTTAAAAAGCATACCAGTGATTAGGTGTGACAAGTCATGTTTTTCCCTTTTGTTTTTATATTAAAAAATATGTTAAAAAATAGGTGTAAATTTTTAGAAAAAGAAAATAGATTTATCATTAAAGTGAAATTGAAAGATGGCAATCAGAGTAAAAATTGTTGTTATGTTACTTCTACGAAAAAAAAAATAACTCAGTTCTTTTTGAAGGCTGAAGGTGACTACATAGATTTACCGTAAATTGATCTTTTAGTAAAAATAGAGAAATTACTTAATTTTTTAGTTGATCTATTTTGGAATTTTAAATACCCATTAGTATTGCATATCAGTAATAAATCCTAACATTCTATTGGTTACTTGCGGATCAGTTGATGTGTGAGAATCTATGGTGTTAAAAGTAATTGGTCAATACCAAAAATTCAGACTGCAACTTATTATAGATTTACCCTTTTAAAAAGCATACCAGTGATTAGGTGTGACAAGTCATGTTTTTCCCTTTTGTTTTTATATTAAAAAATATGTTAAAAAATAGGTGTAAATTTTTAGAAAAAGAAAATAGATTTATCATTAAAGTGAAATTGAAAGATGGCAATCAGAGTAAAAATTGTTGTTATGTTACTTCATACGCTAAGTAAAGAAACAAATACTTCAAAACCAAGGAGAAATGAAATGACACAAAATATTTTTTTTTAAAAATGAATCAAAAAGATGATTTATTATGAAAGTGAATTCAAGGGGACCATGATAGTATTTAGGGCAATGTAACCAAGGCTGTACTCTGGTTTCAGATCACAGTCTATAGTAACTGTAATGAACTCCAAAACTCTGTAGAATACACATTGAAGATTTAAAGTAGTATTCAATTGTCAAACACTACACTGAGTTCTGTTGTATTTGGGTAAATACCCCAATGATATCAGTGAAAACATTAGTAGGAAGTTGTGACTTACCCCAATGTGAGGCCATTGGCTGATGGTTAAGTGTAACTTACCCTGAAGAGAAGACATTGGGAATTGGTTGTCTGTGACTTACCATGATGATATCAAAGAAGACATAGTAAGGAAGTTGTTTGTGACTAACCCCAATTATATTAAAGAAGACATTAGTAGGAAGTTGTTTGTGACTAACCCCAATTATATTAAAGAAGACATTAGTAGGAAGTTATTTGTGACTTACTTACCCCAATGATATCAAAGAAGACATTGGTAGGAAATTACTTGCGATTAACCCCAATGATATGTGACTCAGCCCAATGACATTATAGAAAACAATGGTAGGAAGTTGCTTGTGACTTACCATGATGATATCAGAGAAGACAAAATTAGGAAGTTGTTTGTGACTAACCCCAATGATTTCAAAGAAGACATTAGTAGAAATTAATTCTGACTATCTCCAATGATATAATAGAAAACATTGGTAGGAAGTTGTTTGTGACTTACCATGATGATATCAGAGAAGACAAAATTAGGAAGTCGTTTATGACTAACCCCAATGATATCAGAGAAGAAATTGTTAGGAAGTTAATTGTGACTAACCCCAATGATATTTCAGTAGTCATTGGCAGGAAGTTAATTGTGACTAACCCCAATCATTTCAAAGAAGACATTCCACAATGATATAATAAAGAACATTGGCAGGAAGTTGTTTGTGACTCAGCATGATGATATCAGGGGAGACATTTTTATGAAGTCATGAGCAACTTACCCCAATTATATCAGAAAAGACATTGGCAGGTGGTTGTTTGGATGGTGCTGTTCTCACCTCATCTGGTACCTGTTAAGTTAATAAAATACTAAGTGTTATTTTATTGATTACAACACAGACTTACTATTTCATGATAGCACACTGTATGTCATTAATCAACAGACAGATAGTGATATGAAACACTACATAAATGTGATTTGTTTGTAATTTAGTAAAATAAAATTCTCCATTTATTTCGTCATTTTTCAATGATGCAGCTCAAATCTTTACGACTAATCAACATCATTGGGGAATTGCTTTTCATAGTACATTTTGAAACAAATTAGATAAGTGTTCAGGAAAATAACTTTCTGACGTGAATTAAGACGGAAAAGAAATACAACTTTTAAATTGACTTGCACTTGCATGTTGTTGTTGAAAGATGGCATATCATTGATATTTTGTATTTGACAAGGGAACTGTAAATACTTATTGAATCTCAATAGATTCAGAGAGGAAAATTAACCAATGGATCCTGAGGAGAAGATAATAAATAATGACTAATAAAATTTTACAATTCACCTGCCATTTTTCTAGGCATTCCCTTCTTATATCTGACTGTCTAGCTTCATACAGCTCACTACAAATAAATAGAATACAATGTTAGGCAACATTATCAGTTTGATAATTTAATAGTCATCATGGCAAATAAGATTCCTTAATAGATTGTCCCAAAATAGTGGACAGATGCAGTCAGAAAATATAAACCATTCTGACAGAGGCATAAAAATTATAATTTATTCACAATTCACTCTACTCTGAAATTAAAGGTCATACATCACATTATTCATGAAAGATAGATCATACATGTTATACAGACTCTATTTTAGGAGTGCATTGCAAAGCAGTAGCTTCATTAACCTACCGTAGTTTCAGGTCAGTTATTTTGTGGTAATTTTAACTTTATACTTATTGAAATTTTCTATTAAAAAATTTCAATGCTAAAACGCCATCTGATTCTAGCATATAAAATTGTTATGCAATAATTGAGTACAATGAGGTCAATAATACCTACAACCATGAAAGCTGGAAAGTTTGAGTAGTCTTTTCCCTATAAAATGTTGTGTTAGGCAAAGCTTGATAGGTCCCTGAACAGTAGGGACATGGACACATCATTTAAGCTTGATACATCCCTGAATTCTGATTGCAATTACCGGTACTGGTAAATAATAGACACTGCTTTAGAATTTGACATTAATAATAGTGGACATTTCTTGGTCCTTCATTCATTCAAGATTCTGGTCACAACCCCCTAAATCAGTCCAAACCTTCACTGTGGTACCAAGAAATTCATACAACAAGTGAATGCATGTTTATGGCCATTTTTTTACCCCTCATTTCTAAGTGATTCAAGTCAAACCCTTAAAATCAACCACAGCTTCCCTTTTGGGGTATGGCAACAATCTAAAGAAGATCCATTCACTTGTAGTTAAGTTATTATCCTGATAACATGAAAATTCTTGTTTCTGTCCCTTTTTGACCCTTTATTGATAAATGTCCAATTAACAACCCCAAAATCCATCCAAGAATTCCTTTTGTGGAATGGCACTTTGCAGTACAATTTCAGAAAAATCAATACACTTATACTCAAGATATTGTCCAGACAAAATGAAAACTCCTGTTTCTGACCCCTTATTCCTAAACAGTTCATGTCCCAAAACCCATAAAATGCACACCTTTCTTTTGTGGTACCTTGTGATATAATGCTATAAAGATCTATACACATAAACTCAAGATACTGTCCAATCACAACATGTCTACAGATCAAGACAACAACAATGCCATGCCACTACAACAGATGACAGCATGGTACGATTACATGACCATAATTTTTTTAGTGGTCAAATCACAATCATGATTGTTAGATTCAGCATATCATACATTCCAAAGAATTATTTTTTATTGTTGAAACTACAGATGTGTGTGATATCACCTAGTGATACTCCTCAACAGTTAAGGCCATAACCCTCAAAACTAATCCCAACCTTCCATTTGTGGTCTGGAACAATGTCATAAGTATTCATACACTTATACTCAAGTTACTGTCTGGAAATCAAATGAAAATGATGCTATTACATTATGGGACCACATTTTTTTCATATTTTATAAAGGGACATCATAACAGGTCAAAATAAGTAATTTGCAATCTGTGAAACAAAATCAACTGGACAGCAATGTAAACCAAATATTTATGGATGTACACTGAACAAGGCAAATTTCTATTGGTAACAACTAGACTGATGTAGTTTACTACAAATGCAGTATCTAAAAAGATTCTGAGAATAAATTTAATGAGCATATAGTAGCTTCATCAACAAAACTTTTGATCACTAAGATGCTTTGATGTTTGATATCAGAACTTCACAAAATAAAATGTTTTGCTGATTATTGACAGAGTTATTTCCCTTGATGTAGTGTACCACCTTAAGATGCTTACGTATTTTGTGTAAATGCTTGAATTTTCTTCAGCCCAGCTATCTGCATTTTCCCTAGTCTGCAAAGATATTAAGCTTTAATTAATACATTGTTAAATACTCATATATCATTGTTGTACACAAGGGTTTATATAACAACTTTTCTCCATCTCATTTAAAAAAAAAAGACATTCTCTTGTCATTCATCTCCACATTTTGGGTTGTTACGATGCTGTCTCTTAGGCACTGAACTATTTTTTTATTTCAATTCTGCAGTTTTGATCTGTCTTATTTAAAGAAACCCTTTACAATGCAAGTTCAGAGGATAGAGTTAGTCCTCTCTTGATTAAATAAAAGTCATCTGATGAACTGTATTAGGTAGTGGACAATCCAGAAGTAGATTTGAAATTTCTATTAGACATAGTTTTAATTACATAAAGAATGACTGTAAAATCAGAAATTATATTACAAACAAATGTGCAGATATTAAATTGCATTAATTAGAATTAAAAAGTTAAATCTCTTTCTCAATTGTAAAGATTGCATTGGGTGATTGTTATTTAATCAAGAGAAAAACCAACTCTCTCCTAACAACATTTTCATTTAAGCTGTAAAAGACAAAAAGTAACTGTACACCCAGAAACAGTTTCAATAAAATATTGGTTGTTATTACAATTATTATTATTATTAAATCTTTTGTCTAAAAACTATAATCACAACCCAAATGTATATAATATTGTCAAAAAAAACATATTATGAATTCTTTAATGACACAACTTATTTCCTGAATGAACAGTATACACATCCATCTAGCAGGTCAATACATGAATCCTACTAATGCCAACTATTTTCACTATGATAATATTCCAATGAAGATTTTCTTTACATACAAAAAGTACATATCATTAAAATCTTACATATTATTAGAATTAAACATGTAAGTAAAGAATTCAGCATCATCCTCTAGTACATCATATGGCACTATTTCATTAATATCTTCTGTTGATGTGGATGATAAAAGTTTATTCAGATCTACATTAATTTCATGGAAGTATTTCCGCACTCCTTCAATATCATCTGATAAATTTCTACACACTATATATCTGAAACATTAAGCAAAAATCCAAAGCAGATGTTTTAGGGATCTACAATACAGTCATTTATTGCACAACTTTTTCAGACTAGAATTTTTTTTAGAGTACTTTTATTTGTTGTTATCAGTTTTTCTGGTATTGCAAAAATTGGTTTAGATGTTCATTCAATATCTTTTGCCCTTTTTTATTATATACATTTTCAGGGGAAATTTCATAGGACAAATAAAATTATGCTTTGACGAACTAAAAAAAAAAACATGAAAATTAGTATTTAAAATTGATAAATATTTTCACAATATACTGTTTTGCTTTTTTCAGTTTGTATTGGGATACTGAGGCCATATTACAAAGTTGATGATATGAACTTTCATAAAATGTCTGTAACATTGATTCCCTTATACTTGTGAAAGAAATGCAGCATCTTTTACTTGTGACGCTTATGAAGAGAAAGGTATATCTCACTTTCATGGGAAAATCTTCAATAAGAACTTCTATAAGAACTTTTTTATTCTGTTAAACTCAGACATGACATAAGTTCAAAGCCTTCAAAAGTATTGTTGACAGAGAAGCTCTACTTAAAAATTCTGTAAAATGATGAAATACCTTTCTGAGTTTGCAGGTCGACTTGTAACTGGTTTGATGATTGAGACTTTATGAAATATTCTGTACATCAGATAGATGAGACCAATACTGAACGGAGTGAACAGGTCAAACAGTTTACACACAAAATGACCTCCTGCATGAAAAAAAGAAAACAAGATTTTACTAATATATATAACCAATTTCAATGTAGACATTTTAAAACTAGATATATAACTCAATATGATAATTTCTGGTAACTCATCAGTATCAGGTAATACTTAATAAAAGAAAAACATAAAAACTTGTTTACAATGGAAAGTCAGGGAATATTGCATTGTTACACCAAGATTAAATATGGAATTGGTGCTGCAAAAGTTTACTAATCAAAACTTTTAAAAGTTTGGTAACATTAAATAGCAATACCAGCTTGAAGCACTTGTACATAATTGAAATCAACAGGTTTGTGAGTTTGATATAAGCCTATCTGGCACAAAAGTTAAAATATACTTGAGTATGAGAATAATCTTAACTTCCATGGTAACTCCAATCAAAGTCTTTGAAATTGATGACATCACAATCAGTTAAAAATTTTCTCAGACATAAGTAAGTTTTTCGTGTTTTCTGGTGCAGGAGCCTGAACTGTTTAAAGAGGAATTAGTAAAAAAAAGAAAGACTTCTTGTGATTTTAATTACACATACAAACTGTCTGAATCTACTGTTATTCTAATATTATCAAAATATAAAAACTTACCTTCCCTCAAAATAGAAATAGCTACCAAAAACTGACATAAGTACAACTGTTTTGATAAAATCTCCTGGATGTTTTCTTGACCCTCAACAGAAAACCCCTGAAACAGAACTATTGTTGTTAAGGTACATCTTGGTCATATATGTCATTTATACACCTTCATAACAGATAGTGATTTCAGCAAGTTTAACCTAAACATCAATGTATGCATAGATTACTCAGTTGAAATGGGAGAGACTGCAAAAAGAGAAATAAAACTATCAGTCTCCTGTATTTTCTATTCTCCTGATGATTGTCAACGTAAGTTAGTAGCGTGAATAGACAATAGACTTCCTTACGTTGGCATAAAATGACATAGGTAAGCAATATGTGAAAACTAGGTAATTTCACAGTTTTTGTCATACTGAAATGATTGTAGGACTTGCTATGAAATATTTATATGTGTACAGTTTCTGTCCATAAGCTAACAGTTATGAGTTCAAAGATTAGAAACAAAGAAAAAACAAACAGGTGCTATCTGACAAGAAATTTGTTTACCTATTGCCATGGAAAAACAATTGCTGCTTTATATTTTCTATATTACCTATTTGGGTGGGATATGCCCCACAAAAATGAGTATTATCACCGATAAAAGAAATAAAGCTACAACCATATTTCATTTTGATTCAGGGAACCAAAACATAATGTTATGGACTTTTGATGCAAGTTAATTATAACACAGCAAGCTACTACTGGTCTGTCACTGTTTTTCCTGGATTAACTCAAGGTAATCTACATCATGAGTAAAAAGGCCAATCTTATTTTTTGTTCAATAAATGTTTTACTTGTATGATTTTGTTTTGTTATACAAACTATGTACTGAACAACAAGAGGCTCCCAGGAGCCTGAATCGCTCACCTGGTTATATTTTGTCTTTCAATGGCAATAAATTTAACGAGAAGTTTACTATTAATTTTGATCCAAGAAGACTTTGGTAGGACTTATAAGGATCAATACATGGCTTAACAGATAAAAATGAAAATCTGACCACAGATACATCTCATCATCCTGAACATTTTTTCCCCTAAGTCAGAATTTGGCTAATCCTAACAGTTTTGGAGATATTAATCGAAAATCTACAGTCTGACCCCTATGTTCTATTTTTAGTAATGGCAGCCATGTTTTTGACGGATCAAAAATCTAAACATAACTTTTGTGCAAGATACCCGAGAGACATTCATACAAAGTTTGGTTCCACTTAGTCAAATAATGTCAGAGAAGATTTTTGAAACAAAAAACAATAAAAATAAAAATTAACAAAACGTCAAAAAAAAGCAATAACTCATAAATGGCTTGACAGATTAAAATAAAAATTTGAAGACGGACAGATCTCATCATGCTGAACACTTTCACCCGAGTCAGAATTTGGCTTAACCTAACGGTTTTGGAGATATATGCAAAAAACTACAGTCTGACCACTATGTTCTATTTTTAGTAACGGCGGCCATGTTTTTTGACGGACCAAAAATCTAAACGGAACTTTCGTGCAAGATACCCTAAAAGGAACATCTGTGCAAAGTTTCATATAATACCTCTCAGCAGTATCAGAGGAAAAGATTTTTGAAAAATTGTTAACGGATGACGACGGACAACGACTATGGACGCCAAGTGATGGCCAGGTGAGCTAAAAAAGGAGTTATGGAAACTATTGATTTCTGTAAATCATACACCAAAGACACCAAAGTGGACATTTGTACTGCACTCTAATCTTACCCCATCAGCCATAACAAAATGAACACCCCTGCCCTCTGTACTATCTTTAACAAACTGTATAAAAGCTGCCTGATTATCAGGATTAAATATATCTCCATCACCCTCTGCTCCTCCTACACCTAAAAAAACAACAAATATGTTTTGTATCAAATAGCAAGTTTGACTTACAAACAGCTAATATTGCTATTGTAGTCTTGTTGGTTCTTATAGAAAAGCAAACAAAAATCAAGAAATCTATCAACTATCCCAACCTACGTAAATAAACCAAGTAGTCAAACCCGAGCCAAAACTCAAATCCCTTGATATGATACATCTATATATAACTTATAAGTGTCCAAATAACAAGTGGTTCAGACAAGCATATGCAGAGAAAAGTGCTACAAAAAGTGTGAAGGGCAGATGGATGGATAGACTAACAAGGGTTTAATAGATAAACTCACCCTTCCTTCCCAGATGTGTGCAATAATTTCTTCTTCTTTTCAAAAGCAATGCTATAAAATTTAGGGAAAAAAATGTGATTTGTACCTGTAATTTAACACACTTTATTTACCATAATGAGGTTCAAACATCTCAGCAGGACCAGCAAAGAAGTCCTCTAGCTTAAAATCACAAGGTCCTTTCAAAGTCATTCCAAAGCCCTTGGCTTCAGCTTTAGATCTCCACAGAACATATTCACTGAAGCCTCCAGGTCCTGCACATACATCAGCAAAGAATAACAGCTCACCATGATGAGTTAATGGTCTCTAAAAATGACATTTGTTTACAATTTTTAAAAGTTAAACATTCAGATAATGTTAGCTAATGTTTTCAAAATAAACACAGGAATATACAATGGCCAAGTAACACTTAAATGGTAGATTCTCATTCAACCTTCACAAAAAATATGGGGCGCGTGGAAGGATTTTATTTTTTATTATTTTTTATTTCTTACCAGATATTTGCTAGCCTAATTTTAGCTATTTGAAATATAGATATGTTCTAAATCCATTGCCACATCAGTTTCAGAGAAAAAAACATTGTTTAAGTCAGCAAGAAATGAAGGATTTGTGTGTTATAGAAGCTCAATACGAGAAACTGACACAAAAAAATCCCGATCTTGAAATTCCAGACCCAATTTTTTTTTTATTTTGTCAATTTTTTATGGGAAGGGGACAAGAATCTTTTAATTAATTATACCCCCACCAACAAAGTTTGGAGGGTATATAGGAATAACCTGTCTGTCTGTCTGTCTGCCTGTCTGTAAGTGCAACTACTCCTGAACGGCTCGAGGAATTTTAGTAAATTTTATAGGAAGGTTGAGTGTCATACGTAGATGTGCATGAATGAACACAATTACTGTCAGAGTACTCCAAAGGGAGATTTCCCATATTAATAGCTTCACATGTTTAAAACCTTGTAAGCGAAACTCCTCTAAAACCACTCCAGGAATTTTCATGTTATTTATAGGAAGGTTGGGAATCATATGTAGATGCGCATGAAGGAATGTAATTACTATTAGATGACTATAAATCCAAATTGAAGATTTTACATTTTCAGTCCATTTGAAGCAGGGGTTGTTCTCTTTGTGAATTCTAATTTTATTTGGCCTATTCAATCCAAATGGTCTTTTCCAAATTTCAACAGTCCAGATACATTTTAAGTTGTATTTCAGGCCAATGAGAGCCTTTATTGCCCCTTCTCCTTTTTTTTTTACATTTTAAGTTGTACATTTTAAATTTCCTTTTTTTGTGATTTTTAGTGTTTTGTGTACAGTAACTGAACCAATCTGAACAAGACTGTAACTTTTTTTCAGGTTGTATTAATTGTGTAATTCTCATGACTTTTCAGTAAAGGTTAATTAACATGATGAGAAAACTGTGATTTCTTTTATACATATGTCCACAAAATGTTTTCAAAATAGACCATATAAATCCATTCAGTATAAGTATGATTCAACTTCATTGAAATCATCCATTGTAAATATTTGATCAAAACTGCTCACTCATTATCTATGATAAATAAATTACGGAAAAATATATCGATCTGTTAATTGATATAAAGAAAATGGATGTGATCATAAAGAAGACAGAATCTAAAAGAGGAAAGCTAGTTATCATAGTTGATGTGCACAAACAAAAAGGCCATCTCAGAAAAAAAAACTGCTAAGTTCTCTTATAAAGTTTCAATTTCAAAGTTCAAGAAAAAAAAATACAATCAAGTTGACAATACTACAAATGTATTAATTTTTGTGGTTGCTAATTTTCGATGACTCTGTCAAATGAATATATTTGCTAGTATCAATTTTGGGGGTTAAAAAATGGTTTAGTTCAACATGTTTAAATTGTACGAAAATATTTTTCAAATTTCTTCATATTCTATGGTTTAGGGGATGTTTTTTTTTGTATATCTTTAACTATTTCTAAATTTCTGTTGGATATTTATTATAGTTCCTGAGGAAACCAGAATTTGTTTTTGTCTATTTCTTGAACAAAAAAAGTATGACTGTAGGACTGCTTTAATTTATAACATTACAATAAATGAAGTCAAGAAACATAAGATAAATTATTAATACATGGCTCACATTTACTTCAAAAATATACCTACACTAAAAAGGAAAATAAATGAATACTTACCCCCTCAACATCTAATGGTTTGGTAAACATGAAATCTAAAATGGCGTCCATGTTAGCCATTTTCATAGCTGCACTGAAAGATTTTTAAATGGCTTTTGTAGTAAAGTAACTAATCTGATACAAATGTAAGTGAACTGGTAGTTTGAAATAGAATATCTTCATAATAGTCTGATCCTCGATTAATAAAATAAAGTTTTACCTGAAACTGTAACAAAAGGTTACCAAATTAGTAACACACAGATAGACACAAAAAAAAATGTAGAAGTCCAATCTTTTATCGGTAATCTATACTTTTTCTCTTTGATCTTATTGAAAGATATATTTCTATCTCTTGTACAATATCTGTCAAAACTTTTGTAATGAGTGTGATTCTTCTTAAGAGTAAGGAATGAAAATGATGTCCCACACAAACTAACTATATTTTTGTGCAACAAAAGTTGTCCAAAAAAACTTACAGTACATTAAAATGATTAAAAATACAATTATAAGATTACCAAAAAAAAACCAGAATATTGAATACTATTGATTTTGTAACTGACAATATCATATGGGATTTTGTAACTGACAATATCATATGGAACATCGAGACTTGTCAAGATATTTCACATGATATTGTCAGAATCAAAATTGAAATTAACTAATGTGGAAGTTCTTTAATTTGTGGATACCAGTTTTCATGGATAAGGAAAGAAACACAAGTTGAGTGGAACTTGAATTCGTGGTTTTGAGGTTTTCAGTATACACATCAATCAGATTCTCCTTTTCATTTGGAACCAAATTTTGTGGTTGGGCCCACCCATGAAAACCACGAACATTGGTACCCCACGAATACCGGTAGTACTTGCACAGTATTCTATATATTTTGCTGGCAGAGCATAATATACTGTAAACATGACAAGTGTAAGCTGCATGTCCTCTAGTGTCACCACCTTAAGGTGTCAGGTGCAGTAAGTTTTGTTGCTGTCCATAAGCATGTATTCTCTGTCCCATAATTTTTTGTCAAAAAATCTTAGAAACCCTTCAGGGAAAAAATTTGAAATTGGGTATTGAGCTTAACATTGATACGTTGTTAGGTGTGTTGTTTGTTTGGGTAACACATCAACTATTTGTCTGCTGGGCTTTGTTGCTCTTTATGGATTTTAGAAATTTTGAGTCAAGAAACTAACCTTCATGGGGTTAACTTGTAAATCTGTGTGCAGCTTCTTGTTAATAAGTTTTGCCATGTGTAAACTTTCCAGCTAAACATTCATTTAATTCATGCTTGGTAGAATGGTTTTGTTGCTATGTTTTTTCTGGTTTTGTCATTTTTCTTTGCAAAAAATTTCAGCAATCCTTAAATGGAAAGTGTGAAAGCTTTTCAGCTCAATCAACTTCTAGTTTACTGAAACAATTACAATTTTGTAAAATTTAGTCAAGAAAATCTCTGCAACCCTTCATTGGTACATTTTTAAATTTGAATTTTGAATTGAAAAGAAAAGCTTTTAACATTGTTTTGAAGTTGTATAGTTTGTAATCTATTGACTGAGTGCTTCATTCCTGTTCAATATTCCTCTATATTTTAGGGATGGTGACAGCATTGTGTCTTATGGACATATTTCTCCTCTTCCATCACAACTGAATAGTGTTGGTTGACCAATAGTCAAAATATAAGATATACAGAAAAAACATACCGGTTTAAGAAAAAACCTCCTCTGATTGTTTCATATGGGTTGGACCTAGTTCTAGCTCTTCTCATTTCCTCTGGTTCCAAATGATCAAAAATACTCTGTGTATCATAAAAAAAAAACAATAACATTGATTGACTTGTTGTGGTTTAACAAATTATGGCAGATAATGCATGCATTTCAAGATGAAAACTTTTGGCCAATTAAACAGACCCTGCTTTATGAATATAATAAGCTGGATCTTTAATGTGCTAGCTCACAGATTATAAGATATAACAGCCTGCAGGTAGGCCTGTTACTCTATTCAGAGACATTGTTGAGACTCCGCACCAACCAATCATCACTTTATTTCCTATATGCAACATGCTTGGTGGAAAAGCAGTGAGTGCCAATTTTAAAGTCTTTGGTATGGCCAGGGATGAACCCTCTGCATTCTATCCAACCAAGGAAGTAACATGTTTTACATCTTAATAATCTACAACTAAAAATGAAAAGAACAATATTTCACCAGTTATTACCCAAATAACAATTTTCATAAGAGCAATGCAAGCTATATCTCCATATTAATAATATATTTGTACAAATTACATTTTGTATTACCAGGTATTTCCAAATTGCTTATTGCTTACATGAATGATTAAAAACAATATAACAACATGAAAACTTCAAAGTTGTAACCAAATGTACAATAATTTCAGCAAATATCATAGACAAACTGAAGAACCTCTAGTTCTATACCCTGAAAATTACTAAATGTCTACATACCTTGCTTGACAGAACCATTTGAAGAATTTTGTCATCACAGAATTTATTTTCATCATCTATAGTTCTCTTTTTCTGATAAATAGAAAATAATAAATACCCAACCCACCATTTCAACAAAAAGTATGGGTTTGGATGCTGATACTATAAATATCCAGATTCCAGCTATCATTCTTGTCACTGGGTCGAGTGGAAGAAATGATCGTGAATAGATCAGTAATGGATATTAAATAATGCAGCTTAAATGTGAGCAGATGATGTTAAGGATTGTGAACAAAACCTTTGTAACCTTTTTGACAACTTTAGCAAAAGTGCAACTTTTACAAACAAATAAAGGATGATTACTATTTGCAAAGGATATGGAGTAATGCATATTTTATCATTAATAAACCATTTTTTTTAGAAAATGCAATGAGTAACATTTTACGGTACTCTATGAAACATCATCCATTCACAAGTAGCTAGACATGGTGAACTCTAATGACTTTTAATGAGGTAAATATATGGGTTAGTTACCATCAAGCTGATTTACTGAAGGCTACTAAAGACAATTATTACACAGGAAAAATTACAAAACAATGTAATATGTTTTAACACACAAGAAAACACATGTTTACAACAAAAATAGTAAAATTGTTGTTTGCATACAGACACAAAATCATATGAAAATCATACTCTTTTCATATATATGAAGTTTTATGGTAAACATATAATAACCATTTAATTTTTATTTACATTCCTATCATTTATTAATCAATTCATAGTCCTAAACATATATTTTCATATTTTTCATTGAGGTCCTAAACATGTGTTTCTCATGTGTTTTAAAAAATATATGGAAAACACTCTGCAATTTATCTTTTGTATGATATTCATTTTTATGAAAATTAAGAATATACAGTAAACACAATAAATCACTTCTCATTTGTTTGATTTCATATTTTGTAACAAAAATGACAAGTTATATATGTATGCCCTCTTTTCTGCAAAAAATATAATCCGTTCAAGCATACTAGAGTTTGTAATCAATTCTACCTGTCCTTTAACTTTCCAAGGTCTGAGAGTTTCTATAACAGGCTTTGTCTCCATACAGGTAGGTAGCCATTCAATAGTCTCTGCTTGTATTATCTAGGTAAAAAGTAGTACTTTGCAGAGTGCAACTTGAAACTACGATGTAGAACCTTAAACAGTTAGGTTAAGTGTTAAAATATTCAAACTTGAAGCAACTTTTAGTTTGGAATGTGATTTCATATATTTGATACAGTATGATAATTTGATGAAAATGAATTGGTGAAAGAACTTTAAATAAAAGAAATAAGATATTGATACAAAGTTCAGGTTAATGTATATTTCCGATTCCTTTTTGGCCAATTTTTCTTAAATATTAGGACCATAACTCTTTGAATCCAACAAAATCTTCCTAACTATGTTATGAAATCTTGCAGTACTATTTCATACAGTAGATCCAACCACTTTTCACTGAAGTTTTTGTGGAAAACCATCAGTTGGATGCATATATTACCTTTTCCAGCTCAAAATCCCAGTCTATATCAGCCGGCTCCAATCCCTTCAGTGTCAACCCTAACCCTCTTCTTCCTCTCTGTTTTGATGCTTCTATGATATCCACTATACCTTGGCCGTGTTTTCCTAATCCTGTACCTTCTGTGTGACCCATCTTTGCCTAATAAAGTCAAAGAAACATTTATAAAAATAAAACTTTTTGTTATCTTTTCTTTAATTTATAAGCCACTATTTAAACATTAGGAGCATACTTGCTAGTATGAATCTTTATAAATATATACTGATATATATATATATATGTATATAGTTTAATCTATATCTATCACTAGTATTACTATAATTACCATCATTCTTTTGGCAAAATCTGTGTAGCCATCTATTTTACTGTTAATCCTTGCTTTTTTTGCTGCAGGTTCCCCATATCCAGCATCACCATCTCCACCACTGTATACTTGAAGTTTGTCTTCATCACTATCAGAATCTGACAGATCTAGATAAAGAAATACAAAATAATTATTGGAAATAGTATAGCCTCCCAAAAATGTCAAAGTCAAAAGATTTAAAGTTGATACATATAAAACATATACAAACATAAGCTCTGTTGAGCTTTTAAAATTGACTAAAAGCATGTAAAACAACATACATGTAATATCAATGGAACTTAGCTACTTTTCGCAATGGATTTAACTTCCGGTTACAACCAAATTGCCATGAGTGACAATGATATTAAGAAAACTGCATTAATACTAGTCCTATTTCACTATTATTACATGCTTTTTGGAATCTGTAATGCATCCGATACATTTCATCTGCTGATGCTGCATTGTTTTAAAAATGAACTGTTTCACATTTTGAATCTATTTCTTGATGACATTATCACATTTTCAAGTATTTTTGATGATATTTAAGTACAGCTCTGCCTAAAAACCAGGCAGAGGTTTATAATGGGAGATTCACACATTTCTTAATCCCAAATATTTTTTTATTGTAAATACATCTGTAGGCCCAATAGAAACAGTATTAGAAAATTAAAGTTCAAATAAAAGTAGTTCACTATAGATATTAAAACTTAAAATCTGGTTATGTTCTACTACAGAAAAAAGTATGGGAAAATTTCCTGCGGGAATTTTTACACAATAACCAGTAAAAAAATATTTCAAGATATATAGGAGATCGCAAATATATTTTGATTAAGAATCCTTCAGTAGACCTCATAGAAACTGTATTTAAAAAATAAAAGTGAAAGTGAAAGTTGCCCTTTGGAAATATTAACAGTTACATATACATGTAGATTTCTGTTATGTTCTGTTTCAGAAAAAGTACAGGAAAACTTCCCGCCAGAATGTTTACACTATAACCAGTCAAAAAATATTTCATCGCAGATCCAAGGAAATAAACATAGGAAGAGTTGTTTTTAGGACGGAACAAATGTACTTAATTTCACTGATTATCTTGAGATATGATGAATCACCCCCTGCCTGGTTTTAGGAAGAACTTTACTTAAAAGTCTTGAAGTGGGTTTAGCTGATAACTAAAGATATTATATTCATATACATTGTGTATTAGATAATTTAGATAAAACACAGACATACTGGTCAAGGACTGAAGGAGAAGTTCTTGCTAGCAAGAAATTCTCGGCAACCGAGTTTTCTTCCTCTTCTGTGAAACAAGTTTATGCCCGAAGTTTAAGACAAAACGTCTAACAGATTGCTGATATTTTGCTCTAAAAATGAGCTGTCATACAACGACTATCATTATGGAATACAATTTTGGTGCGCAGATTGGCGACAAGTGCTCCTGTCTTGAACTCTCTTTCCTATATACGAGAATTTTTTTATCTAGATTTCGTTAGTGCAGCGATTTATCGACAGTATGTAGCATAAAATGCGTCGAAATTTAATAAAATCATACCTTGGGAACCATACAAACTCATCATTTATGGTTTCGTTAGAACAAACTCCAAAATTGTTAAAAGAAAAATAGAAATGCTACTTTCAGTTTTCAATTTCAACGACAAAATTATCTCCTAAAACAAAACTTGAACTACAATTTGCTAAATTAATGCTTTCGATTCGTAAGCGTTACAGAAACACGGATTATGTGCAAGTGTTCACATCCTCACTAAACAGCGGAACTCCAAGAGTAGCCCTCTTTTTAGAAAATTTTGTTAATTTCATGCAATATTTGAGACAAAAAATTAGCAAAAAGTAGCCTGGAATCACCCCTTTCCATAATAATATTGATAAAAACAAAAACAAAAAACAAAAACAAAACAAAACAAACAAACATAAAACAAAAACAAAAAAAAACAAAAAACAAAAACAAAAACAGCATATACTGAGAATATGACAGTGTTAAGGCAGCAACCATTTGATTTTCTGGTGGAGGCTATGGATCTTTTTTTTTTTATTTTTTTAAGAAAAAAGTATGTTTCCAGTTTTTTAGAAAAAAAGTAATTGTCTTCGGCGATGTGAAAATCAAATTGTTGGTTTTACTCTCATACATAAATACTGTCTGACCCTATGTTCTAATTTTAGTAACGGCGGCCATATTTTTGTCAGCGAGTCAAAAAAAATCCCACATCAGTTCTATGCAGGATACCCCAAGAAACATTCATACCAAGTTTGGTTCTAATTTGGTCAAGTAGTGTCAGGGAGAAGAGTTTTGAAAAATTGTTAACGACGACGGACGACGACAGACGTCAAGGGATGGCAATAGCTCACATTGCCTTCGGCGAGGAGAGCTAATAGAGGCCCTGAAACACCAGCTTTTATACATTGTCAAACGCCTAGAAAAATCTTAGCAAGATTACCAGTACTATTTATATATCAAAACTTCGCGAGTGAATGGAATTTGTTTTGAATGAAACAAAATATTTTGAATGATAAAAATGTTGCAGTCAACTATAGTCTAGGATATGGGATTAGACACTGCAGGGATTAGATTTGATTATTATTATTTTTTTCTGCAAATCAGAAACAAATTTCAATTCATCACTTTAAACATCTATTTTTTTTTTCGAGGTTCCCTCTTGTGGTACATAAATATTACAAGACCCCATCTTTTCCCTCCTCCAATTACCTTTACAAATAACCAGTCCATAAAATCAGCTCCACAAGATGTCATCGATGAAAAAAAATACAACATTTTTACATGTTCCTCACCACATCCGTTCCCTTTTCCATCGGTAACGGTCCCTTTAAGCAATCTCTTTGACACAGTGTATTATCTTTGCTTAAAACAAAACAAAACAAAAACAAAAAAAAAAAAAAAAAGATTCCAAATCATCTTCTAAACATTCCGAAGAAAATTTTGTCTAAATGCCGGAATTTTTAATCGACAACATATTTTGTCCAGTGTGATGGGCAAGTTTTTCTTCAACATACGGTTGTTTTTCTAGTGGGAACAATTGTACTCTACCTCTCGCTGACCTATTTCTTCACTATTATTTGATCTATATGGGTGACGTTTTGTCTTTAAACAATCCAAGATTTGGGGATTATATCGCATTTGTCTATCCAAAAGGATGATACAAACACTATGAGTCGCATATCTGGACCTACACTTATAGTGATTGATGGAAAGGGAATACCCATGATAAACTATACAACAAACGCAATCACTTCTCTTTTCGTACCGTCAACGTTCCTGTCATCTGTGGCAACATCCCTTTAGCACTTTTCATATCACAACTCATAAGTTGTGACAGAACTTGCCGAAACTAAGCGAACCTTTTTTTGTACCGCGTTAAACTTTTTACAATTAGCTATAGGCTTCTGGAACAGGGATACGTTGCTACAAAATCGAGTCACCACCATTAAGTTTTATGAGCGTTACCATGATCTCGTGGATCGTTATGATGAATCTGTAAAATGAGAACCGACTGGTTCATCGAGTCAATTATTCTTTCCACTTTCCTCCACCCGGACGTGATGTTTCTAGAAATGCAGAGGACGCTTATTCTATCGGTGCACCAGGTCCATGCTCACAGTCTTCAGTGAAGTTCGTAAGTATTTTCTTTATTTTGTTGTTGTCCCTGGAATGTGTTCTTTTTTTTATTTAATTAATTTCATCTGATTTCCTTTTCAAAGCTTTCATACAATCTTAGAAACAAGCGGAATAATACGTAGCTAGTAAATCAAGGTTATAGGTCATCTACTTTTTGAATAAAACGAATTCCTGCACTACTTCTTAACAATAAGCATTGAGCTTAATTATTTAAAATGAACATAAAATGCCAATAAACCCCTTTTGTATTTCCTGACATAAGAAAAAAAATAACAGTGTTCCATGTTCCCCGTTCATCTCAGTTTTTTTTTATATAGAAAAAGGGAATTGGCACCATCAGAATAATACTTGCAGATTTTTTAACTTCATTGTGGAAGAAACAAAGGACATAAAGATATTCAAAGCCTTTGAGAAATGTAGATGTGAGAAATTTTGGAAGAAAATTGTATTTCCATTGGAGAAAATTCTAACCTATCAGCATATGCCGCTCATAGCCGATTTTCGACATTATCCGGTAGATTCATAGTAGCAACAATCGATCCAAGTATTATCCAAATCCGCAGAGAAATGAGCGCTTTAAACACGAAATTTGAAGACCTTTCAGTTTTAAAGGAAGATAACTCACAATAATAGCACATGTTCATGAGATTTACGGTAGCGATCTTTGTTTTTTTTTTAATTTTTTTAAAAATCTGTTGAGAAAAGGACGCATTATTAAGAACACTTACAAGGTTTGATTCTAAGTGCCTGCATCGCATTGCAGCGTTATCATTGCAAAATGATCAGTGTACATTATAAATACAAAAAGTAATTTCTTTGAAACACATTTACAGTAAATGGTTATGACGTATTATCATATGTGATTAAACATGAAAGAGAAGTAATGATCCCCAGGTAGCACGAACCTTTTTCAAAACATTTTATTTAGTAGAGTTCATTGGTAGTTTGCTAAAACATTTTCAGCAGAACATTTTAAACACGTTTTTAAAAGATTTTGATTTTTTTTCAAAATGCTTTGATAACGTTTTTGAAAATTTTATCTTTAAAGTTTGAAAAAGGTTTTCAGAGGTGTTTATTGAAATATTTTTGAAATGTTTAAATAACATTTTGGATCTGTTTTTAAAACATTATTTGGAAATATTATAAAAATGTTTCTTATATGTTGCGAAAAAATATTTTCTGATAATGTTTTTATTACATTCCTTTGAAACAGGTTAAAACATTTCCAGATATGGTTTTAATAAAGTTTTCTGAAATGTGCAATAAATAGTTGTAGAACTGTAAGAAAAAATATTTTAATATATATATATATCTATTTAAACTTTTTAAAACGAATTTAGAAAATGTTTCTAAACTATTTTAAATCACATATGAGACAATCATTTTGAAAATATTTCTGCAAAATATATCATGCTTAAGCTGAAAATGTTATGGAAACAGTTTACTAAGGTAGAGATACTGATTGATATGCCCCCCCTACAGAGGACATTGCATCGATGATTTTGTGCGTATTTTCCACATTTACATGATTAAAAGATGTATATGTTAATGAATATGATGAAGGTAACGATAAATCAATGCTCTATATAATTACATCATTATTTATAGAATTAAAAAAAAATGACCGAACAAGAATATTATACATATGCATTATACATGTACATGTAATACTAGTCTTCTTAATTTGTTATGCATATTTGATTTACAATTAATTCATCCCAGTTTACTGGTTCTTTCTTCCAATTAACCCACATCGATGACATATAGATGATGGCATCTCCATAGAAATAATAAGATAATAGTGTAAATGGTGTGTCACGTGCTGATATTAAAATAGGTCAAAGCAAATCTTAATCAGTGTGCGTATTATTTTACACACGTATGCAAGGAGCACACACTATTTTAAAGACGATGTAAAGAACTGGATCTGTCCAACAAGATGTAAGTACAATTCATTGTAATTAGATAGTTAAAAACTGCTTTCCAAAGTACTTTTGAATTAATACACAAGTCTGTGTGACCTTGTTTTATTTTAACATAGCTGGTCAATTAGTCATTTTACAATTTCCCAGTAACTAGACAACATCACGCTGTGAAAAAAAACCAGTCAAGTGATATCTGATTTTGTTTTTATTTTTAAATTTTTTTTTTGTAATGCTTGTTGCATGTCCGGAACACAATGAAAAAGTTAACATGTCAAAGTTTATATCAAACAATTAGGTGTTGACCCCGCACAGAGTAAGTTTTTAGCTTTTATTTTCTTATGATAGATAAGTGTCTCAGTGAATTAATTGATATGTTTATATTGCCGAACTTTGTGTACATAGGTGAATCTTGACGTGTATTAAAAACGTCCTAGATATTAACCCGGTCACTAGTTTCGCCAATGTTTACATTCAAACTTAACACTAATTCCTGACCAAACTTGGTACTTTTAAGGTATGTATTAAGGAGAACAACTATCTTCTGAATGAATATAAACGTTTGTTGTCAACAATTTACGAACATTTTGAAGTGTGTATTTTCCAAAACTTTTGCATTATAGATGTATGTTTAAACCATTTTTCAGTGTCATGATAGTTGTATAAATATTGTGATTATGTTTATGAATACTTAAGCTGATATTTTGCATTGAATCTGACAAGAACATTTATTTTCAAACTTTGCAAGCTATTTTCAGAATTTGGAACATTACTCCATGTACTGCATGTACATGTATGGAAAGCCAAATTGACAGAAACTTTAAAACATTTACGCAACACATATTGTTAAAACTCGGTTCAAAATATTGAATATTTTCTGTTACTTGTTTTGCATATTCATGTTTATAAAATTGTGTTTTTTTGTTTATTGTAGGTTTTTACCCTCTACCGGTGTTTGGATCGAGATAATAAAGTTCACAGTGTTGATTATATAATGCTTGTCATTCTTAATTTATTTCTTTATAAGAAATACACATGGTCTCTTTTTTGCAGGGACTAAGGCTTACAAAAGAAGCTCATAACTAATGATTTAATGTTCCCAATAAACCACGATGATTATTTTTTTTCAAGGCAAGTCTTATATAGTGAGGAGAATTTGATTGGACCAAGACAAGTGATCATGGCGTTTGTTAGTCTTTTCGTGTGTCTGTTCATTCATTTGACCGAAGTATGCAATAACTGTTTCACATAAATCAGTAGCGGATCCAGAAACTCCAAAAAGTTGGGGGGAATATCGCCTTTGAGGGGGCTCACTATTGGTGGTATCATTAATTTCTATAGAATCGAATTATTTTTTTTTAATTATGAGGGGGACCCTGCGCCCCTCTTGGACCCACCTGTGTTTTTGCTGAACTTCAATAAAGTTTTAATTATAGAACACATGTATGAAGTTTGGTTCCATGCATATCCACTTGCTGTTTAAAGAGGACATACATTTTAAAGGTGTACATAGCTCTGCTCACCACAATTTCAGCTTAAAAACCCCATTCATGGTTTTTCAAAGTGCAAATAAATTCTTGATACAAAACATCATGTTTTAATCTAGCAGGCAATAGTATTTCAATGATTGACACATTTTGTTTTGCAAAAAAGTAAGTTATATGTAATTGATAGTATGTATAATTTTTTCCCGCAGTATTTAAATTCTACTGTAGGTATGTATAGCGTGACTATACCATTAATCCTGTACATTTTTTCCCAGGTAACCGAAGAACGGAAATGGACGCTGCTGGAGATGCCTGAAGATGAATATCTAAACTAGCAAAGCCAATCTTTGAAATTTCGTTTAGTTGGTTGCTACATCTACAAAATATAGAGAACTCAGCTAATTTCTTATCCCATGTTAAACCTGTTGTATCTGTATGCGATTTTTGCATTAAAATATTCTGATAGATTGTCTGTACAGTGCAACTTCTCCAAACCGGACCCTCAGAAAACCAGTCGTCTTCCCTTCAAACCGGCCGTTTTCAAAAGTCCCGGCCGATATACCATAAAACCTGTGTTTTGTCTTAAATAGACCAACCACCCCTTAACACCGTACATCGGCCGGTTTTTCACAGTTTTAGTTACTTATTTCAAATAAAATACAACCTCTCTCAATTCCGGCCGCCCAGTTTTTGTTCACCTGTAATAAATGTGCCAACAAAACTGTAAATGCTTACGTAACATTACGTAATTAATAAAACATTCACTGTCCGGTTTGCATTTCATCAGTGGACAGATGATAATTGAAGAGGACAGTACTTCAAACAACAAAATTAATCCAGACATTATATTTGGTCCCTGGTTGGCTGTTAATTGGCGTGTACACACGTCAGACAACCGGGGTCATTTAATAGTACGATCTTTACGATCTTCTGTCAATTAATGTGACATGTACCCAAGGGAAAACAACGTAGGGGGAAATTATTAGACTTTGTTGATAGGTAATTTACGAAAACAATACAAATAATCAATTACCATCAATAGTCCTTTGATCTTTTATACACATTCTTCAGTTTTTAGTGGAGTCCGAGTTGCTCATTTACTTTTGTTACTTTGTATGTATGATTTTAGTTACTTTATGTTCTTTGTTTTGTGTGTCTGTTTTCCATGTCTGGTCTTTGTCCCTGGATTACATTCTTTTGATTACCGCTATAACCTTGGTTCCCTTGATTACTCTTTCAAAACCATGAACATTATTATGCCGGCAGTACCGTTTGTAAAGTCAAATCATTTACAAATGATGCAAGCTTTGAAATGTAATAAAAGGCCAAAAGTTTTGAATTGGCATTAAACATGTCACGACCAACAAACTGACAAGGTGTAGGGTTATAGAACACATTACTGGAAACAGCTCTTAGAAAGCATTGCTGTTTTTCACAAATCCGGCCATTTTTTCTTGTCCAAGTGCTGACCTGTTTGGAGAAGTTTCACTGTAATAATATATACATATCCGAAATACCCATTAAATTGATATACAATTACAGTTTCAAAACATTAAAAAGAGGTTTGAACAATTTTCAAGTGAACATTACCATTAACAAATATTTAAAAAAAATGATTTTATGAAAACGTTTGAAAGTGTTTCTGAAATTTGTTTTGAAAATGTATTGAAAAATGTCATTGAAAAAACATTATAATAACATTATAGTGAATGGTTATTGAAACGTTATTACAACATTTCTGCAACCATACATTTTTTACGTTTTAAAGAGTAATCAAGGGAACCAAGGTTATAGCGGTAATCAAAAGAATGCAATCCAGGGACAAAGACCAGACATGGAAAACAGACATTCACAACAAAGAACATAAAGCAACCAAAATCATACATACAAAGTAACAAAAGTAAATGAGCAACTCGGACTCCACTAAAAACTGGGAGCATGGACCAGGTGCACCGGCAGGGCAAGCGTCCTCTGCCTGTCTAGAAACACCCGCCGAGTTGCTCATAAAAAGTCAAGTCCGGGGTAGACAAACGAGGAAAGGAAAACTATGACCCGTTGAATACATCAGTTTTCATGGTGCTGATGGATACACCATAACGATCCACGAGTTCATGATGACGACCATAAAACCTATGTAGTGATTATTTCAATCTTGTAGCAACATAACCCTGTTCAAAAAATGTTTTCAGTCTTTTTAAGGAAACGTTATAATAACTTTATAGTGAATGATTATTAAAAACGTTATCATAACATTTCTGCAACCATACATTTTTACGTTTAAAAAACATTTCTAAAAATGTGATCAGTGTTTTTCAGGAAACGTTTCTAAAACATTTTTATAACGTTTTTGTGCTAGCTGAAAAATAACTAAACATCAAGAACTATATGACATAGAGAAGCCGCGACTAGATCCTTTAAAAATATTTCTAATTAAACACAGCTTGACATGTGTTTGTGTATTCACCTAAATAAGGGGTTGCTATTCGAAATCAAAGATGTATCATTTTCAGTAATTGAAATGGAAATTCTTGTTGATTTTTTTATTTTATGGATGAGATCCTAAATTTTCTATTTAGTTTGAACATAAGTATTCATATAAATTTACATATATTACAAGTATGACATGTAACAGTCAAAAAACACATTAGGAAACAAGCTAAATAAGCTTATACAAAGTTCTGTGTCCTTAAGATTTTCTATTTTATATTAAGTAACGCTATGTATAGCAACGACAATAAAAAATATGGCAACTAATGAGACATTGAATGATATCCCACAAATCTTACATTTAAATGTGAAAAATTCTAAATTTTTCATCGATTCTGTGGAAAGGTTAACAGGTATGATCTGTAGATCAATTTCATTTCACCCATTTAACAATTTTTTATAAACCCAAAAAAATTATTTTGCAACTCTATTCAATGGCTCTGCTTAAGTAAATAATTTCCTAGAAGCACATAAGATTTAAAAATAAAACAGCTGTTTTTTTTTATAAATTTGAATTTTTTCCGTCATTTTACTTGGTTAAAATTACTCTTCAGATTTATCAAGTTTAAAATATTGGTGAAAGGATGAAAATGTTGACTGACGACTGTACATATGTTAAATAGAACATGCTTGACACATTTAATGCTTCTTGACACATTTTTCCATATCTATAAACAAAATTTATTATTAACACAATAAGGCCAAAAAGAAGTCCGTAAAATCTTCATTTGATTTAAAGACTAAATCTTTAATAAATTTGCAGCAATGGTAGTAAGAGTAATCAAGGGAACCAAGATTTTAGCGGAAATCAAAACAATGTAATCCAGGGATAAATACCAGATATGGAAAACAAACAAACACAACAAAGAAAATAAAGTAACTAATATAATACCTACGAAGTAACAAAAGTAAATGAGCCAGTCATCGCCAGCTATGTACATGATCTGAGCATTTGACTCCCATGTCTAAAATAAAATGAAGATTTCTGTTAAATAACTGTGAACCAGAACAGATCTTAGTGCAAAAAGGGAAATTCATTGATGTGATTTCATTAGTTGTCACATTAGAGTTGAGGCGACCATGAATAGGTAACAAAAGTAAATGAGCCAGTCGGACTCCACTGAAAACTAGAGGAATGGACCAGGTGCACCGGTAGGGTAAGTATCTTTTCTAGTAACATCCGCCTTGTTGCCCATAAAAAGTTAAGTCCGGGGTAGACGAAAGAGGACAGGAAAACTATGACACGTTGAACAAATCAGTTTTCATGGTGCAGATGGATACACCGTAACGATCCAAAAGGTCATGACGACGACCATAAAGCTTCCGTAGTGATGACCAACCTTGTAGCAACATAACCCTGTTCCAGAAGCCTAATTGTAAGAAGTCTAGCACGATACAGAAAGTCTGCGTAGTTACAGCAAGCTCTGGCAAAACGTTGGAGTTGTGATATGAAAACTCCACATACTGGTGCTAAAGGGATGTTGCTACAGATGAAAGGAAAGTTGGCAATTCTGAATAAATTGTCATCATTTTTGTCGTAATGTTTGGTCAATAGTTTTCCTTTACCATTCATCTTTAAGTGTAGGCAAGATATGAGGCTGACTTCACGGTGTCTGTAGTATCCTTTATCTCAAATTCTTTGGAGTAGATGTGATGTATCAAATCCCTGAAACTAGGATTGTTTAACGATAATATGTCATCTATAAGCGGAAACTGAGATTAAAGAATCTAGATAAACGAAGTTCTTTCTTTCGGATCAGATCAGCTTTAAAGTCATCCTCATAAGAGTGAAGGAATAGGTCAGCAAGTAGAGGAGCACAAGATGTTCCCATTGGAATGCCAAAAAGTCAGATATATACCATGTTTGACCCGACAGACATATATTGGGATGCCAGAAATATCAAATCAGATCTAAACGTCATTTGGACCAACAGACAGATATTGGAATACCATAAAACTGACAATAACTCAGTGGTCCTTTTCACAAAAAAATCATAAGAGTAAAATAAGTCATAAGTTATGATGTCACAACACTTTGGTCTACTACAATGACGTAGCTAATTTTACATTTACGATTTTCATTATAAGGACATAAAACACATAGTCCCTTAAAGAACACTAATGTTTTCTTTGGCATGTCTGAACATTAATTCAAAATTGAAATGATTTGTTTCTTCAGAGCAGTGTTAGCTGTAATGACTTACACGGCAGCCTGCATCGAATACTAGAACATCTTAACTTTCTTAACTTATTCTTTTGTTTATTGTATATAGACAATTATAGCTCTTTCTGCGACTTTGAAGTGAAGCTGAATTTTCTATTACAATTACTAATCAGATTTCAGCTTTTAAACCAAAGGCAAAATGAAAATAATATCAAAACAAGAGCTTCCCAGGAGCCTGAATCGCTCACCTGGTTGAATTTTGCCTTTCAAGGGCAAAACATTTTACAAGACGTAGTCCAATAATTTTGACCCAAGAAGACTTTGGTAGGACTTATCATAAGGATCACTTCACTAATTGAAATTTTCTTCATATCTATCATAGTTTTCAAGATATTGGCTGAAAAAAAAAACATCATTTTCTCCTTTCTAGGGCAATAACTCTTACAAAGAGTCATCTGACAACTTTTTGCTCTGAAGACTTTTGTAGGTCTAATTTGGCTAAACCGAATGTTTTGGAGATTTATGCAAAAAACTACTGTCTGACCCCTATGTTCTATTTTCAGTAACGGTGCCCATAGTTTCAATGGATAAAAAATCCCATCACATATATGCAGGATACCCCAAGGAACATTCATTCCAAGTTTGGTTCCAATTGGTCATGTAGTTTCATCAGAGAAGATTTTTGAATGAAATAACATTAAAAATAGCAAAAAACATCAAAAAAGGGCAATAACTCCAACATGGCTTAGGTCTCACTAACCACTTCTAACGTTTCCATTACTTTACATGTTAAAAAAGTAATTTTCAAAGTCTCACTGTGAATTTTCAGGACAAATGACATCTTAAAGTTGCATACCGTTGCGAAGCTTGGAAAGTAAGGCTTCCAAAATCATTATGCTAATGGTACGATGATAGTAGAAATTCTTCACAAAATTTACTTGAATAAATAATACTGAAAATCCACATTTTTACCTGTTCTGCTAACTGACAGCATGGAGGCAAATTACTCACACATGTAAACAATATTCATACACTTTTGTAATTAATTACATATATGATTTTAAAGTACATGTTCTTAGCTTTATTTTGACTACTTTTAATCATAATACACATAAATAATGCACTTACAATGCATATGTCAAGGTTCAGTGTGTTTTTGGTACTACATAAGGGGGTGGCCATTTGACCCGGAAGTGGTTAGTGAGACCTTAGGTTAGGTCTTACTAACCACTTCCAACGTTTCCATTACTTTACATGTTAAAAAAGTAATTTTAAAGTCTCACTGTGAATTCCCAGGACAATTGACATCTTAAAGTTGCATACCGTTGCGAAGCTTGGAAAGTAAGGCTTCCTAACTCATTATGCTAATGGTACGATGATTGTAGAAATTCTTCACAAAATTTACTTGACTAAATAATACTGAAAATCCACATTTTTACCTGTTCTGCTAACTGACAACATGGAGGCAAATTAATCACACATGTAAACAATATTCATACACTTTTGTAGTTAATTAAATATATGATTTTAAAGTACACATTCTCAGCTTTATTTTGACTACTTTTAATCATAATACACATAAATAATGCACTTACAATGCATATGTCAAGGTTCAGTGTGTTTTTGGTACTACATAGGGGGGGGGGGGGGGTTGGCCATATGACCTGGAAGTGGTTAGTGAGACCTTAGGTTAGGTCTTACTAACCACTTCCAACGTTTCCATTACTTTACATGTTAAAAAAAGTAATTTTAAAGTCTCCCTGTGAATTCCCAGGACAAATGACATCTTAAAGTTGCATACCGTTGCGAAGCTTGGAAAGTAAGGCTTCCTAACTCATTATGCTAATGGTACGATGATTGTAGAAATTCTTCACAAAATTTACTTGACTAAATAATACTGAAAATCCACATTTTTACCTGTTCTGCTAACTGACAACATGGAGGCAAATTAATCAAACATGTAAACAATATTCATACACTTTTGTAGTTAATTAAATATATGATTTTAAAGTACACATTCTCAGCTTTATTTTGACTACTTTTAATCATAATACACATAAATAATGCACTTACAATGCATATGTCAAGGTTCAGTGTGTTTTTGGTACTACATAGGGGGGGGGGAGGGGGGGTGGCCATATGACCTGGAAGTGGTTAGTGAGACCTTAGGTTAGGTCTTACTAACCACTTCCAACGTTTCCATTACTTTACATGTTAAAAAAGTAATTTTAAAGTCTCACTGTGAATTCCCAGGACAAATGACATCTTAAAGTTGCATACCGTTGCGAAGCTTGGAAAGTAAGGCTTCCTAACTCATTATGCTAATGGTACGATGATTGTAGAAATTCTTCACAAAATTTACTTGAATAAATAATACTGAAAATCCACATTTTTACCTGTTCTGCTAACTGACAACATGGAGGCAAATTAATCACACATGTAAACAATATTCATACACTTTTGTAGTTAATTACATATATGACTTTAAAGTACACATTCTCAGCTTTATTTTGACTACTTTTAATCATAATACACATAAATAATGCACTTACAATGCATATGTCAAGGTTCAGTGTGTTTTTGGTACTACATAAGGGGGTGGCCATTTGACCCGGAAGTGGTTCGTGAGACCTGAATGGATTAAAATGAAAATTTGACCACAGATTGATCTAATCATGTTGAACACTTTTACTCTGTCAGATATTGGCTTAAACAAAGGTTTTGGAGATATATGCAAAATTACTGTCTGACCCCTATTTTTAATAACAGCTGCCATGTTTTTTGACAGATCAAAAATCCCAAAATCAGTTCTATCCAGGATACCTCAAGGAACATTCATACCAAGTTTGGTTCTATAAGGTCAAGTAGTGTCAGAGGAGAAGATTTTTGAAAGAAGTATAATTAAAATAAAAAAAAAAAACATCGAGAAAGAGCAATACCTCCAACATGGCTTAATGGATTAAAACGAAAATTTGACCAGATAGATCTTATCATGCTGAACACTTTTACTTGTGTCAGAATTTGGCTAAACCTTACAATTTTGGAGATATATGCGAAAAACTACTGTCTGACCCCTATGTTCAATTTTTGCAACAGTGGCCATGTTTTTCAACAGATCAAAAATCCCCACATCAGTCCTATGCAGGATACCCCAAAAAAACATTCATACTAAGTTTGCTTCCATTTGGTCAAGTGGTGTCAGAGGAGAAGAGTTTGGAAAAATTGTTAATGATGATGACGGATGACGACGACGACGGACACAAAGTGATGGCAATAGCTCAAGCTCACATCGCCAGTCAGGTGAGTTAATAATACAATAATTTCATGAAATAAAAGCTACAATTGACTTGATATACACATTGTTCTAAACTGTTTATAACGATCTGGTACTAAAGTTGATTTAAGGAATTCCTTAATAGAGTGCCATGAATCTTCCTGAGCTTTTGCATGTGCTTTCATTTCTCCTCCCCATACAAAATTTATTCCTAAAAAAAAAATGAGAGAATCCGTAAAAGTATCAAGTGAATAAATTGGTGAACAGAGGTAAATCTAAATATTTTCAAAAGGGAGCCAAAACCAGGGCTCGAAATTTTTTTTGTCAAGAAAGATATGAAAAATATACACCCAAAACCAAGGCTCGCTTTTTTTCTAAAGAAAAATGTGAAAAAGTAATCAAGGGAACCAAGGTATGTAAAAACCAGGGCTCCATTTTTATTTTCAAGAAAAAAATGAAAAATAATCGTCATATTCAATTGTACTAATAATACGTCACTTAATAACTAATTTGCATGATTATTTATTGAACTATTTTACATTCTGTGGATTTTTCAATGTTTTAACTTAAAAATATAAGGAGAGGACTGTGCCACACTAACCCCAATAAATTCCTGACAGTTTAACAACATTTCAATCAACAAGATCTTCGAAAGTGTATCTTCTTGCAAAAAAATAACATCCAAAATGTGGAGAATTGGTACATTACACATGTGAGGAAGTTTTATTTAAACAGTTTGTTACTTGGTTAATATGAAACAATTCTCACATGATAAGATTAAACAATTACTATAAATTGACATCAGCTCCATGATGCTATTTGGCTGTGTAGCAATTAATTTTATAATTCCCATAGTAATTCTTAATCAATACATTGTTGACAAATTTATATATAATCCTATTTTTTCTTTTTAGTTCTGTACTTACATGTGAATTTCCAAATTAAACAGACAAATCTTGGTAGCAACAATAATCAGTAGAAAGATTATAAAACTCAACTTCAGTCAAATCATTAGACACAGGTAACCAGAGATGGCTTTGTTTACAAAATCCAAGCCAATTTGTCAATGTAAATAATGGGATACAATTTTTTAATGTCTGTACTGTAACCGGATTTGAACAACTCAACATCTAAGCAAAAGTAGCCATGTACATATGAAATTCTTACTCAAATAATACATTTAAAACACAAGTAGAAGGCGACAAACTTGGATTATCATGTGTACAGAATCATTTCAGTAGAATGAGTACAAGAAACCACAAGGTACCTACCAAATACTTTATGGTATGAAGCTCTACAGAAAGGAGTATAACATGGTTCGATAAGATGACCGGTTTTCGGATATCTCTTCACAATGAGTTTGTGTTGCTGGTTTTTTGGGTACAGATCATATAACATCTGAGAATACTTAGGGTCAACAGCCTGGTCATCATCGCCAGCTATGTACATGATCTGAGCATTTGACTCCCATGTCTAAAATAAAATGAAGATTTCTGTTAAATAACTGTGAACCAGAACAGATCTTAGTGCAAAAAGGGAAATTCATTGATGTGATTTCATTAGTTGTCACATTAGAGTTGAGGCGACCATGAATAGGTCGGTTCACCAGCACCAGAACCCTAGATACTTTAGTATTTCAATTTCAACCTTTCAAAGGTTATGTTACTTTTTGCAAATTTTAGGTTACTCATCCTAAAATCCTGGATGTATAAAAACTAAAATCCTTGTTTTTTATGGATTTATTCTAACATTCTTAAAAAATAAGTATATAGACCATATTTAATTCCTTAATTAAAATACTGCACCTTTGTGACATCTTGCAGTTCTTGGGATAGAGGGGAGAAAATATTTCGTCATCCATTTTAAACTTGTTAAGAGATATCTGATATTTAGTTGCCTACTATTCTCATAACATACACAAAGAAGAATATAACTTTTAATATTTTACACACAAAAAATTTCGAGAATATACAATCGTCTTTAGTCAGCTTGATTTGATTTTAAATTAAAGCAGACATTTTAATAAATAAGATTTATAATTGAACTTTAAAAGAACTAACACCACACCCAGTCAGTTAACTAACTTCAAGTTATTTTAATAGTGAAGTGATATAAACATAAGACACATTAAGCAAATATCGCCTCACTGTGGAGGTACATGTACATATAAAGACATTGCATGAGATCTGAATTCAACAATATTTGAAACAGAGAATATAGGAGAAACATCGAGATATATATATATATAGAAAGGTCTGAAAAAGTCACTCCACGGGACTCGAACCCGTACCGCTGTGACATCTATGGCAACACCGCCTGCACAAAGTCCAGCGCCCTAGACCACTCAGCCAGCTAGGCTATATAAAAATATAGCTTTCCCTGGCCAGGTCATTCCTCCTCGTAGGATTAATCTAGGGCTGTAACTTGGTACATGATGTATGGTTGTACGGTACAGTTCATTTAGATGTTATTATGTAGTATAGAGGATCAAATTGATGATGCATGTCACAACAAATCAATATTATACAACGTCTCAGAATGTGACGACTCTATTCGCTACACTGCTCCATCGGATCAAATTGATACAGGGAAGATATGTAAATGTATAGAAAGGTCTGAAAAATTCCCGATGTTAGAACTGTCAAATTTGCGATGCAAATTTTTGGTCGTTTCCTCCGCGGGACTCAAACTCGTACCGCTGTGACATCTATGGCAACATCGCCTGCACAAAGTCCAGCGCCCTAGACCACTCGGCCAGCTAGGCTATATTAAAATATAGCTTTTGCTATATTAGCTATATAGCGGTATGAGTTCGAGTCCCGCGGAGGGAACGAAAAATCGCAAATTTGACAGTTCTAACATCGTTGGGAATTTTTCAGACCTTTCTATACGTTTACATATCTTCCCTGTATCAATTTGATCCGATGGAGCAGTGTAGCGAATAGAGTCATCACATTCTGAGACGTTGTATATATATATATATATAAACTACTGAATTTACCTTGAAAATATGTTCTGTTTTAAGATCAACGTTTAAAGCCTCATATATACACACCCCATCTTCTTCAAATCTATACTTAGAAGTATCTGCTCTGAAAATTTAATGAATAATTGCTAGCAAAAATTCACAAGAATTCACTGGCTTACGAAATAAGATAAGGCAGGTGTAACATGTGAGAGGACGAAATTACAATCTAGAGATGCCTAATCCATTGATATGTCACTTATCTTATAATAATAATAAATACAGTGTCATCATCAGTCCTAGTAGACTTCAGACGACATGGCTGTGGTAAGAGCTGTCCCATATTCTGCAGATTGAAATTTCTAATGTGAAAAGTTCAATTTTTACAGAATAAACATGTAGTTAAGAGGACTTCAAATGCTCAGTGGGGGCAGCTTGAAACGCCACTGAGATTGAACCCTGACCAGTTGGTTACTGAAAATACATTCAAACTTTATACATACTGACATAGGATTGGTTAAGGTTTCCATAGAACTTAAATAATAAAAATGAACATTTACGCATAATGATATTTTCGAAGATTAACATACAAAGATAGACTAAGCATATTAAATGACTTCAAATTCAAATTCATGTGAGACTTTTATTTCCAATGTTATTGGGGTATATTGTTCCACTTCAATGCATGTAAAATTGAAGTACATATAACATGAACATCTAACAATGTTTGTTAATACTGATATATTTAACTTACTCTACAAAATCAGTAAAAGGACCAATAGGTGCATATGATGGAAAGGGTGCTCCATTGATATTAACAACTGACTTTATCTGAAAACCGAAAATGAAAGTTAACATTTATCTATGGTGGAGCAAGGTCACCTTATACAGACAGATATGGGTAGAATTAATGCACAAAATATTTGTTTTCCTTTTAATTTTCAAAAATTTGCTATAATAAGTAAAAATTTTACGATTTAACAAATCCATAGAACAGATATGGTGAAGCGCAACAAATGCACCATCATATAATTTTATAAAATTAGTAAATACTTACAGAGATTACCAAAAATTCTAAGTTCTGAATATTTAAATCAACTTAACTGTTTAAGTAGTGAGGTGATATAACACACATTAAGCAAATATCGCCTGACTGTGGAGGTACATGCATATATATCAAGAAACTGCATGAGATTCAAACTCCACAATCTGGGAATAAAAAGCATTCATCAAACGCAGCACGATACAACCACAGCCAGTTAAACTCTCTTCACTTGAGGTGTGGACACAATATTAGTTTTTGACATACTTAACATAGGCAAACTTAAGTGTCATTTTGGACACAACAACTCAGAAAGGTCTAATATAAAAGTGTCTTTCAGAATATGTAAACAATTATTGACTGGGGCTTTTATAAATTTGTGAAAATTGAGATCAAAGTCAAAATTTTGCCATGGCAATGCTCTGACAAGGTACCCTTCCAGCCAAGATTGTGGCTTTCACCAATGATTCTGTAAAATAACTTTTTTATCATCAGATAGGAAATAAAGTTGTCTTTTAGAATATATAAATGGTTTTTGACCGAGCTTACAAATTTTAATGAAATAAAGATTAAAGACAAAATTTTGATCGCTGACCAAGTGAATTTCAAACCCTTCCAGTCAACTTTTTGGTACCTTAATAATATCGTTTTCTGATAAATTTTACAAAAGTAGATTAAAATTATCAATACATGTTGCGGATCACAACTGGGGATGCACGAACAGACACTATGGTCGCTGTATACCTCCAGCATTTCCAGCCAGGTTATTATACACATACCTCCTTACATTGTGTAGAGAGCATGAGTGCTAGCTCTCCTCCCTTTGACATTCCCATTACCCCAATACCGTCTTCAATGACTTTAGGGTGTTGACTTAACCATTCAACTGACTCCTAAAAACAAAAGTATTAACTGGACAAGTTATTACTAGTGTAACTATTATTGTACACAACAGGTGTATCATACTTTGGTTAATTTAAAACAGTTATTGTGTCACCAGTATGTTGTTTGTTTGAACCAAGGAACATTGATCCTCAGGTAAATACTGAATTTAGATATACATGTATATATATATATAAAATGCAGATCAATAGTTAAACAGCCTCCAACTTCATACACATGTACAAATTTTGTTTCTTTTCTCCTTTTTCAATTTTTTTTAAACCTGTCCAGAAATTAATTTGTAATTACATTTATACACTGTTTCAGCAGAACATTTATTCCTACATTGTATCTATGCTCGAATGTAACAAATTTTCCAAGTGTGCATAAAATTTTCCAAAAATAGACACTCTTTTTCAATTAGAATTTTCCAGCAAATTTTACTTGGTTAACTGCCCTTCCCTTCCTGTTAATATGGATTTTGACAAATAAGTGTATTTAATGGAACATGCTTAACACATTTAATATTTCTTGACACATTCTGCAAAAAAAACCCTAAGTTTCCTAAATGCAAATTTATTACTAAACAGATTGTAAGGCCAAATAGGAGTCACTAAAATCTTCAATTGATTTAAGGACTACATGTAGATCTTCATTTCATTTACAGCAATAGTAGAATGTAAGCAAGCTGAATAATTGACTGAAATTTCATTTGCTGGTTTAAGAAGGTTTTGAATGTAACAGAAGGAATTAGTTTTGGACTATACTGTGTGCAGTGTTAAGAAATAGTAGGGAAGTCTATTTTACGATGAATTGGCAATACACAGTGAGGTAACATATGATTTTTTTATCTTGAAGGATAAAAAACCTAAAAGTTGATATTTTTTATAATATCAAAGTTAAATTCTAAATCTAAACTTATTAGGACAATCAAAGTGCCCATATAAGGCATTAATTTATTTTTAATGAATTCCTTTGATATTACAAAGATTCAGAAAATGCCTATACTTTGCCCCAAATGCATCAGACGTTTGAGCCATTATTCTTAAAATCCAAATCTTCTTTTTGTAAAAAAATATCTTGTACAGTTGTTTGTTTACTCAAAACACAACCCAAAACCTATATAATACATGTTTAACTCAGGTAAAAGCCATTACCACTAAAAACACTTCCAATTTTGAATATTTAAGTACATCATATATATTAATTTGTACACTTATAGGCTAATGATTGTCAACCACAATGTCGCCTTATAGCGTTTATATACTATATAATTTTTGTAGTTTATTAAAACAAACCAATGGAAAAACCATTAAAAAATTTCACCTTAAGATATTCATAACTAATTTCAGTGAAATTCTTTGGCAAGTCTTCGTAGTTGAAATACGGTAAAGTATATGTGATGAATCCTCTAGATGCTAACATAGCAGCACGGTACTCTACATTACCACCAGCAGTCCCAAACATATCAATTACACCTGGAAATGGCCCTGGTCCTGTAACAAAATTTGAAGTTTTATATTTTTTCACTGATACACAAGTAGTGTGTAAAATAACATTTGAAAGTACTTATCATATATTATGTGTTGGAATTAGTTTATTGTGTTCCCGACTGAAATCAAATAGTTAATCCTGCCAGTGATATTAACACCTGAAATAGCTCATATAAGTCACATAAATTGACGAAATAAAACAGATCAAAATAATCCTAGATGATTATAAATAAAAAAATAATATATTTTCCTCAACAGAAAATAGTAGTTGTCAACAAAATCAAATCTTCTTTAATTAATAGACCATGTGATGTACATGTAATCATGACATCATACTCTTCTTTGAGCAGACTTCACTTTAAGCATTTCCTTTAATAAACATAAGGCAAATTCTTAATCAACCAATTCTAACATTTGACAAAATATGCCTGTAATGGCCATACAAATTTTGATTTCAAATGTATATTCCTTTTATAGATGCATCTCCAAAACCCACAGAATTCAGTTTTATTTCTCGTTCAGAAACCGTTTTAAATCACATAAACAGCCTTAGTTTGTTATCTGGGGTTTGCGCTTCTGACATAAAATTGATATAGTTTGTACATGAAATTAGCACTTTGCAAGAGTTATCGGTATTGATTTGGTTTGATCTGGTTGATTTAGTGGGAGATGGAAGTGTAGTTTTCTCAAAGTACAGATCTAAATACAGAAAGGACTATTGTCATCTAAAAAAAAAAGCATATGTAGACCAAAAAAACATTGTCTGATCCATGGGTTTTTCTACACCATGAAACACCTTACCATAGGTGGTGTCTGAATTTTATATGGACTCGTACTTAATTATACCAAGAGAACTACCACTAAAGAGTTACTTCCAAATCACAGCTTTTCATTTGCACCTTTCAATAACAATTTATTTTGTAAAATTAAGTATTTCAATAGCAATAAATGCTATATCTTGACAAACCATCATTGTTATAAAATGCTATACAGAAAGGGACATTACTATGCTGAACTCAGTAAGGAAACTTTTCTCAATGTCATAAAAGGAAAGTGGTCACTAGATATTGTCAGAATAGAAAGCAATCACTGACCACTATTTTGTAAATACTTTATGACAATGAAAAACTCAAGTTCATGTCTAACTTAGCAAAACAGTGTGTCATTCTGATAAATTTTTATAGAAAGAAATTTTAAATGTAATATCAGCAATTTGATGAGATTATTAGATTATTTAATATTTTTTCAATGAGAGGGAGTTTCTCGTGCTGATCTCGTAGAGCGGCTTTGTCGTGAGAAAAGATGAGCATGAGAAACTCCAGCGAGTTGAAAAAATATTTAATAATTTGTTTATTGCTGTTTTGCTGAATTGTAAGGTATTAGTTTTTTTATTTTCAATTTTCCTGACTTAAATATGTAAGTTTCATAAGTGCTGCAAATTTTCTTTTCGGGACTATTTTTTGGCGACTTGCTACATGAAGTCGTGTATGTTGTGCAGCAGTGATACACATCATTTGAAAAAAAATCGGTTAACTATGACGGTCGCGTTTAAAATGTGTGGAATAATTTTGGGATTTATTAATTTTAATCGGGTAAGTTACTGTATTTAATCATTTTCCATTGTAGACTATAAAATATTGCCACAAATTAGCCATTATTTCATACGCAGTAAACAAGCAGACGGTTATTTGGGTCGTCAAATATTCCTACACTGTAGCTTGTATGTCACGCGAGGACATAGAAACTGACAATAGTTTTGATTCTCACTCGACTGACATGAGATTGAAAATCATCGTATAGCAAGATCAAAGGGATTTTAAACAAAATAATGATAAACAACTTTTATTTTTATGTTATTTCTTGTTTTTTTCTTCAAAAAGCACTGTCTGTTAAATGTAAAATGAACAACTGTCGATCGTAAAAATGAGATTTACAAATTCAGATTTATTTCTCTTCGTGACAATGAAAAGTTTAATATACAATTAAAAATGATGACACATAAAACACTTGCCTGGTGGAGTAAATAGTGTGCCTCTAAGGTTCCCCTCTCTAATTTCTTCTCTATTGACAGTTTCATGTAAAAACCTTCTTTGGAGGTCTTTAGAAATTATCACAGCACTACTGGTATTAGGATAATCATCTGATGATATATGGCCATTGTAGACTGACAGGATAACAGACTGTGGAGAAGAAACACTATGTTTATAGTACCGGCCTTTCTGTTGTCCAGGATCAGGTATCATACTCCAAAATAAACCCATACTATCTGTACCTTCAAAAGCACATGTAAATATTAAAAAGCATATTGAATCTATGAGTGCACATAAGAAGGAGGACAGTTTTACATTTGGCTTTAACAAGTTTTTGGTAACAAAAGGTTTTGTTTTTGAATTATCTGTTGTGACAGATTATACATCAAACCTTAACTTCTCGTGTTCATTAAAAAAAAGTAGAAACGATTAGCTGCAGCAAACACTGCGTTTTCATTTTTTTATACTGATCATTTTTAATCTGAAAATGTATGTTTTTAAAATCCAAATTAAGAACAAAAGTAAACACAAAATAAAAATTCTTATATTCTGTTATAAGCTAAAACATAGTACATTGTACATAATATATGATAAGTTCATTCTAAAATTACTCTAAAATCTCTTTAAATCAATATCATCTTTTCTGACAAGACTGTGAATGTGCAACGACATTACAAAATTAGGAATGTCCATGAGCAGCTGGGATGTGAGATATCTTTCATAATGTACTGTTAAAGTTTATTAAACGTATAAGATATCTCATTAAGTTTATGAGAAATCTTACAAAATTTACAAGATGTCTTTTAAACTGTATATTATATTAGATATATTATAAAAAGTAGAAGATATCAACAAATCGGAATAAAATTGAATGTAGCGTGCTATACATTTCAACCAATATTAAAATAATTTTTATTTTTCTTCACTACATTTGATCTGCACTATAAAGTTGATATGCACATTTTTTAGGTGTATAGAACATATTTTAATTATCAAAAGAAATCTCCATATCTTTTTATGTATTCGACTAATAACTGCTACTATAGGACTAGACTGATTCTGACATATTAACTATTTTGTATTTAGATTATTCGCTGATGTTTTTGTCACATTTCACTACATCCGTTCTTTTTATTATGGACATTTGATGGATATATGTGTAAAATATAAAAGAAAATATCATCAGTAATTGCCTAAAGGAGAGCAGTTGGACATAAAAGTCTTTAAGAAAAATATTTTCATTTACTTTAGAAAAGAATACCTGTACCTTTGTAAGTGCCTCCTAACGAAGACTGTTTGTCAACATGAACATTTCCATCACTGTCAGATATAAACCATCCTGTCGATGAAAATGAAGACTTGGCCTCTGTGACAGTAGCCTTGATGCTTACTTCCTGGTTGGGAATTAGTCCAGTTATAATTATCTCAAGTTTTTCATCTATCAAAGGGTCTTCAGGGTACACCTTGATTTCCATTATACTCCGTGTGTGTTTTACTCTACACAGTCTTACACTTTTAAAAAAAAGTTTGGGTGTCGAGAAGGATTTGAACATTGCATGCCATTTACACTAAAAAACCTTAAAAATAAATCATGAAAAAAGTGAATAAAGGACAATTTTGTGTCCCATTTCCTTTAAAGAGTAATTCAACATTAAAACAGCAACCTCAATGTAGCTTTTACTTTGCAAATAAATGAAGCTACTGTCAAATATTAAAGCGATGACTTTATTATTGAAAAAATATGTCTGATTCACAAAAGAAATAATAAAATTTCAAGTTCTTTTTTACACTTTTGAAATTCTATACATGCGATCATTACATGTCACTGAGTTCTGATACCTACAACACACTTGATTTCATTCATTACTTATCAAAGTGTATTGGAGTCAATTGATCTTTGACCCCTCCTCTAATAAATACAAAATAGCAGAAAACTTTACAACTTTTCAATTAGAATAGAATGATATTCAAAAACTACATTTGTTTATCTTTCCATTGACATATACATGCACATTGTACATGTAATATAGCTGTATACCCTCTTGGCCAATTTAAGTCCTAAAAATCCTTAGCCGTCCACTGCACTGTATAGTCCTATGAGAATAGCAGTTCTCCATCAAATACAGGTATTTTTTAGTATATATTCCCTTCATATCCACATTCAAATAAATTAATTTGAGATAAATAATGTTATATCTCGACGGATAAAAAAATATAGACACACCCTTATTCAGTTAAATTCAGAGCTACTTTTCTCATGTTTAAAGATAAAAATATGTTTTAAAATTAATTTATAAGAATTTGCTACGATAAAAATTTTGTCTATTGAAAAATAGCATAAATTTTCCATGTGCATATTTTGTTTATTGCACTTTGCACAATAAACAAAATGCACATGGAAAATTTATGTAATTTTTCAATAGACAAAATTTTTATCATAGCCAATTCTTAATTATCTTTTTCTAAATCAAAACACATTATACTAAAATATACATATTTATAGTTTTGATTGATTTTAAAATAATAGAGGTAAAGGATGTTAGGTGTCTGTCATATGACAGCTGTACAGTCCATCACAAAATGTTTTCCATTTCTATTAACAAGTTGAACTAATTATGCTTGTATGATATAGAACATTTAATTTTAGACTGTCATGGTATTTAAGGACTATAAAAATGTTCTTTATTTTCAATTTGCCTCTCATTACAGAATGGACAATTTTTATCTTTTTTTTTCTATGTATAGATAAATCTACCCATACCAATCATTAAAAAATGGGTGAATTTAACAAATTGCTGCTCAATACTATTATTTTTAGATTAGGACAGTATATTACCTTTCATACAAAACATTTTTGACAAAGTCTAGTTTGGAGGACTCAATTATTTTTGCTGATTTTTTTTTTGCAGTCCAATAATAACAAAACATCTTTTACCAATGAGTTATCCATACTAAACATTTAACACATGGAAACAATATACAGGCTGTAAAAACGTTTAAGGGTTTAAAATTGGAAAGAGCTACTATCACAGATAGAATCAACCAGGTTTAAAAGGTGTTTTTGTTTTTAACATTTAAAAAAAAAATTAACTCTCCAGCTATTTTTCCTCACTTTTAAGTAGGTCAAATCGTATTACAGGGCCAAGATTAATTACTGTTACACATAGGTAAACAACCCACTGAAAAAAAAAAACAGGTCAGGTTCGCTAACCACAATTTTATTTCTCAACTGACTCAAGGAAAATGATGTATCAAAAGCTCATATTTAATAAAGACCATTGAAGAGCAATCTGTTAGACATATTATATTAAAGTTTGAACTTGTTTGGCAGGCGAGACGAAAAAATTCGACCACCCCCTTTTTTCTCAAGAACCAACATTTCTGTCTGATTCGTTAATTTGATAAAAAATATAATTTTTCGTCAGTTTCTGGGCCCATTCATTTAAAGTATTACAAAGGAGAGCCTAATACCACCATCTAATAAAAACTCGGGTTAATGTACTGATTCTCGAGAAACAAAAACATTGCCTGAGGTGAGAATTACTTGCAAGCGAGAACTACAGTACTGCCCTTTAAAAATAATTTGACATTTTCTTGATAACCTAAATCAGAGACTTCATTAAAGTTTAACTCCAGTGCAATCACAAATTTTGATTCTTTTTTTGTAATGAAGAACTGGGGCCTGCGAGTGTAAATCATACCTCATCAAGGTCAGCTCAAGAGCTGTTTACTTACATGTTCAAATCAGCTCAAATATTATTCTTTTCATAATTAGTTACTGTTCACCCTAAAATCTGTGTTTGCATTCAAAATTAGAATTATATTACAATGTATATTTAAATATTGATTTTTAATCTACACTAAAATAAACAGAACTGAGTAATGGTCAGCTACGTAGGTGAATAAGATGATAATAATTAAACTCGAAACCAAGAATTTCACCTTGCATCGGAACAAGGTTAAACAAACAATAAATGGTTGCCGACGACCCTCTTCATCCACTCCTTAAGTAGGTCACAATCATAATATTTTTTAAATACTTTTTATTATTATTTTTTATTTTTTATAACAAAGAAGTTTGTGTGGGGCTGGTTTCTATGGTTATTACATGTACTATCTAAATTTCCCTTAAGGTTCCCCAATATACTAATGAAAAAAAGTCATGTCCCAGCAGTAACAAAAAGTGACTGTTCTTATAGAGAAAATTCACTGCTTCCTTAAATCAAACAAATAAAAATATGTAGGTTAATTTTGCGTTACAGTAAAAATAATTTCATGATTTCTGAGTTTTTTAGTCTTTTCAATTTTTTTTACTTGTTAAAAGAAGTAAATATGATGTGTTTTTAAAAAGTTTGGGAAAAATGCGTATGTATGTAGGTATATCACTATTCCACTGTTGCTGTTGTCAAGAACCAAAACCAGCCTAAAAAAAATATAACTCCAATTGTATTAACCAAATTATAACATATCTTTTCGAAAATAGGAAAGGCATGCAATCGTTTTTTTTTTGAATTTTGTTTTCATCACATGATACATGTACAAGTATGTGTAAAACATTCCCACCATCTGTGGAGAACTATTATATTCTGGGTATCTGTACAAATTAATTTGACCCGCTAAATGGAAAAGGATGTTGCTATATATGCCCTTAAGGGTTAAAAATTGTAAAGTATGGTGAAGTGCTGCAAAGTTATCGACCATTTTGAAGGCGAGGGGGAAAGGGGTATGAGGCTGGGATTTTGAAAAAAACATATTTTTACTCATTCATTATTTAAGAAGGCAGATTTTGAAATATAAATAAAAATATCTCACTTAAGAAACAAAATTCCTCATCCAACCCCAACCCTATGTAATGTCCTTTAGGCAGCAAACATTATTTTTTTTCAGGGGTGGAGGGATGTGGGGAGGTGGGAACCATTGAGTTTTTTTCGGATAAAAAGTTTGTTTCTGGAAAATGTGGGAAAAAATAATTTGACTTATCACTGGAGAGAAAAAAAAAGTTTGATAAAAAAAAAATGACAACAAAATAAATCATGCTGTCTATGTAAGAGATGCAGTAGTGAGATGACAAAAAGATTGTTTACAATAGATGGTGAAAAAAAAATATTTGTTTTTGATTGGCCCTGAAAAAAATTATTTTTGCTCAAGGAAAAAAATGTTTGTTTCAGGAAAAAAATACATAGTCCCCTTATCCCCATGCCCAGAAAAATCAAATGGTTTCTACCTTATTAATATTATGAAACTTGCAGAGACGGTACACATATGGTCAAGCTCACGGTGCTTGCTGATATAGGCAGTGCCTTCTCCATTTAGAAGAATATCCAGGCTACATTTTGTACATATAAAACCAAAACATGTCCATCAATTGTTGTTTTGAATTTTTAGTGGAGTCCTAATATTTTTACCACCAGTTGGATTATTCCCTTTTGGGATTCGGCGCTGGAGATATTCTTCATTTTGAAAACAAAAAATATCTCCAGCGCCGAATCCCTGAAGGGATTAGCGTGGGATTTACCCACTATATATACTGTATAATGAGTTATTTATTTGTGTATCTATGCTGTAGCCATTGACGGCATTGCGCTTTGTAGTCTGAATTTCGTCTGACCCTGCAACCCTCCTCTTTTTTATTTGGATATTGATATGTCGGGTTGGGGTCAGAACGATGTGCCATACAAAAAGTTGGAGATTCAGCGGTACCGCGGAGTATCGCCCTTCACGCGCTTCTTACGACTTTCATGTTGAAGTCGTGTAGGTGATGCATACCTAGTTCGATTCAGGATTCATTTTTCTTTATGCTGATATAAGTTTTATCAGCTTTTTGTCATCAAATCTCGGTAAAAAGAAGTTTGAAAACCTTAACCCAGGGTCAGCAGCCATTTATTTTCGATTTCCAACTTTGAGTGACGCAAACAAGATTTGGTCGTATGCGAATGAGATGGATGCAAGTCGTTCCGCCCAAAAGTCGTTTTGGCCCAAAGTTGTTCTGGCCCAAGTCGTTCCGGCCCAAAGTCATTCCGGCCCAGTGGTATTGTGAAGCAATATCATAGATATTGCTATACTTTTATTAGAGTTGTATTGTTAATTTAATGAATTTCTTGTTTTAGGACCCATTTATGCCCCTTATTCTAACCCCCAAAATCTATACCAACCTTCCTGTTGGAGTTTGCAACCTTGTTTTAAAATTTATAAAGATCGACCAATACTCAAATTTTCACAAGTGTCTTTAGATGACCACAACAAATCCAAACCAATATGCGAGTGAACAATTTTTGGGGTTGTATAAATATTTGAGATAATTTGGACTCAGACCTGTGAATACATGTAGATATCTTTTATTGTGACCAAAGAGTATAATTTGGAATTTATGTTCTCATCTAGGACTTACATGTAGTCAACAGAACCACACTGGTATTCAGTTGTAAGAATCAACCATACATTCATATGAGGTAGTACGTATATGTATTACTGATAGTTTTTATAAAATGCAAAGAGATATGGCTGTTTTTTTTCTGAAAATAATATTAATCTTTAACTTAGATCAAATTTCCTCTGAAACTGCAACCCTCTTTTTATTTGGATATCCCAACTCAACATACTCATAACTAATTAAAAAAGAGGAGAGTTGCAGGATCAGAGGAAATTTGAATGGTCTTCACTTCAGGTAGTTGCAAGTACTACATTTTTGTGTAGAAAGTCAGATATGAACATAATGAAACAAAAAAGCTTAACTATGCTATGTATAAATCCATGCAGAGATGTTTGGTAGTGAAAGAAAAAAACAAGAAACAGGTATACAGACATCCAGTTCATCACAAGTTACGCTGCCAGTTAAAATCTCACGTTGAAATAACATTATGTTTAACTTCAATATATTAAGAATCTAAGCAATTGAAGATTAAAAATAAGTGCAAAACATAATTATAAACTGCTATTTAAAAATATGAAGCAATTTAAAATCCAGTAGAAAATGTACATGATTGCCTTCTGCCTTGTGAAAAATTATACCTGTTTACATTTCATTACCTTTGACCTCAGAAAAGTAACAATAGGACCGTAATGGTAGGGCATTGACAAAACCTCCGGATTTATGCTATACCTATTGGCGGTTTATACGGTCTTGACTATCCTTGTGGATCTCGCACGACCGCTCATTATGCTATTTGACGAGAATTCTTATTGATAGTACAAGTGAGGACACAGACTGGTAATGCCCGAAGGGCAAGTATGGACGCAGACTGGTATTGCTCGAAGAGCAAATCTGAACAGACATACGTTTTGTCTTGAACGTATTTGCATTGTCTAGAAAACTTCTCCATGGCAAGCCGTTGTGGAATTTATTCCCCATTTATTGATATTAATAAATATATAATAACATGTTAATGAATATTTATCAACATGCTAATAAATGTTTAATAACATGTTAATAAATAATTATCAACATGTGCACAATTGATTTATTGATAAAAGAGTAATCAAGTGAACCGCGGTTATAGCGGTAATCAAAAGAATGTAATCCAGTGACAAAGACCAGACATGGAAAACAGACATATACAACATAGAACATAAAGTAACTAAAATCATACATACAAAGTAACAAAAGCAAATGAACAACTCGGACTCCACTAAAACTGGGAGCATGGACCAGGTGCACCGGTAGGGTAAGGGATGTTGCCACAGACGAAAGGAAAATAGAGGAATTATAGTAACATGTTCATAAATCATTTCTTGATATAAAAAAAAAATTGAACAAAATATTAATTAACATGTTATTAAATCTTATTCCGGATTATGCATGCCGGGCAAATATCCAATAAAATAAGCAATTACAAACACTTTTCTGACCACGATTAAACCACTTATAGTGGCACCCTCTTTATTAACACGTTAATATTCATCTATTTATTGATATCAATAAATGATTAAATAACATGTTAATAAATATTTATTACCGTGTTGATAAATCGTATAATTTATTGATATCAATAATAAATTATTAACACGTTGACAAATATTTATTAATGTGTTGATAAATCATTTATTGATATCAATATTTATTTATTAACAAGTGAATAAGTCTGTGATATTAATTGATATCGATAAATTACAATTTATTGATATCAATAATTAATCCTTAATATCAATCATTCATTTATTGATATCAATAATTGAATTATGCACATGTTGATAAATATCCATTAACATGTGTTACTAAACATCTAAATGGGGAACAAAGTCCACTATCAATTGCAATAAGACAAGTCATATACATATTACAATGCTTCTTACTTGAAGGTGTACTTGCATGGATGTGTTGAACTTGCTATGTCATGTTAAGGATTGGCCATTTCACTTTATATAGGTTAGCTTGATAAAATTCTGGACTCTCAGTTTTTTTTAGATTAACAGAAACCTACAGTGTGGTATCTGTCAGTTACATGGCCTTTATTTTAAAATTGTAGGGGCCATAAACTCAAAATCAAATAAGAACATTTCTTTAGGAGTTAGTAAAATCATATCAAAATTTCATAACAATTGATCAACCATAACTATAAAGTCATCGCACGAAAACCAATTTAAGTGAATATGGACGACGACACGGACGCCGCCGATGGTGATGTTGCTGTCAGCACCAAACCAATATACAATGTTTTGCGGTGACACTATTATATTAAATACACACACACACACACACGCACACACACACACACACACACACATATATAGGCAAACTCGGGGTTTGGGAATGCTCCATTTTCAATTCCCTAAAAAGCCTGTCAATTACTCTTCCTTAGGACCAACTTAGTAGTGTGTGATTTGATAAGAATTTACGTCTATAATGTCTTTGTTTTTACATTAGTCCTAGTTAAACTGTTCTCTAGGAAAAGAGAATAAAACGGCCTAATGGAAAAAAATTCCCACTTACAGTCATGTACTCAACTGATAACATTCGAAATTCTTATGAAACAAAATTACAACACCGGTATATGAAGGACTTTAAGGTTAAATCCATAGATATTGGCTCACAGATACCACTTCAAAATCAGTATTTCAACTAAATATTGTATCCAACAATTTTAATCTACTTCTAAATAGTTATATACATTTGTAGCCTAAAAAAAGAAATGGCGGCACACTCATGTGGAAGTGTGATAATGAATGGAAATTATAACCAACTCAGTGATATTTCGTTTGGATCTGTTGATCAGGAATTGTTCCATAGTTCTATAGACAATGAAAGTGCTCGAGACAAGACAGGAAAACCCCCCAGCGGGAAGATCAGATCAAGCTAGAACAATGTCCGACACCCCATCCCAACGACAACAAACAATACACTTAGGTGACCACAGCCCTAACACGCAACTCTCGTAGATCTCTAACCAGTCTTTTATCCAAAAACTTGACACTGAATTGCAAAACAAGCCCAAAGAATCTTATATAGAAACTTTACTAGACCTTACAGATGCCGATGATAATTTGTTGACATGGTACAGGACCTTGTTGACGAGTCGTGCGAGGGGCTTAGAAAATTGTCCAAGAGTGAAACTTGCAAGCAGAAAAACTACCAAAGCGAGTACTTATAGCTACAAGTATGCTAGAGATTGCTTATTATTAACCAGTTCATATTAGGCGACCCGTCCGAAATACACGAAGTATTCAGTAAAACGTGCACACAGTCCACGAGCGGGGTCCCCGAAGGGATTACCGATTTTGTTATGAATGGCGACGTGTATGCTTTTCTTCATTCTGTTATAGATCGAGTATTGGTTCTAGAAAACGAAGTTAAAGACCAAAAAAGGACAGTTTTTCGTCTTTCCTGTGACCTTAAGAACGCAAACTCTACAATCGATGAATTGTCAAACCAGTTACAACAGTACATTAGTGAGACAAGTTCGAAAATAACCAATCTTATAGCTCATAAGAAAACGTTAGACGGGAAGCTTAGGGCTGACGGAGAATTTGACAATGACGTAAACGAAAAACGTATATCGGCGATATAATCTAAGCTAAAAAAAATCCCCTCATTCGTCTCGCAGGAATGTTATAAAAGATGGACCATGTAGTGAACCTCCAAGTAACGGTGCGTCAGTAATTACAGGTGACTTAACACACCAAACCGAGAATAACTCATTTGCTGGATCAGGTGTAACGACCCGTCTAGATGATAGACAACGATGTGATTTAATTAATGAAAATGTGTTCAATCAAAACAGAGTGATGACCAGCCAAGCGATACTTCAAATAATGATCGCAATACACATCTATCTAGGCTATTAATACTGACCGTGCAATTTCAGAACCCGATAAATTACCGTCGGTAGCTACTCAAACCAGTAAGCATGTCAATTCAGACGATAATGAACAATCACCAGATATTGTGAACTATAAAATACCAGTTTGTATTGACCGAGTCACATTGGAGCTTCAAACGGCGAACGGGATCACTTTTGGACGACATTACTTGACAATTTTGGAATTCAGGCCTTCCTCTTTCTTGATGGACTGTACAACAAAACTCCTGATGAACCTTTCCATATTATGATGGGACGTACTATTGGTATACTTGAAAAATGTCCAGAAATTGAACAATCCTTAACAGAATTCTCTAACCTTTATGCAAATTTTATCAGTAATGTTTCAAAAAACTTTTTTGAGCCGATTTAACTAACAAGTAATGCTTCAAACGTTTTCATGTTTATTTTTTCTTCTCTATTTTCCATAGCTGTTTAATTTTGTCATGTAGTGTATTTTGCTTTTCTATTGTTGAATGTTTATCTCTGTAAAAGAGGAACTAAAGTATGATGATGATGATGATGATTATGATGATGAGTCATGTACTCAACAGATAACATTCGAAATTCTTATGAAACAAAATTACAACACCGGTATATGAAGGACTTTAAGGTTAAATCCATAGATATTGGCTCACAGATACCACTTCAAAATCAATATCTCAACTAAATATTGTATCAAACAATTTTAATCAACTTCTAAATAGTTATATACATTTGTAGCCTGAACTGCCAGTATCGTTTGGTGTCAGAACCAACGTAACGTGTATATACATTCAGCATTTCAAAACACTGTCCTTGACTTCTCAAGAATCTCTCATTTATTAAATCCTGTAAATCTTCACAATGTAATAAAATTTAGTTATTTTTACGTGTGTAGTATAATGATTGTCTTGATACTAAACAAAATCCTCATCCTTTAATACTTTACAAAAATAATAAAAAATGTTTTTTTTTAACATACACGTAGTTGTATATCAATGCCTGCATTTTTTGATTGAGTGTATGGTGTTAATCTATAATCATATACAGTAAATCTAACTGTGTAATTCAAAATCAATGTCTATTGAATATTCTAAGGAAAACATCATCTGACATCACTATGGCTGTAAAACATTTTTTAATAACATTGCATGTGCAATGTATTTTAACTTGCATGCACTTATGTGTACAAATATCATAATAAAAGTAGCTCAGAAAAGGAGGTTATAATTACAACCTCATTTCAATTTCCCAAACTATTTCTCCGCTTATTATGCTAAAGCTCAAATGTTGAAAACCAAATTTTACAATTCTCAATTGCAATGGAGAAATAATACTGAGGGAGATGCAAATACATGCACATATATACAGAAACTTGAACAAAGTTTGTCAAGTTAAGATTTTGTTCATGTTTTGATTCGAAAAGCCAGTTAACCGGGTTACCCTTTATGTACTTTTGTACATGTATAAAACATACTTGATTTAACAAATGTAGACTTGACGGACCTATCGTACTTGTACAGTTCATAATTTATTTACACACAATAACATGTACATAAAGTCATAATGTGACGGTTTTCTATAAATCGGAAATTTAACAAAAAATGATAAGTAAACTTTAAGTATTAAAAAAGATTTTATGTGGCAAACATCTTTAAAAAGGGTAATATTTACACGTACAATGTTTAAGTATGAAGGTGATTAAAATTATATTTTTATGTACCAGCTTTACTTGATTTGCACGAAGTCATAAACAAAAAATGGTTAAATTAAAAATCATATTAATAGTTGTTAGTACAGACAGTCTGACATATACCTATATAGCAAAACTAAAAAGCGTTGGAGCTAGCTCCTCGGGAATGTACTTACATGTACACAGTACTTTTATGTGCGCATAACCTCTATATGTATAATGTAGAGATCCCGAAACTTCATGTTACAGTAATGGGCAGCTAATTGGACTACACCAACTTAACAGATTCCTCAATGCCATGTGTTTTGCAACAAAACGTTGAAAAGTTCATATACATGATATACACGTGCGTGTATGGAACATGAACTGTTAAAGGCTATGGAAAAGGAAGGTCCCGTTTAACTTTGGTACCCAAGTTTTTTTCTCTTGCAAAGTGTGAAGAAATATGGACCATATTCAACTTGTGTTCTTAATAAAAGTGCAATTTGAAGAATTTATACCTACCTCCTGAACTGCTTTATGAGCATTTTTCCATTGGAAAAATTTTTAACAATTTGATAAAACAAAATCGCTTTCATAACCGCTTTTGAAAACATAAAACCCAAACCTCATATTATCTGTACATATATAGAATACTACTACTACAATGTAAGAGGTTGGAATTCTGTTCCTCCATACCCCAACCCAAGTAAGAAAATAGCTTGCCAGACAACCTCCGTTTAGCCCTAAAACATGTTCCCGGTCACATACCGACCCTTCCTCAGACCCCCTACCCACAAGTTTTTATTTTTGATATTCAAAAAATAATAATTAAAAAGCAGTGGCGGATCCAGGGTGGGGACGGAGCCCGACCCCTTAGAAAATTGTAATTGTTAAAAATTGTTGAAAAAATTGTTCAAGATACCCTAAGAATGCAGGGTTTTATTTCCAAATTTTCTTGGGGGTCATGCCACCAAAACCCCCTAGCAAATCCTGCCGAGAAATCTTTTTTGCCTCCCCCTTATCTAAATCTCTGGATCCGCCACTGAAAAGTCTGCCGATTGTCTTTCAGAACAAGAAGAAAATAAAGCCAAAGATGTTTTTTTTCTATCCTAGATGGATAGAAAGCTCTAAACTTTGGAAATTGAATTGAACTGTAATTCGAACATTTGCTTAATTCATAATTACCGAGTTAGTTTACTTTGCGGGAAATATTTTATATTAATTATTCATGTTACGCGCATGTTATTGAATATCCAAGGTTACGAATTGTTACTAACATCTATTATGTTTGAGAATTTATTAACTTTGCTCGAATTTATTTGCATTTCAGTACTGTAAATATAGTACGATAATATGTACTTTCAGAATAAAATTATATATCATTTTACGTATATCATTTTACGGCTCAATCTTTAGCAGTGGCCATATTTATTTACGAGACCCAATCCTATTATTTTCCACTGCGACATTTTCATAAATACATACTATAGAAAAATGTAGGACAGAATATGTATATCAGAAATTTATACAAACATCCCATGCATGTACATATACATGACCAAAATGAGAAAACAGAAAACCGGGACGATCTATATACACAATATGTAGTTAACATAATAAAATCCAATTACATATCAAACTGCATGAGGATAAGGAAAACAAAACACCACACACAAAATATGTAGCACTTGCAATGTGAACTCCTGCAACCAAAAAAAAAAAAAAAAAACACATCCAAAAAAACATACAAACAAACAAACAAAAAACAAACAAACAAACAAAACCGTGAAATAGCAGGTGCTCCGTAATGGTAAACATGTCGTGCTTTGCCAGTGGCACCCAATACATTTGCAGGATTTCGTATGTACCAAATTTGATTAAGTGTCATTGAATAAAATTTTTATGCTGATTTCAGAGGTTCATGTAGATACCGTTGGTATAATGAATTATCGATTTGATGCAAGGACTTATTATATGTGCATTACGGTGAGTTGTATGCTACATGTATCAACAGCTGTTTCGGATTCGAAAGCCAACAAAGTTTGGATGAATCTGTCAGGACTTTTAGCGAATTCCTTTGCAACAAGTGGGCGCCGTTGCTTAGACTTAAACAGCAATCTACTATAACAGTCCATGACAAAATAAATACCGAAAATCAGCTCTACGATTATAACGACGACAAACCGTGGTTCAACAGTGAGTGCAAGGCGCTTTATAGAAAGTACATTTCGTCGTTGAATTGCTTTAATCGTGACAAAAACCAGAGCTCGACCAATCAGTCTGTGAAAAGTAGAACTATAAGATTTTAGAACGGCGGCTTAAACGAGCATATAAAAACCAAGAAGCCAACATATTAGAATTTCTTAAACGAACAAACCCGAAATTTGTTTTCGTAATTTCAGCAAGAAGAGTAGAGTAAACCCAAAAATACATAGTGGCTAATTCTGTAATCACTTACAGAATTACGGAATAGAATGTAGTGATGAATACATTAGTGATGAAGATGTTCTTAATGCCGGATCCAGTGAAATTCCTGTTTACGAAGAATTATATTCTGAAAGCAAAATCTATAAAGCAATAGCTGATTTAAAACGTGAAAGAAGTCATGGTATCTTAAGTAAATACCTAATCGAATGTAAAGATGTGCTTGTACCAATCGTATGCAAAATGTTCAATGGAATCTTTGTTTCAGGACTCTTCCCTAAAGACTGGTCCTTGGCCATTCTTGTACCTGTTCACAAGAAGGGTGACTCTAGTGGCTGTAATAACTTTCGATGCATCAGTCTCCTGATTTGCTTAGCCAAACTGTTTACTAATGTTATTAATGATAGACTAATCGATTGGTCATGTAATGATGACACTATAACTGATGCGCAGTTTGGATTCAGAAAAATGTCTATCAAGTGTTGATGGTATTGTTGCCTTACAAACTTTGATTACAAAACCCCTTTCTAAGAAAAAAGATACTTTATTGTTGTTTTTTCGATTATACTAAAGCCTTTGACAAGGTGGACAGAATGAATTTGTGGTTAAAATTGTCAAAAATAGAAATCAAATGTAAATTATTAAATGTCATTAACTCAATGTAAGCAAATGTTAAAACAAGTATTTTAGTTAATGGTTTTTATACAGATTTTTTCGACAATGATGTTGGTTTAATGAAAGGAGAAGTTCTGTCTCCTATCCTATTTGGTATATATGTAAACGACTGTGAATCAGAATTTTTGCAAAAATATGACCATGTTGAATCTGTTTTTACTTATGTATGCTGACGATATGCTTATTTCTTCAGAAAGTGTAGAAGGTTTGCAAAATATGTTGAATGTTTTTTATGAGTATATCAAAATGGAATGTATATCTGTAAATGTTAGCAAAACGAAAATTGTAGTTTTTAGAAATGGTGGTAAAACCTAAGATCATGAAAAATGGTGTTATAACGGCGCGGAAGGTGTTATACTTAATTACAATGGAAAGTTTTATATTGCTCAAGAACATGCCGCTGAACAAGGTAGGAAAAGTATTTTTGCTCTTTTAAGAAATGTTGATAAATTTTCCTTCAATCATAAAACTCTGTTATCATTGTTTGACACGTATGTGAATAGTATATTGTGCTATGGATCTGACATATGGAATTTTCACAAAACACAGGATGTCGAAAAAATTCATTTAGTGTTTTGTAAAAGAATTTTGAATGTAAAGTCAACGACATCTAATGGTGTGGTTTATTATGAGCTGGGTAGATATCCATTATCCGTGTATAGCGCGTACTTTTAATTACTGATTGAAGTTGTTAAACTCAAACAATTGTATTCTGTCTAATTGCTATAAATATTGATTTGAACAGGCGCTTAAGTGTCCTAATAAGAACAATGGGTGTGTTCAGTACGAAATGAGCTATGTAAACTGGGTCTTATAGTGACTTTCCTACAACCATGACACTCTTTTGTTACCAATCTGCTGAACAATACAAAGAATTGAAAAAGCTATTGGGACATTTAAACTGACCAGTTGCTATTGTAAGAGTTGATGAATAGGTAGCCACTCACCCATGAAAATTTACCTGGTCAGGTATAAGGCAGCCAATAGTGGCTATGTTTCTCATCATATGGAATTTTCTCAGCTTGTGAATATTACTCACAATGTGTTTGGAGGGAATTTAATGTGTTTTTCCATAATTTGTATTTTTTTGTACTTGTTAACACAGGAAAAGTACTAATGTGGAAAACTATTGGTTGTGCATATTGTTTGTATTTTTCCAAAAAAAAAAAGCCACAGGTCCCCAAGTGGATAGCAAATATGAAATGGAATATTAAAGTAAAATAGTAACACTTTCATGTAATGAACAATAACTTGAAGTTACAATGTTATGCTACTATTTATTTATTTGTCCCATCTCAAAGCTGAATCCATTGAATACTGTTTTTTAAATATATGCGTTGAAATATACTCTTTCAAAGTATCTACTTTAACAATAGTTTGGATTCTTATAAATTTCTTGCACACATTTTTATATTATTTAAAATATACATGTACAAAATGTATATATAGTTCTGATGAAATTTAATGCACTTCGGCCATAAGTATAAGTCCAATAAAATTATTTTCACATTAAACACTCAAATCAGAGCTGTAAATCATAGCGCTTTATCCAGAATGAAAATGATAATGATAAAATGAAAGAAGTATTCTCCGTATAATTCCAGTAACATGTATATCATTGCACGTAATCTCAAGCTGTACTTCCAAAAAAAAAACAATTAATCCAAATCTTTAATTTAAAATAACCATTGCACTAGATCCCAAACTACATTTTACGGTAATGAAAATCATTGCACTTTAAAAAATGCACTAAATCCTAAACTATTACATTTCAATGAAAATCATTGCACTTCAATAATCCACAACAGTTTCAAGAAAAACAGAATTTAAAGCCAAAGCTATACATTCAATGAACTGCACTTAAACCAAAGAAGTTTCAATGTAAATAACACTTATTCCAAATCTTAAATTTCATTGAAAATTATTGCACTTATAATCCGAAATTATATTTCAGTCAAACTCAATGCACTAAATTCCAAACTATAACACAAATGAAAATTATTATTAACATGAAACTTAATCCCAAACTATGAAAACCAGTGCAGTTAATCCGGAACATCATAATTCCAATGGAAATCTCCATAATTAATAAAGCACTTAATTCACTTTTAAGCTTACTCATACTCAAAATTGAATAAAATAAACTCATAGCACTACACAGGCAAATATTTTTCATGTAAAATTCATGTTAATCGAGCTGCACATGAAATTCACATGAAATTAACATGATTTTCATGAGAAATTTACTAAACACGAATTTCATGTGAACATTTCGTGTGAATTTCACGTGAAGGCTCCATTCATCCGAATTTCACGTGAACTCTGTCACTTAGTTAATTTGCTCAATTCAGGTAAAAATCATGTGAAATTCACGTGAAAATCACATGAAATAATTTTGCCTATGTATTAAAAAAAATGTCATTCACGTGAAATTCAAACTGTCTGCATTTTGTATAACACTTGTTCCTTAACTATAGTACGAATCATATACTTTCCATTAAAAGGGAACATTGGTAGGCCTATTCCAGATTTATGAAGGAGGGAATAAATACTGATTGAGGTCTCATTTTTATAATAATAATTAAGACTTTTGTGCAATGTAGTTAAGATGAAAAAAGTACTTTAATATACTATTATAAATCATGGTTTTCGACCTTGTCAACAAAATACAAAACAAAATATAATTTGTAACATTTGAACTATTGTTCAGCAGATTGGTAACAAAAGAGTGTCATGGTTGTAGGAAAGTCACTGCAATGATATATATTGAATAATCAAGGTGGTGTTAATTTTATACATATTATAAAGCAAAGGTTATTTGATGTTTGTTTACAAGAATTTAAAACAGACTTAAAAGCTGGTAGCAAGTGTTCATTGTATAAATATATGACTTTTACTTCTTGTCTTCAACCATATCTGTGTAAACCTTTACCATGTATGTATAAAAAGTTCTTAACCAAGATGAGATTATCTTCCCATAGTCTTGCAATTGAAAGGGGTAGATATACCAATGTCAATAGAAGCCTGAGTATTTGTCAATGTTGTTTTAATGATATTGAAGACGAATTCCATTTTATATTTGTATGTCCTTTTTATGAAGATTTAAGAAAGGAGTTTATTAAACCGTATTTTTTGGGAAAAAAACCGTCTGTTTACAAATTACTGCAGCTATTTAATTTATATAGTGTCAGACAATTGTGCAAACTTGAAAAACTTATTTATAGAGCTTTTAAAATTCGGAGTGACTTTCTTTAAAAAGGAGTTATTTGTTACTTGTGTACTATTGTTAATAAATTACACTACTTGGTAGTTTATTATGTCGCATTTATGTACATAATCAATTTTTTATGTGTTAAAAAATCATGTCTGCTATATTACTTCTGTCAAGTCAATTGACCTATATGCTGTATAGCATTTGGTAAAACAAAGAATAGAATAATTACGCTAGAAATACATAGGATTGAAACTTATGAAACTTGACTCTTAATTTTCTTCTACTAATAACAAGTCCTTAAAAAATTCCATGGCTGTATTGCAATCAGCACAAAGGGATGCATATGTTATGAAATTACAATTACAAAGTGAACTAAAGAAATATTTCATTGCAATAGGTAACTTCGGGATAAAAGAGGGAATAACAGGAATTTTCAGATTTGTTCTATTCATTCTTTGTAGTTAAGTTCCGTTATGTTTCTTTAGAAGAAGCGTATCAGTGATTTCCTTGAAATATGAAAAGGGTTTATTGTATTGAGACATTTAAAAATCGAATATTGTTTATAAATACAAACAAACACGAGACAATTTATGGTATCATTCTAATATACAAGAAGTATTTGTTTTATTTGGATGGAAGCAAATTATTTCAAACCGAATACTCATAAATGTCTTCGAATCATAATTTTAGACCACGGTTTTAGTGGCAACACTGCACTTTGTTTTTATAAACCTGGCAAACAGGCGGATAAATATTTCTAATGTAAATAACTATCAACCTTTATAGGTCTCCAAAATCCCTTTAAGGAGGACGGGGTTAGACTAATAAATAGTTGTCTTGTTCTTGAAAAAGTTCTTGTTCATCAGTTAATGAAATACAAAAATACCAATCTACATAAAATTGTGTATCCAAACTTTTCAGGGCGTAAACTTTCATTAGCATCATTTAAAAACAAATACAAAGGAAGATCGAAATCCAAACATTAATAGTCTACAAGAAGTATTTATAACCCAACAAATTAGAATTGAAAGCTGAATCCAGCACAAAAAAGGTTAACCATATTCAATGCAAGAAGTAAAGCCTTGGTGTTTCAGAGGTTTTGATAATAATCATACTGTAATTTTCGGTAAACAATCTATAATAAAATTCACGTCAGAAAAGTCTGACAATCTCTTTTTCCTTCTTCCGTTAAGCAAAATGCATGTATGAATAAAAATACATTTCAACAGTCTAGAAACAATGTTTAAGAAAAAAATACGGGAGCCTGGAGTTCAAGCAACTAATATCAATTTTGTAAGTATGTGTATGAATCATTAAATAATTAAAGTCTATATCTTTCAATTCTTTTGGCAAGTCTTCCATGTTCATGTATGGGGGAGCATAAGTCGCCAATCCTCTAGAAACTGATATTGCTGCGCGGAATTCTATCAGACTTCCAGCAGTACCAAACAATTTTATTACTCCTGGAATGGCCCTGGTCCTACAGAGAAAGAAAACATATTGCAACAAAATGAACTAGACACTCAACATATCTGAATCTAAAGAAAAAGACTCAATACTGAAGGTAGGTATGAGAAAACCAGAATGACACTTATTTTGGTTTCTTGAATTAAAACAAAGGTGAAATAGTTACGTGCAGTTGCTTCATTGTCATTGTCATTTCATAAAGAAAAATAATAGTAAAAAAACCAAAAGTTTTAAGAAGTGTTCTTTTTTTCTTCAGCTGCATTTTGCATAATCAATGCACAACAGCTACAATTTTGGACTATAGGCCCAAATGTCGCTGTAATTTTCCATTGTCGAACATTAGGAATATGTCAATTCTGTTCACTTAATTTGAATCGATTTAGGAATTCAACCAAAATACATCTGCACATGTTCAAAAATAAACTTACACTTGGCCCCGATTAAATACAAACTAAAATAAGATGTGTTCACAAGGGAAAATGTGCAAGCGTTTGATAAACTGCATACCAGTATTCATATTTATGTTTTTAAAAAATGCACGTGTAAACAAAGAGAAAGTGTTTTTAAATCGCTAATATTGTTAGCGACTTGTTGCACTTGTAATTTAAGTACTGAATATTTGCATATGATTTGTATAAATATGTAGTTATACGCGACGTAATGCTGCAGATCCTCGCCGTATTTACCGCCATAGCGCCATAGTTCTAGCTTCATACGAGATTTAAAAAAAGTACCTCTAAAGTATAATACACGTGTGCTTGTTCGAGAACGGGAAGTCTAAATGAAATGATCGGTTAGCTTTGAACATTACCCAGTTTCCGATTCAATGACCGAGGCTCGTTACAAGACTAAATAAGTCATATACATTAGCACGCTCTGATATTTATGAATATTCATTGCCAGCGGCTTAATCTGGTTCCTAAACTGGTTCCTTGGTCAATATCATAAGCGACTCAAAGATCGCTATAACGTACCTTTTTAAAACATATCATAACATTTCTATGCGTGTTTGATCCAAAAGAAAGAATATCGTTTAGCTTGAACCTTTAATCTCAGTTTCCGCTACATAGATGACGTATTATCTTTAAACAATCCCAATTTTGGGGATTTGATACATCACATCTATCCCAAAGAACTTTAGATAAATGATACTACAGACACTGTGAAGTCAGCCTCATATCTTTACCTACACTTAGAAATCGAAGGTAAAGGAAAACTATTGACCAAACTTAACGACAAACGTGATGACTTTTCATTGAAAATTGTCAACTTTCCTTTCATCTGTGGCAACATCCCTTCAGCACCTGCGTATTGAATGTTCATATCACAACTCATACGTTATACCAGAGCTTGCCGAAACTACGCAGACTTTTTGTATCGCGCTAGAACTCTAACAAATAGGCTTCTGGAACAGGGATATGATGCTACGAGATTGAAGTCATCACTACAGAAGTTTTATGGTCGTCATCATGAACTCTTGGATCGTTACGGTGTATCCATTTATGCCATTAAAACTGATTTGTTCAACGTATCATAGTTTTCCTTTCCTCTTTCGTCTAACCTGCATGATTTTGATTACCGCTATAACCTTGGTTCCATTGATTACTCTTTGCTTGTATTAGAAGGGGAAGTTTACATTAAAAGATAAAATGGTCGGTTAGCATTGAATTTATGTAATATTAGCCAGTTTCCGATTCAAACACAGGCGTTCGTTGCAATTGATTATATAAAGGTCACATATATGATCAGGATATCGATATCTGTATATAGCCATTGCCAATTGTTCAATCTTGTTCTGGATGATATTCGGGTCATAACGGTTACGAAAGAGAAGGCCATAATAACAAGGGAACCAAGATTTTAGCGGAAGTCACCCAATTTTAACGCATATCGCATGTGTACCATTTCGGCTGTTGACAGCAAGCCAAAATCATAACTCATAAACTCATTGGCTTATGTTTCATTGTGCTTGATATTTTAGTTATTTCATACCCTTTGTTGTTTTTATACATTAAAATCTGGTATATTCTGGTGGTGATGTATGGGGTGTCCTAAATCCTGATTAAATTACATTATAACAATGAAGTTGAAAACGATAGCACTTTCCCTATATCCGTTACACCCTTCATTTCATGCATTATAAAGCTAGGACATCGTTGTTTCTAGTAGATTATTGATAATTCGACTGTCTTTGTGGATATGAACCACTAAAATTCCCTAAAATCTTTCACAGTTTTAGCCAATCATGTGCACTATATGAAAGACGCATACTATCATCTGACTATTCCTATACTTGGTTTAATTTTTGTTTTCGTGCTAACATATATATTCAATACTGTCAGACCCATTGCACTCATATGTGGTGTTTGTAATTCATGACGGAATGAGGGGTTTCTTAACGCCCTTGGCTATCACGGACGCTGTAAAGCATCGAAGCGTTTCAACAGTCCCCGGGCATAGTCATACCCATGAGTGTGGGTCATAGTGTATTCGGGGAAATTATACTAGTCATGTGACCACGTTCATTCATTCAATTAATTAACTGCATTACCAGGTGATTTAATGTCGATCCGTGACCTATTGATCCAATATAGCATTTGCTGAATCTTTGACCCAGCAAAATACTTTTCGGGATAAAATCAACACTTTCAAGTGCATGTAAGACAGATAGGTAAGTCAATTTATTGGTGCATGCCAGTCAATTGATGAGAAATCTCCAAGGCCGAAAAAAATAAAGTTATGTTTCCGATCACCATTCTGAAATTTTGTAGGGTCGGTAGGTACGGATTTATTTTTATTTAAAACCTTTTAAGTGAAATAAGTCATCATAGTGACACCAAACTCAGAATATAATGAAAACCGAATATGCAAAGACTAAACAACCAATAATTTTAGGCTTAGTCCATGGCCAAATCTCTTTTGGGATTCGGGGCTTGAGATATTTTTCGCTTTGATGGCGGTGGTCAAAACAAAAAATATCTCAAGTGCCGAATCCCAAAAGTGATTATTCACGACCAAGAGCACACTCACGTTATGTTTGTTTACAATCGATTCTAATTATTATAAACAACCAGTACTTCTAACTCTTTATTTTTCCATCTAGTATAAAAAAAAACACCTTTGGCTTTATTTTCTTCTTTTTTTCTGAAAGACAATCGGCAGACTTTTTTATTGTCATTTTTTTCAATATCACAAATAAAAACATTTGGGTAAGTAGTCTAAAGAAGGTTCGGGATGTGAACGGGAACATATTTTAGGCCTAAAGGGAAAGTCTATTTATTACCCCAGCTGTGCTAGAGGTTGTCTGGCAAGGTATTTTCTGACTTGGGTTGAGATATGGAGGAGTAATCAAGGGAACCAAGGTTATATCGGTAATCAAAAAATGTAATCCAGGGACAAAGACCACACACGGAAAACAGACACACACAACAAAGAACTTACAGTAACTAAAATCATACATATAAAGCAACAAAAGCAAATGAGCAACTCGGACTCCACTAAAAACTGGGAGCATGGACCAGGTGCACCGGTAGGGTAAGCATCCTCTGCTTCTCTAGAAACACCCGACGAGTTGCTCATAAATAGTCAAGTCAGGGGTAGACAAACGAGGAAAAGAAAACTATGACTCGTTGAATAAATCAGTTTTCATGGTGCAGATGGATACACCATAACGATTCAAGAGTTCATGATGACGACCATAAAACTTCTGTAGTGATGATTTCAATTCAATTAGCAACATAACCCTGTTCCAGAAGCCTATTTGTTAGAGTTCTAGTGCGATACAAAAAGTCTGCGTAGTTTCGGCAAGCTCTGGCATAACGTATGAGTTGTGATATGAACACTCCATACACAGGTGCTGAAGGAATATTGCCACATATGAAAGAAAAGTTGACAATTTTGAATGAAAAGTCATCACGTTTGTCGTAAAGTTTGGTCAATAGTTTTCCTTTACCATCGATTTCTTAGTGTAGGTCAAGATATTATGCCGACCTCACAGTGTCTGTAGCATCCTTTATCTCAAGTTCTTTGGGATAGATGCTATGTATCAAATCCCCGTAATTAGGATTGTTCGAAGATAATACGTCATCTATATAGCGGAAACTGAGATTAAAGGATCTGACTAAACGATATTCTTTCTTTCGGACCAGATCAGCTATAAAGTCAGCCTCGTAAGCGTGAAGGAAAAGGTTAGCAAGTAAATGAGCACAATTTTTTCCCATTGGAATGCCGACCGTTTGTTGAAAAACACGTCCACCACACTGGACAAATATGATGTCGATTAAAAATTCCAGCATTTTGTAAACATCTTCCTCTCGATATTTGGAAGATGATTTGGAATTATTTCTCACAAAGTATGAAGAATCTCTGCCAAGAACTATATATTTGTATCTCGGTGTACCATCTTTTTTGGAAAAACAAAGATGTATAATGTTTTTAAATTGGGATTTTAACTGAGTATGGGGAATAGAAGTATACAGTGTTGAAAAATCATAGGTTTTAATGCTATTATATTCAGATAACAGTCTTGAAGTGATTGTCTCCAAAAGATCTTTCGAATTGTTTAGGATCCACATTGAATTAATACCACTACGGGAGTAACAAGTATAGTAGTAGGACTGTAGACCCTCTTTGACAGTTGTGAGTATAGCAGTTTAAATTTTTTTTGGGAAGCGGTTTGATGGTACATTTTGCAGATCCAGCTATAAAACGTTGTTTATATGGATTCGTGTGAAGTTTAGGAATCCAGGCCCCGTGCAGGTCCGGGTGTCTAAAAAATAGGCCTGCAGCAGCGTTAAGCTTGTTGTAAAAGGCGACTAAATAGTGCAACTGGGATGTGTGCCCCAGGTGGTGGAATGGGGTACTCCTGGCGTGTTACACGCTGGAGTTGTCAGGCTATAATACGGAAAACCTGACCGCAAACCATAGTGGTGCACCGTGTTGGGAAAGATGCCACGTTCCTCGCACGTTAAAGGACCCTGCTGTGGTATTCGATAGGAATAGGAACATTTGCGCTCCGCCACAGGGGGCTAAATTGCCCGACCCTACCCAACCCCGCTTTTTCTAGTGGCAACCAAAATTTGTCGACTCTATTGTCCTTGCGTCCCTTCCTTTGTTTCATTTTATCATCCATTTCATGTTCATCGTCTGAATATAGCTGCAATATTGCTGCTCGGGCGTTAAACCCCAACAATCAATCAATCAATCAATCAATCAATCAATCAATCAATCAATCAATCAATCAATCAATCAATCAATCAATCAATCATTAAGGAATCCAGTACATAGACGTCCTTGGTATAGAGAGCAAAAGAGGACAGCACAGATTTATGGTTTTCTTCTTTGGAGATGTGGTAGCAGTATAGGTCTTATCAATGTTATTATTTTCTTCGTCTACCTCTGATAATAAACATTGAATGTAAATGGTTTTGCAGACAAAAACAGCGTTGTTTTGGGCTTTGTCTGCTGGTACGACAACATATTTGTCATGTATAGTAGACAATGTTTTTGCTACATCGGGGTCTTTGAAAACCGATGAAGCTTTGGCACTCATTGACCTACTGAAAACTTTCATTCGTTTCAAAATTAAAGACATCACGGCCTTTAACCACTCTGAGAGAGAATCAATGTCTTCTTGTTCTCGTTTTATTCATTTTCTTGCATAGTCCTCGAAGGCATCCATAAGAACTTTAAAGTTATAATTCCAATTTATGGACCGTGGTTCACGGTACTTGGGGCCTTTAGAAAGGATATTACGCAGAGATTCGTTTTCGATGATGGTTAAATCTCATGTAACGACAGATAATATACAGATAATATGAAGTTTGGGTTTTGAGTTTTCAAAAACAGTTCTGAAATATATATTTTTTTAAATTGTTAAATATTTTTTCAATGGAAAAATGCTCATAAAGCAGTCCATGAGGTAGGTATAGATTCTTCAAATTGCAATTTATTAAGAACACAAGTTGAATATGGTCCATATTTCTTCACATTTTGCAGGAGAAAAAACTTGGGTACTAAGGTTAAACAGGACCTTCCTTTTACATATCTTTTAACAGTTCATCTAATGTATATGAACTTTTCGACGTTTTGTCGCAAAACACATGGCATTTGAGGAATCTGTTAAGTTGGGGTAGTCCAATTAGCTGCCCATAACTGTAACATGAAGTTTCGGGGACTCAACATTATACATATAGAGGTTATGTGCACATAAAAGTACTGTGTACGTGCAATTACATTCCCGAGGAGCTAGCTCCAATGCGTTTTAGTTTTGCTATATATGTATATGTCAGACTGCATGTACTGACAACTCTTGATATGACTTTTAATTTAACCATTTTTTTGTTTATGACCTTCGTGCAAATAAAGTAAAGTTTGTACATGTACATAGAAATATAATTTTAATCACCTTCATACTTAAACATTTTACATGTAAATATTACTCTTTTTTAAGATGTTTACCACATAAAATCTTATTTAATACTTACAGTTTACTTATCATTTTTTGTTAAATTTCCGATTTATAGAAAACCGTCACATTATGACTTTATGTACATGTTATTGTGTGTAAATAAATTATGAACTGTATAGTATGACAGGTCCGTCAAGTCTACATTTGTTAAATCAAGTATGTTTTACACATGTTCAAAAGTACATTAAGGGTAACCCGATTAACTGGCTTTTGAAATCAAAAGACTTAAATACATGTATGTACACGAACAAAATCTTAACTTGACAAACCTTAGATTATTTTTCAGGTTTCTGTATATATGTGCATGTACCTGTATTACTCAAGATTCTACCTCAGTATTATTTCTCCATTGAGAATTGTAAAATTTGATTTTCAACATTTGAGTTTAGCATAATAAGCGGAGAAATAGTTTAGGAAATTGTAATGAGGTTGTAATTATAATCTCTTTTTCTGAGCTCATTTTATTATGATAAATAATGTATGCATATGTGCATGCAAGTTAAAATACATTGCACATGCAATGTTCTTTAAAAATGTTTTACAGCCATAGTGATGTCAGATGATGTTTTCCTTAGAATATTCAATAGACATTGATTTTGAATTGCACAGTTATACTGTATACGATTATAGATGTAGAGTAACACCATATACTCAATCACCAAATGCAGGCATTCATATACAACTACATGTATATTAAAAAGACATTTTTGATTATTTTTGTAAAGTATTAAAAATAAATGTCAACTCTTTTTCTCATATTTGCAGATAGACAAATATGGATGAATCGCTTTTCTGTTAAAAGGATGAGGATTGTGTTTAGTATCAAGACAATCATTATACTACACACGTAAAATTAACTAACTTTTATTAAATTGAGAAGATTTACAGGATTTAATGAAAGAGAGATTCTTAAGAAAAGTCAATGACAGTGTTTTGAAATGCTTAATGTACAAACACGTTACGTTGATTCTGAAACCAAACGATACAGGCAGTGCCTCTGGATATATTTATACAGCTGCAAAACAAGTACTATAGTATATTCATAGGAATAGTATGATACAGTATGTAGTTTTTGTCCAAGGGAACATTTATCAGGCTACAAATGTATATAACTATTTAGAAATTGCTTGATACAATGTTTAGTTGAATAATTGCTTTTGAAGTGTTATCTGTGAGCCAGTATCGATGGATTTAGCCTTAAAGTCCTTTATACACCGGTATTGTAATATTGTTTAATAAGAATTTCGAATGTTATCTGTTGAGTACATGACTGTTAGTGAAATTTGTTTCCATTATGCAGTTTTATCCTCTTTTCCTAGAGAACTGTTTAAATAGGACTAATTTAAAAACAAAGACCTTGTAGATGTATATTCTTAGCAAATCACACACTACTAAGTTGGTCCTAAGGAGGAAGAATAATTAACAGGCTTTTTAGGGAATCGAAAATGGACTATTCCAAACCCCGAATTTCCACACACACACACACACACACATATATATATATTATAATAATGTCACCGCAAAACATTGTATATTGGTAGGGTGCTGGCAGCTGTCGTCGTCCATATTCACTTGGTTTTCGTGAGATGACTTTATAGTTATGGTTGATCGATTGTTATGAAATTTGATATGATATTACTAACTACTAACGAAATGCTCTTATTTGATTTTAAGTTTATGACCCCTACCATTTTGAAAAAACAAAAACAAAAAAAAAAAACAAACAAAAAAAACTGAGGGTCTAGCGTTTTATCAAGCTATATAAAGTGAAATGGCCAATCGTTTACATGACATAGCAAGTTCAACACATTCATGCAATATATGATTTGTCTTATGTAGTATAGTGGAATTTGTTCCCCATTTGATGTTTAGTAACATATGTTAATGGATATTTATCAACATGTGCATAATTCAATTATTGATATCAATAAATGGAGAAGTTTTCTAGACAATGCAAACACGTTCAAGACAAAACGTATGTATGTTCAAATTTGCTCTTCGGGTCTGTCCACACTTGTTTTTTACAAACAAATAAAACATGTATTAATTTTTTTTTTAAATTTCTTACTCTTTTATCTAATTATAACAAGAAAATGAATTTAAACTAATTATTCATGTTTTTTCATTATATCATTACTTGCCTGCAGGGTTAAGCTTTGTTCCTCTCAGTTTTTCGTAGCGAATTTCTTCCCTTTTAACAGCTTTATCATTTTTTTTGTCAGCGCATACAATTATTTTTTGAGGTGGCATGATGACATTCGTCCCATAGTATATGTCCATTCAGGACAGAAAAATTAACAGTTTGTGGAGATGTTACGTCAAGCTTGATATACCTTTGTCCTCTACGATGCCCTGTATCATAGTAGTTTGTTTGTTTGTTTGTTGGGGTTTAACGTCCGAGCAGCAAGTATCATAGTAGTAAACAATCCCATACTGTTAACTCCTGCAATACCAAATACTGTCAAGGCACGATTTTTTCTTTAGATATTTACCAATTGACAAAAGTAATTCAATGGATTCGTTTAGTAAGTCCATAAAGTTACCCACTGGGTACCTTTACAGTTCAATTGTAAGCATGCCCTATCCCGTCACTTCACCTGCCACATTGAAAGTGAGAAAAGTCCAGTCAGTATCAAGTTTAGTGAGTTCTTAATCCAATGTGAAATGAAATGTAACTGAAGATATCTTGTCTCATCTGTGAAATATGAACTTCATTTCGGTCAATCAAATTGTAACAAAAAAAACCCCTTTTTTTGTAGCGGTGATATTAACAAAGGCTGAACATACCCCCTTAGAAGTTCTATTGATAGTTTACCCTCTCTCTTCAAAGAAAGCACATGAAAAACATAGGCACGACAGTAACGGACCAACTGTGAAGTGTATACTCTATAGGTTGTAGATGTTGGTATATTGCCACTAAGAAAGGGAAAGTTTACAATTCGATAGTCATAATTATCACGTTTGTCATGAAGTTTCGATTTCTAACGTCTTGTATCATTTTAGTAAAATTCAAAATCTAAATATGAAGCATAAACATGTTGTTAGTTGTCTAATCAATTTCAAGTTCATTTGGGTAGATAAGATATACGTAATTCTTGAACTCAGGATTATTCAAAAATTATGTATTATCTATATATCTTTCTTTCTATGTATAGTCCAGATGACATCAGTCCTAACCTCTCAAAAAACTGTTGTGGAACTGTCTGAAAAACAGTTCTATTCGAGAGACAGCTCTCCTGACAGTCTGACAGTTCTAGCAGAGCCAGCTTTTGTAGTAGAACTTTTCTGGTAGAGCTGACACAAGAAGTAGTTAAGTTATCGTAGAACAAGTTTTTTTCTGACACTTCTTCTAAAAGAACTGCCTTTGTACTAGATTTGCAGAAGGGGTAGAATATAATTACATTATATATTATTTTTAAAGGTTGTAACAATTTAGTTCAATTTGATCGCGACGATAGCGTTGACATTTAAAAACAGTTAAATACATTTATTTCACCCCGAGTGATCTAAATGATCAGTTTTCTGCACAATACTCTTCTTAAAAAAATACCGGTACGGATGTCGTCCGAGGAATACCCTCGTAAATATTTAGCGTTGTATTAATCTCAAATTCTTTTTTAAAAACAATATTCAAATTACACGAGTGCATTTTATACTTTTTTAATTTAAAATCAAATATATTCATATCTTCTATTTAGAAAAAGGTATAAAGACGTGTCACAGTTTTTAGCACTAATTTTTTGCTTTTCGGGTCAAAAGTATGCTAACGAACTGATACCTAGGGGAACTAAACTTGTAAATAGTTACTATTTATTTCCACATTTGAGGTTTTCGAATACTGGGTCTTTAAAAAACATTCATTTTATAGCATTTCATCAAGTTTTCAGGTTTTCAAAGAAAAGCCGATTGCTCCCAGTCATCAATGATACTAAGAGTTGTTGTATTTCTCTTTATCTGATACATAGTTTTTGAACATTTCATGATTAAAATTTACAAATACAGATTTTCACTCTTATGATGCTGACTTTATAGCTGATCTGATCCGAAAGAAAGAATATCATTTAGCTAAATCCTTTAATCAACGTTTCCTCTATATAGATGACGTATTATCTTTAAACAAACCTAATTTTGGGGATTTGATACATCGCATCTACCTCAAAAACCTGAGATAGAGGATACTACAGACATTGTGAAGTCAGCCTCATATCTTTACCTACACTTAGAAATCGATGGTAAAGGAAAACTATTGGCCAAACTGGATTGCTTTATTCAGAATTGTCAACTTTCCTTTCATCTGTGGCAACATCCCTTCAGCACCTGCGTATTGAGTGTTCATATCACAACTCATACGTTATGCCAGAACTCGCAGAAACTGCGCAGACTTTTTGTATCGCGCTAGAACTCTAACAAATAGGCATCCGGAACAGGGTTATGATGCTACAAGATAGAAGTCATCACTACAGAAGTTTTATGGTCGTCATCATGAACTCTTGGATCGTTATGGTGTATCCATCTGTGACATGAAAACTGATTTGTTCAACGTATCATAGTTTTCTTTTCCTCGTTTGTCTACCCCGGACTTGACTTTTTATGAGCAACTCGGCGGGTGTTTCTAGAAAAGCAGAGGACGCTTACCCTACCGTTGTACCTGGTCCATGCTCCCAGTTTTTAGTGGAGTCCGAGTTGCTCATTTGATTAGATTTTGTTACTTGCTATGTATGATTTGTTTTGTATGTCTGTTTTTCATGTATGGTCTTTGTCCCTAGATTACATTCTTTAAAATAGCGCTATAACCTTGGTTCCCTTGATTACTTCTTCTAACTTGGAAATTTTAAGCTGTTTCACAGGTTAGCACTTATTATAGATTTGTTCTTACAAACTGAAACATAAAAACCAAACAAACAAAGAAAAGAAAAGAAAATTTGTGAATATTTACTTTTTTCCCCATATTTGAGGTTTTCAAAAAAGGCTAGAGTTATAGCATTAGCAAATAGTAACAAAATAGGCCTAAATGCATTAATTGTATAACTTTCCATTCACTTTTGAGGTTTTTACAGGAAAGTAAAGTACTCCCACTCATTAATGATACTCAGAATTGTTTTCTGATATATTTTTCAAACATATTATTATTTAGGACTTAAATTTTCTCCTCGCAAAATTTCAAGATTTCCAAAGCTTTAAGCCCCTATTTTCATGAACAAAAAAAATAACAATAAAACAAAAACATGTATATTCACTTTTTATTCCCATAATTGAGGTTTTCAAATATTGTAAGAGTTATCGCACCAGAAAAAAGTAACAAAATGGGTATAAATGCATTTTCATTTTATAGCTTTTTGTCCAATTTAGAACTTTTCGCAGTATTCAAAGATACTAAGAATAGCTACATTTCTATGTTAGACATATTATTATTTTTAATACTGATTTCATTTGTATTTAAGGTGTGTCAGAGCTAGTATAGACTATTATGAGTTCTTTATGCATCTTTATTGTCTGAGGGACAGGCTTTTAGACCAAGGTTATAAGAAATACGTCTCATACTCTGCCTTAAACAGATTTATTTCCGATATCTAGACCTTTTGAGAAATAGTATGTTCCTGACTAACAGATTAGAGATGATGGGTTTTCACAATATCAACAAATTAATCGTTTATATCTTTTACTTGTATATTATTGTTTACATCTTGAACTTGACGCAACTATCCTAACAAAGTTCAAGACTTATTTTGAAGGTTGTGTTTTGGAATTACTGAATTTTAATTATAAGACTACCTGTTTTTCTGTTTTTTTTTGTTTTTTTTTGACCGGAGACAATTTTATGCTGCCCGTTTTGTGTTGAGATATACCAGAAATAATGAACCGTAATTTAGCGCTATAAAACCTGGTTATGCCACCTTTCATAATGATACTGTCTTTAAGACCATTGCGGGGGTTTCCTACTTTCGGGTTTAAAGCGTGATATTGCCATTTGTAATACGGACTTTCCTTGAGACATTTGTCTACATTTTTATCATATTGTTAATTTTGTTATTATACTGTATCTAGATCTATTAGATTGTCTTTAATTTTTCATCATATCAATAAAAAATATGCCGGCTATACTAACGTTTTCCATCAATACATAATGAAAGTTATTTCTTTCTTTTCAGTTATAATGCATGTAAGAGTCGGAAGAAATTACTTCTGTTACAAGGGAATTACACATGACTATGATTATTATTGTGGATTATTTCACATCAGAGAAAAATAAGCTATTATTATTGGTTAAAACATGGCCATGTTGTATTTAATATAGTGCGTTAAAAGGTCAGTAGGGCATTATCATGTAATATTGCCTGGGTCATTATCTTCCGATAATGCCCTCTTCAATTTCTTTAATGATATTTACTCAATGAAGGTCATAATTCAGAAAAGATGCAGAACATCTTAGTTTGGTTAGCAGTATATTTAGCTTTCTAGGCCCGTATGACAAATTTTTGGTAAAACGGATTTGTCCATATTCCTAGTTAAAACCGTCTTAAATTTAGATATTGAATCAATCTTTCTTATTGTAATGTCGAGATTGTTTCATCCCTTAATTGTAGCTGGAATGAAGGATTCCCTTGTAACAGACAATCTACAATACGGCAATAATATGTCCTCGCCGTTTCGTTGTATTTTGTGTTGAACAGTTTACTGTGATATGTAGGTTTAAAAAAACACTCTTATCATGATGAAACCTGACATACATAAAGAACATAACTGTTCATATAACATATAAAAAAACAAAATGACATAATTGTCCCAAATAAATTGATAATGAGACGTTACGCCAAGAACAGAGAAAGGGGCTAATGAGACGTTACGCCAAGAACAGAGAAAGGGGCTAATGAGAAAAAAAAAGAAATGTTTTCACCAAGCTAAAGTATATTTTCCGTGATATTTCACCCATTGTACCGTGATGTCGTTATCTGAACAGTTTTAAACAATGATACATTAAAAAAGTGAAATTCACTATCTTCAATTTTTTAATTCACGATCCTTACAAATTTTGAGATTCAATGGATGTTTTTGTATGTTTTGGCATAAGAATGTGGAAAAAATCCAACAAGCTTTCTGGAAATAAGATATCAATATTACCTTATCTTTTATTTCTCTCAAATAGTTGTCTTTCCCATTCTTGTTACTAATTTTAACGACATATTTTTATTCTTTAAAATGAAGCTCAAGCTTATAGAAAGGAATTTCAAAGATGGTTGGTGTGACGTTCTGAGCGGATGGTCAGACACACGTTTTTTTCTGTTTTTCTGTCGATTGCTCACATCCTTTGGATAAATTATTTGACACATACCGGTTAAACTTTATTAGGGTATGGTTAAAAAGGTAAAGATCGAATAAGTGATTGTATTGTTCAAGACGTTTAACATATGAAGTCCAATGTTCAATACTATCATAGAAATTTTCGATTTTGCCAATAAATCCAGCCACAACTCGTCGCCAATTTCTATGATAGTATTGAACTTTGGACTTTATATGTAGAGCGTCCTGAACATTATTTCGTTCCCTATTGAAAATATACTACTTTAAAGCTATACAAGTTTCAATTAAACAGAGCCATGGTACCAAAACCAGTCTTCATCATGTCAGGGGCATCCCGTCATATAAAGCGACTGTGTCCCAGTATGTTAATAACTAATGATAATAGGGACCAAATACCATGAAGACTGATTTGTTCAACGTGTAATAATTTTCCTTTCCTCTTTCGTCTACCCCGGACTTGACTTTTTATGAGCAACTCGGCAGGTCGACGCTTACCCTAACGGTGCACCTGGTCCATGCTACCAATTTTAGTGGATTCCGAGTTGCTCATTTACTTTTGTCGCTTTGTGTGTATAATTTTAGTTACTTTGTGTTCTTTGTTGCGTATGTCTGTTTTCCATATCTGGTCTTTGTCCCTGAATTGCATTCTTTTGATTACCGCTATAGCCTTGGTTCCCTTGATTACTCTTTTAAAAAAGTCTAACCTTAAAGTAAACTTGCGTGGTCTTCCGTAGCGAAAATAGGTCACATATTCATTTGTGTTATCGAGATATAACAAATGACCTTATGACCTATTTATCTGCTGATGAATAGGGGTGAATATGCTAGACCTTGCACATGTGTATATATTTAAAATCGCCAGCGTCATCTTGCATTCGACTTATTACCAAAGACAGTTTCCCCATACAAGGTTTAAAGTATTTTAATATAAAATATTATACATCATTATGAGTGCTATTACATACATCTATATGATTGTGTAAGATGACAGAAAAGAATGGTATGTGTAATATGTTTGATCTGCTTTATGTACGTTATATTAATAAAATCCGTTTAAATGTAAATAAACGCAAGTTTTATACTAAAGATGTTTCCTCGATATTTGGTCAATAAAAAAATCGCCTTATAATGTAAATTATAATGTGATTTAGGAAAATGATTGTTTTTACCCAATTCTTTTTCGTTTTTTTTATTGATGATATGAATCCTGTGTTGGTTTGGACTCAAATTCCAATACCCACTCCCACTTCCTTTTTGAAATAATAATAATAATAAAAAAAAGTTAAAATTCCACTAAAAGATGTGGTTTATTTGTTCGTTTAAAAATGTGATTTGTTAAATAAATACATTACTTGTTGATTGATTATAAAAGTTTTTAGTGGTGATAATATACCAGAGACTTTTCTATTTTATCAAGATATAGAAATGACCATCTAATATTGATACTAGTCTTTGAGAAACGAAAAACAAAGTTGACAAAACAAAACAGGCGTAAACTGTGATGAACCGAAGATAAATGATTTTTTTAAAATGTTTTTTTTTATTTTGCCGACCAAAGATAACAAAATAAAATTTCTCACAGTGTACAAGATAATTCATCATTCCTTGCAAAAAATGTAACTATTTTTGGTCGATTGGCAGTATAATAAAGAAAACCGTCTATTTCTACACGCTAGGCAAATCTTACCTCTTCGTCGAGTTAGAAATAAGGACATTTTTCGAAATAGTAACAATCAATCATGTCATCCGTTATTTAGTCATTATGGTAAAAACGAAAATCTGCAGTGTTAAATCATTTTTATGCTTTTGCGCAGTTTAGAATTAGCTAGTTTGGTGTGAAATCTAAAGTAAAGATTACTTATGCAGAATGCTCACCGTCAAAGCATCATTCAGTAGAGCATCTTTGCCTGGCGCATTATCAGCAGCAACACATTCTCACACCCTCTTTTAGATCCCGGAAATGTGCTAAAATAATGACTGATAAAATGTACTTCCTAAATATAACAGATTATATATATGACAGAAATGCCAAATCAAAAGAATAATCGGAGTTAAAATTCTTAAAAATTCTTAAAATTAAAATCTACATCGTTTAGAAGTTAAGAACACACTCTCTGTGTGTTTATGAAATTTGCATTTAATAGTTTTTTTAAATAAGAAAACAATATTGAATCTACTACCATCCTTATCTACACAGGTAATGTTAACATCGAGACTACAACGAAAACTCTGCAGAGAGGAATTGTAGAAATTATGACCCTTCAGTTGGTGAATTTTGCTTATCATTTGGGTCTGCCGATGGAGAACTTTTTGTCATAGGTGATTATTTTCTGAGGTAATCTTAACCAAAATTGATCTTTAGGGAATACTATACCGACCTTTCGATTATATCACACAAGTGACTGATACCATCATACACAGCAAACTTAATTTGCATGAAATAGTCATTTTAAAACTGACATCGTCAAATATAGTCATAGCGTTTTTTATTGTTCCTTCTCAGGCTGGTATTAAAAAATGAATTAACTAACATAAAGATCATTCCTTGATCCCATATCTACAAGAGTTATGGTCAACTGCCCGATATGGATAATGTTGATCTGAAGAAAGTCTGTATGAGTTGTCATGAATCCTCCTGGGCTTTAGATGGTCAACCATATTTCCTCCCCAAGGATATATAGTGCATTGAACGAAATAATTGAATCTAAGCGGTGCCAAGTTCATTTCTTAATAATCTATATCTAGATACTCTTATTTCATCGATAAAAACAATGTTTTTCTGATGTATTAACACGGTTTTTGCCTAAATAAGTAAGCAAGAACTAACATCTGATTACAATAATCTCTGTCTGTCTCTCTTTCCTTTTGTCACCAATAAATAAAATACAAGCATTATTTTTTAATTTTCTACAAGTCTACATACAAAAGCGGCTGCTTAAATATGTACCCACCCAACAAATTGTCAAATGATGTTCTGTAAACAAATGTGTAGCATGGCTCTATTAGATGACCTGCGCCGGTAATCTTTGACGTAGGTGTAGGGGATAGTAATTAAGCAAGATTTTTGAAAACTTTGGATTGACAGTTAGGTCATCTTCACCGACAATGTATAGAATCTTAGCTTTGGATTTCCAGGTATGAAATAAAACACGCCAATACAATGATTACATGAGCTGCTTTGTGGTGATCTAGCAAAATATTTTGATAAAATACACCCCTGATGAATTAATACGCATCGCTATTGCTATACAGTTATCATGTCTTTTGAAAACAGCTAAAGTAGATAAAGGTTTTAAATCAATCGTAATACATTTTTCTAGTCACCATTGTAGTTCTAAGACCCACATCTGCACAACCCCCATAAGCATTACGGTAAAGAGTAACCAATTAAATCATTTTAGATGTATTACCTTCAGAACTTGCTCTTGTCTCAGATTCAAACTTAAAGCATCGGCCAAGTAAACTGAGTCTTCTTCATATCTGTATTTGGTGGTATCAAAACTGATGCATATGAAAATAAAGTCAACTGATATGTTTCATTAAAAATATACCAATCATACAAATATAGCACATTTCCGTAAGATGTAACACATGTTTCAAGGTGTTAAATTGATACAAATCTGAATTTTGTAAAGTGTTTTGTGTTATTATTTCTCATTGTTTTATTTTTCAACTTTGTCACAATGAACGATAAAAAGTGAAATAATTTGAACCAAATACAATAAGAATGAAGTATATCCAAGACACAAACTTCAAAATAAGTTTTGAACTTATTGTGGAAGACTGGTCAAGTGAAAGATGAAAATAATAATATTTAAATAGAAAGTACGGAAAATCACTTTGTTGATATTATGAAAATCCATGATCTTTAATATGTTTGTAAGAAATAAAATATTTTTCAATAAGATCTGGATATTGGGAAAAAAACTCATAGGCAGCATATCAGAAATATAAAACCATAATGCATGGCAAGCTGGTATACAACTGCACTATACTTTTAACATCTATATCGTCCCACATGACATATATTCTTATACTAAAATTATTACTGTCGGCAATTTCAAGTTAAAGGTCTGAAAACGATACCGAAGAAGCTTTGTCCGTAGTCTCTTTATTTTAATGGTCAGGATAAATAAATGGAAGTCATTCTCAAAATTAAGGGTAATTAATAGTTTTTTTCAATATATCGATATGTGAAATTCTTAAATAATAAAAATAATAATAAAGCTATATAACATTTTGTGTTTTTTTTGTTCTGAAGTGGTAAAATAGGTAAAATAGTAAATCAAAAAAGCTGTATGCGTACTCAACCTGTTTATGTTGAAAAGAAACCAGCTGCATCTTAGTGAAATGTTTTACACTATTCGTTAGACATACATAATAAGATTAAGTGGCGATAACTGGACAGGGACGGATATAAAGTATGATATTTTTTCTCTTCTCTTTGGTGTGGATCTATTTTTTCATTGGTATGTTAGATGATTAGGTTACAGAAAACACAATATTACATGTATATAGTTGATATGATTTTCATTACCACATAACAGTGTTAAAGTATTGCATGTTTTTTATCACTTTGGATTGAGCCATAAAAATGTGTTATGTAGCATTGAAGCTTCAAATTGAGGAGGTATTAAGATATAAAGTTTACTTTTAACAGCCTGACGTAAATATAAGAAAAAAGAATCGTAGGGTATTCACGCATTGGTAAAGTCACGTACTTATTCCTGTAAAGAATGTTTGCTTTTGTACCTTTACCTACGCATTAAAAGGCTTTAAGCGACAAATAATTTTGGACTCCCGTTCCGTAAAATAGTGTTTATCAACAAGTACTGACAAATTAAAAGCACACTTACATAAAATTCGGATTTATCAAGAGTATATTCCGCTGAAAACGGAATCCGCAGAGATGAGACAATTATAAAATAATTTTTAATCGTTACTTCCTCAACTACATGGTAGCACTGCATGAGTGACTATATCTTCAAGATTACTTGCGTTTCTTGTGTTTAACACAGACAGACAGACAGATAGACAGACCCCTGCTTTGCACCAATGTTAGATTAGAACTGTCATGACAAATACTTAAACTACAAGAAGGCTATTGAGCACAGCTATTGACACTTGACCGTTGAAAATTTAATGTACATCCTTGTGTCTCATGAACCGTGCGCACCGGCGAAGTAATTTATCTGGTAACTACGGGTCAGAGTATACAATTTTCTCCGCGTATGTTCAGAAAGGTGACAATAAATACGAACGAAATGTTGGAAATTTTACATTATATACAAGAAATTCAAGCAAAAGGATTTAATACAAACAAAAATGCGTAAGGTTTAACATATATTTTGCATATAAACTTTGCAAAGTCGAATAAACGTAGGGACATGTTTTATATATGTACATTGTACATTCACATGCATTGTACATATTTTTTTCTGGATAGAGAAGACAGTCTTGAATGATAATTGTAAGATATATAGGACTGTTCTTAATCATTTCATTAGAAAAATACCCAGAGCCTTGATTTTTATACCAGGCAAACAAAGAAAATTGTTTTTGATTTTCCCACATTTAAAATAAGGATCGGGAGAGAGTCACAAGCTTTATTTGCGCTTGATATTAAAACAATCTTTCCAACTTAGCCGGATAGCATTAGGGAATAAAAGGCGATGCGACAATTATTACAAACAAAAGTATCTTTATATAGCATGCTATTTGTTTCTATTTCTAAGGGAGCAGTCGTTAGATTTTTAGGGGGATAGTATCAAATTTTCTATCATGCCTTTTAATTTTTGCAATTTCTTGTTTAATATAGATAAAAAAATAATAACAAGAAACATTAGGACAATGAAAAATATGAAATATTTTTTTTCTTAGCAGCTGTCCTGCTGTATTATTGCTGGAAAATTTCAATTCTGCCCTTTTAGATATGATCATAGCTCCCCATAAAATCAAATGGTAGATCTCTAATGCTTACACAAGCTTCACATTTTTGTACAACGGTCAACACAAAAATAAATCACAAAGTAGAAAAGTAAGGAGATTTCTACGGATACTAAAACCAACAATTCAAGTGAAGACAGTGACGCGGTTCAAAATTAGTGTATTTGCGAACAATGTACATGCATGCATGTTTTCAGTAGTAACTATATATTATAATACTTTTTAAACATTTTTCACTTCTATACTCACAGATGTCAAAAAGGGTCTCCAGACCTACCACATCACTTCGAAAGGTCTTCTAGAAACCCTCAATTCAAGATTATCATCAGAACACAATGGACTTAAAACCTATGATTTTTCAACTCTTTGTACTTTTATTCCCCATACTCAGTCAAAATCCCGATTCATAACATTAGATAGATGTTTTCAAAATGCAGGAATTTTTTATCGACAGCATATTTATCCAGTATGGTGGTCTCGATTTTCAACAAAAGGTCGGCATTCCAATGGGAACAAATTGTGCTCCTATTCCTCCTGACCTATTCCATAACTCTTATGAGGCTGACTTCATAGCTGATCCGGAAACAAAGAACTTCGTTTAGCTAGATCCTTTAATCTAAGTTTCCGCTGTATAGATGACGTATTATCGTTAAATAATCTTGGCTTCGGGAATTTGATACATCGCATCTACCCAAAAGAACTTGAGAAAAAGGATATACAGACACTGTGACGTCAGCCTCATATCTTAACCTACACTTAGAGATCGAATGTAATGGGAAACTATTTCCAAACTATACGTCAAACATGATGATTTTTCATTCAGTATTGTCAACTTTCCTATCATCTGTTGTAGCATTCCTTCAGCGCCTGCGTATGGAGTTTTCATATCACAACGCAGACTTTTTATATCAAGCTAGACTCTTACAATTAGGCTTTGGAATAGGGTTATTTTGCTACAAGATTGAAGTCATCACTACAGAAGTTTTATGATCGTCATCATAAACTCGTGGATCGTTACGCTGTATCCATCTGCACTATGAAAACTGATTTGTTCAACGTGTCATAATTTTCCTTTCCCCTATGTATACCAAGAGCGATGTGTATTAATTCATCCGGGGTGTATTTTATCAAAATATTTTGCTAGATCACCACAAAACAGGAAAGAGACAGAGATTATGGTAATCAGATGTTAGTTCTTGCTAATTTATTCAGGCAAAAGAGTTATCAAGGGAACCAAGGTTAACAAAACACCGTGTTAATACATCAGAAAAAAAATATTGTTTTTATCGATGAAATAAGAGTCTCTGGATAAAGATCATTAATAAATCAACTTGGCACCGCTAAGATTCAATTATTTTGTTCAATACATTACAGTTGCTTTAGGAGGAAATATGATTGATTATCTAAAGCCCAGGAGGACTCATGACAACTCATACAGACTTTTTTCAGATCAACATTGGGCAGTTGACCATTACTCCATTTGATACGAAATCAAGGGATGGTCTTTATATTACATAATGTATTTTTTACACCAGCCTGAGAAAACGAAAAATAAAAAAAATGTTATGACTGTTTTTCACGATGTCAGTATTGAAATGACTATTTCATGCAAATTAAGTTTGCTTAGTATGATGGTATCAGTCAAATGAGTGATTTAATCGAAAGGTGGGTAAAATATTCCCTATAGATGAATTTTGGTTCAAGCTAAGATTACCCAAGAAAATAACCACCATGACATTGTCTTATGAATTAAATTAACACTGCCAGACTCAAGTTTTATGCAGCTTATCTTACCTTGGTATGACATTAATGAGTCAAATTCAAACAGAAAAAAATATCTAAAGTCGAATTTATTCACACAAATTTCGTGGAATGAAATAAGGCTTTTGAATACATAATAAATCTATGACAAAAAGTTCTCCATCGGGGTAAACGATAGGCGAAATTCAGCAAGTGAAGGCTCTAAATGTCTACAATTCCTCTCTGCAGAGTTTTCCTTATTCTTGTAGTCTCGATGTTAATATTAACTTATTACCTGTGTAGATAAGAATAGCAGTAGATTCAGTATTGATTTCTAATTAAAAAAAAAACACTCTAATTTTCATCCACACGGAGAGTGTGTCCTTAACTTCTAAACGATGTAGATTTTTATTTAAGAATTTTAACTCCGATTATTGTTTTAATTTGGCATTTCTGTCATATATATAATCTATTATATAAAGGCAGTACATTTTATCAGTTACTATTTTTAGCACACTTCTGGGAACTGAAAGAGGGTGTGAGAATATGTTTCTGCTAATAATGCGCTAGGCAGTTAATTATTATCGGTTAAGCTTTTTGTTGTATAATTAGTTGTAAAAATATAACAAATTTCCCAAAAATCAATACTGAATAATGCTTTTGACGGTGAGCATTCTGCAAAAGTAATCTTTACCTTAGATTCCATACCAAACTAGCTAATTCTAAAAAAAAAACATGAAAATGATTTAAAATCGTAGCTTTTTGTTTTTACCATAATGACTAAATAACGGATGACATGATTGATTGATACTATTTCACAAAATCATTCTCCTTATTTCAAACTCGACCAAGAGGTAAGATTTGCCTAGCGTGTAGGAAAAGACGATTTGCTCTATTATACTGCCCATCGGCCAAGAAATAGTTGTATTTTCTGCAAGGAATGATGGATTACTTTGTACACTGTGAGGAATTTTTATAGCATTGGTCGGCAAAATAAAAAAAAAGCATTTAAAAAAAAATCATTTATCTTCGGTTCATCACAGTTTACCCTTGTTTTCTTTCGTCAACTTTGTTTTTCGTTTCTTAAAGGTTGGTATTAAGATTAGAAGGTCACTTTATTTTCTGGCATAATACCACCACCAAAAACCAAGTAAACATTTGTAATCAATCAACAAGTAATGTATTCACATTTTTAAACGAAAAAATAAACCACATCTTTTAATGGAATTTCAACGTTTTTTTATTATTATTATTTTATTGCAAAATGAAAGTATGAATGGGTATTGAAAGTTGAGCACATAAGAACACAGGATTCATACCATGAATAAAAAAAAACGAAAAGGAATGAGGTAAAAACAATTATTTTCTTAAATTACATTATAACTTGCATTATATTGCGATTTCTTTTTATTGACCAAATGTCGAGGAAACATCTTTAGTAGAAACTTGCGTTTATTTATATTTAAACGGATTTTATTATTATAATGTACATAAAGCAGATCAAACATATTACACATACCATTCTTTTCTGTCATCTTACACAATCATAAAGATGTATGTAATAGCTCTCATAATGATGTAAACTATTTTATATTAAAATAATTTAGACGTTGTATGGGAAAACTATCTTTGGTAATAAGTCGAATGCAAGATGACGCTGGCGATTTTAAATACATACACATGTGCAAGGTCTAGCATATCTTATCACCCCTATGCATCAGCAGATAAATAGGTCATAAGGTCATTTGTGATATCTAGATAAAACAGATATAAATATGTGACTTAATTTCGCTGCGGAAGACCACGTTAGTTTATATTAAGGTTAGACTTTTTTTTAAATTTGCACCAAACAAATAATTGAACTACATTTGTATACTTTTCCTGAATATATGAAGAATTTTTAAATTTCTTACCTCAAAAGGGAAAATTAATGCTGAAATTTGAAGTTGTGGCTCGATCATTAATTATTTATCAAATGAGAAAAATGAGCAGTTTAATGCCATTTCTTTTCCATATTTTGTAACAAATATATGGAGAAAAAGATAAACTAGTAAAGAATTTGATTATGTATTCCAAAGGAAGGGATTTGCTGCTATATAACGCAAATGATCCAGCTAATATTGTTATATGTATTAACTCTAACAAGAATGTTCGATGGCACAACTACAATGTCTCTTTGTAAACAGTAAAAAAGCTAAACATTTAAATGAGTCATAAAAATGGAATCAGGAGCAAGATATGATAATAGATTTAATCTGAACTGAATGTTCGAAAATACAAGTTATTATCATATCGGGACACAGTCGCTTTATATAACCGGATGCCCCTGATATGATGAAGAATGATTTTGGTGCCAAGGTTCTATTTAACTGAAACTTGTATAGCTTTAAAGAAGTCTATGTTCAATATAATCCCTTATTCGACCCTTAACTTTTAACCATACCCTAACTAAATTATACCAGTATGAATCACATTATTTATACAAAGGATGTAAGCAATCGACGTTAAAAAAACAAAACAAAACAACAAAAAACAAAACAAAACAAAAACAAAACAAAACAAAAAACAAAAACAAAAAAAACAAAAAAACAAAAATGCGTCTGACCATCCGTTCAGAATGTCACACATACCATCTTTGAAATTCCTTTCTTTAAGCTTAGGCTTCGTTTAAAGGATAAAAATATGTCGTTTAAATAATTAGTAACAAGGGGATAGACAACTATTTGAGAGAAATGAAAAGGAAAGTAATGTTGATATCTTATTCCTAGAAAGCTTGTTGGATTTTTCCACATTCTTATCCCAAAACATACAAAAACATCCACTAAATCTCAACAATTGTTAAGATCGTGAAGTAAAAAAAAATGAAAATAGTGAATTTTACATTTTAATGTAATTGTTTAAAACATACTAAAGCTTCGTGAAAACATTAGTTTCCTTTCTATGTTCTTGACGTAACGACCTCATTATGAAATCAGCTATTTGGGATAGTTATGTCATTTGTTTTTTATAACTTATATGAACAGTTCTGTTCTTTATATATGTCAGGTTTCATTATGATGAGAGTACTTTTTAAACCTACATATCACTCTAAACTGTTCAACACAAACTACATCATTTGCCGCAATGTAACGAAGATTCATGTCGATCTTGAATATCCACTTGTGGATGATAAACTTAAAATAACGATAAGTGGTTTGAGTCAAACACAAAAAGTTACAGTTATGGCATCTGTGACAGAAGGCAAAAACTCGTTTTCCTCATCGGCTTGCTTCATAGCAGATAGAGCCGGTTTGGTGAAAGTCGACAAATATCCGTCATTCGGAGGAACGTATAAAGGTATGACTTGATTTAGTTTATGAAGGATTGATATAATAGTTTATATTATCACAATTGTTATATGATAAAGTCGAATCTAAAAATGACTATATGACATCATCTTCAGCTTCAGTGAATAGAAAAGTGCCATTAAGGAGTAGTAAATCAGATAAATCGCGAATAATAAAACCATTAAAATTCTTTAGTTTATCTAAAAGGCATTATCATAATAAATTGACAGCCCACGGGAGAGATATCCCATAAAACCTTGATAATGCCCTGAGCTGATGGCAATGGCATTATCAATGTTGAAAGCAATATTAATTCCCAAGGGCACTAAATGCATCGCAATGCCTTCTACATTAGAAAGAAATAACTTTCACTATATATTGATGGAAAACGTTATTATAGCCGGCATATTTTTTTTCATTAATTTGATGAAAATAAAAAGACTAATAGATCTAGATGTACGATAATAACAAAATTACCAATATGATAAAAATGTGGGTAAATGTCGCAAGGAAAGTCGTCCGTATTACAAATGGCAATATTACGCTTTAAACCCGAAACGCCTGCAATGGTCTTAAAGACATTCCTGATATGGAAGATGGTATAACCAGGTTTTTTATAACGCTAAATTACGGTTCATTATTTCTCGTGTATTTCAACACAAACGGGCAGCATAAAATTGTCACCGGTCAAAATCAGTAATACAGGTAGTCTTAAAATTAAAATCAAGTAATTCCAAAACACAACCTTCAAAATATGTCTTGAACATTGTTAGGGTAGTTGCGTCAAGTTCAAGATGTAAATAATAATATATAACTAAAAGCTACGGACAATTAATTTGTGACATTGTGAAAACCCATCATCTCTAATCGTTAGTCAGGAACATACTATTTTAAACAATTAAGTTTAAGGCAGAGGAGACGTATTTCTTATAACCTTGGTCTAAAAGCCTGTCCCTCTAATAGCGAAGATGCATAAAAAGAAGTCATAATAGTCTATACTAAATCTGACACACCTTATGTACAAATTAGATCAATGTGACAACCAAAACATTTTCGTCGAAAACCGCAAAATTAGATAAATTGTTTTGACCTGTATTTGGTCCTATTTTGTTACTTTTGCTTGTGTGGAAACTCAAAATTTGTTTAAATAATTGAGATAAAAAGTCCATTTTCGCTATTTCTTTGCTTTGCTCAGTTTGTTAAGATATTTTTAACATAAAAAGCAAAAATAAGTGCTGAAAGTTGTAAATATCTTCAATTTTTGCTGGTTAAATATGTAAAAATGGTAAATTACCAATAAAATATTTGAAAAATATGTCAAACAAAGAGAAGTATAGGAATTCTCAGTATCGTTAATGATTGCAAGCACTTATTTTTATTTAAACCTCAAACTAAGAAAGGAATGCATTTAGACATTTTTTGCTACTTTTTGCTAATGCGATAACTCTAACATAGTTTAAAAACCTCAAATATGGAGAAAAAAGTAAATGTTCGCTTCTTTTTTTATCATTTTACATGTAAATCAGCTTTTAAACATACTTTTGACACAAAAATAAGAAATAAGTGCTAAAAATGTAAATTTCTTTTTTCGCTGATTAAATATGTAAACATGGAAAATTACCAATAAAATGTTCAAATAATATTTCTAACATAGAAATGTAGCATTTCTTAGTAAAAAAGCTTTAAAATGAAAATGGATTTATACCCATTTTGTTACTTTTTGCTGGTGCGATAACACTAACAATGTTTGAAAACCTATCATTGGAATATAGAAGTAAATCTACACGTTTTTCTTAATTTAAAAAAATACATGAAAATAAGAGCTAAAAGCTGGGAAATGTCTAAAACCTTGGCTAGAAAAAGATTAAAATCTGAAAAAAATACCCATAAAATGGTGTTAAGAAAATAGCAATTATGAGTATCATTGATGAGTGCGAGCACTTTACTTTCCTGCAGAAGCCTCAAAATCGGATGAAAGGCTGTAACATTAATGTGCATTTAGATCTATTTTGTTACTATTTGCTAGTGCTATAACTCTTACCTTTTTTTTTAAAAAAAAAAAAACTCAATTTTTTTGGTTTTTGTTTTTTGCTTGTTTGTTTATTTGTTTGTCTTTTATGTTTCAGTTTGTTAGAATACGTTTGACATATAAAGCTATAATAAGTGCTAAAACTGTGAAACAGCTTAAAATTTCCAAGTAAGAAGATCTATATTTGTAAATTTTAATCATAAAATGTTCAAAAACTATGTATCAGATAAAGAGAAATGTAGCAACTCTTTGTATTATTGATGATTTGGAGCAAACGACTTTTCTGTTATAATCTCAATACTTAATGAAATGCTATAAAATGAATGCATTTTTAAAGACCGATTGTTCGAAACCGTCAAATATGGGAATAAAAAGTAAATACTGTTTTAGTTCCCCTAGGTACTAGTTCGGTAGCATACTTTTGACCCGAAAATCAAAAATTTGTGCTAAAACTGTGACACATCTTTATACTTTTTTTTCTAAATAGAAGATATGAATATATTAACTTTAAGTTTTCTAAGCATAAAATGCACTCATGTAATTTGATTTTTTTTTTTAAAGAATTTGAGATTGATACAATGTTGGTTAAGAAACGCTAAATATTTACGAGGGTAATCCTCGGACGACATCTGAAGCGGTATTTTTTTTTTAAAGAAAAATCTTGTCCAGAAAACTTAAAAACTCATTTAGATCACTCGGGGTGAAATAATTGTATTTAATCGTTTTTAAATGTCACCGCTATCGACGTGATCAAATTGAAACTAAATTGTTACAACCTTTGAAAATAATATTTAATGTAATTAAATTCTATCCCTTTTGCAAATCTAGTAGAAATGCAGCTCTTTTAGAACCTGCTCTACGATGACAGAAAAGCTTGTTCTACGATAACTATCTACTACTTGAGTCAGCTCTATCAAAATAATTCTACTACTAAAGCCCGCTCTAGAAGAGCCGGCTCTGCTAGAACTGTCAGACTGTCAGAAGAGCTGGCTCTAGAATAGATCTGTTCTTCAGACAGTTCCACGACATTTTTTTGAGAGGTTAGGAATGATGTCATCTGGACTATACATTGAGAGAAAGATATATAGATAATACATAATCTTTGAATAATATTGAGTTCAATGATTACTTTTATCTTATCTACCCAAATGAACTTGAAATGATTAGACAACTAACAACATGTTTCTGCTTCATATTTAGATTTTAAATTATACTAAGATGGTACAAGACGTTTGAAATCGAAACTTCATGACAAACGTGATAATTATGACTATCGAATTGTAAACGTTCCCTTTCTTAGTGGCAATATACCAACATCTACAACCTATAGAGTATGCATTTCACAGTTGGTCCGTTAATGTCGTGTCTATGATGTGTTCATGAACTTTCTTTGAAGAGAGAGGGTAAACTATCAATATAGCTTCTAAGGGGGTAAGTTCAGCCTTTGTTAATATCACCGCTACTAAAATCTTTTCTTGTTACAATTTGATTGGCCGATATGAAGTTCCCATTTCACAGATGAGACAAGATATCTTCAGTTAGATTTCACGTCATATTGGATTAACAAATCACTGAATCTGACACTGACTGGACTTTTCTCACTTTCAATGTGGCAGGTGCTGTTGACGGGACAGGGCATGCTTACAATTCCAGACTGTAAATGTACCCAGTGGGTAACTTTATGGACTGTACTAAACGTATCCACTGAATTAATTCTGTCAATTGGTAAATCTTTTTAAAAAATCGTGCCTTTACAGTACTTGGTATTGCAGGAGTTAACAGTATGGGATTGTTTACTACCATGATACAGAATCCAGGGCATCGTAGAGGACAAAGGTATATAAAGCTTGACGTAACATCTCCACAAATTGTTAATTTTTCTGTCTTTAATGGACATATAACATGGGATGAATGTCATCATGCCACCTCAAAAATAATTGTGTGTGCTGAAAAAAAAAGATGGTTCCTAGATAAAACTGTTCAAAGGGAAGAAATTCGCTACGGAAAACTGAGAGGAACAATGTTTACCCCTGTAGGCAAGTAATGATATAATGAATAAATGTTTGTCATATAGCCAAAATTCATGAACAATAGTTTAGATATATTATTTTGCTATAGTTAGATAAAAAAGTAAAAAAGTTAAAACATGTTAATACATTTTGTATTTGTTTGTAAAAATTCAGGATGTAGGACACGTCTTACATCACCACCTGACCAGAATATATCAGGTTTTAATGTATGAAAAGACTGAATTACAAACAGTGATTATTTTTGTGTGAAGTTAATATATAAACGATGTATACATGTTAACATAGATGATTTAGTCAGGAGATATATAATAACATTAATGGGTAATCAAAGGAACCAAGATTTAAACGGTAATTAAAATAATACACTTCAAGGACAAAGACCAGACAGGGAGAACAGATACACGCAACAATGGACATGAAATAACCAAAATATCACACACAAAGAAACATAAGCAAATGAGTAACCCGAACTCCATCAAAAACTGGGAGCATGGACCAGGCGCACCGGTCGGTAAAAAATGAAACAACTACTCAGTAAATTCCAGTTCAAAGATGCATAAAAAAATCAAAGGCTGAAGTTTTCAAAGTCGTTAATCGTCAAATATTCAATGTCACTGATTTTGGCTTACTGTAAATAGTCGAAGTGGTATAAATGCGATATTCTTTGAAATCGGGTGACTTCCGCTAAAATTTTGGTTCCCTTGTTATTATGGTGTTCTCTTTCGTTACCGTTATGACCCGAATGTTTTCAATCATCCAAAACAAGTTTAAACAATTGGCAATGATTGTATATAGATATTGGTGTCCTTATAATATATATGACCTTGATATAATCAATTGTAACGAACGCCTGTGTTTGAATCGGAAACTGGGTATTATTACATCAATTAAATGCAAATCGATCATTTTATCTTTTAATGTAAACTTCCCGTCCTAATGCAAACAAAAACAAGCATGGACATGTTATGATATGTTTAAAAAAAGGTACGTTATAGTGATCTTTGGGTCGCTTATGATATTGACCAGGGAACCAGTTTAGGAACCAGAATAAGCAGCTGGCAATGACTATTCATAAATATCAGGGCAGGCTAATGTATATGACCTTATTTAGTCATGTAACGAGCCTCAGTGCCTGAATCGGTAACTGGGAAATGTTCAAAGATAACCGATCATTTCATGTGAACTTCCCGTTCTCGTTCAAGTAAGAAACAAACGTAGAACACACGTGTATGATACTTTTATCTCGTATGAAGCTATAACTATGACACTATGACGGTAAATATGGCGGGTATCTGCAGCATTACGTGGCGTATAACGACATATTTATGTAAATCATATGCGAATATTAAGTACTTAAATTACAAGTGCAAGAGGTTGCTAACAATATTAGCGACTTAAAAACACTTTCTCTTTGCTTACACGTGCAAATTTGCTAAAATACAAATATGAATACTAGTATGCAAATTAGCAAACGGGTTTATGTTTCTCCTTGAGAATACGTTATATTAGTTTGCACTTAGTCGGGGCCAAGTGTAAGTTTATTTTTGAACAGGTGCAGATGTATTTTGATTGAATTTCTAAATTGATTCAAATTAAGTGAACAGAATTGTCATATTCCCAATGTTCGACAATAGGAGAATTACTATTGTCTGAATTTTAGCTGAATGTTGACTGTCCAGTTCATTTTCTTAACACATTTTTTTCTTTCTCTGTAGGACCAGGGCCGTTCCCAGGAGTAATAGATTTGTTTGGTACTGCTGGAAGTCTGATAGAATTCCGTGCAGCAATGTTAGCTTCCAGAGGATTCGTGACTTATGCTCTCCCATATTTGAACATGGAAGATTTGCCAAAAGAATTGAAAGATATAGATTTTAATTATTTAATGGTTCATACAAATACTTACAAAATTGATATTAATTGCTTGAACTCCAGGCTCCCGTTTTTTTTTCTTAAACATAGTTTTTAGACGGTTGAAAAGTATCTTTATTCATACATGCATTTTGCTTCAAGGAAGAAGGAAAAAGAGGTTATCCACCGACCCTTTCGTCAGACTTTTCTGACTTGAATTTTATCATGGATTGTTTATCGAAAATTACAGTATAATTATTATCAAAACCTCTGAAACACCTAGGCTTTACTTCTTGTATTGAATATGGTTAACCTTCTTTGTGCTGGATTTACGTTCCAATTATAATTTGTTGGGTTATACGTACTTCTTGTAGACTATTTCTATTTGGATGTCGATCTCCCTTTGTAGTTTTTAAATGATGCTAATGAAAGTTTGTATACAAAGTTTTATATAGATTTGTATTTTCGTATTTCATTAACTGAGGAGCAAGAAGTTTTTATTTTTCATTTTCAATGCTGGCTTGACCAATATATATATTTACCTCCATTTCATAATCAAGTGGTTGTTTACTTGCTCAGACCCACTCGTTTGTGCCTGTATATTCATTCTTCTCCATGCTATATGATCCTTGGGAAATGCATGTACTAAATATTTCTTTGCAGCAAATTGAGCTTACTGTAATTTCCCTATACTCAATACAATCATTTATAATCGGCGCAATGAAGTCGGGTTCTGTAAAGGAGATATTGGCAACGATCATAATTATCTTCTTTGTCTGACGATAACATCAAATTACAAAACTAGCACATGCCAAATTTTCCTTGGAAATGGTAATATAGTATCGCTACTCTTTACTATTCATGTATGTTAAGATCTGATTTAGGAATCTGTCAAATGGTTTTGTGGACTTAAAAAGGTGGATAAAACTGGCATAGGTATGGTTGGTGTGTCTAAAGGAGGTGAAATAGCATTTATGCTGGCTTGCGAATGTCCACAGGTATTAGTTCTTTGGATGTTTAATCAAATATCACTATAACAAAAAGGCTGGTCAGAGCATTTGTTTTCGATGGAAAACATAAATTCTAAGTCATATTGTTTACATTCTACTTGAAAAAAGCTCCTAGTACATAAAATTTAATTACTTCAAACGCTTAACACATTTGGATTGAAATCTAACCAAAACATTACCTAAATACATCATCTAACGAAAATATTTATCTGGAATAGTCATGCAGTCATCAACAAGCAATAATTACCATACACTCGGTTGTCTGATATTTATCACTATGACAAAATTTATTCATGAAATGTCGACAGTTATATGCATAAATGTTGTGCAGTATTGCATGGTAATAAGGATTAATCAACTTAACTATAATGTCATTTTCAGTCAGGGTTCTGCTTTTGGAACCATCTAACTAAATTATCATTAATTGAGTTTATTTAGTTCCCACAACAAACAAATATTCCTATGAAAAATTGTTTAGGAATATTTGAACTTACAAACTGAAAAACACAAAAGTAAGACTAATAAAGCACAAGTTGTGCAAGGTTATTCTATAGAGAATGACATTATGTCATAACAATTTTATTTCATATAAATATTTCCTAAGTGTTTAATTATATTGCTGCTTATGAAAGGTGACTCCTTGAAATCATATTGAACTATTTGGTCTAATGCTGCTGATGAAAGATCTCTCCTTGAAAACTGTTTATAGCATATCGAAATTTGTAATATTTGTATGATTGGTATTTTTTGTATTCTAAAAGATCAAGTCAGTGGTAACCATCAATGGAGCTCCTGTCTGTTCCTACTCCCCACTTGGACCGTTTACAAATTTTCTTAGGTAAGCCTGTTTTTTTTCGCAGTTATATAAATATTGTTATTAAAGGACGTGTGCATTTATGAACAATATGTTTACCACCAACAAATGAATTGTGATTTTCTATTGTGATCAAAATCAAGCAAAAATGATTTAAAAAATAAACAGTAATAAAATGAGCCATTTACAAAGAAGTAGAAAATGCGTTTATTGTCACAATATTGAATTTAAAATATAGTTATATACAATGTAAATCCAGATATTTCTAATAAATATGTGATTGTGATTATACTCGGCGTCACATAAATAACATACTGTTAAAAATTGAATAAAAATATTTTCTACGACTTTATTGACACCAACCGTCGTTTAAATTGTCTTAAATGACTTGCTCATTCGTTTAGCCAAACAGCTTCTCAAAAACAAGTCGCTTATTAGCTTAAATCATGCGTAACAAACCCTTACGGGAAAATCCCATACTAATATCCGCCATGTTGGTTTTTACGGGACGATTTGTTTACAAACGAAGTTCGTAAGTTCCCGTCGAAGTCCGGTGACAATCGTCTGCTTGATCAACTTCTCGGTATTGTACGTTGTTCGCGTAAAATAAATCCGAGATATCCGAAATAACGCCGAAGTGCATTCTGGGTTCTTCGGTTTTTGGACAAACCATTTAAACGTAAACAACATCTCCTAGCAACCCGATCACTGTAAACATGGCCGACTTTTTACAATGTAAATATTGGCACCTAGAATTAAAATCTGACCGGAATTTAACCATTCAATGTTTAGGGAGAAGCCGTTTGGCTAAACGAATGAGCAAGTCATTTAAGACAATTTAAACGACGGTAGGTGTCAATAAAGTCGTAGAAAATATTTTTATTCAAATTTTAACAGTATGTTATTTCTGTGACGCCGAGTATAGTTAAAATCTAAACCAATTAATTTGACTTTAAACGTGGCATTTACCAAACAAGATTCTACTCACTAGGCAGCACATTTACAGAGATACTTTCGACCAGACATGTTTATATTACCTTTGAGACAAATACTTTATTTAGGCATATGAATTTATCAACCTAAGACCAATTGAATTAGAATTCCATTTAAATCCATCATGCATCATACAAAAAAAGAGCTCTTAAAGTCCTTTGAGTTATGAATCTTCGAAAAAATTTCTTTAAAATTTCAAAATAATTTAACTTTTGTTTTTACTGCACATCATTTTCAATAGTACGTGCGAACCCTGGAAACTGTTTTCAGACAAACAAACAATTTTCACATTAAGCTTAATGTTAATTTATTGTTTTTTAATACATTTTTATAATTTTTGTATGCTCTAGTATTGGAAGAGCTATTTGAATATTCAGATTGACATCAACTCATATGAATATCTAAAGGTGACATTTGACCGTCATAAACATCCTTTTTAATCCTGCATTGATATCTATAGATATTCAAATTACAGGATCTAGCTTTGTTATGAAGCCTGGCGACATCGCTTTTTTTCTTTTTTTTTATTTACATCAAATATTCAAATAGTTGTTCCAACACTCAAGCAGAAAAAAAACTATATTTATATTTAAAATCAAAATTGCATTAAGCCTAATGGGAATTTCTTAGGTCTGTCGAAAAACATTTTTGAAAACATTTGTCAGAATTCGTACAGACTATAGAAAACCAAATGCAGTTGAAAAATTAAATTATTTCCAAAGATGACTTTATAAGAATCTTTTCGAAGATTTATAAAACTCAAAAATGGACTATACTCCACCTAAAAATACTCGCTAACACTGGCGTTTTTACTTTCAAATTGTCTTTTAGTTGTTTGAGATTTTAATAGCATGACCATGGCGGTGAACGTGAGCTTATGTCTCTTTCTTAAAATATGTTAATGCATCTCGTATTTTATTCAATAACCGTTTGAATTTGTTTGTCAACAGTGATTAGGAATTACCTTATAATCTGGGACACCCATGAAGCTGCTATAACGGCTAAATTCCAACCGATTTGGCCGATGTTGATTTCCGTTTTAACACAATATTTACTGGATTTCTACACAATAAACCTTTTTTAAAATGTAAAATTCGTGATCCCCATTGATAGCTTTAGTTGTTTTATTCTGCAACTTTTATACATTATATACACGATCAAAAGGTTTCTTCCGTATATCCCATCGCCTTTTTTAATTCTTTTTTGTAAGTTAAATTTCTATGATTGATTGATTGATTGTTGGAGTTTAACGTCCGAGCAGCAATATTTCAGCTATATTTAGACGATGAACATGAAATGGATGATAAAATGAACATAAAATAATGATGAAATGAAAAATGGGAAGGGACACAAGGGTAATAGGGTCGACAAATTTTGATTGCCACTAGAAAAAGAGAGGAATGGGTAAGGTCGGGCAATTTAGCCTCCTGTGGCGGAGCGCAAATGTCCCTACTCCTATCGAATACCACAGCAGGGTTCTTTAACGTGCGAGGAACGTGGCATCTTTCCCAACACGGTGCACTATGGTTTGCAGTCAGGTTTTCCGTATCATAGTCTGCCAACCCCAGACAGGGGTACCCCCTTCCACCACCTGGGCACACATCCCAGTTGCTCTGGGGGCAGAACTCCTAGCCCCCGGCTATGTTCTTTAGCACTATTTAGTTGCCTTTCACGACAAGCTTACCGCTGCTACAGGCCTATTCTTTTGACATCCGGACCTGCACGGGACAGTTGAATTTTCGATGGGATTTACTTACTTTAATTTTGTTTCTCATAATTTGACATAAATATTTGTTGTGCGCTGATAATAAAAGGACCAATTACCCGAGAATTTTTTTTTATTTTGTTCAACTTCCATTGTCAATCTAATTAAAATTAAACCTCTCAGTTTTTCCATTCAGTTTTAACATTCCATTCTAATTTCTGCTCAGATGACCTTCCTGATCAGCCAATCAAAATTCATCTGTCATGATTTTGACGGCGTTATTCAAAGGTAAAAAACAGGATTCCGAAAAGGTCATCTGAACAGAAAGTACAATGGAGTGTTGTTAGATCATACATGCAATGACTGAATGAAACAATTGATAGGTCTAATTTTAATTAGAATGATTTTATTGTAGAAGTAAGAGTTTCGAGATCAGTCAAATTCTTCTATTCCAACTTTTTAAACAAAAGTTAAATTTTCAAACTACTTTTTTAGGGTGGATACCACTGATTACAAATATGATGAGAGTGGGATGTACGTGTCTCCAGCATTTATAAAAAGATTCAAACCAGAGCATGTTTTGAAGGTAAAAATGCGTAACTTTATCATGCTGTTTTCGCAAAATATTCAATTTCAATACTACTGTTAAGCTGACATTGTGATATCAAAATGTGGTATGATTGAGAGTTGAATACAGGTTATACGAAGTAACTTGGTTTGCGACTTTACAGAAAAACTGACCGAAACTAGGTTATAACGTATAACAAGTTTATAATATTAGAAATATTACTTATGATTCAATATATAGAGGACTCAGAATTGACTCAGAATTGATTCTTAATTAAAGCAGTATTTTATTTGGGATTATTTAAATACGCTAGTAACGTCACAGCACCAAACTAGGCAATAAAAGATTCTCTTTAAGCGATTTTTTTTTATTTCGTCAAATAGAACCTCCGTATCGGAAAGCTTGTTTCAGATCAAATTTCTTTATAACAAATACTCTCAGTTTGAGGTCAGCCCATTCAGTGAGACAACATGCTTTGCATGTATTATTTAAATATGACAGAACTCTTTGTACTGCATTTTGTTATTTTTTTAATTCCAAGATCTTACGTTGCAGTCGATGCCTGCACAAAAATAAAAACAGGGGACCCTGCCTCAACTTTCTTTTTTATCATTGAAATTTGTTTTCTCGTAATTTTTATTCATACAACTAAGGTGAAATTTATCAAATTGTATATACTTTCAATTAAATTTGAAAAGATATGAAGTGTGTGTAACTATAATATGTGCTTGCTTCCAGATATGGGAAACTACGGCGAAAGTCCTATACATTGTCGGGGAGGACGATCAGTTCGTTGATCCAAAGTTTTCCAAGATTTTGTATAATTTGTACCCAGAGAACGAGCGACACAAACTGATTGTAAAAAGTTATCCAAATACAGGTCATCTTATCGAACCATGTTATACGTCATTCTGCAGTGCTTCATATCATAATCTCTTTGGTTTGTTTCATTCATTCACTGAATGTCTTTTGATCTTTGCTTAAGACTTCTTTTGTCATTTGATACACTGATCATTCCTTATCGATCTGGTCGGGTCACATATTTCAATCGAAACTTTGTCAGTCAAGCGTGTGTTGGTCAACATATTTGCCCCGAAGCAAGTCTTTTAAACTGCCCTACAATAAATTTGCTTTCACCTAACTCGTTTCTTCATCTTTTTTTAAAGTTTAGCTCTGTAAGTTTTTTAGCGTTTGAACATGGAACAAATTTCGCACATTCGTTAAATATTTACGTCCTTCGGGCGTATGATTATATGGTTATTCCACCCTGTCGACAGGAAAATGGACTAATAAAACAAAAACTTCTATCACATACATATAATGCTTACTATAAATACCGTTAACATTCCGAATAATTGGTTGATAGCTGCATGTGAATGGAACAAATAAAAAACGCAAAAAAAAATTTCCGAAGATAGTCTTTTACCCTCATAATATAAATAGATGTTATTTTCTATATTAATAATTTAAATCAACAAAACTTTTTTTCAGGGAAAATGATTGTTTGGGGAGGTAAAATGGAGGAGCATGTAGCAGCGCAGGAAGATTCTTGGCATATGATTCAAAATTTTCTTAAGTCAACATTGACATGAAATAGCAGATTAAATTGAAAACAGGTTAACAGAACTGATAAATACAAAAATATAAACAATTGATGTACCGTAACGATTTGACTAGGAGTTAATAAATGGTTATCAAAATGAATGTGTTCAATATTTATTTCGCCGTCATGGATAAATGCAAGTTATATAAAATTTAGTGCACTTGAAGAAAAATCGTGAATTCCATCTTGCATTACCAAACCACAGTCAGATGTATGATATGGCTTTAATCCTACAAGTATTCAAATAAGTCTAACAAACCCTCCCTCCTTAAAGTGATTTTGCAAACCTATGTAGGTAGATAGCCTTTCAATAGTCCCTGCTTGTATTATATAGATACAAAGTAAAATGTAGTACTTTACAGAGTGCAACTTGAAATACAATGTAGAATCTTAAACAGTTAGGACAAGTGTGAAAACATTCAAATTTGAACAATGTGGAAGCAACTCTTTGGAATGTGATTTAATATTTGATACAGTATAATAATTTTAAATGAAAGAAATCGATACAAAGTTCAAGTTAATGTATATTTATAATTCTCTTTCGGCCTCTTATTCTTTAAATGCAAGGGTCATAACTCTTTTGCTCCAACAAAATCTTCCTTTTTATGTTATGAAATCTTGCAGTTCTATTTCATAGAGACCGGTACACTTTCAATCAAGTCTTTTGGTTAAATCTATCAGTTAGGTGCCTTTTCCGGCTGAAAATTCCAGTCAATGTCAGCTGGCTATAATAGTTCATTAAAAACGCCTAGTTTGTTTGCATTATTAATTATTGTATAGATTTGAAAATTTGTTTATTGTATTCTTTTCCAAGGTTATCGTCACCAAATAAAAGAGTTTCTATTTTCAAGGAAAGACAAACTCTCTTTTTAATTAAGTCTTAAACGATTATAGAGTAGGCATTCCAAAACAAAGGTGAATAGAATCCTCAATTACTCATCCGCATAAGCATTTTGGATCATTGGTCAAATGAACCCGAAAAAAATCTGCATTAAGATTACTACACCTGTGTCTTAAACGGGTATATACAACATCAAGAATCTATTTCCCAAACCATAATATTCTGGTGATTTTGATATTCCTTTTGAAAATATGAACTGGAGTTCCATTTCATAAGTTAATGGTAGAAGAAAAAAAAGGAGTTTGAATAAAGTTGTAACCTTGAATTCGGTGTCCTATATTCATTTTGATTTCTCAAGTTGTAGTTATTTTCAACTTGATCGAAATAAAGACAATCTATTAAGTAGGCAGGAGACTCCCCTTTACGAATTTTATATAGAAGGCTATAAGTTTTCTATTTTTGCGTCTCTCTTGCAAAGATTCCCAGCCATTTCAAAATACATTGATTCAATACTACAAAATTTAGCCAATCCAGTGGCTATCCTAGTGGCATTAATTTTAACTTGTTCCAATTTTGACTTATTAATTTGCCCACAGCAATCCCAAAGTTTACACCCATATTCTAAAACTGGTCTTACATAAGAAAAATATATCTTTTCAAGATTGTTCTTTATTTAACGTAAATTTAAACAGACAGTTTTTTGATTACCATGTATATAATTGATTCAATATGAAAATTCCATTTACAATTACTAGACAGAAAAAACGCCACGATGTCGGTGATTATCAACATAGTTTATATTTACATTATGAAATTTCAGTTTGGGTTTGTTTACATTAGTTCTTGTAGTAAATAGTATACTTTCTATTTTTGTACGATTCAAATCAACTAACCAATTTTTAGACCACGGTTAAGATCCCTGTTTATTACGGTTCGTCAATTTAATCGTTTATGTATATTAAGAATAATAAAGGTCCCAACACAGACCCTTGCGGTACCCCGCCCTTTTGATAACACCTCCATCAGAAACGACATTTTTTATCATTACCCTTCGTCTTCGATTTGTGATATAATTTTTTAACAATTTATACAATTTTTCTGAAATGCCATAAGCTTGAAATTTTTTTAAGTAAACCTCAATGCCAAACTTTATCAAATGTCTTGGAAATGTCCCCCCCCCCCCCACCCAAAAAAAAATGCACACATCGTTTCTCGGTTTTCTAAAGCTAAACATATTTTAGGAAAAATCTCTAAAAGCTGAGGAACAGTAGAATGATCAGGAAAGAATCCAAATTGGTATTTGTAAATCAGTCGGTTGTCATATAGATGATTATGAATCTGTTTAAAAATAACACTTTCAAACACTTTCCCAACACAACTAAGAAGTGAGATGGGTCTATAATTAGAAGGATTTGGATTATCTCCCTTTTTATATAACGCGATGACAATGGCCGACTTCCAAGTGGTTGGATAAACAGATTTTTGTAGTGGACTATTAAAAATGGTACGTAAGGGTTTGCATACAGTATTTGCTGTATATTCAAGCATACGATGACTAATAAATCAAAACTCACTGCCTTGCCGATTTGTAATGTTTCCAGAATATTTTTAACTTCTTCATAAGTTAGCATAAGTTAGAAGATTTACATCAAGATTTTGATCTGTTCGTTTGTAAATATATCTTCTTATAGAACAGAAGAAATTGTTTAGTATATTCGCTTTTTTCTTTGTCGTAACATTCAATTTGGTTTGTTTCAAGGCTAATTAAAGGCGGGGTATTTGACGATAAATTTCCTTTGCCCATTAGCATCATGACTAATTTCTAATACGTTTTAGATTTTGATTTTCAGTATTTAGCAATTCATTTGCATTTATAAAGAAATGCTCTTTATCATGTTTAACCATGTTATTTATCTTATTTCTTTGTGTATTATATCTTTGATAAAATGTTATGTTATTTCTTGATCGTTTATGTAATTGATCACGTTTCCGCATTTCTTTACGTATCTGAGAGTTATACCAGTGTTTATCTTTTTGTCGTATCTGCTTTATTTGTCTGTTTTATTAGGAATGTATCGTTTTCCCAATCCAATGTACATTTTAGTGACACTTTCGGTCAACTCATTTACGTCTTTGTCTAAAAAGAACGTATCCCAGTCGTAATTCTCAATAGCATCGTTAAATCCGTGGAAGTCAGCTTGTTTATAAAGCCACATTTCTCTCGGAAATGAAAAAAAATAATTTAAATGGGATTGTAATAGTAATTCATGTAGCCTCATGATCACTTATCGAACTGTCAATATTAATTACTTCGGAAAATATGCAGGTCGCTTCATCTGAAACCGAAACTCGTCGAGTAAGGCGTTGTTTCTTGTTGACTCTGTGACAACGTTTGTCAAGTTACAATTGTTTGCGATTCTAATCAGTCTAGAATTTGGCGACGCAGTTAAAAGGGTTTCGTTCAGATTCCCATTAATGACGATTCGCGAGTTTTTTTTTTATCAAATGCCCGTTCAAACGACTCTTCGATACTGTCCCAATATTGCTGTAAGGAGCCAGATAATCTATATATTGTGCAAATTAATATTTTGAAATTGGAAAATATTACTTCAAACCAAATCATTTCAGTGTTTGGAAATTCTAGATCAGACCTACGCTTAGCATGCAAGGAATCACTGATAAAAACTGCAAAACCTCCCCCGAAACAGTTTCTACAAATTTCTTAATGGAACCCAGGGATTTTCAAATCAGTGTTTTTACATTTTCATCGAGATGGCTTTCTGTAATACAGATTATCTTGGCATCATTTGAAATTGTTTATATGCAACCTAGCTTGCGCTAAATCATTACGCATTATCTATCCAAACAAAACTTAGCATGGTTGAGTTGGCGATAAGATTTGGAATACTGAACAAATTCATGTACAATAAATAGTGTAATGATGACACATCTGAAATATGTAGGCGCATTAACTTTAGAAAATGACTGTTACAAATATTACAACTATATACACATACGAATGTCAGTTTATAAGTAATTTATCCACAAAAACAATCGCATAAAAGGGTCAGTGCAAGCACCAAAGGAATCTATTAGGTGTTAAACCAGGTGTTAATATTGAAACAAAATGACGTCATAATTATACACAACTAGTCACTAGGTCAGTACCGTTTTCTCTATCATGTTTGAAAATTATATGGGATATATGAATTTTTCTAAATCGGAATATTGGAGACAACTAAATTTTTCTGGAAAAGGAAGGACATTTTACAAATTGATGTATAAAATTTGAGGATTTTGGAACTTTTGTAGTAAAGAATAGACGCCTGGCTGAGAAGGGAACGTAAGTGGCTTGTATTAAACTTTAAGGCATTCAAAGGATGATGGTATATAAGGCTCTGTAGTGCCTACTAGAAGAAATAAAATTATCTCCCTTCAGTAAACTTAAACGTTTCCACTTTTAATATTAAAACAAATGTTTTCGTCTTTGTTTTTAACGAAATTTAAAAATAAAATTAATTTTCGTGCGTAAAAGAAATAAACAAAGCTGTATGCGTGTTCAATCTGTTTATGTTGAAAAAAAATTAAAAAAGAAAAACAACTACACCTTAGTGTAATGTTTTACGCTATTCGTTAGACATATATAATAAGTGGCGAGACCTGGTCAGTGGCGGATTTTAAGTATGATATTTTTTTTCTCTCGTTTCTTTAGTGTGGATCTATTGTGTTTTTTCATTGGTATGTTTGATGATTAGGTTATAGAAAACACAATATTATATAGGTGATATGATTTTCATGACCATTTCACAATGTTAAAATATTGCATGTATTTTATCATTTTGGATTGAGTAAGAGAAATGTATATGTAGCATAAATGACTGCGTATAATTAAGCATTAAAGCTTCGAATTGAGGAGGTATTGAGATATAAAGTTTACTTTTAACAGCCTGACGTAAATGTGAGGAAAAAATCGTTGGGAATTCACGCATTGGTAAAGTCACGTACTTATTCCTGTAAAGAATGTTTGCTTTTGTACCTTTACATGTACGCATTAAAAGCTTAAAGCGACAAATCATTTTGGTCTGCCGTTCCGTAAAATAGTGTATTTACAAAATTAAAAACATACTTATATAAAATTCGGTGTCGCCAAGATTGTGTTCCGCTGAAAACGGAATCCACAGAGATGAAACAATTATATTGTTTTACCGTTGTTTCCTCAAATACAATGGTAGCACTGCATTAGTGATTATATCTGGCGTTTCTTGTGTTTAATTATAGACAGACAGAAAGACAGACAGACAGACAGACAGACATACATACAGACTCCTGCTTGGTACCAATGTTAGACTACAACTGTCATGACAAATACTTTAATTACAAGAAGGCTATATCTTGCATATAAACTTTGCAAAATGGAATAAACGTAGGTACATGTTTGACATGTGTACATTGTACATGTACATACATTCTACATATTTTTCTGGATAGAGAAGGCAGTCTTAAATGAACGTTGTAAGATATATAGGACGGTTCTTATTCATTTCATTAAAAAATACCCAGAACATTGATTTTTATACCAGGCAAACAAAGAAAATAGTTTTTGATTTTCTGACATTTAAAATAAGGATCGGGAGAGTTACAAGCTTTACTTTGCGCTTGATATTAAAACAATGTTTCCAACCATGCCGGATCGTATTTCGTGCTTCGGACAGGTATCAAAAAGTGTTTTAGTTTTCGAGTTTAATGGGCCTACAGCTGGAGGGTATACGGCTATATCATATGTCAATGGATGATGACTTATATTGATGAAAGAGCATTGCCGGGCACAGTTTGAGTCAACTACTGTTGCAAATTATTGTCACACGAATATTCATTTTTCTGCAGGGACAGGCTTATATGCTAAACATAGTTCACTTTTGGATAGAGTCATATGCAGAACAAAGCAACAAAGTGAAAACAGAAAGCTGGAAGTCTTACATGGAATTATAAAAAAAGTATACTTTTTTAACTCTAATAGGTTAAGAAGTTATAAAACTGGGAAGGTTATTGGTTAGCCGTACTGTTTCATGTCGTCATGACAGAGATTATTTCATATTTCAGTTTTAATATTTTATCTAAATAAATATTGGTTTGCAGTAGAAGGTATCATTTCAAACGTTTTCCCATTGTATAAAAATGTATTCCTCAATGTACCCATTTGAAATATTTAGTCAATACTTCAAAAGAGCAGAATTACTGGGGCTGGCATATTTGTTCTAGAAGTTGAACCCTTTCTTGGAATTATTTCCCTTTAGCATCAATATCACTTGAAGCTTGCATATTAGAAGTCGTTCAAAATAGTGACTAAAATCCTTTCAATTTGGATTATCTCCTTTACCCCAGGTCTACTACCTAAATATAGAAAAAAATAATAATAACAAAAAAATATTAGGACAAAGAAAAATATTAAATATTCTTTTCGTAGCAGCTGTCCTGCCTTTTTATTTCTTGAAAATTACAATTCTGCCCTTTTATTTTAATTATGGTCATAGCTCCACCACCCCCTCCCCCCTCTCCATAAAATCAATTGAAAGATCCTTAATGCTTATACATGCTTATTTGAAGCCTCTCAATTTTGTACCATAGTCAACGCAAAAATAAATCACAAAGTAGAAAACTAAGGCGATTTCTACGGATACTAAAACCAACAATGGATCCATGAGAAGAGACATTGACGCGGTTCAAAGTTAGTGCATCCGTGTACAATGTACTTGACAGCATGTTCACAGCAGTGACTATACATTATATCGAAATCGACATTTTATCGTAGAATATATTATTTTAGACTTAATTTTATAAAAAAAAAATTACCACCTATTCTATATTTGTTAATTACAGATAAAATGTAGGTGAATAATTGTACGATAACTGAGAGTACATGTGTATATGCACTAGGCAATTAATTGCTATAACAACAAAAGATCAAAAGAGAAAATTTAATATTTTTGAAGAAAAATTGGATTTTATAAAATAAATACTTACCATTATAAATTCTGAGTAAGTCCATCTGCGCAAGTCAATCAGGCGGAATCTCCTATCTAAAAAAATCTTCCAATGGGAAGACCTTATAGTAGCCATCTACCCTTTATTCATCCATTTAATTTTCAAAAGTAAGCAAGAAGCTATACAAAAAATAACAGGGGATGAAGGGGTGGCTTGGAGGGACCTTTCATTTATGATGGTATCTCATTTTACTTTAAAAATGTTTAATTGTATTACAATAAATACGTTACCATCATAAATTCTGAGTAAATTTTAAAATTAATAAAAAAAAAACACAGAATCTAACGTAAAGCTGAATCCCCTGAATCAGAAGATGCAGGAGGTAAAACAATTTTTGTGCCGTTATCAAAGGTCCCAATGAAAATAAGCCCTCATCTTGGGAAGATAATGATTTTAGGTAATGAGAAATGAAGGAATTTTCAGTTCTCCAGAAACATGCTGATAAAACTTCCTATAAAGAAGTATTATTAAACAGTGCCCAAGATGTATACATAGCTCTAACATCGTGGGCTTTAATGTTCAGACTAGGCAGAGGTTCTTCTCTAAAAGAATTTAAGCTAACTGAATGGTCTTACAAATCCAGTTAGATAACGTTTTTGCTGATAAATCTTTAACATTTTTCTGAATAGGAATAAACAGCCTAGTATTAGTCTTAGCTCTAATATTACAGGTTCTTTGTAAATAAATGAGTAAAATTCTGATAGGACAAAGCAGTTTACATGTAGTATCAATACGCAACGAAGGTATAACTATTGGTTCTGAACCTATACTAGGAATCTGATTTCTGGTTAAAAAAGCTGGATCAGTTAAAAGAGTAACTGAAGATTTATCTCTATTGAACCGTAGACATGAATCAGAAGTAGACAGAGCGTGTATTTCATTTCTTCTACCTGAAGCTAATGCCAGTAGAAAACAACATTTATATGACAAACATTTGACATCTTCTTCTTCAGCTGGTTCAAAAGGAAAGGTTTTTAAAGATGATAAAACCTTCTGTCTAGGATGTTCAAGAGTAAAGTTCATAACTAAAAGAGAAATGTACTCATTACTACCAGTCAGGGCCACCAGACAAGTGGATAGTTCTGGAAATAGTGGAAGGAGACAATTTTTTATCTTCAAAAAGGTAGATAAGAAATTCCGCTAACTGCTGAACAGTATTTTTGAGAGGATCAATTTCCTTCTCACTACACCAACTACTGAATATTGTCCACTTAGCATCGTATACGATGTTGGTAGAGTCTCTGACTGCTCGGGAGAGATGTCTGGCTGCTCTCTTTGAAACTATCCCTGAGAGAAGCCACAAGAAAAGATGTAGATTCTCTGGATTTGAATCTTGCCCTTGATCTGGGAAGGAAGATTGTGTCTTACCGGTAGTAAGAGTGGGCAAGACAGTTGAAGAAGATTTGGATACCAAGCTTGCTTGGGCCAAGCTGGAGGAATAAGAATGATCAGACATTGTTCCGAAGGAATTTTCCGAAGAACTGCTGACAGAAATCTGAATGGAGGGAACGCATATCCGAACATTCCTTCCCAAGGAAAACTCATGGCGTCTACTGCATAAGCTTCTGGGTCCGGGACAGGAGACACGAACACCTGAAGTTTGAAGTTGAGACTTGTTGCAAACAGGTCTACATGAGGAGACCCCCAATGAAGAGTTATTGCTTGAAATACTGACTGGAGAAGTTCCCATTCTGTATTCACTGGATCTATAGATGATACAGGAACTTCCTCTATTGCTTTCAAAAGACATTCTATCTCTGCTGACAGAAGATATATGAATTTTAGAGTACCCCCCCCCCCCGAATTACTGACAATACCCAACATTCTGATGTAATGTCTTTCCAATTTGACATTAAATGAGTTAACCTCCCCCTACTAGGATTTGAGAAAGAGGAGTTTTGTAAAAAAAAAACCTCTGGATGATGGAGTTTTATCAGTAATGTTCGGGAGGGCAACTTTCAAGGTGGAACGATTAGACCTCTTACCGCCTTTAAAATTACCTGTTTGGCGTTTAGTAACCGTTTTCTTAGAACCACCTTTCGTACCGCCCTCAATGAAAACATTCCTTCTCTTTTCTGTGGAAGGAAAGGAAGAACAACCAGTAGAAGAACCACCTCTCTTAGAATTATTTCCCGAGAGAGAAACGTCCACCTTTACTGGTGCTGGAGTATGACTAAGCTTTTTCTGAATCTCGTCAAGAGGAAGAACAAAAGGTTTGTCGTCCAAAGGAGATTTCAATAAAGAATCCTTCAGGCTGTCTGAAACTCTTGCTGTATCCAGAATCTCGGATCTTTTGGATAAGGTAAAATTTGCCATAAGTACTTCCCATAAGTAAGAGCTGAGAACAGCCTGAGCTTTATCAACCTGAAGTAAAAATGGTTTTACTTCAGAAGGAAGAGCAATATCTTTCAGTAAGGGGGCTACAACAGACAAATAATGTTCTGTTGTACCTAGTACATGAGAAGCATTTCTAAGAAGATTCTCCGTTTAAGACCAGACAGACTGAGAAAGACACAGTCCGTCCACAGGCCTTGAATTAATTGAAGAAGAAAAAGCTTTATCATAAGAAGGAACCAACTTACCCAAAGTGGAATTGAAAATATCATAATCCCTAGATCGGAAATGATCATTAAAGAAAGATATCAAAACCACTTACCTTGGAAAAATGAGACTCATTGTCTATGATATATTCATTAATAATTTGAAGAGAAGTGGACATGTGATTGGATTCTGGGAAATTAGTATAAGAATTAGGTAGGTCATTAGACATACCACAAGAAACTTCAAAAGTTGAAGTGAGTCTCTTAGGTTTGGGAGGTCACTGAAATGGCACCTTATTGATGTCTCTCATAATAGAGTAAACTGAATCTCTAAAATCCTTCAAAGTAGAAGGAGTATCCTCACTTTTAGCAGCCTTGTTGGAATTGGTAGGACACCGACCAATAACAGAAGGAGCAGTATTACAAACAGAACCATTCTGAAGAACCTGATCCCTAATTTCACCTTCTTCACCAGAGGAAAAATTACCTTCCTGACTACCTGGGGCCACTGAAAAGCGTTCCTCATCATCCCTATCCTCATGTTCTCTTTTAGAGTTGTGAACTGTAGGAAGTGGAGTCATAGAGGAGCTTGGTGCGGGTTGGTTGATATTTTTCTCCAAAGCTTTGAGGCGATTGGAGAAAGCAACAAACCCAGAAGGTATGGATTGACGAAAGTCATCTAAGATACTCTTACAACCATCTAATGAGGGGAAGAGTTAGTAACCTGATTAGACTGACACCTAACAGAAGAGGTAGGTGCAGTTGCAGGTATAGTAACACCACTAGAAGGCAATGCTACAGAAGGAGCAGGGGTTGACAAACTAGGAGTGAAACTTTGAGGATCAATAAGCCCAAAGTTGTTACCAGAAGGCCAGAAACCGGGAAAAACCTGACCAGGAATACTTGGATAAGGGTATGTCTGAGGCCAGGGATGTCTTGACCAAGAAATGGGGTTATTAGCCGAGAAGGGCAAAGTAACACCACAGTAAGACACTGGAGGCCTCGAACCTGGTAAATGTAGACCCATAGATACACTAGGGGTACAGGAAACTGAATCCGTGGTGTCTACTGGCCTATATACTGTAAGAGTAGGCCTATAGTAGGGATTACTCTATTACTATGCACAGAACCTACAACCGGGGTCTGTGGAATAGTAGTGTTAGTCACCGAAGTTAAAACGTTGGTTGATTGACTGGACACATTTGGAGTAACCATCTGACTATCGTAAGGTAACGACCCACCCAAAAACATCACTGCCAGTAATGGCTTGAAATGGGTTTTTAACATTAAACTCCATAATAAAGTATCAATATACAATAATAATAAATATATAAAAGAAACTTCCTCAATAAAAGGGATTTCTAATATTACAAAATTTCAATATTATTCACAATATAATTTACCATATGTGTCTTTTTGAGCAGGCGGAAATTAAATGGATGAATAAAGGGTAGATGGCCACTATAAGGTCATCCTATTGGATGATATTTTTAGATAGGGTATTCCGCAGATGGACTTACTCAGAATTTATGATGGTAACGTATTTATTGTAATAAAATCTATAGTCACATAAAAATTGTCACGTGACATTACTGGAAAGTGTGCTCTCTAAAAAAACTATGGATTTTGGATAGTTATAAAGTGATTTATGGACTAATTTTTCTCATACGGGAATATAACTATATTTATTTACTTTCTATACTGGATTTTGTTTAAGAAATGGGAGTTCTAGATACCAATTATTCACATCGTTAAAACTGTATAATGACAATTATGGAGTCGAGTTTGAACAAGAATGATCAAAAGATTAAGTACGTAATACAGGAATTTTTAGCGCTATCAGCAAGAGTACGAACACTAGAAAGTACTATTTCGGACTTTCGAATGAAAATTTCTGATTGTGAGTCAAACTATCAGGGGTTAGCAATCTGTTTGATAAAACTGAGAAACAAATAAAAATGCTGACTTACAGATTAAAACGAACACTCGTACCTTGATCCATCAAGTTACTAGAATTAAAGAGAAGAAACATGTCTTCCAGCCAATCATACAACCTGCTGCTGAGTCTGAAGAAATTAAGAAACTGAAAGCTGATGTACTTGATCTGAAATGTCGATCAATGAAATACAACTTGATATTTACAGCTTTGTACCGCGAGAGAAACGAGGACACTGAGTCTTTAATACGTAGTTTCCTCTATAACGGGCAAGGTATTAAATACCATCTTGAATTTGGGAATGTACATCGATTCAGAGCTCCACATGGTGATAGAAGATGACCTCCCATTGCGACTATATTCCTCTATCGGAAAGATCTGGAATATGTTCTTATTTGCGCCTACAAACTTAGAGGTTAACCATATGTTATAAAAAGAACATTTTCCACAAGAAATTGAACGAAGACGAAAAGATCCGTATCCGGTCATGAAACAGGCAAAAGAGACAATAGGCAAGTTGTCATGGTTCGTGACAAGCTCTTTATAGACAATGTATTGTATGTACCGAATGAAACAGTTAACGAACCAACAGCTGACACACTGAACAATATCCATGTAAATCAACAGACCTTTCCAAATGCTACGTCCGTTAGTGATACACCACCAAGCAAACGACATAGACATGGACCATCTCCTCAACACTCAGGGGGCAGAGCTGGACGCACTTAGGGACAACCAGATGAATATGTTCCAAAAAATAAAATTGTAAATAATTATATTATTAATGACCTGAAATGCTTGTTTTTTAATGTTTATGATATTACGAATAGATTATTATCACCAGATTTTAATAATTTAACTTGTAAACATGATATTTGCATTTTTGTAGAAACAAAATTAACAGATTAGGGTGTTATAAACGTACCAGATGGTTATGAGTACGTCACAAAAAATCGAAAGAAATTCAATAGAGCATCGGAAGTAACAATTGTAATTTTCAAAAAATACTTGAATCTAAAATTTAAAAAAAAACAGAAAGTGAACTTGTTCTTTGATTTTATATATAGAAAAAAACATTCCTTCATTTAAATCAGACCTGATTTTCGGTTGTGTTTATATACCACCAGAAAATTCGAAATATTCAAATGTTGAGGCTTTCGTTGAACTCGAAAACGAATTGATTACTTTGTCAAGTTCTGAAAAAGTAATCGAGGAAACCAAGGTTATAGCGGTAATCAAAAGAATGTAATCCAGGGACAAAGACCAGACATGGAAAACAGACATACACAACAAAGAACATAAAGTAACTAAAATCATACATACAAAGTAACAAAAGTAAATGAGCAACTCGGACTCCACTAAAAACTGAGAGCATGGACCAGGTGCACCGGTAGGGTAAGCGTCCTTTGCTTTTATAGAAACACCCGCCGAGTTGCTCATAAAAAGTCAAGTCCGGGGTAGACAAACGAGGGAAGGAAAACTATGACCTTTTGAATAAATCAGTTTTCATGGTGCTGATGGATACACCATTAAAAAATTATTTAACGTTAATGGGTGATTTCAATGCAAAAACTGGGTCATTATCTGATTTTGTAATACTTGATGAAACTGTTGTTAATATTTTTAATCTGAATAATGATGAATATACACTAGAAGACTTGTATAACTTTGATAAATTAGCTGAATATAACGTTCCATTAGTAAGGGTGTCAAACTGTACATGTACTCCAAAAAATTACGGAAATACTCTTGGAAATTTGTAAAAAGAACAATTTATGTATTGCTAATTCTGGAGTCGGGTCGGTAATAAGACATGCAGAGATTCTAGTGTTGTTGATTATTTAATTATATCTTCTACTTTATTTCCACTTTTAATTGAATTTGATATTTAGGAGTTCATACCTTTGTATTCAGGATTTCACTGTATGATATTTTTATGTTTTGAAATCGAATTTCCTGGCAGCATTTCCTCAAATAATGTAGATAAAATTATTAATTCTGGATATCGAAAATGGAATACCGAAAAAATTAATGAATACAAAATTCGTGTTCGGGACGATCCGGAAGGATAATTATCAAATACTTTATTAAAACTTGAGGAGCTATCTATGAATAGCTATATAACTTAATGTGACAGGCAAGTAAAGAACATAAAGCAACATTAAACAAAGCTTTTGCTGATTTTCAACAAAAAGCGGTTGATGATCTTTGTAATACGTCAGAAAAAGATCCAAAAGAACTATGGAAATCTTAAATGATATAAATTAAACGAAAAAAGACGAAAAATCTAATATATCACTTAAAATATTATATGAGCACTTCACAAATTTGAATCAAGCTGATGACATAGAAAACGATGTTGACTTACAAAATAATATCGTAAAAGAAAACGTGAGTGAGGAAGCCGAAATCCATCTTAATAGCCCGATATCAGATTCGGAAGTTAGAAAAGTAGTTTCAAGTCTGAAAAATATGAAAGCTTTTGACAATGATAAAATATTGAATGAATATACAAAGTCTATTATTCTGATTTTTTTATTTCACATGCTGGGGTTACACAGAGTGAAAAAGTATCACCTTTTCTATTTGCAGTGTTTTTTTTTTTAATGACTTGGAGGTTTTCTTCGCTGAAAATAACGTGGATTGATGAATGATTTATCTGTTTTATGTAATGAAAAAGTGCAACTATTTTGGAAGTTGTTTATTATATTGTATGCAGACGATACTGCACCTTTGTCAGTGTAGCGATTCGTCACATTCTGAGACGTTTGTATAATATTGATTTGTTATGACATGCATCATTAATTTGATCCTCTATCCTACATTATAACACTAAATGAATTGTCCCGTAGTACCATACATCGTGTACTAAGTCACAACCCTAGATTAATTCTACGAGGATGAATAACCCGGCCAGCGAAAGCTATATTTTTATATAGCCTAGCTGGCCGAGTGGTCTAGGGCGCTGGACTTTGTGCAGGCGATAATGCCATAGATGTCACAGCGGTACGATTTCGAGTCCCGCGGAGGGAACGTCCAAAAATTTGCATCGCAAATTTGACAGTTCTAACATCGTTGGGAATTTTTCAGATCTTTCCATTTATGTCATTATTTAACCCCTCGTTACCGCTCGGGGTAAAACAATGTGACATAAATGGCCAACCCGTGGTCAAACAACGATAAAATGGAGACTCCGAGAGATTGATTATCTTAGATAAACTATGAAACTTAGACAAGCAAATGAATGGCATCAATATAGACATGATATGATAATTTAAAAAAGGTAAAGCTTCTTTAAATATATGATTTGGTAGTTTTAGACCAAAGACCTCTTGAGGTATTTATCTATCGAGTTGTCAGATTTGTATGACCCCGAATAATATCAAATTTTATTGATCATTTTTATCAAAATTTGCAGTATTACATTTTTTTGTAATTAATTGATTATTCCTTCTTTTTAACAATTGACATAATCCACCTTAATGTATTCAATTATTCAAATTAAAGGACTAATTATGTAAGTTTATTAGCTTACATTACCTTAAGGTATTCAAAATCTATACCATCCATTTTCTTAGGCAAATCGTCGAAAATAAAGTATGATAAAGCAAACGTAACAAAACCTCTAGAGGCCAGCATGGCTGCTCGAAATTCGATCAGATTCCCGGAACTCCATACATATGGGTAATGCCTGGAAAAGGACCTATGGTAAAATAGTATTTGAATAATAAAAATTTTCCTCATTTAGTAACGAATTTCAAATTTTTATACCCGATCGTCAAAATTCTGGAATGAACATCTGATGTATAATGATGTCAATGCCATTCATTTTGTAAATATAATAAAGATTAAGAACAAACAGAAAAAAATAATTCAAAAACCATTCTTTCGTGTTTTGTTTTGTGTTTACTCAAATAATTGTATTGAATAATTTCCATGTCCTTCATTTTGACTCGCCTTCTGGTATAAACAATGTTCCCGGGATTCTGTCATGTCTGATTTTGACCCTACTAAAATTTCCATGCAATAACCATCCTTTTATTTCTGTTGATATAACGGGTTCGATGTTAGATGAATGACAATTCTCCAATGCAACATAGTCCTTAAACACAGATATCTTAACGGTCTGTGGTGTAGTAACGCCAGTCTTTATATAACGCATTCTTCTGTTGTCCCTTGGAACCTGGACCATGCTGTGAAATAATCCCATTCTGTCAAATCCTGCATTCAATTTACCAATATAAGATATAATATGAACATTATGATATGATATAAAGGGTTACTCATAAATTTGGTAGACAATGGTTGTGCTCCATCTGGCATATTCTAAAATTACTTATATTTACAGACCCTTCCTGACAGAACCATGTTATTGTCCTTGTTTTAATTAGTTGCGATCGGAGTTCAGATGAGGCAATTCGTGATACAACAGTCCGTTATATGATCAAGTATAGTATATGATTTAAAAGAACCTGGAAAAGGGAATCATATTTTCTAAGAAAATAATATAATAACATTAGTATCAATGTTAAATGTATGTACACCAATTTTTATTATGAGATTTTTCAGATAGAAATATTTGTTTACTATGTTTTTGGATCTTCCTGTTACATTTGATTGCCATTTGCACGCTAAAGAGTTCTTTTTCTATCCAAAAGGCTTAACTAGGGTCGGTGCGAACAAAATCCAAGAGTTATTTCCAATTTATTTTAAAGTTTCGAGGCTTTCTTTGTTATTTTTTTATTACTACTATTTAAAATTTAAATCAATATCATTTTTCAAGAAAACATAAGTACAACCGGTTGCGTGTGTGGGTGGTGGGTTAAAATGTATAAATTAACGAATATACAGTGTTTAAAATGGATAGAGAATAAATATTTTTGTGACTAAATGAAACGTCTATTTACGTCTCTTTTCACAGGGCCACTGATCAAAATTCAAACATAGAAATGATTAAAAAAGAGTAATCAAGGGAACCAAGATTATAGCGGAAATCAAAAGAATGATGTATTCCAGGGACAGTGACCATATATGGGAAACAGACAAACACAACGAAAGACATAAAGTAACTAAAATGATAAATACAAAGTAAAAAAGTAAATTAGCAATTCGGACTCCAACAAATCATATTCACGGTGCAGATGGATTCACAATAAAGGTCCACGAGTTCATGATGACGACTAAAAAACTTCTGTAGTGATGACTTCAAATTTATAGCAACAAAACTTTGGTCCAGAAGCCTAATTGTAAGTAGTCTAGTGCAATACAAAAAGTCTGCGTAGTTACGGCAAGCTCTGGCATAACGTATGAGTTGTGATCTTTACCATCGATCTCTATGTGTTGGTAAAAATATGAGGCTACTTCACAGCGTCTGTTGTATCCTTTATCTCAAGTTCTTTGGGGTAGATATGATGTATCAAATCCCTGAAAGTAGGATTGTTTAACGATAATACGTCATTTATATAGCGGAAACTGAGATTAAAGGATAGCTAAATGACATTCTTTCTTTCAGATTAGATCAGCTATCAAGTCAGCCTCGTAAAAGTGAAGGAATAGGCCAGCGAGTAGAGGAGCATCATTTATTCCCATAGGAATGCCGAACGTTTGTTGAAAAACGCGTCCACAACACAGGACAAATATATTTTCTATCCAAAATTCCAGCATTTTTTTTTTGTTTTTTTGTTTTTTTTTTTAGAAACAATGATACAACTTCAGGAGTAACAAGTGTTATGGTAGGACTGGAGACCCTCTTTGACAGCTGTGAGTATAGAAGTTAAAAATTTTGAAAGAGGTTTTGTGGTACGCGTTGTAGATCCGGCTATGTAGTGTTGTTTGTATTGATCCTTGTGGAGTTTAGGAATCCAGTACATAGATGGTAGATAACAATCATCGTCTTTTGTAGATAGACCAAAACATGATAGCACAGGTTTATGATTTTCGACTATCTCTTCTTTGTACTGCTTAGTGTGGTAGCAGTACAAGTTTTAATAATGCTATTGTTTTCTACGTCTACTTCTGATAATAAACATTGGATGCAATACGTTTTGGAGGCAAAAATTATGTTTTTTTTTGGGCTTTGTTTGCTGATACGACAAACATACAAAACATTTATTGATTTCAAAAATGTCATTGAAGTCTTTATGCTACAGTATCTTCCTAACGCTTAAAAAAATAAGTAATGCCAACAAGGTATTTCTTTATTTAAAGAAGCTCTTACGAATTCTTTACTTTATTAAGCCTATTGAAGTGTGTAGGCCAAAAAAGTCGTGTTTCCTGCCACTGGACAGAAAAAAATAGGGTACATATAGGTAGGTAGGGAAATTATTTTATGTTTCAAAACGTTTTACATTGAGTCAATGGGGAAGCAATCTAAACTTACACTTGTACGATGAGAACATAACTATTTTTGTAGATTTAAACTGGTCTGGAGCTGGTATGTCAGTAAACTTGGGTTTTCTTTATTTCTGTTGACAGAAAAATTCAGATATTTTTGAACTAATTGTCAGGTGTTCTAAATGTATTATATTTTTCCACAGGGGCCACATTTTAAAACAGGGAGGGTTGTAATCACGCCAAAGTACTCTAACCCCGCTGCATTTTTACGCCTGTCCTAAGTCAGGAATTTTTGGCCTCTGTATGTATTATTTTGTTTTCACTTTCAGTATACTTTAATGTTGCTGTAGTATATAGGAGCAACTATTGCTCTGTACCTGTACGTTGTTCTGGGACCAGCTTCAACCTAACCTGTGGCGTAAGGGTTTCCTCTTTACGTTCATTGATGACCCATAGGTGGCTTTGAGCTGATATTTCTTTTCATTTCGGTGGGGTTGTTGTCTCTTTGTCATAGTCACCACATCTTTTCTCTTTATATATTAAAACATTGCTTTAGCTAAAATGGCCATTAAATATTCTGGGTAAGCACGAAAAGACTAGGTTAGGAGGGGTAGCAGGAAACCGGCATATCATTTTCATTGACCTTAGAGTGATTTAATTTTACCTGTCTGCCTTAGAATTAAGCGGTCCTCCTTTGTCAGCCCTGTCCATACATGGTTTTACCCACATAGGTTTAGTTAATCCTTATGGATTTAAATGTACTTTGAATTTAGGGAAGCTGGAATGACAAGGCAGATCGATTGTGCGGTCACACGTTGATAAGGTTTATATCTTTCAACAAGTCTAAACCAATTACATGTAATAAATTGTAGAAAACACATTAAAATTGATGCAAAGTTTTAATCTAGCAGACAAAGGTATTTCCATAATTGACACATACATCTGTTGCAAAAAAAAATCAAGTAATATGTAATTGATAGTATGTATAATTTTCCCTTTAGTTTTAATTATTTAATTATAACTACTGTAAGTATATATATCGTGAATATACCATTAATCATATGCATCTTTTTTTTCAGGAAACCGGAGAACAGAAATGGACACTGCTTGAGATGCATGAAGATGAATAAGTGAACTGACAAAACCTATCTTTGAAAATCCGTTTAGTTTGTTGCTACATCTACAAAATATAGAGAACCCTACAAATGTCTTATCTCATGTTAAATCTGTTTTATGTGTATGCAATTTTTACATTACAATATTCATAATTTGGATTGTTTTGATTTTTTGTTTTTTGTTTTTTTGGGGTTTTTTTTGGAAAAACTTTATAATAACGTTATAGTGATTGGTTGTTGAAAACGTTATTATAATATTTCTACAACCATACATTTTTATGTTTAAAAAAAACATTTCTAAAAAAAATGTTTTCAGTCTTTTTAAGGAAACGTTATAATAATATTATATTGAGTAGTTATCGAAAACGTTATTATAATTTTTCTGCAACCATACATTTTTACGTTTTAAAAACATTTCTAAAAAATGTTTTCGGTCTTTTTAAGGAAACGTTTCTAAAACATTTTTATTACGTGTTTGTGCTACTTTGGTGTTCTTTGTTGTGTTTGTCTGGTTTTGGTCCCTGGGTTTCATTGTTTTGATTTCCACTAGAATCTTGGCTCCCTTGATTACTCTTTCTAGATGTGACAGTGTTGACCAAAAGAAATCTGAAGTTAGCACCTGGTCACTTTATGATTTGAACTGGAAACTCATGTTTATTGGTACCGTGGTATTTCTACTTTTCCTTTGATAAACTGAAAAACGTTGGGTAAACATTTTTGTTTGTATTAGTTTCTGATATAGAAAAAAAACATTCTTACTGTTTTGATTAGACTCATTAGCGTCTTGCCGAGGCAAGCTGCATAAAACTTGAATCTGTCAGTGTTAGTCAATTTACAAAAGAATGTCATAGATGATTAATTTCTGAGGTAAGTAGCTTCAACCCAAAATTCATCTATAAGGAATGTTATACCGACCTTTTGAATACAATACAATCGACTGGTACCATCATACACAGCAAACTTAATTTGCATGAAATAGTCATTTCAAAACTGACATCGTTATTCATAACATCTTATTTTATTTTTTTTCTTTCTCAGACTGGTGTAAAAAATGAATTAACTAAGATCATCCCTTGATCTTGTATCAAATACAGATCAGCTTCACATTTGATGGTCAACTGTCCGATATGGATAAAGTTGATCTGAAGAAAGTCTGTAAGACTTGCCACGAATCCTCCTGGGCTTTAGAGTGATCAACCATATTTCCTCCCCAAACAACCGTAGCGCCTTGAACGAAATAATTGAATCTTAGCGGTGCAAGGTTGATTTCTTACTGATCTATATCCAGAGACTCTTAATTAACTGGTTAAAACCAAATATATTTCTGATATATTAACACGGTTTTTGCCTAAATAAAAAAGGAAGAACTAAAAACTGATTACAACAATAATTATTTTGTCTTTTTACTATTTGTTACCAATAAAAAAAAAAACATGCAAGCATCATTTCTTATTTTTCTACAAGCTTACAACTAATAGCGGTAGCTAAATATGTACTCACCCAAAAAATTGTCAAATGATGTTCTGCAAACAGGTGTGTAGCATGGCTCTATTAGATGACCTGCGCCGGGATATTTCTTGATATGTAATTTATGGCGTAGGTGCAGAGGGTAGTAATTAAGTAAAATTTGTGAAAAATTTGGATTGACAGCTTGGTCATCTTCACCGACAATGTATAAAATCTTAGCTTTGGATTCCCAGGTCTGAAATAAAACACGTCAGTACAATGATTACATTAGATTCTTTGTGGTGATCTAGCAAAATATCTTGAAAATAAAACACCCGGAATTCATATGTAACTCAGTTGGAAAACAATTATCATGCCGTTTTGAAAATTAAATTAGATGAGGGATTTTTATGTTTTATAAATCAATCATAATTCATTTAATTACCCACTAGTTTAGTTCTTAGGCCTACATCTGTACAGTTACCATAAGTATTAGGATACAGAATAGCTTCAATTAAATGCATTTTACATGTATTACCTTCAGAACTTGCTCTTGTCTCAGATTCAAACTGAAAGCATCGAGCAAGTAAACTGAGTCTCCTTCATATCTGTATTTGGTAGTATCCAAACTGATATAATTTATATGAAAATAAAGTCAATTCATATGTTTCATTGAAAAAAATATATATATATACCAATCATACAAATGTAGCAAATTGCCGTAAGTACACACACTTTTTGTATCACGATAGACTTTCTTACAATTATGCTTTTGTAACAGGGTTATTTTGCTACAAGATTGAAGTCATCACTGCAGAAGTTTTATGGTCGTCATCATAAACTCGTGGGTCGTTAGGGTGTATCCATGAAAACTGATTTGTTCAACGTGTCATAGTTCTCCTTTTCTCTTTCGTCACCCCGGACTTGACGTTTTATGAGCAAATCGGTGGGTGTTTCTAGTAAAGCAGAGGACGCTTCCCCAACTGGTGCATCTGGTCCATACTCCCAATTTTTAGTGGAGTCCGAGTGTATGACGTTTATACTGCTGCTGTTTATCTTTTCGAAATTCCTGCTTCCACGTATAAGTAGGATTCCTGTCATTTCTTGGTTTATTCCTCTTCCTCTGTGTTTTCCAGTCTGATATCGTTTTAAAATTTGCAAAATGAGTTAAGAAATGATCAAGCAAATATATAATAGTTAAGGAATTTAGACATTACAAATAGATTGCAATATTGCAAAATTACGCACATATTTTTTTTTCAAAAGAAAATGTTCCTACAGGTGAAAAGATATTTGACAGACTTGAATTTCAGTTTACAATCATATAGTTTTTTTTAAATACTGCAAGGAAATAACAGATTTGAATAATTGCAAAAAAAAAAAAAATAGCGACTGCTCATTATAAGTATAGGGTAATAACAAATATATCGAAGGAGGGAACAAACCTGGCATTATTGGTAATAGAAGTCAAAGTGATGATATGCTACTGAATATCATCAAGCTTGTGGTTCTAAAAATATTCGTATAAACATACTGTTCTATCAACCACTTGATGTCAGTATTGTATTCATATTCCCATAGACTTGTATAATGAAGGGCATATTTTCAGGATTTAAAAAAACAGAATGATAATTGATTCAATAAAACTTTCCCATATGTAACATTTCAAAAGACATGTGAAAAAATAATTTCCCGCAAAAAAGTACGGTGGGTTCACGAAGATCGGACAGAAAAGTAGTCTTGAACTATAAATAATCATTTTCTCTTCTTTCACTTTCGTTTTGCACTCATCAAATCAACTTTTTCAGAGGAACATATTATAATGCTTATCATCTTATAGTGTTATGCTTGCTCCATTTCATAGGTCATTGTTCATATCTTTTGACAAAATATTAGTTTGTAAAGAGACAAAAAGAAAATGCACAATATTTTTATGCCCTCCATGTTTTGACGTACACCCGTACAGGGATATGCAATACAAGACTGGTATCACTTACCTAAGATAATCAGTGAAAGGGCCGACTGGTGCAATAGAACTCGCCGGACCTCCATTTATATTAACAACTGACTTCACCTTTAACAGAAGATATGTTCTTAGCGTACCCAGTGCCTTTCACAAGGAAATATTTAATTGAACAAAATAAAATATTGATAGTACAGGACATTGGTTTTTTAAAAAAAAAAACTTCAGTAATCGAATGGCTATTTTAATACACTTTTCTCGGCGTCTTTGATACTAGTATTTATGGTTATTGTAACTCCAGGGGACAAAACAGACAAAATAGTCATATATTGTCACAGCACTTTTCAAAATATGATAATGATCTCACCTGCTTGCACTCGATGGCCAGCATTAAAGCCAATTCACCTCCTTTAGACGACCCAATTATTCCAACACCTTCCTTCTTCACTTTTTTCAAAGCAGAAAACCATTTCACAGAATTCTTTGAAAAAAATGGTTTTTTTTAAATACTACATTGGAATAAAGTCGAAACGCTGCTCTGATTTTTAAAATTGCAAAATACTTGCCTTGTTTATAAAAATTTGTAACTTTATTTGAATCTTAAATCTATATTATATATAATTATACCTTGATTGCTGACCTTTTGTTTCTGTTTGTCTAGTAGTTGAGTATAACTCTGTGCGTGCGTGTGTGTATGTGTGTGTGTGTGTGTGTGTGTGTGTGGCTCACAGCCATGGTAAAAAAAAAGTGATAAACACACGACCAACATGTCGTGCAACATATAGGCTATGTCTATTCAAAATTATGAAGAAACTAGACCTACAAGAATAAAAAAAATGCACGGAATCTCCATTTTATCTTCATTTTACCTCGGGCTGCCCTTTAATGTCGTTATTTAACCCCTCGGTATCGTTCGGGGTAAAACAATGCAACGTAAATCACCAGCTCGTAGTAAAACAATGATGGAATGTAGACTCTGAGATATATTTCTTAAATAAACTATGAGACTAGGACAAGCAATTTAATGGCATAAATATAGACAACAATTATAACCACAATAATTTAATGAAAAAGAAGGTGAAGCTTATAAATATAATTTGATAGTTTTAGACCAAAGATCTTCGAATGTATTCATCTACCGAGTTGTCAGATCTGTCTGACTCCTAAGAATGTCAGACTTTGTGTATCATTTTTATAAAAAACAAATGCAGCATTACAAATTTAAAAGTACCTTAAACACTGAGCCTTCATTCTTTTTATTGCAAATGATAAAACCTTCCTATCTTGATAGTTTACGATTTGAGTACATCTATTATACAAATCATTTTTACTGAAATCAGTACTGAAACTTAAAAATGCATTTTTTCTATAATTCATTGATTACTCCTTCTTTTAATCCAATTGCAACAATCCACCTTAATGTGTTCAATTATTCAAATTAAGGGACTTAGTAATATAAACTTATAATCTTACACTACCTTCAGGTATTCAAAATCTATACCGTCCATTTTCTTCGGCAAATCTTCGAAATTAAAGTATGGTAAAGCAAACGTGACAAAACCTCTAGAAGCCAGCATGGCTGCTCGAAATTCGATCAGATTCCCGGGAACACCATACATATCAATGACACCTGGAAACGGACCCGCACCTATGGCAAAAGCGTAATTGAATAATATTTATTTTTTTTCTCCTTTAGTAACGTATTGTAAATTGTTATACCCGATCGTTAAAAGTCTGGAATGATCATCTGGAGTATTATTATATTAATGTATTTTATTTTTATAAGTATAATAAAGATAAAAAGCAAACATAAAAATGACTCAAAAACCATTCTTTCAAGTTTTTTTAGTGTTGTAGTGACTTATATCCATGTCCTTTATTATGCTTACTCGCCTTCTGGTGTAAACAATGTTCCCCGAATTCCGTCATGTCTGATTTCGACCCTACTAACATTTCTATGCAAGAACCATCGTTTTATTTCTGTTGACATAAGGGGTTCCATGTTAGATGAATGACAATTCTCCAATGCAACAAAGTCCTTAAACACAAATATCTTAACGGTTTGTGGTGTAGTAACGTCAGTCTTTATATAACGCATTCTTTTGTTGTCCCCTGGAACCTGGACCATGCTATGAAATAATCCCATTCTGTCAAATCCTGTATTCAATTTACCAATATAAAATATAATATGAAAATTATTATATGATATAAAGAGTTACTGAAAAATTTGGTAGACAATGGTTGTGCTCCATCTGACATACTCATGTCAAAATTACTCATGTTTACAGACTCTTCCTGACAGAACCATGTTATTATCCTTGTTTTTAATTAGTTGCAGTCGGATTTCAGGTGAAGCAATTCATGATACACAGTCCATTATATGATCACGTATAGTATATTTAAAAGAACATGAAAAAGGGAATCATATTTTATAAGAAAATAATATGATAACATTAGATACAATGTTAAATGAACGTATTACCAGAAAAAGATCCCACTTTGTACCAATTTTACAATCGCCGCAGACATCAAACCCGGTATGAAAAGTAGCATTTATAATCCCTTAATGTTAATTTGGATTGAAATTGATCAAGATATTTCTAACCCCTACTTTCTTTTTATATTACTTTCAATATATTATTGATCTTTCATTAAGGGGTTGCAGGAATTTTTGTTTGTTTGTTTGTCTTTGTTTGTCTTTGTTTTGTTTTGTTTTTTTTTAATTCTCCATTTGTTTGGCTACAAAAACTAAGTGCATCATTTGTCTATTTGTCCTGTGTTTCGGAAACTAGTATAATCTATTAGAACATTTCTAATGATTTTAGTGTAGTATTTCTGCGCCCCTTGAAGTTACTAATTTCTCATACACAGAACTGCTGTACCTATGATTAGTTGTTTTCATGAAGGTTTGGACATGGACGAATATTGTCTTGTGAGTGCATTTGAACACATAATTATTTTGTGTACGGGAAACATGCGGACACAACTTATGAACTGGTATAAAAACACAATAACTGGGTCTCAAAATGTAGCAAATAGTATTTAAATAACACTTAAGTTGAGTAATCAAGGGAACCAAGGATGTAAAGGTAATCAAAAGAATGGAATCCAGGGACAAAGACCAGACATGGAAAACAGACATACACAACAAAGAACACAAAGTAACAAAAATAGTACACACAAAGCAACAAAAGCAAATGAGCAAACTCGGACTCCACTAAAAACTGGGAGCATGGACCAGGTGCACCGGTAGGGTAAGCGTCCTCTGCTTTTCTAGAAACACCCGCCGAGTTTTCATGAAAATCATGTCAGCACTTTTAAAAGTAAGTGAAATCTGATATAAAGATCACAGTAGCAAATTAAAATATGGATGAACTGTATGTACCGTCGCAGTACCCTCACTCTATGTTGTAAAGCAATATTCGGCAGAGAGCTTATGCAAGTAAAAGGGGTATAAAAAGGTGACTTCCATATTTTTATAATTGCGTTTCAATATCTTAGTTGATTCATGACTTCAATGCGAATAATATCTTTAAGAGTAGTTGACAAGTTTTCAATGTTTTACATCTATGTACTATTTACAACACATCAGTCAACATTTTCTCCTATTCAATGAAAAGTTGAAACCCCATGGTATCCTTGTCTATCTCAATTGGAAGCGGTTAAAACAATTCTGCGGAGGGGTTATTTAATTTCCATTCTGTGTTAATGTCTTTTAAGAAAGTTGTGTATTTATATCAATATATATATTTTTTTAATTTTATTATTATATCTTCTTATATTTCGTATGATGTACGATTTAAAGATACTAGATTTGATAAATTTAAATATATAAATCTAGCTATAGTCCCTCGGACACCTGCATATTAGAATTTTCCAATTTTACACGTTTAGCTGTGAGTGTAGTTTCTCCGCATCAATATAGATGAGTCAAAAACAATTTTAAAAGGGTGTTTATCATTTCTTACAATCAAATTGATGATTATGTATGTTTCATTTCTTTATTTTCATCATTATTTCACAAATGATTTAAAGATTAAATTAAAAATAAAATGTTCAACGAACAGTGCAAATGAGTTCAGATTGTCAATTATTGTAAGTTTCAAACTTTATTTTTTTAAATCGTTTGAATCGGTCACCTATATGTTAGACTAACCCAATATTGCGCAACAAGTTAGTGTCACTATTGCCTGAGATGAGAAAGATGTTACGGAAAAATCATCTGTTACTTTATTATTCAAAATGTATTTACGTCTCAAATGGTTTCACTAGACAAATGGTTAGTTAAGTCATTACAAGGATATAATTCTATGTTATATAAGTGTCGAGGAGAAAAGGACTTCAGTAATTTATGCGCGCTTCATGCGCGCACTCTTACGCGTTATCGCTCTCTCGTGTTACGTCATTATTGAATTTTATGTATATTGTCATTCTTCGGTCTTCCATTAAATGTATATCGATAGTCGTCTTTCTTACTTCTCATGCTAATATTCTTCTTTATCGCGAGGCGGATCAGCCGGAAACGGCAGCGATAAAAACTTTCCGAGCAGGAAATAAAGCCGCCGTCACTAAATCCTTCTAGAAACTGAAGAAACTCGCCAAACAGCGTAAGAAACACTGAGTTTCTAGACCATGTAAGAAACACTGCGTTTCAAGACTGTCCACCTTAATTCTGCATCTGTACCATTGTTACAAGGTACATATAACGCCATGACTACGCATAATGCCGCATCCTCGAATTGTCACAATCTTCCCGCTACACAACCAGGTTTTAACAGTTTCAATAAATTTATACCTATCGCATCAATCACAATATATAGCCAGAATTATCGTTTGCCTAAGCTTTCCTTGCCTACTTTCGCAGGTGATACCCTAGATGGGACTCTTTTGAGACAACAATCCACCATAACCACACGCTAACTGACGTACAGACGTTTAGGTACTTACTATCGCTACTAGAAGGAGATGCAGCGACACAAAGTAGTAAATGCGTACATGAAGCTTTACTTAATCTACCAGCTCCAAGTGACAATCTTGAGAGTATGTGTAGCTTTTATAACAAGTCCGAGGCATATATCTGAGGATTAGAATCTGCAAGCTTTCATGTTGGAGTAGCAAAGAAAGCAAGGAACTTCACAAACTCAAGATCACTGAATCATTCAAGAACTGTATATTTTGCAGACACTTTACGACAGAGTGTAAAAAGGTTACAGAATCGCAAGGAAGACTGCTTGGGTAGTCACAAGATATCGGAGTGCAAGTCAAAGAACACATGCCGCAAATGCCAGAGAAAACACCACACCAACCTTTGTAAAGAATCTCAAGCTACATCGTCAACCACAGAGTCACGTGAAAACAATGCACCTATTTTACATACGTCTGCAATTCAGGAGAATTCTACTATATTCTTGAAAACCACCGTAGCTCCAGTGTGGTCGCACACTGTATTTCATGATGCTAACATTATATTTGATGAAGGAGTCCAGCGATTCTTCATAACGCAAGACCTTGCTGACAAATTAAATATCAAATTGGAAGGAAGATTTCGATCTCAATACAGGATAACCGCCGTTGCAGTACCCAAAACTTGAAGTATCTCAAAGGTTTGAAGTAAGCTCATTCTTTACAGAAAATGACCTCTCTGATATGTCGGTGTTGATTGGAGCAAATCACTACTGGGATATCGTCATGGACGAAATAGTAAGGGGATCTGAACTCATGTATAGGCTACTTACTTTCAGAAACGCTCACAAGACATTCTAACTCACACATGATGCACATTATAGGCGATCATAGGTACTAAAATCACGACTTGGAGAGATTCTGGAAGTTGGAATCACTTGGTATCAGTAAAAAAAAATACATACAAGCAACATGATAACATGAAATCGTCTGCGTCAACATCTATAATGTATAAGGGTAAATACATTGCAAAGTTACCATGGATTGATCACTCAGCAGAATTGCCAACAAATGAAGCGATCACGTTAAGAAGAACAGAAAAAGTTGTCGCACACCAAAGAAAACTTACTGAAAGTTTATGGAGGTATTTTATAAGAGCAAGAGAAGAGAGGATTCATAGAAAAGGTAAACAGCCATGGAAACGGCTATGAATCTAAACGCATTCACTACATTCCTATTATCTACTACTCCACTAATACGCCGATTCGTATCGTCTATGGTTGTAGTTTTAAACATAACAAGTATAGCCCAAGCCTCAACGACTGTATACATTCATATTCACCGGAAACCACAGATAAGTGAAAAGTATGCAGCAACCACTGATATCGAGAAGGCTTTTCTTCATGTAGTCTTGCACCCAACAGACCGTGATGTTACACGCCTTTTCTGGCTAAGCGTTCCATCGAATCCGAAGAGTTCCTTCGCCACATACGGCTTTAAATCTGTCTTGTTTGGTGCAACGTTATCATCGTTTATACTAAAGGTACATGCGTACAAAACATGGATAGCGAACCGACCGATCGTGAAGTTGTATCCACAGGAGATAACTGCAACTGAGAAGATACCTAGGAGATGTTAGAATACAAAATCAAAGACTGTAATATTCAGAGACTGTTCATTTCTTTGATAAAAGTGTTTCTACTCTAAGAGATAATTGCGAAGACGATTTTCTTTTTTTTTTTTTTATTTCTGTTCAAAGTTTTATTCAATTCTTATTGAATGCATGTAATTTCAAGGTTAAGGTTCTCTTTTCGCGCCCCGGGGAAATGTCGAGGAGAAAGGTCTTCAGTAATTTATGCGGGCTTCATGCATGCGCTCTTACGCGTTACCGCTCTCTTATGTTACGTCATTTTTGAATTCTATGTATAACGTCATATTTCAGTCTTCCATGAAATGTATATAGATAGATGTCGTTTTCACTCTCACGCTTATATTCTTCTATATCGTCAACACAATAAGCATGCACTATCAAGTGGATATGTTTATACGGGGGGAGCACTTCCTAAATACCAGTATATACAGAAGTGCCGCAAGAATGGTTCTGTTTTTTTTTCTAAAGTTGAAATATATGATTTAGTCATAATTTGTTTTCTATTTTGAATGTCATTTCTGAGCTATACTGTATCAATGGGTGCTTTTTCTACATTTTTTTTTTCGATATTTAAGTATATGACTTATAGCTTATCTGCAACCTGTTACAGACCTAAATGGACTCATAATTCAAAAAGATGCAGACACACACATGGAGTGTAATATAAAGTCCCTGGTACACAGTAGTAGAATACATGAATTTGTATTTACTTCTTGTAGACAAATATATGATTGTGAGGGTTTTTACAGCTGCACCCTCCTACCAAATTTTAACAAAAGTGATCCCCCGTTATTTATTTTGTAAACCAGCATTCATAAAATACCAAAGATTCTCTACATATTGGTTCAATATCAAGGACAGGTCTTGGAGAAGTATAAAAGAAACCAAGATCATGACTTGCTTAATGAATAAATACCATATTCAATACAACGATTAGCAGATTACAATATTGTTTGTGTTTTTTTTTTTTTTTAATTTCTTTCCTCAGAAAAAGGGGGTGCTTTGATATTTGCTGTTTTTGTCAATTTTACACATGAACTTTCCCATAAATGTATGTGTGCAATATATTAGAAGTCACTGAGTGACCCAGATTTGCAGGTCTTAATACCAGCATTTGAAGAGTACATGTATTATTTTCCTTTATGTACATGTATCTACAAAAAAAAGCTCTGAATGGCCTCTATTACTTAACTGGTAATGCTAGAAATCTGGTTACTCTTTTATTTGGTCCACCAGAATATTTTCTTTAAGTGACAGGGGCCTGACTTTTTTTCATACTACAAACATTTACTTCAAATCTTTTCCACCAATTTAAATAAAATTTGATTAATTGTGTTTTTTTTCTTCAGCAATCACATAATAATTTGACAGTTCTGACTGATTTGAACATAATGACGGCCAAAAAGGGCCACATTGATTCTGGTGAAATTCTTTTTCTGCGAAGAAAAGTTCAGATTGATTTTAACCAAATAAGGTCCAAAAAAGGCCACATTGATTCTGGTAAAATTCATGTTTCAATGCAATCAAAATTCAAAGCTGTATCGACCTTGAATAGTATGTGCGTACTTGCACGCAGCAGCGCCCACTTTTTCAAGGTTCAACCCTGCAGTCATATGAAGCTGTCGTATAGGACGTATTTAACTGGGTTATTGGATTTCACATTTTGATTTTTTTTAAAGTACAAAGATCTAACTGTTACCAGGTCATTTAGATAGAAGTTAATACTGACATAGAGTCCTACAGAGATATGTTTGTTATACCAGGGAAGTTTCTTATTTTCAATCAAACAAATTATATTTTTAATTGTATATCATGTAATCAAAACATTGTAGTAATATTACTAGTCCAATTGGGACTGAGTGTATGGGTAATATATAACACAAAGCTGTCATAAAATCTCAACACAAAACTACATCTTGCTGACATACGGATTGTGGACCCTTTAATTGTCCCAAAATTTAACCATTCATTTTTTAAAGAACAAAATATCATCGTACACTAAATTTTGGTTTTTTTTCTTTTCATATGTAAACCGTAGGTAACATATGACTTTTCATATAAGCCTTGTCCTTAGGATAAATATTATATAGAATAGACTGTATAATTCCAAATTAAGGGAGATAACTCTGTAAATCACACTAAAATACAAAAGAAACTGTTGGAATTTCAATGTGAATTATCTCTTAAGAGCAGACAGATTGAAATAAATAATTATACATTTCATCATATAGACTTATAAAGCAACTTTATAACAAAAATAAAAGAAAATATATAGCCTATTTAAGGTATATCACATTTTACAGAATTTGCATGATTCTAACAAAGACTGTGCTACAAAGTAAATCAACATGTCTTCTAATATAGGTGGTAAATCATGTATTATGTTCGAATTACCATGCAGAAAAGACACTTTACAAGTGAAACTTATTTCATGCAAAGCTGTAGTTCTTTTACCAATAGCATGCGTCCACAAAAAACCTACTGTTTTGGCAAGTTCCACATGAGGTCGTTGATACTTAGTTTTTTATCATGAGGAGGTGTTGACAAGTCCAAGATTAATCGCCTTTTTCCGAATAATTACTCTCGGCAATATCCAGTGGGCTAACTCTATACTGATCATAATCTAATTTGTGAAAGATTTATACACAAAACCGTTACATTATTCTTTTTCTATGATCCGACAGTGTGCATTAAAATTACTTTTACATTTAAAGGTCTTAATAAGTGTTATATTAAACCGGTTCGCAAACCAGAGCAGAAAAAAAAGTAAAATGGTCTTGCAGTTCACTTCCTCATGATGAAATATTTACGGGAGTTGTGGCGTGTGAGGAGAAGTTATGTAGTCATCTTTTTCGGGGCAACTTAGTCAGTTCTTTTTCTGTCGGATTAATTATCTGATTACTGAAACGGTTGCGGAGGGGCGTTTACTACATTTGAAATGTGCATTCCCTGACGAACAACATTTTAAGGAAATATTTAGGAATGGACAGGTGCGTTTTATACAACATCTTTTGCTATTAATGTTATTTGACGTCTTGAAACATCTTAACTCTGCCTAGCTACGATTATTATTTCTAACGTTGACGTCCGCTTAAGAATAAGTTTTACTTCTCAGTTTTAAATGACGAAATGACACATTTATGGCTGAAAATAATTTGTGGTAGTCATAGAGTTTAGTGCTGTTATAGTTACTTATGTCCATGATGTCTTCCTCATAAGCAGCTAGCTCAGTCCGTCTTTGCGGATATGCACTCGACATTATTTGTTTATATTTACCAAAGGCCTTGATAAATAATTGGATGGTAAGAATCCGATCTAGCCTTGTGTCGGTTTCCCTGGGAAGTTAACTTCAATCATATCAGTGATAATTGTATGCGTCTGAGGGCACTCGAAGTTAGGAATAAGTAATGCAGCTGGATAAACATCCTAACCGTCAATAATCTGTCTATGAAGAGAAGGTTAAACGACGTCTATATTAATATTAGAATCCAACCGTTTGTCTGTAGTCACTTTACTGGAGTGGTTATTTGGTGCTTCAGTCATTTATGTAGTTACTGTTTGATTTAAATCGACATTTTTTTAGTAATATTTTTGTAGAGTGAATCCTTATTTATCGCCCAAATAATGTTGATGGCATCCTTGATTATTTAAAAGCGATTGAGTTAATGTATTTTGTAACCAGTTAAATATTGAGACATGGACGGGATGTAATAAATCTTTCTAAAGTGATAAAAACGGACGCAAAATCCACCTTATATTCTAGTCGAGATGTATTTTTGATTTTAAAAAAGTGGTATGAGACCAACTTCTTTGTTTGTGAGATATTTCTGACATACTGAATGTGCTATACATGTGGGAGGACTACTATTAAGCAATTTTGTCTCTTAGAAATCGACTATAAAGATTTTTAACTTATGGAAGCAATGGGTGGATAGATTTATATTTATTCTACCAGCGAATGGTCGAGGGGAAAAGGCCCTATAGCAATGGTTCTTTAAGGATTTTACTCTGTAACAGCAATATTCGTTTTAAAATCATGCGTTTCGAATTCATGTACATCATGACGTTTCGGTAGTTGTACTACTTTTAAAGCTTTAGGCAAAAAGAGAACGCTATAGAAACCCTAATCTAAAAATAAAAATACATAATGTAACCGCAAATTGCCAAGAAGACTTTAACAAAAACATCACAAAAGTAAACTGATATTCTTTGATATACAGATAAAACGATATTTTCAAAACAATGGAAGACTTTTCTAAAGAAGACAGGCGATATCCCTTACTTTTAACTGTATTTTCTCTTCAATACTAACCTTCAAACTAAGTTTATATTTGGTTAATATATAAATTAATACGGACCTTTATATGTTCCTCCCAGTGAAGGTTGCTTGTCAACATAAACATTTCCTTCTCGATCCGATATGAAGTATGCAGAAGAGGCGAAGAATGTCCTATTCTCTAACACAGATGTTGCGATCGTGACTTTCTGGTTTGGGTTTAGTCCATTTAAAGTTATTGTAAGTTTGTCATCTATAAGTGGGTTCTCCGGAATGACGTGTAACGTTGCTAAGTTCCGAGAACGACTTATTCTATGTAATGTTGAGAATAGCTTGAAAAGTCGTTGTTTTGATATCGTCATGTTCATCGCTTACTGATGATAACGAATAATGACATCAAAGTGTGATCATACAAAATATTCTGATCAGGGACTTGTACTTTTTCTGGTTACACCGACCCTATAAGAATTAACAAATACGAAAATTGAACATATATTTGTAACTGGATCCTTGATTATGATTATGACCTCCCTATAAGAGTACATCTTAAGTAAATCGAAAAAGATGTAATGTGTTTAGTTTAAACTAAATCGTTTTTATATTTGCAATACACATTGTACTTTTAAAGCTGTTCCTTTGTTTTTCAATTGTCTGGAAATAATTCTCGTTGTTGTAAAAGGTGAAAATGGTAACTCGTGTGAAACATATAAATTATTAGACGATGGAACGGACCAAACTCTTTGCGATTACTGAACGAGTTGAAAGTTGTAAGCAAGCCCGTTTCGATTCAATTATCTACTGTATTTCAAACAGTGGTGCAATAAAGAAGTTGATTTGGAAGTAAATAACGTCGATAGTTGTAACAGTACAATTGAGACAGATCTAGTCAATAAAACAACTTCCTATCTCAACTCGGTCTGCCGCTCAAAACCCTGATATAAGGGAATTTCCGTACTTAGCTAGTGATATTGACACAAAAGATGTAATGCTACTAATCAGTACAGATTCTACTGGTGCTCTATTACCACTTTGATGTAATGAAAATAGTAAACTATATGCACTTAATACAAACCTCGGAAGGTTCGTGGTGCAGTTCCTATCAAAAAAAACTAACTACAACAGAAAAGGCCAGCATTAAGAATATCTACCGAAGCTCATGATCAGCTACGGTATTAGAAAGACAACTTGATAATTTGTGGACAACCGAGTTAATAGATACCCTTCGTGACAATGTAAGAAGTGCGTCTGTCGAGTACAAGAAAACACTTGAAATAATGGAATAGACAAGAGTTCGTGAGAACGGACATTATAAACTACGGCTACTCTCCTGGCGCGACATGGAATCAATGTTACCAAATAACTCAGTTGTTGCCCTTGCTCGTTTAGGTCATCTCAAGCATAAAATGTCTCGTGACCATGTATACCAAGATTGTCAATAATTACTTTGATAACGGATACGCAAAGGAAGTGGCTGAATCCGACTGTGGGTCAAAAAAGTATAGCACTAACCTTACTACCAAGTCGTTAACGCAAACAAACCGAGTCGTGTTTTACTATGCGGCAAGGTGCAAAGGAATATCACTTAACAGCCAGTTACTACAGCGTCCAGATTTGAAGAATTGTTTAGTAGGTGGCATACTACGAATTAGATAGGAGAGGATTGCAATAGCAGCAGACATTGAAGCTCTGTTTTCCCAGGTTTGTGTTACAAATAAAGATAAAGACAATTTACTATTACTGTGGTGGCCTGACGGAGACTTAGATAAATCGTCAAAACACTACTGTACAACTATTGCTATACCATCACCTAGCTACACCACGTATGCCCTGAAAAAAAGCTGCAAGAGGCAATCGTTCGTCTTTCAGTGAAGAAGTGGAAAGATCTGTTGAACAAAATTTCTACGTAAACGATTGTCTAAAATCAGTATCATCCGAAGACCAATCTATTAACTTAGCTACTTATCTACAAACACAAATGAAAAGTTTCCGACTCAAGAAACAGATCATCGATAGAAGAAATGTATTACAGTTAATCGGTTGTGAACCTTAACCCCGATGAAACATTACCTGAAAACAAAGCTTTAAGAACTATCTGGATGAAAACAAAGACAAAAAGCGAATTCAAAGAAAATATTAAATAAGCCATTTACAAGACGGGAACTATTGTCTGTCGTAAGTTCTATATTCAACCCATTGTGTTACTTTCACCAGTTACACTCAAAGCAACAGCCATTGTACAAAGCCTGTGTAAAACAAACCTTGGATGGGGCGATCAAGATGTCTAAAATCAGTATCAACTGCTAACCGAGGAGGAACTCTTAACTTTTCTACAGAAGTTAACAAAATTCTGAATGATAGACCTCTAACAACAGTAAGCAATCACGTGAACGACCCAAAGGTGCTTACACCTAGTATCTTAATCTTGATGGTCTAATCTAATTCTTGTATTCTAGAAGGCATATTTGAGAAAGTAGTCGTCTATACAATGAAATGGTGGACGCAATTTCAGTATCTCGCAAACACTTCTGGAAAAGATGGTTGAGAGAATACCTTCCGACTCTACAGATTCGAAAGAAATGGCAAAGCCTGAGAAGAGATATGATAGAAGGCGAAGCAGTGTTGTTTGCACAGTAGAATACAACATGAAGACAGTGGCCATCAGAGGTGGACACATAATTTTATTTAACTTGTAATTGTGTTCTGTTTTTTATATGGTGATAAAATTAAGGAAATTTCATGGTTGGTGTCCTTACAAGTTTACAGTGTATAATTTTTACAAATTGTAGTTTAATCGAAAACATTGTCATAATTTGTCAATGTATGTTTGCAATACACAATGTATATGTACTTTTAAAGCTGTTCATTTTTTTCTAATATACATGTACTAAGTAATACTTGTAATTTATGTATTATTATTTGTGTTGTTTTAAAGGTATATGAATTGTGAGAAATAACGTTTTTCTTGTTTTTCTTGGTTCACGACCTTGTATTTCGATTTCGTCGGTTTTTCATCTTGTCAGTTGGTTTCACACAATTAAAGTAGATAGACGCATTTTTTTTAAATTGTGCAAACCTTTTCTATGTAATGTAATCTGGTTCAAACCTTTTGGCTTTCTTTAAAAAAATTGTTTGATGAGCTATGTATTTTAATACCTCTCAATGCAAAAGAATTTTTGTAAGTGCAGATGTAAAAATTTTAATCCGTGTGTTAATGGTGGAATAGAATACTTAAAACTTGTATTAAGATTGATAAATAATCTATTTGTTACCTATCCCCTACACAAAAAGAGAAAATTATTACAAAATGGATGACTTTGGATGCGGTAATAGACTAAATCGATATAAATTTTAATACATGACCATTAAATTCTGTAATATATAATTCATAATTATGGTTATTTTCATTTCATGAACTGAACTTCTTTCTTGTTGTACATATTTGTGTATTGTGTTTGTTTCACATGTTTGCCCTTTCAAAATAAAAAAAATAATAAAAAAAACCTTTTCTATTTTTTAAAAAAGATGATTACTCATTTCAGAGAATTTATTATACCTAACAGTACTATACTGCAGATAGCATTGAAAATAAGATATGGAAGCGCATATTCGATTAGACTAATTTATTCATGGATAAATCATCTACATAATGATATATTTTAGAAAGACCTAAAGCTGTTACCGTTATTCACATAAACATTCGATTCACATTTGAAGTATGAAAATAAATTCAACCATGTGTGTCTTTACTTTTTATTAAGTACATTAAGATCAATATCTGTTTTCTTATTTTAACAAATTTAAATCTGCACTACCGTTCCGACGTCAAATTGGAAAGCCGGTATTTATTTTTACGTTTAAACACCGAACTGAATGAGCAACCTCATAGAAGAAGGAGACATAGTCTAAGTTTTACGGCAATGTAGTATATATTACTAGTCTGAGCACAAGTCTCTGACCATAACCAGTTCTATGTGACATTAAAATATGACTAAAGGGCGTGTCCGTCGAGAAAAGGAAAAGACACACACACACACAACAACAACCAAACTAATACGTACAAGGAAACTAAAGTAAACGAGCAGCAAGGACTTCCCTTAAAAGTGAGAGCACGGACCGGGAATAAATCGGTTCTCATGGTGCAGCTCGAGCATAACTTATGCGTTGTGATATGAAAACTCCATGGTCTGATGACGGACTTGTACTTTTACAGGTAAAATCGATTCTAAATGAATCAACAATTATGAAAATAGTAACGGAAAATGTCTTGTTCGGAATATTTGGTGATACATTTAAGCTTTATTAAAAATCACTTTTGGGTATACTTTATGGAAAACAATAAATTCAGTTGAAAACAATTGATTTTCCCTTAATAGTATTTTCCTATGTTCCTATAAACTACTTCAGTCGATTTCTTTTTTGTGTACACGTTTTCCTTCTGTTTTCATACATTTCTTATTCCAAAGTGGCGAAAAATCAATTGTCATCTCCATTTTTGAAATTCAAAGGCGTCGACTAATAGATCGCACACGGAGAAGACGACGTACGAGAATAGGGGTAGTTCTTTCTTTCTATAACTATAAGTCAAATATGCATCAAAATAAAACAGTTCCAATTTTTTATTTATTTAAAAGAAACTGTAATATCACATGAATATATTTTATTAGATGCACATCCGCCATTTTTGACTATTTGTAAGGCATTAAAATACTAACTATAAGACTCACGTGATCGCTCTTCCTACGACGATTACGGTCTAAGAGGTCTTAGAGGTGACAGCATATGATTCACAAGAAAATGTTAGTCCATTTTGTACACTAGTACAAGAGAATTTATTGTTTTACCTGTGCTTTCTTTCAATATGCTGCTTCAATGCCCACACCCTGATTTATTGTGTTTGCTGCGGTGATTTTCTTTTGCCTAACTATGAATAACCAGGATAAACTGACACATTGAACCAGTGAGTATCGAAATAAAAATACCATACATTCAAAGTAGATGAAGATTGCTGGTTAATATGTTATCGAATTAATCAAAATATCTACTTTTTTTTTAAATGTCCGTCATATGATAAAAATAAAAGGACATATATCTGTAACTGGATCTTTGTTGATGACTAAGACCTTCCTTAAATCACATCTTATGTAAATCGTAAATGATGTAATAATTTACTTCATAATGAGCGGAAGTTATTACCGTTATTCACATACAAAATTAATTCACCATTGAAGTGTGAAAATTGGATAAACCATGCATGTCTTTCCTTTTTTGATTCTTTATATAAAGTACATTAAATTTAATATCTATTTTTATGTTTTAACCAATTTAGAACTGCACTGCCATTTCGAAGCAAAAATAGTAAGCCAGCATTTATTTTTACGTTTATAGACTTAACTGAATGAGCAACCTCATAGAAGAAGGCGACATAGTCTTAGTATTACAGGAATGTAGTATTCATAACCAGTCTGAACACAAGTCTCTGTCCCTAACTTCAGTCCTATGTAATATTAAAAATTGGCTAAATGGCGCTTCATCAAGAAGGAGAAAACAGACACACTCACAACAACCTCGTACAAGAAAACAAAAGTAAATGAGCAACACTTAAATCTGAGAGCATGGACCGCGAGTAAATCGGTTCTCATGGTTCAGCTCGAGCATTATGTATGGGTTGTGATATGAAATTTGTATACACAGGTGTTGAAGGAATGTTGTCATAAATGAAAGCCAAATCATAGATACGGACTGAGAATTCATCGCGTTTATCGTATGATATGGACATGAGATTTCCCTTACCATCGATGATGCATCGAACTATGATGCTGAAAAGGTCGACAATCAAAGCAAGTAGCTTCGAGGCATGGAACGTAAGAACTACGCACGAGACAGGAAAACGTTCCCAGATAGCTGCAGAAATGCGTGCCAATAATTTCGAAATTGTTTGGATATGCGATACAAAATAGACAAAATCAGGACAAGTGAAATTAAATAGCCGAGAGTTATTGCTATAGTCTGGACACGAAGACGACAACAATCAAAATACTCAAAGAGTAGCCTTGATGTTTTCTAAGACGTCACTGTCAGCCTTAATCGAATGGGAAGCTCCTGGACCATCAAAGTAGTATTCAGAACAAAGGGAAAAAGGGTCAATTGAATATCATCCAGTGCTATGCACCAACAAACAATTGTGACAATGAAATTAATAGTGCTTTCTACGAAAGAGTACAATCCATGATATACAAAAATTCAACAAGAGATGTAAATATCCTAATAGGCGACTTAAACGCAAAAGTTGGTAGTAACAACAAAGGTAATTAAAACATAATGGGAAAACAGGTCTTGGTGCCACGAATGAAAATGGGGAGAGATATACTGACCTATGTGCTACAAATAGTTTTGTGATTGGTTTTTCTTCACAAAAATATCCCCAAACAACACTGGTCTTACCATTTCACAAAAAAATTAGACCATTTTTGCATCTGCTAAATCATTGTTAAATGTAAGAGTAAAGAGACGACCAGATGTGGCTTCAGATCACCACCATGTAGGCAGCAAAGCGGCGCAGATGAAGATGTGAAAGCCAGAATTCAAAAGGCCGGAGCAGCATTCAAACAACTAAGCAACTTATGGAATTCCAAAAATCTGCAAAGACACACGAAGTTTACGATCTTTAACAAAAATATCAGGGCAGTGTTGTTATATGGTGCGGAAAAATTTAGGACGACTGTTGCGAAAGTGCAGACAATTATAAATACCTGTTGGAAACGCATCCTCCAGGCCAAATACAATCAGCAACGCAGATTGTATTGGATACAACAAAACAAAACATGTAGACCAAGAGTTTCTACAGAGAGGCTGGAGATGGTTATGGTGAAATGGAGACAGCTTGTAGACGGCCTATACCCAAGAGGGGTAAAAGGCAAAAGTGAAAGTGAAAGTGAAAGTGATTATCAAACAGTACAGTACTATTGTTTGGGTTTTCAAATGCCAAAGCTATATTTTTTATCAGTTGCAATGGGATTTCTTCGATATAAGAACCATGCATTTTTATTAGTCATCGATGAAAACAACAATAAACTAGAGGTCATGTTTGTCACAGGAGCCTCCGCGTCATTTGTTAGTACTAATTTTTTTTAGTAAATCAAATGTGTCTGTAAGACACTAATGATGCCCCCGCTTGCTAGATTTGCCAAATTAAGAAAATGTTTATTTTTGTGTGAAGTCATGGTTTGCAGATTCAGAAAGGTTATGTACTGGTTGATGGAGTAAATATTTGGTATGTTAGGCTAAGCATTGCAAAATACTTGCGATGAGAAAAGGAGAACTGATGGACGGACTGACCTACATATAAAAAATGTTAATACCCAATAACAAATTCCTAACTTTGTTGCTTGTGGTGTATTTCTGATAAAAAAGTACAAATTCCAACTATCACCCAGTTCCGTAATATTCCACAAAAATCAAGATCCTATGACTTTGCACACCATCATTATGTGTAGAAACATCCTGCAAAACATATTTTAGATGTAGCTCAAAAACTACAGGAGATAGCAGGACAAGTCATATAGCCCTATTTCTGAGGAAAATGACTAAGTCTAACTATCACCAATTTCCGTAATATTTCATGAAAATCCAATCCTTTGACCCTGCACACCTTCATTATGTGTAAAAATATCCTGTAAAATATTTTAGATGTAGTTCAAAACTGTACGAGGAGATAGCCGGACAAGCCATGATCATGTGTAATCCGGAGGGGTGGACGAACGGACGGAAAAGGATAAATTAATATGCCCCCGACTGTATGTCGCGGGGGGCATAATTATCACATTCTTCATGCAAGCATCGACATCGAAATTTATTATTCAAGCTTCTTTTTCAATGAAAGTTTGTCTGTGAAGTACAAACAAATTTTTGGGATCAAAGGATGGACCATTATTTAAACTTTGATCCCCATTAATGTTTTTGATACGTCCAGAGCTCTTGCCGTCAGTATCCATGTCATTTTTATCGTTCGTGTCGACTAAGTTGTTACTTTCCTCTTTTTGTAACGTATTATCGGATCTGGTTGTTTGGTTTTCTTTTTCAGTCTTTCTTATTTCATCGGTCTTTTTATCATTTTCTCTTTCTGGTTTAGATGTACGATCAATTATTAGATCAGTTTTCTCTGGAAGACCTGACAAATAATCGTCTCCTCCGCTTTGTTCACTGACATATTTCCTATTAGCGTTTTCAATTTGAATAAGCAAAGACTTCTCAACAGAAGCTTTTTCTGCTCTAGCTTCCTCTTCTGTAAACACAAGATCATCAACCTCAGTAGCAGATGAGGACATGTTTGGTGAAGTTTTAAGTCTTTCCACTCCATTTTCTAAGCTCAATGATTCATCAACTAACTCCATAGTGGGTTTAGCTGGAAATCTCTTTTTCTTCATCACTTTACCATAAATGATTTTGAGATTCTGTCTTGATGCCCTTAGTTCATTTACAATGAAATCAAACTCCTCGTCTACACAAGTTGTCTACGGATATAAAAATTATAATTCAAATTATTGCCAATTAGTTTTCAAAAAGGATCAAAATGGTTTTGCTTGATGATTATATGACGTTTTGTTGAAACTCTGTCAACATTTTTCCTTTTGAGATATGATATGTTTAAACACTCATTTTATCTGTCAGTATATGATGATTGATACAAAGCCTCTCTTTTTTTTAGTAAAATTTAATGTAACAAGAAGAATCTGTTTCAAATATTCCTTTGCATTAGAGACACTTACATGAGAATTCATTTTCCATATTTACACACCAATTAAGAAATGACCCAAATTCATAAAATCGATTTCACATTTCATTCGAACTTAAAATTAAGTTAAAACTGTTAAAAATAGTAAAGAGCACTTCATTTGAGGTAGTGAAAAGTTCTGTAGTACTTGTAAATATCGACCAAGATATGGACTAATGAGGTGTAGTAAAACACATTCCGAAACAGCACATAATATATCTAAAATACCCATGAATATTGTGACAAAACTGTGCAGTGTAGCATTATATTTAAAAAAATATTCGCATACAGATGTAGCAAATTTCGATACCTTACCCCAAGGTCTAGGAGTTCGAGAGAAACTACATTTTCAGGGTTAAGTAACGTTGTCAGTAATGCAATTGCTCCTGCCTGAGTAAAATGGTTATCGCCCAACTAAAAATTTAAAATAACATGAAGGAAATTCAGTTCAAACATTAATAAAGATCAAGGATAAAAAATGGAATAATTAAAACAAATAAAAACTTACCTCTTAATCCTAATTAACCACTAATAGAACTCATTAATTATTTGGAACGCACATCTATCATCCTCGTTTTGTTTAATGACATGTACACTAGCGCATTTATTCACATAATATGTGCTGTGTAATTTCTATCACAATAGTTAATATATATAAATATATAAATAATATAAATATAAATATAAATATAAATAATTACTTTCGCAATTTAAAAATTAGAATATGTTGACAATTCTAAATCAAAAGCTGCTCTGTAGTTAACATTGTGTATATTTGTCCACAATATATAAAGATCCAATTGCAGTTTTTTGTTTGTTTTTTGTTTGTTTTTTTTGTTTGTTTTTTTTTTTGTTTGTTTGTTTGTTTGTTTGTTGTCCTACGTTCTGCACCATAAAAAGAATACATAATTGGTTCACTTAACCTTTAAAACCCTGAGTGCGTCATTGCAGTCCATCTTTTCTGCTATATTAATAACATCACTGTCTAGAAGTCTGTTGTGTCGCATATCTACCTCCTGCAATGTTCTATTCTTCTTCAGAACATTAGCCATCACAGCTGCACCTTCCGAAGCAAAGCCGTTGAAACTTACATCGAGAGATCGTAGACCATAATTTTTCTGTCAAGTAATGTACTTGTAAATTAATGGTTACAGATTTGTTTCTGTATTCATTTTCTTTGGTATTCAATGCAGCACATATAATTGAACAATAAAATGATTAAGAAAACATAATATAAAGAACTATACATCGCGTTAATTAGTCGTAACGTTACATATATTATACACTGATGTTGCTTTTTTCAAATTTAAAACAACTATAAAGTACAAAAAAAAAGCTTTGATTGAAATATATTGCACGCTGCTCAACAAGATTTATTTCTGAGTATAGTGATGCTAAAATACCTTAACCCCTGCTAGGAGGTCCATGGCCCCTTTCCGTCGTAAATGATTCCAACTTATATTGAATGTCTCAAGATTCTCTGTATCAGCTTAAACCCGAAGAAATTAAGATACATATCTGTATTTATTTAAGGACAAAAAAGATCACAAAATACAAAAATAACACTATTACGTATATTGCAAACTTCTTGTCAGCAGCATTAAAATCAAATATTTAGGAAAATACCAATAAAAAAAAACTTTGGAGTACAACAAGTACTCAAACCAAATCTATCGAAACAGAAAGTTGATATCACTTGTGTCATTTACTTAAATATATATTAAGTTAATATGATAATTATTTTCACCCTATCAAAAGCGTATATGTCATTTCTGTTGCTTTAATGGTTTCAAATCTAAACTGTTAAGACGTGTTAAATTTAGAACTTAGAAATAATCATTTCAATTTCTTTCAGAAATTTCAATCCTCTAATACACTTACACATAACGTAACGAAACTGTAAACCTGCATTTTCTGCAAACTGGTTATGTGAAAAATCAACATGCTTTAATCTCTGATTTTCCTAAACGAAAATAATAAATCTCTATTTCAATTTATTCTTTTGTTTTAGTAAAACTTGCTTAAAATTTGATTTCCTCCGCAAAATTATAACTTCTTTTCTGTGTTACGTATCAGAATGCTAGCTTAATAATCATATTTCATCATCTATAATTGAACTTTATATAAATGACTTTTCATATTGGTTGTTGCCCAATATATATCGTACTGTAAACTGTATATATGCTCATCAGAATGTCATTTACTTGAGGTTGAATTCCTGAGGTTGTTTTTGTATAACATTCTGATTCGTTCAGTTTATAATGTTTTTCTTTGTCATTCCTATCCTTATCACAAACAAAGTAACAAAACATGAAGCAGGTATTGATTGACAAGCATGCACATACCTTCATTACTTGGCTAAAAATACAGGAATCGTCATCCTTAAATCCATTGCCTTGATAATATACAATTAAAAGGTTTATACTTGCTCAACATTTTTGCAATATTACAAGGTATTGGTGGTATAGAGCTTTACATGATAATGTTTGTTATAGCTTAGTGTAACCCTTGAGTTCATTATGACGACTATAAAACTTTTGTAGTGATGACTTAAATCTTGTAGCAACATAACCCTGTTCCAGAAGTCATTTATTAGAATTCTAGCGCGATACAAAAAGTCTGCGTAGTTTCGGCAAGCTCTGGCATAACGTATGAGTTGTGATATGAACACGTCATACGCAGGTGTTGAAGTGATATTGCCACAGATGAAAGGAAAGTTGACAGTTCTGAATTAAAAGTCATCACGTTTGTCGTAAAGTTTGGTCAATAGTTTTCCTTTACTAACGATTTCTAAGTGTAGGTCAAGATATGAGGCTGACTTCACAGTATCTGTAGTATCCTCTATCTCAAGTTCTTTGGGGTAGATGCAATGCATCAAATCCCCAAAATTAGGATTGTTTAAAGATATAACGTCATCTATATAACGGAAACTGAGATTAAAGGATCTAGCTAAACGATATTCTCTCTTTCGGATCAGATTAGCTATAGTCAGCCTCATAAGAGTGAAGGAATAGGTCATCAAGTAGAGGAGCACAATTTGTTCCCATTGGAATGCCGACCGTTTGTTGAAAAACGTGTCCACCATATTGGACAAATATGTTGTCGATTAAAAATTCCAGCATTTTGTAAACATCTTGTGTATATTTGGAAGATGATTTGGAATTATTTCTTATTTAATAAAAGGAATCTCTACCAAGAACTTTATAACTTTATATTTGTATCTAGGTGTACCATCTTTTTTTTGGAAAAAGAACGATTCATAATGTTTTTAAGTCGGGATTTTAACTGATTATGTGGGGTAGAAGAATCAAATAATCTGCAACGGTATACTTATAGTCATACAGCATACTTCAGGATATATATATATATATATATATATATATATATGATTGAACAACTATACCGATAAAGATGTTAATACACTATAATAAAACATATGACCTTCCTCACTTTGTTAAATGCACTGTGCAGGATCATTAGTTGACCGAAAATTGTGCTCATTATATGTTTTATATTTAGTGTATTCACAACATTATCGGTATCGTTGTGCAATTCTTTAGTTATGCTGCATCGTCATGACTCGAAGATTCGATACCCTTAAAATTTGCTGGTTGGCAGCTTCCTCAAGTCCTTATATAAATATGTGTTTATGGTTAAAGGAGACGACTAACAGATTTAAGATCTTTGAAATGACTCGGTCCGTAACTTTTAGACTGTGGACTGTGGTAAGCTCGCTACAACATGACCATGGAGCGGGAAAATCTTATTAAAAGCATTTAGAAACAAAAGAATGACTGGAACTTGATGTTTAAAGAAGTGCTTAAAAATGAAGTACGTTTAATGAAACTTGTGTTAGAAAACCAAGTGTTTTAAAACGTGTGAATGTACCTGATAAGTTTAATTTCTCCAAACATGGATGCTCACGTAGAAATTCTTTGAGTGCTATGGCTCCTTCTGTCTGTAGTTTATTTTCGGCAAGATTCTGTAAAAATTATAGTAATCTATCGAACCATCTATCTTTTAATTGTAAAGATTATGTTATGTACTTTTTAAAAGTATTTTTGATTCTATGTACAGCTCTTTTTTCCTCTTGCCTTAAATATTGACAATTTTGAGTAATTACCAATTCTGTCAGTGATGTATTTCCATGTAAGGCTTCTACTAAACCCTTGGCACCTTTCACTCCCATGTCATTGCCAGAAAGATCCAGTTTTGTTATTGATTCGTGCAACTAAAACAAAGTAAAAATGAAAAATAAATTCAATGTATTGATTATTTCTTATGTTGAGTATTCTTATTTTCACTAAATTCTCTTGTCTTTAAACAAAACACGGGTACATCTTCAAAACAGAGCTTTTCACAAAGATGGTTGATTAACTAGTACATCAAACTGAATGGATGAATCATACGGGAAGATATTGATTTATTTTTACGAAACTGCTACTCCACTTCTTCGTTTGAAGGTTATTACATCACCAAACGATTCGAATATTAAACTATTCTTGAATATTTTGACAATTGCAAGTTTAAAGTAATAAAGGACCTGAGCTAATTTCCCCTAGATTCTGACCACTAGTATGGCTAATATCAAAACTTTTTTAAAAGCCAAAATTAGGATTGGCGTCGGTAGAAAAAAAAACACAAACTGTTACTTAAAATGCAACGTTTTAAAACAAATCATATGGTTGAAAAGTATAGTTACGACATGTTTGCTCAAAACTAGACGCTTAAGTTGGGAATTTACAACCATTACAGAGTATGGGTGTTCGCTCTGTGATTAAAGAACACATATTTTGATAGTGTATTGGTACAAATGTGACTCTGTTTATAACACCAAATATACCAAGCATATGAACATTATACCTTGTAAAGCTTATTAAATCACACATCTATTGTAGCGTCCATATCCAAATTGATCTTGTAGTCATAACCAACGTTAGAGTATCCGGTAAAAGTTTTTGTTTTTGTTTTTGTTTTTTTTTTTTTTTGTTCGACCCCGATACTGGTTATTTATTTTCATTTTGTGTTTTAGTCAAAATTTAATTATGATAAAGGCATTTATCAAAATTGGTAACTGTTTAATACGTTTTGTCAATGAGCATTTTTCTTGAATTAGTGTTATAAGACCGGGATTCCCCAATCGGCAAAATATCATTTAAAGAGCCTTATTATAGTGTTTACCCTGTAAAAAAAACTCATACAACATCATTATTAATTTTGAACTTTAAAACACTAAAAGAATAACAACTTTATTAAAAAGTATAGCCTTTTTCAAACGGCTGAGTGTTTCTCAAACACGTTAAAGAGCACAATAGTTATGTCGTAAATGCACTTGATTTTTAAAATGAAAAGGCAATGCTAAAAAACTAGCAAGAAATATGAACCAAAGTTTTATCCCTATGATTCGGTTAGTTTTAGATGGAAAACAGGTGTCATTACTGTTTTTTTTTTCTAAAATGGTTTGGGTTCTGAACACACGTCCATAAAAGTTTGCAGAATATAAATTAGTACTGGAGAAAATAGGTTTTTTTTTAATTCTCGGACCGAAATACCACACGCCTGAATTTGGTACCATTTTGAAGTGATCGAAAATGCACTTCAATTAAGACTTTTTTGTGCAATTTTCGAAAATGAGAAATCAAATGTCAACATCAAGGACTCACCAGATACAAAATTTGTGTATTTTTGTCATTTTCGTTGAAACTGTTTTATTTTACTTCATGACATTTGCATAATGTTACCAAAGCATTTCTGTGTAGTCTTAAATAGTTATATATTTATATTTGGTTTTGAAATTGTCAAAATATTCCATTTTCTGGAAAGCAAAAGAAATTAAGAAATTTGAAAAACAAATGCAAGAACTGTCGATATAATAAATGATATATCAAGATATTTTGTAGAGAGTTTGAATGAAATCTATCAAATTACAAAGCCCTGAATTGCGTCAAAAGTTTACTGTCTGTGAAACCAACTTCAATTTTTTGAAAATGTCTTCATTTCGTGAACATTGTCTAAATGTCAACATATTCTTAGGTAAGCAATATGCATATTGTAATTTTAAATTTTGTATCGATAACTAATTTAAATCCCTGTATTGACCATTAATGAAATATTAATTACTAATGTAAATATTTCTCTAATTTAGAATGGGTCCAAAGGGAGATCAAAGCCATCAATAATAATTTAGGTGATAGTTGCAATGCCTAAAACTACCGACTAATAGCTATTGTCAGCTGCTTTGGAAAGATGTTTACAGCAATTTTGAACGTCTAAAAAATTCTAAGGGCAGACATGTCTTTCCAAGAAAATCAAAAAGGTTTCTTAGAAAGTTACTCAACAACCGATAGCGTATTTTTCTAAGCTCTCTAATTGCATTCTACATTATAAAAAGACCTATTCTGCGTATTTGTGGACTATGAAAACAATTTTGATACCGTTACATATAATCTATTGTTGTTTAAAATTATCAACAACAATACAAATGAGAAATGTTTTAAACTATTTTTAAAATGTACTAGAATATCAAATCTGAACTATTCTGTGGATTCGGTAATAAGCTTAAAAAATCTGGCGCATTTTTATTCTGTTTATACTTAAATGACCTAGAGGACTTTCTCGTATCGGAAAATTTAACTTGATTGAGCACAGCAAGTACATATATAGAAGAAAAAAATAGGAGCTTTCTTGGAACAAACTGTTTATGATACACTGTGCAGATGACACAATGTTCCTGGCAGAATCCCGTCACCAACTTAGAAATGCTTTTTACAAATTTTAGAAACAACCTGCAAGGTAAGAGTAAATGCCACCAAAAACTAAAAATATTTTTTCCAAATCTTACTACCCAATTTTTCACTACAACACTTCATCCAATTGAAACCGCTCAAACTTTAATTACTGGAAAAACAGGCTGTTTTCAGCGGTCCAAACCTCGTCAATATGAAGAACAGAGCGACTGTTTTAATGCATGAAGTTCTAACGAAAGGTTGACTTAATAACTTATCAATCGAGTGCCAAGAAGGCTTATTTAACAAATTAGTTTACCTATATTGCTCTGTGGATGCAAATTATGGATTGTGAAAACACTAAAATACTACATAGTTCAAATCAAATCAAACATGTGAAAGCTCCTTTTACATCATTAACATCAACTCAAAATGACTTCATTTATAGAAAATTGGTTGCTTTCCTTCAGACATCCAATCTAGAATGATATCTTATTGGGTAAAATCTTTCATAGACATATCAAAATACAAAGACAAAATAATTAATCAAACAGAGGTTGGAGAATCAATTTATACAAACATGGTTAAATGCCAAAAATTCTTATTTTGATATACTAAATGACAAGGACATAATAAAACGGTAACGTTTCAGGACAATGAACCATAAGCTTCACACCTAAAGTGGTAGATGGAAAAATACACCAGGAGATGTTATTGGTGATGAATATCACTATGTAATGGAGTGCAGCAGTTTACAGTCGGATAGAAAGCTATGCCCTACTTGCGGAGCTCGGGATGCAGCCATATTTTATCTTGTTTTGCAGAGTTACCTCCCGTAAGAGCAGGTGTAATTTCGAGGTCTCTCTAATCGATGTGCGGATTCGGGTGCAGAAAAAAGAGGTAACTCGAATAAAAATGGAATCCCCAGCAGACAAACATAACGGTGTTTCTAAAATTTACAGGGTGTTTCATTTTGTTGGTAGGTAACATAAGGATGATTTTCATTTGTATCCCGGGTGAAGAAACTTTATGACAGGGTCAGTAGAACGAGAAATTTTTCGAGATTTTCTAACGTATCGTCGATATCAGATGGAAAACCTTACGTGTTCCGAATAGACACCTGCTCCAAAGGGAGATAAGTGTTGACAAAATGTTGGTCCGCAAGTCGGGTACATATTGACAGAAAGTGCATAAATAATTGTAATGTTATAAAATTTAACCCTATAGTGAATCAAAAACTGCATTCAAAATTTAGAAAAACCATAAATTGATTAGACATTGATTCTCTCTAACGTGCTGCTGCTAATGATACTGCTATACTTCAACTGTTTTTGATATTTTATATTTCCTCATCAACTGTACAGCGTAATGATGCGTAAATTATTATAATTATTATTACTTTTTGTGCATGTTTGTTTTAAATGGCTTGGCTAAACCAGAATAATTCCAATCTAATTAGCATATGCCATTTCCGTGTAGTATGACTGGTTGTTCAACTTTTACGGCTTCAGCGATGACTATGTTTACAACAGTGCAATTTCCATGTACATATCGTAATCAACATGGCTACCGTCGCTTCGACGAAAGATAGAGCCTTATAGAGACTAAAAACGGTATTATCTGCTTTATTCCATTCATTTTCCGGCATTGTATATTCAGAACAATAATTCTGAAAGAATATAGTTATCAATAGTCGGTAAATACTTTGAATATTGATATTGACATTCATGCCACGTTTTCGGTTAAATGCCGCCGATTGCAATGTCGATTTCAGGTGTCAATTTCACTGAATGACAGTCTACAAGAAAAAAACTATTAATATATTTCAGATAGTTAGGGATTAATTGGAATTATAAGGATTAAACACTTATTTTTCAAGAATTTATGGATATGTAAAATCTGACCATTCACTCACAAATCTGACATAAACGTCCTTCGAGCTTTTATTTGTTTTGTGGGTGAATTGTCCGATTTTACACATCAATAAATTCTGGAAAAACAGTGTTTAATCCTATAATAAATGATAAATATATATATATTATTTTTGACACATGCTTTGACATTTTTTTTAAAGATAAATTTTGTCAAATAAAAAGGTAAGTTTTAATAAATATGATTAAAAATAGCCAGTTTCTTTCCAAAATGAGACCGCTTGGAATAAATATATTTCTTTTGTGCAGTTCTTTTTCTACTGAAATATAAACCTACATGTATATACATGAAAATTAAGAAGAAAAATAAAGGGGGCGTTTTCAATGTGCATTTTCAAAGTAAACTTCGAATTCTCTTTATAAATTCTTGTGGCAACAGAGACAAACATTATGTATCTATCGGTCATCTTATGATATGGTACTCAATTCAAAATCGATCGGTTGTATGCTCAACGCAGCTAAATGATAAAAGAGTCATCATTCAACTTTTACTAAAAAATATTTGTAAGGTATATTGACCTCTTTGAAAATTATTGCACTCGAATGAAACTATTTGTAAAGTAATAATTTCGATTTCACTGCCACATGAGATTTGATATATTCAGTTTCCAGTGTGTAATAAAACGAATAGTACGACATGGACGTACCATATGACCAATATGTTGTCCACCTATACTTTTTACGAAGTAAAACTGCAAGAAAAGCATAACCAGCTAAACATTGAATAAAACGTGCTCTATCAATCAATTCAAGAAAAAAAGAAACACAATAAAATAAATCTCAATTTTTCTTGTAAAGAAAATCATTACAATCAGATATATAAAGAATTTATAAGAACAATCTTGCAAAGGCAGTAGGAGGGAAAGCATTGAGAAGACTGCGTTTCGGATTCTAACCATTTCAGCTTGATGCGACAACAAAGTTCAACGTGTTATGGTGTTTGGTTCAGAGCTTTAGAGATTTTCATTGTGTCAAGTAAAAATTAAGAAGAGGATTTCAATAGGAGCTGTTTGAAAACAAAATAAAATTTTGGCGCAATGACATCAACATATACCAAGGAGCTTTTCATGAAAAGCACGGCAGATAAAGAAGCATAATAAATAAACAACACCTATGATTGCTCGACTAACAAACAAGATCTGTTTTCTGGCGAGTCGATTCCAAATAAACTGGCGATGATTCGGACGTCGGACCCGAGATGGCTGCGGAACGAGTTAAGGAGACTTATCCGTAAAAAGAGACGCTTGCACTCTCAAGCGCGACGTACAGATAACACAAGTGACTGGGCAAAATTCAGACGTGTACGGAATTTAGTAACCTTACAAGTGCGGAAGGCCCAACATAGCTATCAAAATTAACTTGTAGACAAGTTGAAACAAAACTATCCATCTATGAGGTCATGGTGGTATATATGCAACCAAATATCTGGTATGAAGAAACGACAAGTTGGCATTCCATCATTATTGAAAAATGGTAGTCTCATTACCGATGAGACGGCCAATGCGGACGAATTTAACGATTTTTTTGTTCTTCGACCCGAACTGAATGACTAACGCTCATTTCCCGGATCCTATCATATGTGATAACGAGCTTACCGAGATCGTTATTATTAAATCCGAGGTAGAAGGGGTACTCAAAAACCTTAATACTGGTCCTGACCTTGTCAGTCCGAGACTTTTAAAGACCGAATTGAAAGGTCCATTATGTAGACTTTTCAACTTATCGCTCTCGAAGTCGTTCTTTCCCACTATGTGGAAGAGAGATAACGTAACGCCAGTTTTCAAAAATGGGAACGTGCGAGAGGTTAGTAATTATCGGCCTATTTCTTTACTCAGTATCATATCAAAATGTGTGGAACCTTGCGTATACAAGCATGTAAATTTTTACCTGAGAGAAAATCGGATCATCACTCAGCACCAATATGGCTTCACGCATGGCGATTCGGCTGTGAATCAGTTAATTGACATTTCTAATTCGTTTGGGCAAGCCTTGGATCGCGGTAAGGAAGTTCGTGTCGTCTTTTGTGACATATCTAAGGCATTTGATCGTGTTTGGCATAACGCATAACTATTTAAGCTACAAAAGTATGGACTAAACGGACGCCTGTTATTATGGTTTCGTAGTTACTTATCGGATCGACCACAACGCGTTGTTTAAAACGGCGGTTTTTCTGGATGGAAACCAGTGAGAGCTGGGGTTCCGCAAGGATGTATACTTGGTCTATTATTATTTCTCATTTTCATAAACGATATCGTTGATGACATTGATGCTTATATTTAATTATTTGCCGATGACACCAGTCTTTACGTTATAGTGGAGACTCCTGACGACGCGGCACTAGCATTGAATAGAGATATTGAAAAAATCCACCAATGGGCTTCGCTGAAAAGACGGAGGCGATGTTAGTATCACGTTAACATGTCAGACAGGTACATCCTGATCTACAGATGAAAAATTTCGATCTTCAAGAGGTCTTCAATCACAAGCATTTAGGGGTTTACTTTTCGGACGATGGTTCATGGCATGATCATATTGATTATATTGTTAAAAAGGCGTATTCGATGATCGATGTACTGCGGATAAAAGGCGAAAGCACAAGCTTGTGATGTTTTATAAGATGATAAATGGTGGCACACCCGAATATTTGAGTACCCTTGTACCAGTCCTTGTATTCGAACTATTTCCTGCCGTCCACTATACGATTGTGGAATAACCTTCCGATCGAAACGCGCAATTCCAGATCACTACATGTCTTCAAAGCGCGTTTATATGTTTCGAACGAACGCCGACGGCCATTATATTATAATATTGGAAGCAGGCTAAGTCAGGTATTGCACACCAGGTTGCGAATGAACAGTAGTTCACTCAACGAACACCTGTTCAGGCGTAACCTCGTGGGTAGCCCAAACTGTGTTTGCGGACAAATTGAGTCAAACAGCCATTTTTTACTTGAATGTAATATTTATTCTGATTTACGACGTACCACTATTCACACTTTGAATTTTCAGGTTGACATTGATATTCTCCTAAATAGGTCTGATGCTCTATCAACAGATCAAAATACTGAACTTTTCCTCAAGATGCAATCCTATATTATAAAGAGTAAACGATTTGTGAACGCTTAAAAATATAATTTATATACATGCTATCTTTTGAGTGCGTTTCATCTACTTTTTACATTTTGTTTTGTTTTTTTTTATTATTATTATTATTATTATTTTTATTATTATTGTTTATTATTATTTTTTTTTAATTATTTTCATATATTTTTTTTCTTCTTTATAATCAATTTTCTTTCTCCTTATATTTTATTCTGTAATTAATATTTCCCCAATAAGTTAACCCTTTCCACCTTCATTACACATATAGTACATGTATTTGTAAAAATTCCAGAGCATGCTTCTGAATGTATTTTGTCCTTTATTTGGAGACGGATTAGCATAAGCCATATGGCTTGTTTCCGAATCCTTGTGTTTATTTACTACACTGTCATATTATCTATAATATTGGCATATTCTTTGAAATGAAATATGTTTAAACTAAGATCTGTTTTACTTACCACTAGTTAAAATAGCACCATGCGGGATGGCCAAATCATTTAAGGTTAAAAAAAGTATACAACTAGGCTTGTAAAGATAGGTTAACCACAAAGCCATGGCGGTCTTATGTCCTTCTGAACATAGGTAACCCCGGTAAATAAGTAAATCCAAGAGATAAGGCTTTGAAGGTAACTGAATTATATTACAATCATGAGATTTGCATGATCATCAGATATGCCTTAAGACCGATAAAAATGACAAAACATTTAATACTGGCTATCTCTTTGTTATGAACAATGGAGGAAAATAATTTTTAAACTTAATGAATTTTACTTACATTTCGTTTTTTGAATAAACATTTTTGGAATGAATACAGATCTTAAGATTGTTATGTTATATTCAAAAAACTAAATATAAATCATCTCCACAATATTTATTTTATTAATATATCTCAGCATAACGTATATTTTATGATGTTCCATTGAAGGGTTTCAAATAAGACTACTACTGTTTTGAAAATTAGAATAAATCTGGAAAACAAAACCATGTTTTTGTCATCACAACTTTTGCTTTGTTTGTTTGTTTTTAGTTATTTTTTAAGGAATCAAAGTATTTTGATATACTGCTTATTATATTTCAAATGCAAAGCTGAAAATGTTGATAGTTACACATGTTTTTTTTTTTTTTCAATTTCCGAATTTTTCAGATCTCCAAGGCGTTAGCATATTTTGGCAACCAAAATAAAATAACATTTGGCTATTCTAGACATCACATAAATACCTAGTAGAACTATGTAAATATTTCTTCAAGTTAAGTCAAACGGTTTCAAATAAATTAAGACAATGCCCAGACTTTGTTACCATAATAAGCCGTTGATGCTGATATATGATCTCGGTTTTTCGAAAATTGCACCACAGAAAACTTCTACGACAGGCTGTAGTCAAAGCGCTTTTTAAATACCAAATATATCGGTCCATTAAACTCTTAAAATAAGCATTTTTTGAAATTTTTCTTCCAGTATTAATGTATACGCTACTTTATGTATTAAATATCGGGAATATTGATTGACTCATGAAACAGTGTAAAATTTTCAATATATTGAAAGTTGACTTCTAGTATTATCTTTCACATAAATAACACTAATTATTCATTCTTTAAAGGGATACAGATGCATGAAAATAAAAAAAAGGCATGGTAGATTAAGCAATCAATAGAACTAAAAGTTTGTCCACCAAATAAACTTTAGTTTTGTAACTTGGTTATCTTTTCTCTGATGAAAACTGCACATATACAAAAGCATTACCATTTTTTGAGTAAATGAGGGATGAAAAATTGTTAGTGTTGCTTAAGGTCTTTTTCGGGAACGTAGTTAAATTGGCTAAGAAGATTATTCTGCACCTGTGTCATTCGATTTTAAGTTGCATTTATTCTAAATAAATCAGAGTCCTGAAATACATTACGTGTTCATCATCTATCAAAATGCACTTATTTCCAATACTTACCATTAAGGGTATAGACAATGCTTGAACTCCTTGTGGTCCAAGGTTATAGTTGGTCAGATTAATAATGTGAGTGTCAGGAATCTCCCAATATTGTCTGACTGGAACCACTTTATATTTCACACAGGCCTTCTCGTACATTTTTTGCATAACTTTTGGGTGGTCCAGTTTTTGCTTCCTTTTCTCTGTTAGTTGAAAAAATATATCACCTTCTTATTTAATTTATGAGGAGTTATGTATACAAAATGATTCATTATTGTGTTACATTGTTGATTTGGTGAAACTAGGTGTTATAATGATATAATTAACTTAGGTGTTGACTGGTGAACTGAAATGTCGACTGTGGACTTGATGTACCGAGATGATGACTACTGGTCAAGGAGTAAACCTTGCCGGCAAGTAGTTATCGCCGCCCGATATTTGGACATTTTTGTGAAAAATCATTATTAAAAATATTCAAAACAAAACTTGTTAAGAAAAGGAGATAAGATAATCTTTCCAATGTACTATTAATGGACGAGTTTAGTGGACAAATAAACAGTAGCTCAGCAAATTGGTGAAAATTGTTTCTGTGAAAAAAGTGGCGAGATCTACTCTCTGACCAATTGTGATAGTAGACTGAGGTTTTAGTGATCCAAGGCCTTGAGTGGTAAACCTAGATGCTGCGTGGTGACATGTAAGGATTCGAGGGCTTGCTACCTTCGCTGTAAATATTCTCTTCAAATTTTGGATGAATAATGATAAATATGTACATTGTTTTGGATTTTATCTAAGAAATAAATCACTGGAACTCCACTACATTATTGTTTTACCACGGATTGGTCATTTATGTCGTATTGTTTTACCCCGAGTCATAATGTCCAGCCCGTGGTAAAACATAAATACAATATAGCTTCAGTGATTTGTTTAGATTCTAATAGGAAAAGATTCTTCATATTTCTGGAAAGACGCTACCTATGTGTTGCATGAAATGTTGGTCATGTGTTTATCACTTTTTACCATGGCCGTGGTCTAAAGAGCTTTGAAGCACTTCATATTAGAATCTAATTTCGATAAATGGATGATCTTACCTTCTGAGCTGATTAATGTGTCCTCTAAATGTAGATATGGTGCTGTAAGGAAGCACCTTGAAGGTGATTGTCCCATCATTTTTTCACTCCCTGGTTATCCGTTTAATAATGTTAGTTTTTGCATTTATAATTGATTGCTGTTGTTGATGCCAGATTTTGTCAACAATAGAATCAGTCAATAGATTCGATTTCAGATTTAAGATTTGCTTTTACTCTAAACTAGGATCGAATATTACTATGCAAATATATATATTCAAATATTAGGTTCAGATGACCCAAAAATTGGCAACAAGCTACGTACTTGATTGTTTTTTGCTGTTTTTTTTTAATCGTAAAAAGAACGTTAGCTAAAGTATAATTTTGGGTTTCTAAATTATCTACAAAACATAAAAAGTTTTATTTTTGGTTTTAGTGGCTTTAATTTAAGCTTTGATTTAACTGATTTATAATCTGCAGCTAAAATGGCATGATATCCTACATCTTTTATCCATTTGATGGAATAAATACTGTGCGATTAAAATCTTGACGCATTCTGTGTTTAAAGTTGTTATCGGCTTAATGAGACCATTCAGGTGAACGTTGGCAGAGGGAATAAGAGTTATAGAAAATTTTAACAGAGAACTAAAAAGTCTGAAAAGATATATTTGGTTGTATTGAAGTAAAACTGCACGAATGTGAAAAAAAAAAACGTTTTCAAATTTATATGATTCGGTGAAACGTAAATGCATGACCAATTATTGATTGTGAAGAAGGAAAAGACCAATTATAAAAACTATTCTGCTTAAGGTGTTTTGTGACCAATCATTGTTATCTCGAAAAAAAAAATCTGTCTTCCTGTTGCAACTTTGCCAGCGTTCAAAATCCTGAATATCAGATCTATATTCCGTTAATATGTTTACTAAAATTACAATCAAGTCATACAGAATCTATTGAATACAAACACTAATCTGAATAGCTAGTGCAATAAATCACAATAAATTACAACTTTTAACACACAATTAGTTTCTTTTTTCTTAACTTACTTTTTTGCAAAGATAATGTTTGTGGCCCTTCAATTATTAAATATTCTTCTGTTTATACAAAGCTAAGGAACTGACAGAACAATTTTTGAGAAAACAAAAAGATTGTCAAATAAATTAGTATTTTGAACGTGAAAGCACACGAGAAGCTGCATGAAAATAAAACATTTGTACACGACAGTTGCATTTAATTTAAAAAAATTAAATTCCTGAATTTAAAATAAAATCGGGTGAGCCAGAACTACAGAAAATACAGGGAAAGATATTTCATCCTATCATCTTACACCCTTTTTAATCGGACAAGACTGTTAACAATTTAAAGCAAACAACAAAAGTTTGCCATGTGTTACTGAGTCTAGCAACAACAATTTCATTGCTTATTTTATGGGATTGTTATATTTGTTTATTTTTTCTCATTATTTAACTAGATTTATGAAAAATAAAATGTTTACCACGTAATTCTTCATCTGTAACATCTTGAAAGTCTGTAGTGTGTTGTCTACTTTCTTTTGTAAAGGGTAGTTCATGTTCTTTTCTTGATCTCCTAAGTCTGCTTGAAGCACTTGTTACAGTTCTTCGTCCATGTAGATTAGCTGTTATTGGAGTCTACAGCCACAATAGAGAAACATTGAAATAGTAAGGGATTATGGTTTGCTGATAGTAATTATGGTTATTTGAGGTACTATAAGTAAGCGAAAATCTGGAACAATCTTTTGGTCAGGATTGTCAATTTTAAAACAAAAAACAACTTGTTCACCTCCAACCTATCATTTGGATTATTTTTTAATACTTTTTCTCTGTCAATTCCAGAACCCTGCTGTCTAAGTCTGCAAAATTGTGACTTTCTCCATTTTAGATGAAAAGGAAATGAAAAGCGAGGATGTTTTTTGTCATTTACTTTTTCCTATTTACAAAAAGAATAAAATGCCGCCCAGGTTAAACAAAAGAAACTTGTTACAATGTACAAATAAACTAAATATTAATCAAATGTTAATTTGCTGAAGATTGGTTGACAAGCAAAGTTAGAAATTCTCGCTGAGGCACAATCAAGATTTCAAAGATCTCAGTAAGGGAGTTGCGCATGATTTTTTTAGGCTTGGCTGAAATTTTAAAAGGCAGGACAAGAGTTTTGGTGAAAATAGAATGCAATATGAGTAACAGTGCAAATTATAAGGCCGGGTGATTTTTTTAAGTCCAAGGTAAGATCTTAAAACATCCAGAACCTAAAACACCGAAAAAAAAATAAAAATCAGGTAAGCCATAACTACCGAAAAAATACAGGGCAAAATATTTCATCTATCTTCTGACCCCTCCTTAATCCCGCCGCCTAAATATCAAATAGAAGCTCCCTAACGTGTTGGCTTGGAGGAATACCATTTCACCCTACTGAAAACTAAAACTGTTGTTAACAAGCCAGTTTCATATTAATGCAAAATCGAACAATACTTACATCATTTTTTTCAGACATTTCAAGAAAAAAATAAACTATAAACAAGTCTTTCAGTTTCTTTCCTTCGTGTTTTGTTTGTTTATCATTATGTCGTTTTAACAAAGTTATTCATTGTCAAAACAATCAAATAGAAAACAATAGAGATTTATCGGTGCATTCGATCATAACGACTTTCAACTTTTATATTCAGATATATCTTACATGATCAGGTAAATGGTTGTTTAACACCCTATCACATAAGTTCGTTAAATTGGTAAATACTTAATGATGTAATCCTCTGTAGAATAAAGGAATATAGATACGAGTCAGAAAATTGTATTTTAAACATGTTTTCATGATTACATTGAGTGACAAATTTGTTGGCATTAGATGTGCAGTTTTTTTTTTTTTTTTTTTTGCGTTATTTGGACAAAAATCGTTTAATGATGTATTATATTCAAGAACGAAAAATGTTCTTTCTTTGGGCTTATGAAAAAACAAATAGAACAAGCAATGATCACACAAACGAATGATCCACTGTAAGAGTTCGAAGAAAAGATAATTAATATTCATGGGCTTGACCCCTCTATCAAATATGCAGTCGGGCTAGTTTATATACTAATCAGGCTGCATATTTCGCAAAGTGTACTTCGATCGCAATGTTAAAATGGATAGAATGATTTCTGATTCATAAACAGTTTTCTTTTTCTTTCGTTTTTGTTTTGTATTTTTTATTGTGTATAACACATTTATAGTATGCCTCAAATGATATATATATAATATTGTAATTAATGGGATTATCTACAATAGTTTCCTGGACGATATCCGATAATGAATTAGTATGAATGCTATTAACTTATTAGAAAAGAAGCAACGTGCCATGTTGTGGTAGGTACTTGTTCTACATGGCAATGCTGCTTGTTGGAAATGGACGTTATACCCTGCACGTACAGACTAAAAGTAGCTGCACCTACCTTTAGTATAATACGCCTTTGTCTAGCTGCTCCATGAGTACTAGGTCTAATCAGTGAACTAAACCGGGATACATGTTTCCTTTCACCTTGTTCCATGGTGAATCATTTAATATGAACAACTTAATACGGCTATATTTTATCAAGTATTGATTTTAAGATGGCCCTTGTTGGTTTCTTTTATCACTGATGACATTGTCAAAATTGTTCATAATTTATCAATGATCTTTGTTTTCTTAAAGATTAAAGAAAATTGTAGGCTATTATGATAGTTTGTAAAGATAGTCGTGTCGTATCCAACCACACACAATATTCCACGGATAGCCGGTCTATTTATGCTTTATCTAAAAAATTTTCCTAATATAATGACGGAATTATTGTTATACACTCAGTTAATTAATTTGCCAAATGAAGCTATCATATAATTTTCCTTTTTTATATAACTGACTGATCGTGTAGTACTACTCTCAGAGCAATGCATTTGTCGATCTTTTTGGGTGTAGTCTTGTAAAAACGGATAAAAAACAACTGGAAAAGTACCATTCTGTTAAACGGTGCTCCTCTTGTACCACTGAATGTTTTTTAATTTATTTTTCACGAAAACTTTATCACATATTCTCTATTTCAGAGTTTATCTGAATGTTTTAAGAAATTTCCATAGCAAAACACCTTTGAAAAGATCTTGACTCAGAGTGTGTTAAAGATGTACAGTCTTCAATCTTGAAAAGTTTAAGATTTTTAAGTTATTAAAGTTATTAAATTCGAAATAGTTTTAAAATGTAAATTGCTTGTTTTACATTAACATTAGGTTTATTAGGTTTTAGCTGTTTATGTCAAATGTGATTCGAATTTTCCCAGCTTGTTTATATATGTTTTTATTTTTGTGCAAAATGACCAAGATTTGGTTAATATGGCAATAGAGACCAAATACCAAGTGATACCATATTGTTATTTGGATCTTCATATTTGGTGGTCTAGGGCGCTGGACTTTGTGGCGGTGTTGCCATAGATGTCACAGCGGTACGAGTTCGAGTCCAGCGGAGGGAATGACAAAAATTTGCTTCTCAGACGATGAACATGAAATGGATAATAAAATGAACATGAAATGATGATGAAATGAAAAAAAAGAGATGGGACACAAGGATAATAGGGTCGACAAATTTTTATTGCCACTAGAAAAAGGGAGGGATGGGTAAGCCTGTGGCGGAGCGCAAAGATTCCTACTCCTATCGAATACCACAGCAGGGTTCTTTAACGTGCGAAGAACGCGACATCGTTCCCCAACACGGTGCACCACTATGGTTTGTGGTCAGGTTTTCTGTATTATAGCCTGACAGCCCCAGCATGCAACACGCCAAGGATACCCCATTCCACCACCTGGGGCACACATCCCAGTTGCTCTGTGGGCAGAGCGCCTAGCCCCCGGCTAGGTTTCTGAGCACTATTTAGTCGCCTTTTACGACAATCTTATCGCTGCTGCAGGCCTATTCTTTTAACACCCAGACCTGCACGGGGCCCCGGCAAGACAAGGCAATCTAAATTTACATACTTTTTGGTTCGGCATAAACTTTTTGGCATTCATGGTCCATTTTCAAATTTCATTTTTCACAATTTACTATTTAATTTCTAACATTTCAGCTATTCGTAATTTACTAGTATATTACCTCCCCTATTATTTCTTTTCTTCTTTTGTTAAAAATACAATTTAAATAAATAGCAAAATTATTTATAGCCCATCAAATTGCGCCGTCGGTGCGAGACCCAACAGGGTAGTCAAGGACGTTAAATAACCCCTTGGTTAGTTAATACTATGAAGTCATACTCATATCTTGACCAATTATTAATAGAGATCGGTGGAAAGGGAAAACTCGTGACTAAACTAGTACGTCAAATGCGATGACTTCTCGTTTCGTATGGTCAACTTTCCTATATGTGACGACATCCATTCAGTATCTGCGTAGGAAGTTAATACGTTGTGCCAAAGCTTTACAATTTTTACCGCATGGGAATTCTTACAGGAAGGCTTCTAGGACATTTTAAGGATGAAAATGACACGCCGAGTCCAAATTTCGAATACACAAAAATGCAATATCATTTCCAAAATGCACCTTTTACATATGTAATATATAAAAGATTAATCAAGGGAACCAATATTCTAGCGGAAATCCAGGGACAAAGACCAGACAGGTAAAAACAGACACTCACAATAAATAACATAAAATAACTAAAATAATTTACGTACAAACAAATAGACGTAAATGAGCAGCTCGGACTCCACTCGAGCGAAACCGGAAGGGTAAGTGTCCTCTGCTTTCCCCCCGAATTGCTCATAAATAGTCAAGTCCGGCGTAGACAAAAGTGGAAGGGAAAACTATTATTGTTACGTTGAACAAATCTGTTCTCAGGGTGCAGATGGATTCACCGTAACGATCCTTGAATTCATTGTGACGACCATAACTTCTGTAGTGATGAATTCAATCTTGTAACAACATAACCTGTTCAACTTCCAGAAGCCTATGTAATTGTAAAAAGTCTAGCGCGGTACAAAATGTCTGCGTGCATTTACGCTCCCCCAGGACTAATAAAACGGCAAGGAAGCTTTGGCATAACGTATAAATTACCGACTTATTTAAACTATATAAGAATTCTAGAAGATTATTTGGCGACAAGTAACTAATTCTGGGGTACATACATTCGTATATCTGGAGGATCATGCATGATACCGAAAGAATTTTATAATCTAATCCTGCATATTATATGTGGGCTTTAAGTGCTGTAATTATAGGAACGAGCTACGTTTGGTACGAGTTGAAAGTCGTGTAAATAAGCAAAATATTATTTCCGGTTCTTTGAACCGTCTGCAAATTTGCCGAATATGGGGAGGTATTTGGCAAAAGTCATTGAAAAATCGGACAAGTACATCCCATTATTGTTGAAAGTAGTGATAATAATTTTCTGTATGTGTACATTCATTCCCGTTGGATCTGTAAGGCGGTATTTTCACGGAGAATGTGTGTTGTATGCAAAACCATCCATGAAAGCTGTAACCATGCCTAACAATCAGACAACCCTGAAGGTTGACGTTCGTTCTTCTGAGTGGGGTGGACAAAGCACGTGTTATTATGCCATTTACTCGCCAGTTGTTGCTTCTATTTTCACTTTCATCAGCTTATGGTTTTTAGTTCAGTTTAAACTGTCAATGAACGAAGAACGTCCTGAAGGGTAAATACAATTAGCAGTGTATCTTTGTTTGGTCATCTGTCCTTTCCTCTTTATGGTGAGGACCTCAGTCTCTTTTTAAAACTTTCTAGGGAGGGTGCAGCAACAGTAGATTTAGGAAGCAAGTTCCACAAATTCACAACTCAGTTGGAAGAAAAAGTTTTTCTAATGTTTGTTCTAGACCACCCAGTATTAATATTTTATATTTACAGGGGCTAGTCACATCTTCCCATATGATATTTAATTATCAGTTACGTGTTTGTAATTTATTAAAGGCAGTGTCTGGTTGTGCATCCATTCATGGATAGGGAGCCTTTTCAGGCTAATCGTCCACACATCCGTTTTGCATCAATAATGGAATCGTGACAGAAACACCTCGTTTACAGAAGAAATTGTAAGAAATTCATTTTGTGTGTTAATATTGACTTTGTTCATTGTAAATTTAGAGATCTCATACGAAATTGGTTTTATTGCATATCAAATACACATTTATATTCAGTTGTAAGAAAAGTGTGAGCACTAACCAGGGACATTGCTCATCTCAGAAAGAAGGCTGGACAGAGTTTCAGTATCTTATAGTCGAATTTTAGGCCTGGCAAAATTGTGCAAATCTTTCATTGTAACAACTTCGCCAGTGGAACTGGCTAGTACACACTACCATTTTCTTGTTAGCCTTTAATTTAAAATAAACAACAGGAGAATGTACAAAATTTTATTCATTAGAAAACTGTTCAGTCAACACAGTCTGCATAGTAATTAATCAATATTTCCCTCACGATTCAGTATATTACGGAAGAAAACCAGATGTGTGGAAGATTAGCCTGAGGAGGCTCCCAGTCCACGAAGGTGTGGACAAGTAGCCACTGCCTTAATTAAACACTGATGTATTTGGTACTAGAGTAGGTGAGCACTGTAGGAAAAAAATGAAATTAAAATATACAAAAATAATAGCCTATTGAAAAATAAAATACAGGTTAATGAACAAATAAAGAAATAAATTAAATGCAGAGTGAATCGAATCTGCGTGTCTTATCCATGTCATTACACAGAGGGGATTGAATATCTTTCATCTGCTTCGATACTGAGAAGGGTGTCCATATCCAAGTTTAAAGATCCTGTTTTGGAATATATGAAATCATTCCTCAGTTTTTCTCTTCCATGTCCTAATTATCACATTGACAAGTAGTGCGTTAATGTTCCAATGTCTCCACAAGTGCATGCGTTATCCTCAACATGTCTATTAATCATGTGTTGATATCCTTTTAGCTTTGGGTAAAAGATCCTGATCTGAGTCCATTTAACAAAATAAAATGGTTCTTGGATGGTCATACTTCCTCTTGTATTTGATCTGAGGGTGATAATTATTGTATTTCCTCCCGATTTCACTCATGTCCCATTGCTTCTGCCATTTGATTTTTACTGATGTCCTAGCACCATGAATTATCTTTTGCTTGGTTATAACTGATGATGTTAAGGCATCTATTTTCTGCATCTTTGTCAGCTGCTTTTGCTAGTTGATCTGCCCCTCATTGTCTTGGATGTCTGCATAGCCTGAAGCCCAGTTAACATTTATTACAATTCCTTTATCCTCCAATTTCTTTTTATTAACTTGTTATTTTCTGGATTGGTCAAGATGTTTTTCTACAAGTACGCTACAAAGGGGCAATGAGGTTGGGAAGGCAAGGGGCTATGGGCCATTTGCCCTTTCTGGCTGAAAATGACCCCTTCATATACAAGGAAACTACATGGTTTCTTAACAAAGGCCCCTTCACATAGTAAATATCTTTGAAAAATCCTGAAAATGACCCTTTCTCAAAATTCCCTTCCCAACTAGTGGTCAACTTCTTTATGAGGATGAAAGCTGAGTTTCTGAATTGGTCCTTTGAAGAATTTACTTATTTTAAGATATAAAATTAACTAATTAGTAATGAGAAATGTTCTCAAAACTTCAAAATTTAAATGTTTTAGGCAGTGAATAACTTTTATTATCTACATGAATTGGCCCGTGATGGCATAGTACGTTATATATATTAAAATAAAAACACCACATACATTGAGCTAATATTTTAAGCATATAACAAAGATCTACAATGACTGATTTACCACATAGTACAATATGCATATGCATGTAGTATGAAGTTGTGGGATGTCAGGTACAACAGAGATGAGGCAGGAAAAAAAAAGTGTTCCAACCGCAGCTTGCTATATACATGTACTTACGTGTATATTCAGTTATAAAAATAACCCTAATGAACATGCTATTTTAGACTTGTAAAGGGCTTCATTTATTTGGGGTTAAAACCCCGGTTTCACATATCAAAACTTTGTCATATACATGTATGAATAAGGGAACATGAGGACCAATTTCTTATCTGTTACTCCTCCTACAGTGTACCACTGAACTGAATTGAATGAAATTTTCACAGAATTACTATTACATAATCCCATTTTGCAACTCTTATTGTGGATTTTGATGCCAATTTTAAGATATGGGCCAAGTTTAAATTAAAAATCCTTGTTTTAAAAAAAATTATAATGCTTTCAATCTCTTCACATTGAGCATGCATGAAATGTGGCCTATTACAGGAACACATTTAAGGGGAGCAACATATATATATATATATATCAAATTTATGAATTTTATATTTAGAAATAAGACTGCCAAATTAAATATAGTGTATTGAAGTCTCGTCATTGTCTTTAGTTTGTTATATGGAGATACATTTTATGTGTCTAGAGGAGCAGTGTTCTTTGATATTCTAGGAACTCTTGAGCAAAGTGTTCCTATCTGAAATTGGTTAAACTTTAAAATGCTATTAGTAAAAACTCTTTTTTTTCCCTTCCAGACATGAATTTGCAGAGATTTTGATCGGGGGCATCTTCAACATAGTGTTAATCATAGTTCTTTTTGTGAACAGTTGTGTTTTATCTGCTGGAACTTCAACCCTCTGTAACAATATAGAAAGATCACTAAGGGACAGGTAAACTTTTTATGTTATAGGTTTAATCATTTTTATTCTGTTTTATCTTTATACACTATATATATCATTTCATTACTTGAAGGACAAACATTGGCTCATTTTCTTACTGTTTTATCTCACTTGCTCACTTGGACCACTTTGAATCCATTGTTTTCGTTAACATTTCCTAAAAAAGATCTCTTCTGAAATCATCGATTCTGATGATACTTAGCCACTATCATCTCACCAAGAAAGGAGAAAAATAATCCTTATGATAAGGCCTTTACAAATCACTAGTATTGATAGGATGGACCTCTCTAAATGAAAACATGATTATGCATGATCAGACGATAAGGCTACCGGATTTCAAATTTCTCCAGGTGAGCAATTAAGGCTTTTTTATAGCCACTAATTTATCACTAAATGTTAAAAATCTTAGAGCTGTTTCAATTTAGCCAAATTAAATAGTAATGTAAAATTGTGTTTCTTTAAACTGTACATTTGCTCATGGTTCAATGTGTAAATGTATTTTTCCTCTACGCAACAGTAGTCAGATTCCCTGTTGCCATATAGAAACTAAGCAAAACTTTTAAGTTATGTATTTTTTTAAGAATTGCTACTTCATGAAACTGTTACCCAGCAGCAGTTGGACATATTTTAGTCATCACCTACTGTAGGAGTTAATTTAAAACAATCATCTTTTAAAATGATATTGTTAAAAAAAACTTAAATAAAATCTTATCCATGTTTATGAATCCAGCATAAGTACTATTTGATTTTGAACGATCCCCCCTTGTATAAATATATATTGATTTTTGTGTCATAGAGTAAAGTCATGTAAAAGTTTATGATATCTATTATATATTTATGTTATTAGCTTATTATAAATGAGTAAGTATGCTGAAGCACTAACTGTATGTAGATATATCAGCTTTACTATGAATTAAGATCTATTTTTATTTACTGGCATGTCTCCAAAATTTTCCTTTATTAATTCCTGGGATAAAACATAATGTGTCTGGCTTATTTGTAGCTGCAGAAAGGTTTTAAAATGTGCTCATTACTTAAATAACAGTAATCAGATAGTTAAATTAAGTTTTATTTTAACTTCATTTCTATCATTATTGTATCAATATTTGTAAGTGAGAAATTCTTTATTGTCTTGCTAACTGTTATTTTATGGACATATTTCTTAAGTTTTTATATCGCACTAAAGTTTCAAGGTATTATGTGATACTGTTAAAAAATTTGTGTGTCCATCAGTCCATTTGCTTATCCCAAACCGTTACCAGATAACTTGAGTGTCAGAAGGATAATCCAAAATGTAGTTTTTGAATTAGGCCATTTTTAACATTTTCCCATTTGTAACTATTTAATATATAGCAGGTATCAATTTATGTTCCATTAATGCCCCTATCTTTTTTTTTATTTTGCTTTAGCCAATTACAGCTTATTTTGTATATTAGATACTGCTTCTAACTGTTTGACAACCTTACTCTACATGTATTTCCATTGTACATGTAATTGTGCACCCTAACTGATGGATAGGAGATGAGATACAAAAATAAATTTAAAAAATGTCAGAGAAGCCTTCATACTAAAGTATCTTCCCAACGTTTTAAAAAAAGATCAAGTAATGCCAACAAGGTATTTCTTTTTTTTTTTCAAGGAGCTCTTTCTTTTTTAATAAGCCTATTTAAGTGTTTAGGCCAAAATAAGTCTTGTTTCCTGCTACCAGCAAGGACAAAATATGGTAGATAGGTAGGGAAATTATTTTATTTTTCAAAAACTTCTTTTATGGAGTCAATGGGAAAACAATCTAGACTTTCACTCGTACAATGTGAACATAACTTTTTGTAGGTTTAAACTTATCTGGACCTGCTATTTCAGTTAATTGCTTGTAGTCCTTTGTGTTTTGTGTTTACTTTATTTCTGTTTTAACAAGGGACTCAGATTTTTTTAACTGATTTTTAGGTGTGTCTAATAGTGTTACATTTTTTCCACAGTGCCAGATTTTAAAGAGGGTTGTAATCATGCCAAAGTACTCTAACCCGCTGCATTTTTTGCACCTATCCCAATTCAGGAATTTCAGGCCTCTGTATGTATTGTTTCATTTTTACTTTCAGTGTACTTTTATGTTGCTGTATTAAATAGGGGCAATTATTTCACAGTACCTGTGTATGATATTGTTTTGGGGCCAAATGCAGCCTACCCTGTGGTGTGAGGATTTCCTCATTGTTCATGGAAGACCCATAGGTAGCCTTCAGCTGGCAATTTCATTTTTGCGGGTTTGTTGTCTCTTTGACATATTCACCACATCCATTCTCATTTTATATTAAAGCAGTGCTACAGCCAAAATGGGCATAAAATGTTTAGGGTAGGCACAAAAAACTAAGGTAGGTAAAATAGCAGGAAACAGACATTTTTTTTTTGGGCCTTAGAGTGATTTACCGGTAGTCATGATTATCATCTCTGCCTTTTAATTAAGCTGTCCTCCTTTGTCAGCCCTGTCCATATTTGGTTTTTTCCCACATAGGTTTAGTTAACCATTATGGATTTAAGTGAACCTGCATATAGGGAAGCTGAATTGACAAGATCGATTGTGAGGTCAAATATCAGAGTCAATTGTTCCTAAGAAGAGGACTTTTACATTGCTTAAGATTCTCTAACCATGCTTGAGAATTTAGCACAAATAGGAATGCAAAAAGGGGAAGTAAAATCAGTTACAAGATGTTAATGTTTATATATATTAATCCTTTACATGTACTAAATTGTGGAAAACACATTTAAATTGCTGCAAAATTTTTTCTTTGAAAGGCAGATTAATGTTCTGATTGCTACATACTTTGAAAGATTATAATTTTTGGGTATTTTTTTAAAGAGACATGTCTGTGTCCAGAATGAAACAAGAGACTATAGATACACTTACAAATGTAGTTTATATATTTGTTTCATTCCACTTATTTTTAGGCCATAATGAACCTTCATTGACTGTCATTTAAATAATTTCCTATCCTAAATAACTCTAAGTAATGGAAAAAATATGAGATATATCCAGATTAGGTATAGAGTCCATCAACCTGACAAACCCTGTACTGATGCCTGGAAATATCCTGCTTTCAATACTATTAAAGTAAAGATCATTTTACCCCTAGTGTCAGAAAAATGCATGACTACTTGCAGTACTTGCAATGTCTTCATTATAGTCGCTTTGTTATCAGTTTTAGATATAGTTTCACTTATTAGAAGATTTTGGATTTATATAGGGGATGCTTTTAAATCTGCATGAATAAACAAAATAGGACTTTTGATTTCATTTTCTTATAAACATTAAGCCTATCTAAAGCATGAGGGTTTTTTTTTATTGTGTACATGTACATGATTTTTGATTTAAAAAATTGTAATTGCATGTAAATTGTGGAGAAAAAATGCCTTATTGACGTATAGGTAGCAGGTAATGTGTTTTCTGATACATTATACTATGATGAAATATTATAATTTGAATCGTTTTGAAAAACATTAATGTTAACATGATAGTGTTAAAATGCTCTTGAAAGAAGACATTATAAAAATGGTGATGAAGAAAATTTGTTCTGGACGGCCATTTTCCCTCTAATTTTTATACTTGCTTTTATTTCAACGATATTTGGTTTATATAGTAAGGTCTTCTGAGATGAATGGTGATGATTAAAATGTTGTATAGCCATTATTTATCTTCATTCTATGTTCTTTCTCAGTAAATATACAGCAGGCTAATGCCCCCCACTCAGTGAGATAACAGGGCATAGGGGCTCTTGTTTGAATTTTTTCCAGAAGTTCTAAAAACACTTTGAAGGCATTTCCATCATTTTACAATGCCTTAGTTACTCTGTTGAACCTACAGCATTTATTGATATATGCTCTTTTTTTGTTGGTCAAACATGGTAACAAAGTAGTTAGTGGCTTTACTTACTGAGTTAATGGGGCATGTTTAGGCTCTTTGAGAGCTTCTCATCAATTCTGTAAACAAACAACATATATTGCAAAAGATACAATGTAATAAAAAGGGAATGCCAATTAAGTTGAATTACTATATGCCTTACAAGTAGAATGGCACCATTATATAAGAAAATGCTTTCCCAGTGCATTGGTTTCAAACAATGTTAATGTCTCATAACAATGATTAAATAGTTTTCTATCATGATTTGAACTTGAACATTTCAGTAAAGTACAAGTGTACATTTTAACTGAAAAGTTTTCTAGACACATATTTTTTAAACTTTTGAATTGAACAAGCACTTTAAAAATGTTTGCAGTGCATATTAAAGGTACATAAGCAAGGAATATTCTTTACTTTTTAAATGGCATTGATATGTACATGCATGCTTTTCTGAAAGAGTAATCAAGGAAATCAAGATTTTATTGGAAATCAAAAGAATGTAATCTAGGAACAAAGACCAGATATAGAAAACAGATACGCACAACAAAGAACACAACCAAAATAATACATTGTAACATACAAAGTAACAAAAGTAAATGAGCAACTCAGACTTCACTAAAACCTGGGAATGTGCATCAGGTGTACTGGTAGGGTAAGCTTCCTCTGCTTTTCTAGAACACCCACCAAGTTGCTCACAAAAAGTTAAGTCCAGGGTAGACGAAAGAGGAAAGGAATCAAGACATGAGAGGTTTATTGATGAAAATTTCGAAAGGAGCAGACATCAAGATATTATTAGAATAATTAGAATCCACACTGACTGTGGCAAGACTTAAAGAAGTTGGATCTGTGGAATAGTAGTACATTTTCCTTTCTCTTTGAATTTTTTTAAGTGAAGATTTAAAACAACAAAAAATAAAAAGAATATTGTAGTCATAGTTGGAACATTGGAAATGTTTCCATGGGATGATTTGTAATTTCAGATTCCTGTAGTTTTCATTGTCTTTCAAGACCAAATGTGATTTTAAGTCTTATGCACTGTTTTAAAAAGCTGGAGCATTTTGAACAGATCCTGTTGAGTTTTTGGCCAAACTGCCAGTGTTGATCAAAAGTGTTTATTACATCGTCTGGATTGAGACAAAATTGAGATCATTGAATCATTGTTTCTAAATGTGCATGGTCATCATCGTCATGGTCTTCAGACTAAATCTTATATGATATATCTGATAGCTGTATATATATTAATGTTTTACACTTTTGTATTTACATATAATTGTAGATTTGAATGTGAAGAAACACAAGACATGATTTGGTCAATTTATATAGACACTGAAAAACATCCATTCTACAAATACTTACAACTTGGACAGGTACTTGTATATAAAATTCTGTTTCAGTATGGTGAATCCATATTAATATACCCAGTCAGATGTGGATCCAAGGTAGTGCATGCCAAGAGTAAGTTCCCCTAAAATTGGGGTAAAAAGTTATTTTTTGCATGAATTCTTGATTTTTCTCAAATTCTGCCCCCAAATTTTGGCTTGCCTTTGAATTCTATTAAGCTATCAACACCTCCCACCCCCAGACCTGAAACTTGATTTTCCTTTACTGTTATTTACCCAATGACTTAAAAAAGTTTTGTAAAAATAAGAAGAAAATGTTCATGTCCACTGTTTGTTATACCTAATGATATACATTTAATTACCCAAAGAAAAAAACTGTGATTTTTGCGGGGCTTTGGCTTTTACTGTAAAACTTTAATAGGTAGAAAGGAACTTTCAGTTGATTAATTGATCCCTTTGCAAAGCCTACAAAAATGTATAGCTTGAAAACCATATTGGATAAAAAGAAACTTTCAAATGATGAAATGATTCTTATGACAAAAGTATGATAGGGCCCAAGTTAAATAGTCTCTACAAAATTATGATCACAAGGTTCCATACCAAAGGCCTGAATGGGATTCGATATATATTGGTTATGCTGACGATAACCCTTAAAAAAGGGCAAAAAAGGAGCATTTATCTGGTTTCTGAACAGGATAGCTTTGACAAAGTTGCATATCATAAAAGAATGTTTTGATTGATTTAAAGAGTTATTGTCCTGATTAAAACCCCACAAGGGAACAGAAATTTATATTTTCTTTAAATTGCTTATTTTATTTGTCTAATTTGAATTTTAAAGTATTCTAATAAGAAAATTTGTGTTTGTTTATTTGTTTGTTTGTTCGTTTTTTTTAATTATATCACAATCTAAATGTATCAAGCTGAAATTTTGTGTCTATAATTGTCAAAAATGTTCTGCATCTGACCTCTTTAGTCTTATGAAACTAAGCCCAGCTAAAAATTGTATTTATAGAAATGGAAATAGAAATATTTCATTAGCTAATTATGAACCTGTACAATACAACAAACAGAACATCAGAAACAGATGACATTGTATGTACAGCTCAAACATGGTCAGATTTAATACCATATCTATGACTTTCAGCTATGTTGGATGTCCACTTCCAGTTTACTGGATGCCTATAACACCTTTAAATGCACTAAGTATGTTGTATAATTTTTCATTGGCTAAAAATGTGGGAACTATTTGTGGGAATAATTTCAAATTTGGTATGCAGCCCCATTTATACCATGCTTGAAAGTTAATTCTCTATCTCTCTCTCTCACACACACACACACACACAAGGATAAGTGATAAATGACACAAAAACAAATGACTTTCTGTTCAATTTTAGGCAAGTAGTTGGATCACTGTGCTGGTACTGTTTGTACAGATTCTTTATACAATTAAGAAAGGTGTACAACTTTTGCCTTACTCAGACTGTAGTGATGAAGAAGAAATGTCTGATTCTGATGAGGACATAGTTGGGTCTTATAAAGTCCATAAACTATGTGTAGAGACTGGTTCTGTTCGATTTCATCAGAAATCTAGAAAACAGTCAAAAAGAAGTGATGAAATATTTCTTTTATGATCATATATTATTATGTCCCTGCAACTAAAAATTGGGGGTGTATTGATTAACCCCTCTTTGTCTGTTTGTCTCACTATTTTTCACATGATAACTTAAAAATGCATACACTAATGAAACTGAGTTATTGAATATTATTTATAAAAAGGGGGTGTTTTCAAGTTATGGCACAATAATTCAAAAATGCCTCCACCAATTATGTAATAATGAGAAAGTTTACCTATGTCAACAGTGCTAAGCTCTCTTTATTTATTTTTTTTTTATTCCAATTTTTTTATTGAAAAAACAAATGAAGTTATCTGTGCAATATGTTAGAATTTTCTTGATGATATTTTATCCTAACCAATCCTACTTTTTAATTTCAAGACTTTTAAGAATATTTTTATCTATATGCGTTCTTCTTGTGTATGTGCAAATTTTTATGGAGAATTGTTAGAAAAGTTGCTTAATAATTTTTATGTTGCTTAAGCATAAAATCTTTCATTTGTGGGGACAATACTATGGAGTATGGGGCATTTAATGTATAGTTTTTAACTTTTGTAACACCTCAATACAATGTAAAATATCTCATTATCATAATTACAAAGAGTGTTCTGTTATAATATATTGTTATAATCCTACAACTTGTATTTTGATTTTTACATTATTAGGATTTTTTTTATACCTCGTGAATTAAATCTATGTACAAAGATACAACATAGCAGTATTAAAGGAAATATGTTTTACAGAATATTTATTAAATGCAATACATGTTAACATAAACTGCTTTTGTTTGTTTCATGGCAAAGGTTAGTTTCATTATGGTGTATAATATACTGTTGTCATTTATGTATGGCCATGGATAATAAAATGCAAAAAAATCATTAAAATGGCATTTTAGTCGAATTTTTGATAAATTTATGGATCTAACTCATGAACTCAAGCCTCTGTGGAATGAAGGGTCAGAATTAAGTTCTTTTTTTGGTATGTTAGGGCAATTACCAAAAATAAAAATTCAGAGCTGTATCAAGCTTGAATGGTATGTCCATACTTGCCTCAACTGGTCATTGTTTGATATTTGCTTTTGGCCATTTTTCATGGTTTGGCAATTATGTTGTCTCTTTGAAACCTTTCCCATTTCCAGTTTCATTTCTAATAGAAATAAAGGTATAAATATGACTATGCAACCACAGGGGCTCACTCCCAGTATCAAATATGCAGCCCGTCTAGTATAGAACTTGTGTTATACTAGTCGGGCTGGATATTTGATACTGGGAGCAAGCCCCTGCGATACAACAAAATAAACCATAATCAGGCGCGTAGCTGAGGCCAAATTGAAGTGTAGGACAAATTACAGCAGGGGGTCTGGGTGGCAAAGCCCCCCCCCCCAAGGTACAGGGAGATAGCGTTTCAGAGCATCATCCTCTCCTGGATGTATTTTATCACCCACAAAAAAGAAAAAAAAATGGCAAAATTAAGTGCAGGCAAAAGATTTTTTGCCTAACGGCAGCTACGTGCCTGATAATGTGTCACCATGTCCGACATTTCGCTATTTTGTGACGGTTACAATACTACATTTATGTAACCAGACAGTTCTAACCGTTAACATGTCCTACTAACTAAAGCTATTTTGAACACTCAAGTGTCAGTTAGGCAGTGGGTGAAACATGGTATGAAAAAAACTGGTCAATTTGATAGTATAATTTGACTATAAACACCATCAGAATCAAGGAAAAGACAATTTTCCGTATCATGTTGGTGCATTGAGTAATAATTTCCTTGAAATGCACTGAAAATGAACATTTCAAGGGCAGAAACCTCATTTCTCTAACATTCTATTGAAAAATTTCTGACCAAAGCCAGTGATGCAGAGATCAAATAATGGTCTTTTCAAATGGAGAAAGTATCCTTGAGTGACATTACAAGGTCAGATCAGTGGGGTTTTGACATGCATGTTTCTGATTTTTTTCCCATTTTGCCTGATTCTTACAAACACTTGCACTTAAGTTGTAGTCCAAAAGATTACTTTTTAGGCAGTGTCTCTGCGTACACAACTGGTGTACTCAAGAGCCTCAGTGGCTCCACGTACACTACTAAAATACTGCAATTTCATTGGTCAAGGACACTTTGTCATATAATGTGGCGATTTTATCAATTAACTGGGTAATCGTAATTTAGGTTACAGACCACCAATTCAACCAATGAGCATTTGGAACGTACGCAAAAATAGTCCTACGCAGAAATTACCCCTGTTCCTCATAGTGCTGTGAAAAAAGTTCTCATCTTATTTAAAAAAATTTAAACGGTTTCTGAAAGGAAAAACATTTCTGTACATTTTATAGGTGCATTTTGCTTCTTGTGATGTGAAGCCTAATCTCCGTAATGATTTTTAAGTATACCCCTATCTTTTGAAAACACTGGGATTTCCCATGCTATTTATAGACCCTTCACTTCCGGTGACCAGTACTGCACTGCAAGTCTGCTAACCCCACATGCCATTCTGAGGATTGTGAGCTGACATATGTAGAATCATGCTGATATATAGTCCTCTGCAGGTTAAAGTTAAGGTAAAGTCCAGAGAAGCCATTGAATATTGTGAAATTAGCATAGAAGCCTATGGAAAGTGGAATTAGTGGTTTTTAGCCTTAAGCTGAAGCCATGGCAAAATGAAAAGTTTCTTGAAATAGCTTTAAACTACTTGAAGATCTTGTTAACTTTGCCATGAGAGGAATACACTACAAAAATCCTTCAAAATATGCATTTTTTTAAGTTATAGGTCCAAATTATGGAAAATTGGTCTTTTTGGCTGATTTTTATGTCCTATCTTGTAAAAAGTGTAGAAAATTTAGTAAAAATATCAAATATTAAACTTTGAGGGCTATATTTACCTAAATATGGTGGTAATAAGCACTTGAAATCAAGTTTTGTGTAGATTTGAGCAAAAATTAGGTTAGAAATGAGGAAAAACTCACTTTCATTACTGCGGTTAAGGCCATATCAGCATTCCCCTATGGCAACATGGAAAATCCATTATTGAGTACTTTTTTTGCTTTAGGTGCCCTTTACTGGTCATGTTTTAATGTGAAAACACAGTATTTACAAATTTAAAGCCAAATATATCACCTTTTGTGAAAATTTAAAGATTTAGGATTTTTGACATGTGATCAAGAAAAAGGGGGAGGCATGTCAGAAATAAATTTTTAAAAATAGACCAATTTCTCAGAAAATGATTACTTTTAAAACTATTTCTTCATTAATATTGTTAAAAAACAAGTTGTGATTGATACTTTTTATTTGAAAAGTCAGAAAAAGTTCTTTGCAAATATTTAATGCATTTAAGTATGGTAGAATATTGTCACTTTTTTGCTGGCACAACTTGGTTACCCTATATTTAAAAATCAAATATTTAAAAAAGTGCTTGTCACATTTCACTGAAACTTTGCAAATGCATTCAGTATGTGTGTAAGAAGATACCTGTATAGTTATTTATTTTTTCTAAGACAAAAAGTGACTCTTTAGGTTACAGACCACCAATTCAACCAATGAGCATTTGGAACGTAGGCAAAAATAGTCCTATGCAAAAATTACCCCTGTTCCTCATAGTGCTGTGAAAAAAGTTCTCATCTTATTTTAAAAAAATTAAACGGTTTCTGAAAGGAAAAACATTTCTGTACATTTTATAGGTGCATTTTGCTTCTTGTGATGTGAAGCCTAATCTCCATAATGATTTTTAAGTATACCCCTATCTTTTGAAAACACTGGGATTTCCCATGCTATTTATAGACCCTTCACTTCCGGTGACCAGTACTGCACTGCAAGTCTGCTAACCCCACATGCCATTCTGAGGATTGTGAGCTGACATATGTAGAATCATGCTGATATATAGTCCTCTGCAGGTTAAAGTTAAGGTAAAGTCCAGAGAAGCCATTGAATATTGTGAAATTAGCATAGAAGCCTATGGAAAGTGGAATTAGTGGTTTTTAGTCTTTAGGATCTTGTTATTATGTCTCTATTTTGAGGGTAATACACAAAATATCTGATGATTATAGTTTAATGATCGTTCGGTTTACATCGATATACACCCAAAATTGGACATTCCTTGAAACAAATATCAAGAGCTCCGGGATATGACAAAATAAATATTTGCTGCAATGTATGCCATTAATATATTTTGATCGCAGAGAATCAATTTGAAAACTGCAATAAGATTCCATTAAGGAATGTGTGTCAGAATATTGTACATTTACATGTCAGACAGAGTGGGATACGCCTGAATCCCTGAATTTCGTTAGAAAGTAGTTTTCATACTGATGTAATTTATTTTGGACACTGGGTTAGGGCCCTCATTTGTAGATCTGAGATTGATAACTCCGTTAACTTTAATTTTGTAACACAAATCCGTTAAATAAAAATAAATAATGTTGAAAATAAGCAATTCCACTTCTATATAGATACAAAAATAAATTCCATCCCCTTTTTGTCAAAACATACAAACAAAAACATATAAACAGAAAAACAAACAAAATAGAAAAAATAAACGAAATAAAACAAATAATTACCCGTCGCTATTAAATTTCACTCCTCAAAAGACATTTCTGTGAATAGTTAATTCAAGACTAGAATGAGAAAAATAAGTTTTGTGTGTTGGGGTGGGGTTGTCCCGATTTTGGGGGAACGATCTATATTCACATCCTAGAAAATGGGCGGTTAACTAACTAAAAATATAGAAACCTCAGCCCTTAATTGTCCAGAAAAGCTTAGGTTACGAAATATTTTATTAACTACTTGAAAAAGGGTCCCCTGAGTAACAGAAACTGCCAAATTTTAAACGACTTTTTCAGAACTGTTCATATATGGATTCTAGAAATTTATAGGTGAACTAACCTTTCGTGAGACTACCTAACCCCTAATGGCATAATAGTTCAACATGAAATTTTCAGGGTGTGCATATGAACCGTTCTCCCTAACATGGAATTCAAATTTGGCAAAAAAAAAACGTCATGAAGGGGACCCCCCACCTTTCAAGGTGTCATAAAAAATTTCCTGAACCCTGAATCGTCAGTAAAAGCTTTGTCGTAAGATATTTTATGACACCTTGAAGAGGGTGTTGGGGATGAGTTTTTTGCCAACTTTGAATTTCCCGTTTGGGAGAACAGTTAATATGCACAAATAACCCTGAATGGCCGATAAAAGCTTTGCTGTAAGAAATTTTTTATGACACATTGAAAAGGGGTCCCATCACGAGTTCATATGCACACCCTGGAAAAACCGGTGGCGAACTTTTTTACCAACTTCGAATTGCCAGTTTGGGAGAACGGTTCATATGCACAACCTGGAAAAACCGTTGGCGACCTTCTATTCAAATATGGTTCAGGTTATCACCCTACCAGTTAGTACACCATCAAATTTCAAGAATCGATTTATGAACTGTTCTTGCGAAGTCAGGTTTGAAATCGTCAATTTAATATGTTATGCAGGGGACTCCTTGTTAAGTACTTTTACCGACAATTAAGGGCCGAGTTCAATATATTGGTTAGTTAACCATTAAATTCTAGAATGTGCATATGGACCGTTTCTCCAAAATCTGCATCCCCAACACACTATTTTTTCATTCTAGTTACCAATTAGCTATTTGTAGAAATGCTTTTTCGAGGAGGAGTAAAAGTTAGCAGTGGTGGGTCATAATTTGTTTTTATTTCATTTGTTTTGTTTTGTTGTTGTTATTTGTTTGTTTGTGTGTTTTTACAAAAAGGGAATATAATTTATTTATGTATCTATATAGAAGGGGAAGTGTTTATTTTTAACATTATTCTGTCTTTATATAAATAAATTGAGTTGTATAATTAAAGTTGACAGTTATCAATGTCAGTTGCAGACGTTTACAAATCGGGCCCTAAACCAGGGTCCAAAATTAGTTAATCATATCACATTCAAAATTTTATTTCAAAAGTTTTCAATCTTAGTTTCAATAAAGCAATTTGAAATGCATTAGAAGTACGTGCATAAACACAATAGTGTTAAAAATTTTATTACGAAATTATCCATTGATATATAAATAATATGAAATTAAATGGCAAAGTCAGTTGTAGGTTTGTTATGTTCTATGGTTTTTAGATATTGGAGGTTGACCGCGCTTTCTTATTGTTCGCTAGCTTGAGCTTGGTCTCTACAAAGAAGAGATAATGGTAAACCATTAATCTGTGCTATCTACTTTTGGTCTCTCTACCAAGAAAGACGATTGTGATCTACCGTCTATGTACTGAAATCTTAGACTCCACAAGAATCCGTACAAACAACGCTACATAGCTGGATTTGCAAAATGTACCTCTTTCAAAACTTCTAACTTCTGTACTCACAGCTGTCAAAGGGAGTCTCCAGTCCTACCACGACATTTGTTACTCCTGTAGTGGTACTAATTCAATGTGGATCCGGCAAAATTCGAAAGATCTTCTGGCAACCCTCGATGCAAGATTTTTATCAAAATATATTAGCATTAAAAGTTATGATTTTCAACTCTTTATAGTTTATTCCCATACTCAATTAAAATCCCCACTCAAAAACATACATCGTTGTTATTCCAAAAAAGACGGTATACCTGGATACAAATATGTAGGTCTTGATAGAGATTCCTCATACTTTGTAAAAAATAATTCCAAATCTCCTTCCACGTATACCGAACTTTTCAAAATGCCGGAATTTTTAATCGACAATTTTTTCTCCAGTGTAGTGGACCCGATTTTCAACAAACAGTCGGCATTCCAATGGGAACAAATTGTGTTCCTCTACTTGCTGACCTATTCCTTCACTCTTATGAGGCGTAAATTTCATTTAAAAAGAAAATTAGTTTGCTTAAACCAAAAATTCAGATTTTGCTCTTTAATTATGGGAACAAATTTAGTATGAAACGGAACAAAATAATATGAATAGCACAGCTTGTTCCAAAATTATATACCCTGGAGAAAATACGAAATAAGACCGGCAAAATAACAACCTTATGGCTATACAAATCCTCTTTCGGTCAAAGTCGACAAATAGCCGCTAACTTACTAATTTAAATCTTGAACGGTGAATAATTTCAATAATTCAGTGAAGCGATTTCAAGTTACAAATAGTTTTTTTTCACAAGATGTATTCCATTTTATTTAGAATATCGTATCGTGTAAATTTTGTTGTTATTGTAGGAAATTTTGCGATTCTCCCGTTAAATGTTTTGACCAACTAAAAGAAAAGTATGCTGGGCGCTTTTCTAACAATAGAAACGTCAACAAAATTAGTGATTCAATTATTTTGATATCTTTAATTGCTTACAAAAATGGTAGAAATTTTCCCACATAGTATACAAGTAAAACATAGCATATCACAGGTTTACATCACAGAACTATAACATAGTTTAGTTTACATTGTATGACATCTTGCTTAATAAACAATCTGCACGTCTCCCCTTATTCTTACTGCGAGTTGGATATCTTTAGACATTATTGTCACCCTCTTAGCATGTATTGCACAGAGATTTGCATCACTAAGCAGGGAGGTCAAGTAAGTCTCAGTCGCTTCCTGCAAAATAAAAGATTTAGATACTACCATTTTTTAAATAAAAAAAAATAAAACCTCTGTGGTGCAAAAGTAATTGTAAAAGGTGATCTTCCAAATCGTTGTCATACGCCCTATTGACCGAAGCTTGCTGCAATAGTGTTAAAAGTAACGGGAAACATGATCAAATAAAGAGCACGGATGTGCGACCCGAATGTATGTGCTTTTCCGGGCCATTCGTATATTCCTCATGCATTGATTCACAGTAAAAAAATATAGAGACCCTTTTGGGCAAAACATATAAAAGTCTTTATGTAAAAGTTACTACCAGAAAATTTAAATGATAATCTCACATTTGTGATCCCACTAGTGATTTTATTGCATAACTTTCTTTGCGATATTTCAACCAAATCTAATTCCCAACTTAAACTGCTGAATGAATTGAAACAAAACCAAGCATAAATTTTCCGCCGAACACCTTTAACAAATTGTGGGTGCGGATTTTTAATCTAGCAAAAAAACATGGCTACCTTTACAAAAATAGACCATAAAGGCTAAATTGCAGAATTGTGTACATAACTCAATTACAGGTGAGTCCAGCTAAAATCTGGTGGGAATGAATTGTTCAGCATGATGGGATGGATCTATGCCGATTTTTTTTTTCAAATATATATCCGTTGACGGATGAATGAGTTATGGTTCCTGAAATGGAGTTTTTCCCGAATTTTACATCTCTAACTTTGAAAATCTTTTCTTCTGAAACTACTAGATGGATTGAAATATAACTTAGCATGAATATTCCGTAGAACATCTCGAACAATAAGTGCGTAGGGATTTTTTATCTTGCGAAAAATATGGCCGCTGTTACTAATAATAGACTCTGGGTCAAATTGCAAATTTTTAAAATAACTCCAGAACAGTTGCGTTTAGCTAAAATCTGGCGGGAGTAAAATTGTTCAGCATGATGGGATGGACTATGCTTAAATATTCAAAAAGATCCATTGATGGATGTTTGATTTAGTGGTCCTTGAATCTCGCTAATCCATTCATACGCCTCGCTAATTAGATGACGAGGCATTTAGCTATCAACTGGAGAAAAAACTGGCAGACCATTTAACAGAGTCATAGTTACTCCCGCCGCTTATCCATTTTCACTACGACAATCAGAGCACTGCGAGGAAATCGCCATGCGTCAGCATCGGGAGACGGTCATCGCAATGCTTTGTTTTAAGTAGATGCTCTCTATTGATTCTTGTGACAATAGTGCAGTATGATTGAGAGTCTAATTTTAAACGGCTAAACAGACTATTCTGACCTGGTGAGCAATTCATGCTCTCTAGAACCTCTAGTTCTGGTCAAACTTGACCAATAATACCCTAAAAACCACTCTCTGGATCCACAGTGGAGTCTTATCAAACAAGGACCATGCATTAGTCCAATCCAGAGCAAGACCTTCATTTGAGTCACATTTTACAAATTTTAAACAGGCAGACATACACATTTATATTCTTTTGCACTACTTGTGTTTACATATGTTACTAAAAAATCCATTGTCCAAAATGGCCATGGCCTGCTGCCACATGTCTATTGATTAATGATTCATATATCAAATATTGTGTTATATTGATAATTGTAATTTTGTACCTTGTATCATGGAGAGGGCTTATATAGGCTTAGCCTGCTGCCCAATCCATTTCAGCTTAATACTGAATAAAATAGTGTTTAAACTAAACACACACAAAAGCTTTCACCATTTTTTATAGCAAAATTTACTAACATTTAAAGCCTGTAAACAGATAACTATCTATTGCAGTTTTTACTCTTTTTTTAAGATTTATCTCAAATGGTACTTTTCCGTGTTCATCAAGATATGGGAACAATATTCTTTGTCAGTGTAAGCTAAGATGTGTGGCAAGCCAAAGTAGACAAAAATAAATATTTTGTAATATTAGAAAATGAATTTTTAATATTACAAAATCATTTGTTTAATATTAGAAAAGATTTTTTACTATTACAAATTCATTTTGTAATATTAAAAATTCATTTTCTAATATTACAAATTCCTGATTTAGTAATATTATAAAATATCACACATTTTGTAATATTACAAATTGAATTTCTTATATTAAAAAATCGTTGTTTTGGTATTAGAAATTCAATTGAATTTTTAATATTAAAAAAGTGTTTTGTGATATAAAAAATCTAATTTATAATATTAGAAAATGAATTTGTAATATTAAAAAAAATCATTTTTTAATATTAGAAAATGCTCATTTTTGTCCACTTTGGCTAGCCATACTTTGCAATATTGCAAAATCAGTCATTTTTAATATTACAAAATGATTTTCTACTATTGAAAAATCGTAATTGAATACCACAAATCCATTTTCTAATATTAGAAAATCAATTTCTAATATTAAAAAGTTGCTTTGTAGTATTAGAAATTCAGTCATTTTTTTAATATTAAAAAGAGTAATTTGATATTAGAAATCTAATTTGTAATATTAGAAAATGAATTTGTAATATTAAAAAAATCATTTTTAATATTAGAAAACACTTATTTTGTAATATTAGAAAACATACTTTTTAATGTTACAAAATCATTTTTTAATATTAGAAAAAGATTTTTTAATATTAAAAATTCATTTTGTAATATTAAAACTTCATTTTCTAATATTACAAATTCCTTATTTAGTAATATTATTAAACATCACACATTTTGTAATATTACAAATTGAATTTGTAATATTAGAAAAATGACTGTTATTCATTAGTTATTTGTCAGGAGAAACAATCTGAAATATTGTTTAATTATTTTTTTTGTGGGGGTTGAGGGGGGTTGGAGAAGTGGGGTGAATAGTCGAATTGACCCAGACTCTCGGGGACACAGACGGGTAAAGGCCGGACTGGCTTGACTTCTTGAGACAGTTCCCTTACCTGTAAAACACCGACAGCAGCTGATTGAAAACGTAAGTCTTGCTTTATATTACATGTCACTTCTTTGACAAATCTCTGGAATGCCACTTTTGGAATCAAAAAGTTAGTGCTTCTTTGCCACTTCCTGATTTCAGATAAAGCCTTTGTTCCGGGTCTGTAATACTTGGTTTTTTTCACGCCTCCTGTGCTTGTGTTCTTGAACTGCATTCTCTTTACATTCAATATATCTTGAAGGTAATTCCGTTTTGCTTGTCCCAATTTCATTGTCTGTTTTGTTCTTGCCATTTTGTTCTTTTTACTTTTTTCGTCTGCTATACTCGATTGATCACGTGACCTCTAGTGTATTTTTACGGTTTCACTCCTTTGCACAATGTGTACTCAAAATTTTACCAGCGAAAAACACATGGAACTGAATTCGAATGTTAATATGGAAGATATAAGAGATTTAGAGGAAACTATTAAACAAAAACAAACGGAACTCAGGAAGTTACAGGAAATGTTAAATCTATCCAAACAGATAGCAATACACAATAGTACTTGTGAGGTACGTAGTAACGTAGTCTTCGTAGTTGCGTGACGTTCTTTGTTTAGAACTTTATATGTGCATATAAACATCCAAATTAAAAACGTCGTGCAACTACGAAGACTTATGTTATAGGACTATGGTAGGTACATGCTGTTTTCAGTATATTTGCGATTGAGATATTGTAATCTTGTAATATGTGGTGTTGGTATTGCCTAGAAGCAAGCACAGTATTTCTTTTTTTACCAGTATTAGATTACACTGTAAATGACAAATAGTTGTAGGCACATGCTACTCCTGCAATGTGAATGGTTGGAATTAGGTTCCTTCATACCCCAGTGATGGCATCTAAACAGAAAATAGCTTGCCAGACAACCTCTAGCACTGCTGGAGTAGGCAAGTGCATGAACAGTACATAGTCAGTAGGTAACGTTAACTATTATCATTAAAATACCTGAACTGTTATTACATATGTATTTGTGTTTTGGACTGCATGTGCATTTGTCCATTTACCTGAAATTCTGGCATTTTAATATTGTTTGTCTTTGGATTTGATTTCATTACAAGTTGTTTTGAGCATTCTACATGTACCATCTCGGTATTGAATTTCAGTCCAGTCTTCTATTAAAATCCTTGAAATCACCAACAAAACTTTTACAATTAAAATACAGAGTCTTCTTAAGTATGTGCACAAGGTATATTATTTTGCTCCACTTATCATTCTTAGGGGTATGTTGCTGCAAGATTGAAGTCATCACTACAGAAGTTTTATGGTCGTTGCCATGAATTTGTAGATGGTTACGGTGTAACCATCTGCACCATGAGATCTGATTTGTTCAACATGTCGTAGTTTTTCTTTCTTCTTTCGTCTACCCAGGTCCAGGACTTGACTTTTTATTAACAACTTGGTGAATGTTTCTAGAAAAGCAGAGGACGCTTAGCCTACCAGTGCACCTGTCCATACTCCCATTTTTAAGTGGAGTCCGCGTTGCTCATTTACTTTAATACTTTTGTTACTTTGTATGTATTATTTTACTTACTTTATGTTCTTTGTTGTGTTTGTCTGTTTTCCATGTCAGGTTTTTGTCCCTGGATTACATTCTTTTGATTTCTGCTAGAATCTTGGTTCTCTTGATTGATCTTAAAAACATTCACAGTTTGTATATCATTAATTCCCAATAACATAAGCCACTTTTTAACTCTAAGGAACTATTATACCACCCCAAAAATGACGACAGTGATAAATATATCACATAATGAAACCAATTAAATGTTAATTTACCAACAGAATTATATATTACTTTAATACATATTGAAAACCATGGCAGAAAGGACTACGGCTGAAATGTTCTATGGCTGAGATGACTAGAAAGCTTTGAATTTGGGATGAAAGTTAAGTGAACTACTTTCATTGCAATGTGACATTATCTTTTCAAAATGTAAACATTGTACATACTTCCTATTCTCTTTATTTAAGTTTAGATTTCTAGAGGTTCAAAAAATTGTTATAGTTTTTTTAAATAATTATTAGGGACACTTATCATTATTTTACATTCTCTCGGCAACAAATCACTTCCAGATGATGATTTTTTGTTCTCATCATTCTGCACCCTGCTTACTTACATGTGCATGTTGCTGTAGATCTCTCTGCTTTTGCTGTAAACCATTTGAGATGTAAACCTTATCAATGAAGACTTTCAAATATGGTTTATTATCAGAAGTATGAAATAGAAGGGTAATGTGGAGTACATTGTAGGTAAAGTGAGGCTGACATTTTTTTAACCAGTATCTACATTATGTTTATTTTTATATTGACAATTTAATATGAGATTAGGTTTATCAGACTTTTAATTCTCATTGCACCATTTTTGGGCTTCTAACCAAACTTGGCATGAATGTTCTAAGGGTATTTTTAACAACCCTTCTGTGGAGATTTTGAATCTGGCAAAAAACATGACTGCTGTTACTAAAAATAGACCATAGGAGTCAAATTGCAGAATTTTGCAAATAACTAATAAATGGTTAAGCTAAAATCTGGCTGGGGTAAAATTGTTCAGCATGATGGGATTGACCTATGCCAAAATTTCAGAAAGATCTGTTGACTTATGAATGAGTTATGGGTCATAAAATGGATTTTCTTAAAATCTTTACCTCTGATACAAATTTATCTGTCTAAAGCATGGCCATCACTACTTAAAATTGAAAGTTTGTTGAAATTACTTGGAAACCAATGGGTTTAGCCAAATTTTCTCAGAATAAAATTGATCAGCATGGTGAGACATTGAGACGGGCCTATGCTGAAATTTCTATTGCTCTATTGTTGGAGTTCCAAAAATATGTATTGCCTTTAAAGGGTAAAAAAAATGACTACGAGAGATTTATTTTATAATATGAAAACTGGGTGGATAACTGATATTTCTTTATTGATTAAATGATTCTTGTGACAATAGTACGGTAAGGTCAAGAGTCTAGCTTTAGAAAGCTAAATTGACTATTTTTGACCAGGTGAACGATTCCGGCTCTCTAGAGCCTCCACATGTAGTTCTTTAATTTGAGGATGGGCTTTCAAAACACTACATGTATATTTCTATTTTGTACAATTGTATTAACATTCACATTAACATGTTTGTACTGTATTTATTGCTACAAAAATCAACTGAAGGCAAGGCAAGGAATTTTTTGGGTAGAACTTGTGAAAAATCAAGATTTCATGCAAAAAAGATTCCTAGCTTAGGAGGGGGAAGCTCCTGTGTACCTCACCTGAATCAGTGCCTGGCATTATTATGCATTATTATGTAGTCTTTCACCTCAAATATCCCAAATATCTAAATTTTATTCGGTGTCAGAAATTTGCTGTTTGTAATAGGAAATGACGGTCAAAATTCACAAATGTTCCAACTTTTTGTGTCCATATTTGGCAAAACTGTTCAGGGTTTGACCTCTGTGGTTGTTTCAAGTTGTACCCTGATATGTCTTGACCAATCAAGATTGTCATGAACAAAAGTAATCCCAGAATGCCATACAGTTCCTGAATCATTCAATCATACATAGTCTTGTTATATATCAATATAGAATATAATTTGACAAAGCTATAAAATATGTTTTAAAGTATACTTTTGAAAAGTTTTGAATTTAATGATAGAGTTACTATATATAAAGTCTAGAATGAACAAATAGATAGTACATGTACATTATACCAAATTGTATGAAGTCTTTCTAAAGTTCTTTTTTGATTTCAGGAATTTGATTTCTTTAAAATTGATGGTTTCAAATGTCTAATTACAGCATCCTGTACCAATTGAGAACATGAGTAGAATTGAAAAACAAGAGAAACTGTCAAATGATCAGATTTGCAGATATAGTCGACAGCTAATCCTTCCTGAGTTTGGTGTTCAAGGTACATGTAAAAATATGCTTTGAGATACTGAATCTTGATGAACTTGATATTTTTTTTATGAAAGAGTAATCAAAGGAACCAAGATTCTACTGGAAATCAAAAGAATGTAATCCAGGGACAAACACAACAAAGAACATAAAATAAGTAAAATATTCCGTAAGTAGTAACAAAAGTAAATGAGCAACTCGCACTCCACAAAAAACTCAGAGCATGGACCAGTTGCACTGGTAGGGTAAGTGTCCTCTACTTTTCTAGAAACACCTGCCGAGTTGCTAAAAAAATCTTAAGTCTTGGGTAGACGAAACAAATCAGTTTTCATGGTGCAGATGGATACATTGTATTGATCCACAAGTTCATGATGACAACCATAAAACTTTTGTAGTGATGACTTCAATCTTGTAGCAACATAACCCCGTTTTAGAAGCCTAATTGTGAGAAGTCTAGCATGATACAAAAATTCTGTGTAGTAACAACAAGCTCTGGCATAACATGAGTAGTGATATGAAAACTTCATAGGCAGGTGCTGAAGGGATGTTGCCACATGTGAAAGGAAAGTTGACAATTCTGAATGAAAAGTCATCACATTTGTCATAAAGTTTGGTCAATCGTTTTTCTTTACCATCGATCTCTAAGTGCAGGTCAAGATATGAGGCTGACTTCACAATGTCTGTATCCTTTATCTCAAGTTCTTTGGGGTAGATGCGATGTATCAAACCCCCAAAACTAGGATTATTGACGATAATATGTCATCTATATAGCGGAAACTGAGATAAATTAAGGTTCTGTTGTCATCCTTGGCTGAATATTAATGTTCTGCACTTGTAAGTACTAAGTCTTCAAACCCTTATAATGAATTTCAACTAACATTAACTAACATTAAAAATGTTGATATTCATAATAACAGATTATTATTGTGAGATGCCAATAGCTAAGATTTATTACAAATGTAATAGAAATTAGTATCCGAATGTTTTTTCATGTTCAGGGCAAAACTTTTCTTCAGTGACTGTATTCCTTTGATTTACTTTTTTTAAAAATGTTTTTGTAGGTCAGTTGTCCCTCAGCAGTAAGTCAGTGTTGATAGTTGGTGCAGGAGGGTTAGGCTGTCCCTCAGCCATCTATCTTGCAGCTGCAGGCATAGGTATTTCTTACTTATGATGATTTTAAATATAGTGTATGCACTCTTAAATTTTGATTATCACCTTTTGTTTGTCTGATAGTTCTATTCCCTGGTTATGAAGGTTGATGAAGTTCAGTATATAAGTTTCTGTCTAATTTGTCTTTCCAGCATTAAAATGCCTACGACTCCTATTTTACTAGCTGGATTATCATAAAATGTTCATGTAGTGCTATATCGTCATATGGAGATATTATCAGGATGAGTTTCCATTTTTACAATTTTGTCAAATATTTAAATTTTTGAGATAATAAGATGTTAAGACACTCGGTTTTCAAAATAATTAATATTAAACCCCAAATTATACTGTAATTATTTACAACCACTCTTTCTATGATGTCTATTTGCACTTTATTTTGTCACCTCTCGCATATTCTTACTACGCTTTTTTTTTTGGCACAATTGAGTCACCACTGCGCAAGTTCCTACGTTAATCAAACTGTATATCTTTCATTTTTCTTTGTTGTTGTCAGAAATTACATACTTTGTTTCTATTATTTTTGTTATGACCATTTACTGTAAGTGTGTTAGACCAAATAAAAATATTATTAAATATTATACATTTAGGCATTTTTAGCTTGATGGTTGGCATATACATTCTTCAGCATTACTTGTTGTATTCTTATGAAACTTTCTATTTGTTTAATGCAAAATTTTGTCAGGAATTTCAATTTTGACCAGTTATGTAAAATATATGGCTGTTGACTGTTTTCCCACAAATTGTGTCCACAACTCCTATATTGTCCCTATTGTGAAACTGGATGCAATATCTGCATGCTTAAAACACATGCAGCAGGAAGGGGTATAATTCTCTTTAGGATCACTTTTTATGCTTCAAGTTTTGTAACACTTGAAAAATATTATGTCCTGTACTTCTGCAGGTATTTCCCAGTCTCAGTTTTTTGTTAATTTACTGTCATTTCCGCAGAAAAAAAATGAAGAGGCAGCAAGGTTAAACTAGTTTGATAGGGGGCCAAACCTTTTGCCAATGTAGACAACAAAAAAAACACAAGAAAACTCAATTCACTTGAGGTCAGAAGTCTTTTGGTTTTGCCTATACATAATTTTTTATCAACTATCTGAAAAGTCTGATGTCATGATTCTCAGCAACTTCAACTCACCATCAGTACTGCTGGAATCACTGCCTCAAACAGATACATTAACCTACTCTCACAGTATGGTAAAAGTAGATGGTGGTTCCTATACTGATATTTAACAATGCCTGTCAGAGTTACATGCAGCATATTGCAGAATATCTTGAAATGTGAATTGCATACCAAACATTTCATGAAGAAGCCTTAGAAGGATTCTTTGAATGTTTTGTCCTAATAAGATTTCTTACCAGGACCTCCTCAATAGATGAAAAGAGGAAGACATGAAACCATTAAAAAAAGAGGGAGGTGGATTGGTGATAACTTGAAAAAGATCAATAAGATCATACTAAACTCAGGAAATAAATCATAGAAACTCCATTTTATCATTGTTTTACCACAGGCTGGCCATATATGTCATATTATTTTACCCAGAGCAATATTGAGCCCATGGTAAAACAATGATAGAATGGAGTTTCCATGATTGATTTCGATTCTAATAGGACTAGTTTCTTCATAATTTTAAGTAGACACAGCCTGTGTTGGTCTTGTGTTCATCATTTTTTACCATGGCTGTGGTCTAAAGAGCTTTGAGGCATGTCATATTAGAACTGCCCTTTTTTGGACATCAGTTGGAAAACAGTGCTAATATAATTTGGTGACCTTTCTGACATTGAGTCAGAAATAGCTAACTTAACCACTCATGTGGTAGTTTACATAGCATGACCTATGACAGAAAGAAGTGTTGTACCTTTGTTGCTGCCTTGTAAGTGACATGCCATTTGTCATTATGGGCAGTAAGTAAGACTAGAGTAATTATTCTCTTTTGTTTGTAGCATGCTTCACAAGTGATCAATGCACACAAAAATTTATTGCAAATTAATTTAATCATGTTGGAATCATGTGTAAAATCTAGACATAGTTTACCTGGTGTCTTGTATATTTGAATATGCATTTGTTTTACAGGTAGGATTGGTATAGTAGATTACGATGAAGTTGAACTGAATAACCTTCATAGGCAGATTTTACATACTGAGGCAAGAGTTGGTGTATCAAAGTCAACATCAATAGCCACATCTTGTACGAAGTAAGTTGTAAGATACAACATATTCTATTAAAACATAATATAATTTTTGTTTCATAAATCAGGAGCCTACAGAGTGTTAGAAAAGTTACAAATAAGTAAGAATAAGAGAATTTGATTGATAGATGTAGTGATATCCATAGAACATTTACAACATTGTTATCACCAGTTTTATGACACATGTGATAAGTGCATGTATTTTATTTTTTTTTTTTTTCTTTGAAGAGAATAAATTTTCATATGAGATTTTTTTCTTTTCAAATACTGACTATGAAAATGGCATGTTTTTATGCTGAATAAATATATTTTAGAAATGTTTGACTTAAAAATGGATTTTCAAAGTAGAAGACCCATTACTACTTATCCTTTGCAAATAGTAATCATTTTGACAGACACCTGTGATTTGTTTGTGAAAGTTGCAATTTTGCTGATATTGGGAAAAATCAACCAAAATTTTATAAATGATCCTTGATTTGCTCCAGTCGTGATCAAGCTGTAATACTTAACATATATCATCGGTCTGTTCACCATTATTTCTCTCGCTGGACAGTTTGATAGTCGGGGGTGATATGGGAAAGGGAAGGTGGGTATCAGCTCCTCAGTAACTTAAGCTATTTAATTCTAAAGTATGCGATTGTTTATTTTATTAAATCTTTATCAGTTATCTAGTGGCATGGAAGTGAGGAAATAGAAATGTTTTTTTTTCCATGTGATAACCTATAATTATGTTATGTATTTAGAAAAAAGAAAACAAACATTTAATCGGACTTATTGTACATTCTTTGTATTCTTTCAAAAATGCCAATCATAAAGATATAGCAAATGTTTCAAAGATTAACCTCTCATCAGCAGGTTTGTAAGTTTAAGATTCAATACTTAACTATACTTGAAATAAAACATATGAAAATACTTATATGTTGTAGCTTGAACTCCCATGTAGAGTGCATTCCATACCACTTACAGCTGGATAGTACCAATGCTTTGAAGCTAATAAGACAGTATCCTTTCCACATGTTTATTGCTTCCATCCAGAGGTTGGGAAAAATATTTCTTTTCTACTTACATTGCAATACAGGGATGGTGATGGAAGCTGTCAGTCAGCAAAATTGGATGGCTATTTGCTCATCTTTTGGCGGCTACTCTATTTAAAAAAAAAAATGAATGAACTTGTGCAAAATTTTCATCAGTTTACCTGCTTCTTTTTTCTCCTGTTACTTTAAGGACTACTAACATCCCTGTTATAGCTGACATGAAAACACATTGCTTCTTGTTATACAGAACTTTGAAAAAAATGACTGAAAGCAATCAAAAATTTTAAAATATTAACTGTTACATACATGTATTTTGTTGGTGTTTTTTTTTTTAGATTTGATACATTTAAAAAAGTGTCCAACAATACCATTAGAACTATCAATCTGTGATTTAAGGTACATTGAACTGTAATTTTCACTGAAAACCCATGAATCTAGAAAATAATATGATTATTGCAGCAATAATTATGTTCTCCTTGACTTTAAATTTAGATATGATATTGTGTTGGATGCTACAGACAATGTAGCTACAAGATATTTGTTAAATGATGCCTGTGTTTTAGCTGACAAACCTCTTGTTTCTGGTAGTGCTCTTAGGTTTGAAGGACAAGTAAATATCATTTAAGTCTGTATAATGTATATCTAGTTGCATAAAAAACCTTAAGTATAACAGAAGATAGTGGTCAGTATATCAGCTGTTTCATGCATTCACCAATCAAATTTGTGATGTGTTTTTGTAATGTAATCATTTTGACTTATAGTTCCCAATTGAGAATTAAAACATTGAACTTAATAACAGTTATAAAGGTCAACAGTTATAGTTTTTTACATTATTTTTTTATGGTCAGGTCATATAAGTCCAAAAGAAATCAATTAGATTCTCATTCCCTCCTGCTGCTTAAAAAATTGACAAAAATTTAAAAAAAATTGGAGTGGGAATTTCAAAATCAGAACTTTTTTTGTGTCAGTGTCTAGTATTGAGATACTATAACATGCAAAGCTTTCAGTTCTTTTTAACTTAAAATGATGTTTTTTTCTCTGCAACTGATGTGGCTATGGATTTAGAACATATCTATATTGAAATAGCTAAGATTAAGCAAGCAAATATCTGGTAAGAAATATGAAATAAAAAATAAAATCCTCCCACCTTTTTTAATCTACCATTTAAGTTTACTTGGCCCAATGATATGGTTATATCTACATTGTTGTGGTCGTCCATTGGTGGGTTTTATGTAATATATGATTATAGGTTGATTGATCTGAATGAAATTTTACAAAAAGAATCCTAATCACAAAAATTATTATAATAATACAATGCCCATTTCTTGATAATTTTAATAGGATTTGTTTTAAAATGTTCAAAGTATAGATTTTGTTTAATACATGGTATGAATGTATGGAATTTTCTGTAAGTAAACAAGAGACTATTTAGTGACATACATTATTATCGACATCCTTTCTTATACAATAAAAGATTAACAGTGAATGGATTTGTAATAAACTTACAAGGTACGCTCTATCAAATATCAAACATCGAGGGGTTGAAATAGATAAAATTTTGCAACATAAAGACCACTTTGCCAAGATGTTGTAGTAGTTTGTTTTATATTTTGATATACAGTGCATTATAATATATTATAGTGGTGTGCCATTATTTCTCTATTGCTTAAAATGCAATCATATTTTGGGTCATTTTTTAGTGATAAAAAACTGTTTTTGAAGATGTTTTTTGTTCATAATTGAAATTTTAATATGCAATCTTTACATTTCAACTGCTTCAAAATATTGACAATGCAGAACATAATTTTTTTGCTTATCCAAGTGTATATGGGTAGATTTATCTTTGACCCCACCTCTAATTTATGCAAAATCCATATTTTATATAATTTTTATCTCATGCATCCAATTACAGAATGACAAAGTAAGACTGGTTGTGTAGTCTAATTTTCAGAATTAAAAATGAAAGTGCATGTTGACATGCAGGTATCACTTCTAAAAGCTGCTACTTAAATACATATTAAAATGAAAAGCTACATTACATTCATCTTTTCATTGATGCATTATATTGCCAAATCCTTCTAGGTCATTTAAACTTCCAAGTTTTTGGTTCGTTGATCCACTGGTCAAATCATTTCAAACTTTAAAAAATGCCCATAAATATAATTCATTTTCAGTAATGGTGTATGTTGTGTTTAAAAATATACAGAAGTTATGAAATGTGGTTATTGAATCAGCTTTGAGTTTATATGATACATGTATAATTATGACAACTACATTTAAAATTCAGCTGACTGTGTATAATTACAATGGTGGACCATGCTATAGATGCCTATATCCTAAGCCACCTCCTCCAGAAACTGTCACTAATTGTTCTGATGGGGGAGTCCTAGGTGTAAGTAAGTATCACTAACTTATGAGTTTCTTCTTGTTCTTGTTCTATGGCTTTTGCAAAAAGCTAGGGCTTCAACTGTTCGTCATGTCCAGTTTCCACAGCATATCTTTAGGAAGCTTTTATGGATAATAATTAAAAACACTGGTGTTTGCTTTACTGGACAACATTATTATTTTGTAGTCAGTAAGTCAAGTCAGAATCAAGTTTACTTAATGAAATAAAGTTTTGAGCTTTAAAACTGGTCTAGCTTCACTAGATTTTCATTTCTGTTAATAAAACTGATGCAGGCTTTTATAAGTGAAAAAGATGCCTATCAATTTTTAAGTCAATAAAAGGACACACATATATAGTCATGAAAATAAATAGAAACTTCGGTGTTGAAAAATAAGTTTTCACCTGGTGAAGTTGTTTGGATAAGTAAGTACCTGTTAATTATGTATTCATTAAGTCAAAGTTCAAGGTCAGTACTATCATGTGTATTAAATGAAAAATAATTTTAAACTGAAAATATGTTTGTGCATTATTACTAGGTTAACCACTGAGATTATATAATTAAAGGTGTCAGGAGTAAGATTTATACAAATTGATTTTTGGATCAGTAGGTCAAGAATCAAGGTCATACATATTTGTGTATCTGTGTCTCCTAAGGCTGTCTGTGCATCTGTTCATCCCTCCATCCATCTATAACATAATTAAATACCAGCTTGTCATAGCAACTCCTCTGAAACTACTCAACAGAAATTCCTGAAACTTGGAAGGAAGCAAGAAAATCATATTTGAAGTGCATATATCAGGAAATTTTGATTCTCTAATTTTTATGGTAGTTATTCCCTTTTGAACTTAGAAATTTACCATAAATCATCATATATCAGATTGTCATTACAACTCCTCTGAAACTACCCAAAAGAATTTCATAAAATGGTGTGTAGTAAGAATATCATATGCTGTTTTGCATGTAATCAGGAAATTTTGATTCTCAAATTTTAATTAGGGTAATGCCCATTTGAACTTAGGAATTTACTGTAAATCGTCATGTATCAGCTTGTCATGGCAACTCTTCTGAAACTAACAGAATTTCATAAACCTTGGTATGAAGCAAGTACACCATGTGTTGTGGTGCATATTGTCAGGAAATTTTCATTCTCTATTTTTTATGTGAATTACGATCTGTAGTGCTATATTTATTTAGTGATTGGTCTAGCTTGTTGTAACAAAGGTTTTATACTGAAATATAACTTCACTAAGTCAACATGTTTTTTTAAAAAAAAAACTTATACCGGTAAATGGCTTAGGGGTAAGAAAGACAACTTTGTGATTATGTGGCCAGTAGATTTAAGGTCAAGGTCACACACACTCTAGGATAAAGCATTGTACACTGAAATTTTGTTTCTTCTGCAGTTTTGGTCTAGCCCTGTAGTAGTTGTATGAAAATTATGCAGGTAAAGGTTTTAGAAATAACAAATAATAGAAACTCTAGTCTCTTTTCAGAGGTGATTTCTGTTTCGTCTGTGACGAAAGTCGTGGAAGGCGTGACATAGGTTTTGCTTTTCCGGCAGCATCAACAGCGTCCACAAACTTAACATTAAGTTTTCTGACAAGTTCATTTAAACATAAACCCCTTACACTAGGTCAATGATATTTGATATACAGATGCATTACCATCATTGCATCACAAATTCATGCCAATTTTACACATATACCCCCACAGTCATGGACTATTGACTTAGAAAATTTAACATTCAACTTAATGTTGAAGTTTAATGTTAAGTTTTCTGATAAGTTCATTTCAACATGAACCCCTTAACCCCTTATACTAAGTCAATTTTATTTGGTGTACAGATGCATTACCATCATTGCATCACAAATTCATGCCAATTTTATGCATACACCCCTGCAGTTATGGTCTGTTGACCTAGAACATTTAATTTTTAAAGTTTAACATTAAGGTTTCTTATAGTTCATGTAGACTGTTTTATTTGAATTCCATCGTTACTTAAATCCTTACTATCTCAATGTGATGCAATAAAAAAACAATTAATCCCCAGCTACTCACATTTTTGTTGTTCATAATCACATGTTATTTTAAAAAGAGGTTTCCACTTGAAGTATTTCACATCTTTAATTTGTCAGATATTCCAGTTCTTCAATCTTTTCGTATTTCATAATATTGTATATATTTAGTCATCAAACATGTTGTAATTATGTGATCATTTTTTGTACCATGCCACAGGAAGTGGTGAGGTATTTTGTGATGGCCTCCTGAAAAGTTTAGTTGAGTGTTCATCCAACTTTCATCTAGTGCATTTGTAGTGGTAACACGAAAATGATAATTTTATAATTTCATAGTATTATACAAAATATGAAAGAAACACAAAAAATAATATTTAACAAACACACCATTATATTGACAATATCAAACAGGCGAGACTAATCTCTGTGATAACAGTTTATTATTTTGTATGCTTTATAAACTGTTTTGGTATGTGTTAGTGCAAGGAGAGGAATCAAACTGGAGCATTTGTCTTGTTTCTCTCATTCTGGAAACAATAGCTAGCACAAGTGGGCTTCTTAATTCAGCTGGATTAAGGTCCAAATGAGTTCCAGGACACTTATTTCTCAATTGTAATGTTAACAACTTTCATTATAGAATTATCTTTTAGAGGGAAATATGTGTAGCCATCTTGAATTTTATGTTTTATGCCTACAGTATTGGAGTTCATGTTATAGTTCCAGGTGTTATTGGATGTATGCAGGCACTGGAAGCTATCAAAATCTGCTCTGGAATGGAATGTATCCTTTCTATCAATTAGTACAAATGTATATATATATCAATGAGTAAGATCAAATTCAGTACAGAAATAGGTCAAGGAAGCCATTACAAATCAGTTTTATTGTTTTTATTATACCCCCAAATTCAGAGTAGGGTTATATAGTGATAGGGGTGTTGGTCCATTCTTACTTCTTTCCTTCCATTTATACTATCTTCCATTACCCAGATGAGTACCCATCTCTTATCCTTTACTCCCCTACACTGCTGAATGGTATGACTGAAACTTTCACTGAATATTTTATTACATGTTCCCATTGTGCACCTCTTCTCTTAGTTTCTGATCTGAATCAGTTTAGGGGTTTCACATAGCAAAACATGAACTTTGTTATTTATGAATATAGGGACACGGGGGACCCATCTCTTATCTGTTACTCCTCCTACACCACTGAATGGAAATGAATGGTTGCCAAAAGGTGCATTTTATCAAATGGCTGAGTGGGGGTATCAAGTAATAGAGCATTGCTCACAGTTTTTCTAGTTATGAAAATGTTATTTTGATGACAAAATGTGATAGAAAATATTGTGACGTTACATTTGTAATTGCTACTTAATCATTGAACAGGGTAGTCATTGCAAATGCTAAAATTTAGTCCCATCCTCACATTACAGTTTTCACTATTAATATACTTTGGAATTTGTTTTAACCACACCCACTTATATCATCTTAGAATCATCTCATAGACATAATTTTTAATATGCTACAGTGATGTCATCAATCTTTTATGATATGTCACTAGTTTAAGTTTGATATTGAATAATAAGGAATTACTGTAATAGTTTTCTTTTTATTTGAAATAGACTCAATACTCATGGTGCATACTTTGCAGGTTATTTTGTGTGCACCATGTGATATAGGGTATTTTTTCATGGACAGTGAAAATATCACAGCCTTTCCTGAATTAAGAAAACAAATTTAAATTGATATGAATTATTACTTTTTTGTTAAAATTTTATGGTGAAAGAGTACAATAAGTAACTTGTAAATATCATAAAAAATGAAAAAAAAACTTAAATCAGAAGCCTGCTGAGGTTGAAGTGTTAAGGAAGTGAGTTCTGGTTCGTGATTTTCTTTAACACTGTTCAGCATCCTTTGGTCAGAAACTTTTGCTCTTTGATGGTCTTCAAGGAATGTTTCGGACTATAAAGTTAAGGGGGAAACAATCAAGCTGCCCTATATGTAGTGATAACCCTAGCATAAAAGAGCTGATTAATTATGAACAATTTTGTGGAGCCAGTGCTAATGATAAGGTACTGTCTATATAAGTAGAGTCTACAGTCATTTTCTACTTCATTCATGTTTAGATTAATTAATGTGACAGCCTTTTTGTACCTTTGAGCAGAATGTCTATATTTTTATACCCGCTGCAAATACAGTTGATGGGGGTATACAGGAATTACTTTGTCTGTCCACCTGTTCATTTGTTTGTCCACATTTTTGTAAGTGCAACTTCTAAACAGCTCAAGGCATTATGGGGATATATTCTAGGAAGGTTTGGGATCATATGTAGATGTGCATGAAAGGGAAATCTAGGCAACTAGGATTAGTAGAAGGAATTTAATTATTGCTGAGGGCTTCAAAAGGGAGATAATGCAACTTTAGAACATTTGAGGAATTTTAACTCAAGTTGAAGAGGAAGCATTCTCATATGAAACTTGCTCATTGTATTTTTAGTTTTGAATATTTAATGTGTTAGCAAGCATGCAGTAAAGATATGAACCAAAAGTGAAAATTGGAAGTCCAGTTAAGTATTGAAGATGATGTCCTGATATCTGTAGAATGATATGTTTAATAAATAAATCTGTACTGATGATATTAACTCGCTTCTTTCAGGACAGGAATGTTAATTTGTTGGCTGATGTTGACAGGATAACAGTTACAGTAAGTGCTTCTGATATCACACATTTTAACCCTATCATGCTAAAGCTCTATATAAAAATTTAGATAGTTCCCTTGGGCAGTTTAAAGGTTTATTTGAAAATAATGTTAAGCAGCACAAGTTGATTGAAACAAAAGCCTCAGCAAACACCATTGACTACATGTGTATATTATTCCCCAATGAACTCTTTCCTAGTCTCATTTGATCAAATGCAACATGGTATACAATAATTCAAACAGTTGTGGAGTTGAGGCTTAGTTAAAATTTTCTCATTAAGGTGAGACTTACTAAATTGCAATGTCTTACCTTTTTATAAGATTGTGTACTTGCATTTATCTCATAGGCTTACATTGTAATATCAAATTTATAATAGGGTTATGGACCATCTAAGAAAGATACTAAGCATAAAAAACATTGATTTTAAGGGTTATTTTAACAAAGACTAATAGTGAAAATAAACAAAAAAAGTTTGAAAATTTCAGTATAAATTTTTAAAACTTACTTCCCTCAAACCCAAACACTAAACTAAAATAGACTGAGAAAATAGAAATTGATTGGTGGATAGTAAAGTATAACTTACGGAGCAATTGGTTAATCATTTTACTTCCTTGTTCACGTGCAAAGCGCTACGCAACGGGAGTAACTGCTTTGAGAAGATAGATACCCAATGTCTGTAAATAAATGTTTTGGCTTGTTTGAATTATTTTGTTTATAATTTTTGGGCAACCCATCCAACATTATTCAATATCCAAATAAAAAAGAGAAAGATTGCAAGGTCAAAGGAATTCGAACAATTGTTATTTACAGCCTAGCTGTACAAGTACTCACAGTTGAATAATCCTTCTCCCTTGGTCCCATTCTTCCATTTGGGATTCATTGATGATTCTTTTGAATAATGTGCTCTTGCAAACAGCGACCCCAGAAATGTCAATATTTCTAACTGGGCACTTTGTACCCAAGAACATACAAGCAAAGGGAAACAACTCAAACAGCAACATCATTTAGTAATGTTTCACCTTAAATATTCCTGTTTTCATCTATGCAAGATTTTTTAATCTCACACACAGGTTGAGACAGAATATGTGTGCTTTTCCATATTAAATAAAAAGTTAGTAAACAATCATACGATGTATCTAACCACTGTGTTTGAAAATTCTTATAAAATAAAAATTTGAAGGAGAATAACCAGTGATTGATTATTTCTTGCAGTTTTAGTATATACACAGACCAGTGACTGTTTGTAAGTGACCTTTAGTATTTTCCCTGCAGACAAAGTTGGAGGGTAAAATAGGTTTCACCCTGTCTGTCTGAAATATATTCTTAGCAGCTTGCAGCATTGTATGAAACTTTGTTGGGTGTAATATAACCACATGGAGATGTGCATGCTGTCAGGAATTTGTTTGGACAAAAATTGTAGAAATGATGGCTGTTGAACTTATGTATTTTTCAGCAAAACTTGGTTTCATGAATTTCCTGCAACTTCCTGTTAACTGACAGGATTGTTATGAAACTAAATGGGTTGTTAAATTACCAAATTGGGATTTGTATATTGTCAGGAATTTATGTTCGGGCAAAAATTGTAGAAGAGATGGTTTTTGAAGTTGGGCATTTTTCAGCAAAACTTGAGTCTCATGTGTTGTCTGCATTACCTCAACAACTTGCAGAATTGTTATGAAACTTAATGGGGTGATAAATTACCATATTTTGGATGTGCACATTGTCAGGACTTTAAAAGTATTAAAAGTACTATTTAAAGTAAAATTTGCTGTCATATTCTGTCATTGTGTTGACAAAAAAAAAATGGTGAGGGAGTGGGGGTAATAGTCCAGGCAATGTCTAGTTTTACATTTGGTCATGTCATACCTCTTGTAACATTGATACATCATGATCAGCTGTTAAATATAGGTCATGTCAGTTCAAACATTTCATTGCAAAACAAATTTGAAGTAGGAAAAAGAATAAACTACCATGATTTCTCATGCACAAATTAGGAAATGTCAAAAGTAGTTTATTCTTTTTCCTACTTCAAATTTGTTTTGCAATGTTTGAAATGACATGACCTATATTTAACAGCTGATCATGATGTATCAATGTTACAAGAGGTATGACATGACCAAATGTAAAACTAGACATTGCCTGGACTATTACCCCCACTCCCTCACCATTTTTTTTTGTCAACACAATGACAGAATATGACAGCAAATTTTACTTTAAATAGTACTTTTAATACTTTTAAAGTCCTGACAATGTGCACATCCAAAATATGGTAATTTATCACCCCATTAAGTTTCATAACAATTCTGCAAGTTGTTGAGGTAATGCAGACAACACATGAGACCTGAGACATGAGTGGTTTTAGCTATAGAACCGCAATTTCCAAAACATATGCTGTATTGTAAAAACATATTATCTTTAGTGTCAGTACAAGTCCTAGTTACTCAGGAGATTTTAGGTGGTATTGGAATGCACTTTTACTATGAGAGATTTTATTTTACTTTAGATGAGTTTTGTATTATTTTTTAGGAGTACAAAGAGCTACTAGACAAAAGAACCAAACACTTGGTTCTGGATGTACGGCTGCCTGTAGAGTTAGATATTTGCCAGCTTCCAGTGGATGACACATTTAGTATCCTTTTGCATTTCTTTCTAAATATTTATATTTAATTCTACTCGTGTATATTTAGTACTAAGATGTCTGTGGCAGCTCCAAAAGGGGGGTGTAAGGGGTTGGATCCACCCCTGGATGATGAAGTCTTTTTTTAACATTGTGGGCACATCTCATTTTCAATTTAGAAAGTAACCCTGTTTTATCTTTTTAAAAATGTAAGGGTTTTCCTTTTAAATTTTGACAACTCATAGTCATTTATATAGACTGCAAAAAATGAGGTTGTATATTTGTATCATGCTGTTGTCCATAAACAATTTGGTTTCCAGACTATAACTTACATGCAAGTGTATGATACTACACCACAAAAGGAGGGCTGTGATTGGTTTAAGGTGTTGACCTGCTTAGGAATTAGGGGCACAAAAAGGGCTAGAAACAAGCATTCTTGTGATGTCTAGGCTATATCTTGACTATTGTAGACAGTAGTGTAAACAGATTTCTTTTCTATTGTACAAGTTGCTATACTGCAAAATGTAAAGGAGTTAGAGGCTAAAAGGACAGGAAACAAGCATTTTCCTCTTTTCCAGAAATAAATTGACTATAAATGTTTGTAAAAGTTTTAATGAGCAGATGTTGGTTCTTAGGTTTTGTGGTTTTCCTTGACCTGTCATAAATATACCAATAGGCTCCATTGACAATGCAGATTACCACAATGCACTGCAGGACAGACTGAAACCCAAAATTGACAAGGATGGGAATTCATTCCCTGTGGTAGTTGTGTGCAGGAAAGGAAATGACTCACAAATAGCCATTAACAAGTTGAAAGACAAGTTTAGAGATTTGAATGTCAATTTTAAAGATTTGAAAGGTGGTTTATATGCTTGGAACAAGCAAGTGGATAGAAACTTTCCAATATATTGAGTAAATCAGTGACATTAACTTATTGATCTGCGTAAGAATGATAGTTTGAATAGCAAAAAAAAACTCTTGGTGACTGTTATTAAAGTGATATACACATGCATGCTTGGTTTGTCGATATAATTATAATACAACTTTTTTGCCATCACTTGGCATCTGTCTTTATTAAAGGGAAAGACCATGTTGTTGTGAACGTCATAAATATCGGAAGTAATCTGTTAAATATTTATAAAAATTAAATTGAAACAAATTAATTTCCTTTTCTTAATTAATAAATCGAGATTTATAATTAGAAAATTTGAATTTCCTGCGCCTATGGGTTCCACCATGACCGGTTAACATTGACGTGACGAAGTCGGTTTGTAAAGTGAAAGTAAATAGGTAATTGATTATGACGTCCAAAGAAATCGCAAATTTGGGACTTCCCCCTATAATTTCAACCCAAAATAAATAGAAGAGATTGAGGCACAACATGTATAAGAAAATGTCAGACATCATCAACGAACAACCGGATTTGCAGCCAGATGACTAGTATTTGTAAGGAAAATCGTATGGCTACTTCCAAAGAATGTTTGTGTTACTGGTAAAAAACTTTTAGAGCATTTCTCTTTTATCATTTCTGCAATCGTAAGCTTGACAAGTCATCATGTTTTGGTGATTAGATAAACATGATCGTAGAAATATTTACGGAATATTCTTTGTTTACATATTATTTGCATTACTTGTATCAGTACCAAACAGACTTAGTGACGTCACAAGCCAATCAGAAGTTATCGGTAAAAATCAATAAAATCTGGCTATGATCTTCCTTCAGATAGGAGAGTTCTGCAAGATGGCTATCCACTTGTATTTCAAAGATTTCGAACATTGCATAGCCTTGAGCATTTTATTAAAGTGCATTTTGCATTAAAGGTTATTTATTTTTGTTTATGTGGGTATGATTTATCATAACAGCCCAACTTAATGCAAAGGTGGTCTTTCCCTTTAACATTTATTCAAAACTATTCTCCTCTGACACCACTTGACCAATTTGAACCAAACTTGGTATGAATGTTCCTTGGGGTATCCTGCATAGAACTGATGTGGGGATTTTTGATCTGTCAAAAAAATGGCCGCTGTTACTAAAAATAGAACATAGGGGTCAGACAGTAGTTTTTATACGCCCGTCTAAGACGGGACGTATTATGGTATACCATTGTCTGTCCATCTGTCGTCCACACTTCAGACAATAACTCAAAAACATTTTCACTAACTTTTATGAAACTTTGGTTAATTGTTAATATCTATCGAAGTGAGCTCCCTTCTGATTTGTAATAATGTCAAATTTTACATTTCCGTGTTACGAAGTTTTACTCTTAAAAAAAAGCCGGAAATGGCCAAGGAAATTTTATTCATTGAAAAATCGTTTAAAACAGACCATTTGTTATGTTGACCGACTAATAAATATAAAAGATACTTGGTAACCTTGTCAGAAAAATGTATTTTAAACAAGATAGAAATGTATTGTTTAAAACTTAATTAAACTTGAGGTAGCCTTGATAGTGCCAAATTTTTTGTGCATTTTTTATTTACTTTTTTTTTTTTGGGGGGGGGGGGATGGGGGTGAAGGTATTTGACAAGGCTCACTGTATTTCTAGTTCATCATATAAATTCATTAAAAGCATAAGGACTAGTTAAAAGGGCAACGGGCATATCATGCACTTAAAGCGCAGCTCTTTATTCACATATATATCTCCAAAATTGTTAGGTTTAGGTAAAGTGTGTAAGAGTGTTCAGCATAATGAGATCTATCTGCGGTCAAATTTTTGTTTTAATCAGTTGTCATATTGTATCCTGCTTAGAACTGATGTGAGGAGTTTTGATCTGTCGAAAAAAACATGGCCACTGTTACTAAAAATAGAACATAGAGGTCATACAATAGTTTTTCAAACATTATATTTCCAAAACCATTAGGTTTAACCAAATTCTTTAAATTGCTGAAATGATTCTTATTATGAGGACTACAAAAGTCTTTAAGGATAAAAGTTGTCCGACGACTCCTTGTAAGAGTTATTGCCCTTAAAAGGGGAAAAATGAGTTGTTTTTAATTTTCAGCCAATATCTTGAAAACTATGATAGATAGAAAGAAACTTTCAATTGCTGAAATGATCCTTATGATAATTCCTACCAAAGTCTTCTGGAGTCAAAATTGTTGAACAACAACTTGTTAAATTTATTGCCCTTGAAAGGCAAAGTATAACTAGGTGAGTGATTCAGGCTCACGGGAGCCTCTTGTCTGTCTCAATAAATAGAATAGTTCCAGTCAAAGCAGTTACAACTCAAAATAGTGTATGAAAAAAACAATGAAAATATAGTATACAGCAACAAAATAACCTGATTTGACCTACAATGCTACTGTTAAGGAGATAGGGTCTCATAGAAAGGAAACAATGTTTTAGAGCCTACATAGATCCCTACTACACCCCAATTTAATAAGAATATTTGATCATACGGGTCTAGAGCTAGCATGTCAGTTAACTGCTAGTAATCCTTTGTTTATGCATTTGTATATATATAACCAGTTTATTTCTGTTTTAACAAGGGACTCGGTCCTTTTTTTAACTGATTTATAGGTGGGTTTAAGTGTGTAAACTTCTTCCACAGTGGCCAGATTTAAAAAGGGGGAGGGTTGTAATCACTCCAAAGTACTATAACCAAACCACATTTTTTTGGTGCCTGTCCCAAATCTGGAATTTCTGGCCTCTGTATGCCTGTATTGTTTTCACTTTCAGTTTAATTTTATGTTGCCATAGTATATAAGGGCAACTATTTTGCTGTACCTGTCCATTTTGTTGTTTTGGGGCCAGCTGAAGCCTGCCCTGTGTTTTGAGGGTTTCCTCATTGTTCATTTTTTTATGTAGTGCGGTTTCGTTGCGGTGGGTTTGTTGTCTCTAACATGTCCATTCTCATGTAAGTAATTCATGATAAAACTGAATTTTATCAAATTAGTTCAAGGCCAGCAGTTTCATTAAAAATAATCAATGCAGAACCATATGTTAAGTTCTTTTTTTTTTCGTATGTAAAGTTGATCTGTAAGCCATAAGCATAAACTTACAACATATTGCAAACCTACAACCCACTTTAGAGAAGTCTGCTGGAAGCAATGAAATGGATAATGAAATTCATAATGAATCATAATACTGGACATCATGTGTGGCAGGAATTAACAAGAGAATGATAAATATTTTTTTTTATTGTACTTCTGGTAAATATGCTATGGTCCATTCCAATTAAGTATCCTTGAACCCATTCTTTTTTCTGGTTTTTAACCAACATTACACTTTTCTAATAATGAGACAGAAACACTATAGCAACATCAATAACAGCTGTGTATGTTCAATTGTTGTGTTGTTCCATTAATACTTATGCAAAACACATTGACTGAAGCTTTAAAATTACATTTTTCCAAGAAGACCAGTAGTTTTCATCATATACTATTACAATAAAAATAAGACTTACTACACACCTAAAATATGTATAATCATACTCCAACATTAATTATGGCATTTCAGTAGATTATCAATAATTATTTCAGAATCAAGACACCATATACATGTTTATCATAGAGATTTAACTTCATCATTCAATTTATAAACAATACTTTTATGAGAAATGCAGACAAAAAAATTGTACATCATACATGTATTTGTACTACTTAAAATGAACAACTTACTGATAATGGTACACTGCCAAATTTAATGCAAAAACAACACTTGGTCAAGCATGTATAAAACAGCAAACAATTACAATGACCATATACCAGTATGATCAACCAGCATTCGCTCAGGCCTAATGTGAACTCCACAAAATATCAATTACTAAGATCATGGCAAAAACCCTATTAATAATTAGTATCCAGCAGTATATGTTATTTGGAGAGATCTCCCATAACATTTTGGAGATATCTTTTGCAATGTATTTAACAAACTCCTTATTTCTACCGTAATCTCTGTTGAAATATTCAAATAATTTTACATTAGAGAATCTGTTTTTATGTGTGAGAATCACAATAAACATGAGAGAACTATTAATAGGCAGTGATTAGTTTATTTACAGGTGAAACATACAACCTTAATATATATATAATAACATCTTAGATGCTGTCATGTTGAATGACATGAAATGATGAACATAATGGAAGACAGTTACTTACATAGGGAGATGGGATCACTGAGAACTAAGAACTTCTGAAACTCATAGCAATAAAGTATTGAAAAACTACATTAAAGAATAATGACTCATGGGGTATACTGTCTATTGGGAAGATAATATTATTAAGTGAATTGTAAAGACCATATAAATAGAATTCAGTCTTATTCCCTTGTTTTTTTTTTCAGGCAGAGGTTAGTGTATTATATGAAGTGTTGCAGGTCATGTACCAAGGTAATGAATATTAAAAAGTATGTAAAGTGAGTTCAGCAGACTGAACTTTCGTAGTCAATCAAATTGAACCTATTTTGTTTCTAGCAAGTTATCCAAAAGAAAAAAAAATTATTGATAATCTTGCATGATATTAATATGAGTGTAGAGAGGTGTTTGAAAGATTCGACTTTACATACTGAAAACAGGAACAACAAAATAATAATAAGATACAGATTGTATTACAAGAAAATCCTCGCAATTAATAAGTACATGGCACTACTTTTATGAGGATGAGCATATTTAGCCAGCCAAATCATCACAGTCAGAAAATAATCCTTTAAATTCTATGCAATTTAACTTCAAACAATTACATTCATGCTATAAACAAAATGAAATAGTTTACCTCAAAAGGTATCTCGTTCGAATTCATTCTAATGAGCTGAGCCCTTTTATAGAATTTATGAAATTTTAAACTCTAAACTTCACCAACTGTAATCATAACATCTTCGAAAATAATATGCGAAAAGCAAAAGGGTTCAATAAAACTGACTTGAAAGTAACAATTGATTAGGATGATCAAAGATTTATAGAAAAGAGCATATTTTTAAACAGGATAATAGAGTGTCATATATTATACTCCACAGCAAATTGGATTTAAAGCATTGAGAAATGCATGAAACAGTAAAATAATAATGGATACTTCTGTTTGTAAAACACAAACACAAGTCTGTAAGATTGAAAATATTATAAAAAATACTTTTTACTTCAAGTCAGTAAAAATGAAGATGAATAAAGTTATGGTTAATGCTTTATCAAATCAAATAATCATGTCTTTAAGTCATGAACGAGGTTTAAAAACAGATTCAAAATCAGAATAAGTGTAAAAAAAAATCCATTAATATTCAGGACAGAAAGTTACAGATTTATAGGATATTACAGAATTTCTATTTCAATCACTAAATGTGGCCATTAACATAGAGTTAGACCTTGTAAACTTTTAAGACCAAGTCCAGGACAAAGGGTGAACAAATAGTCATTTAAAGTTTCAACATTAAAAAATGTACACAGAATCAAAAGTTCCACACAATATATTATAATTTTGTGCAATCCCATCTTAAATGTAAGATGATGACTAGATAAACACGGACTACATGTTAGTGGCTTTGCTATTGTGAAATATCATACAAGATGAGTTTACCAAGAAGAATATACATTTAAAAAGGCAGTACTTGTACATTGTTTTTTTTTAAACAAAAAATAACAATACCAATAAACAAATTAATTTTAAAACTATAACTAATATACTATCATAACGCACTTGACAAAAAAAAACTCTGGCCATATTTTTCTGCTTTATCTGGAGTAAAATTTTTACAACATAATTACAATAATTTGTTGACCATCCATAGGCACTTAGGTCATCTGTTGATGATCTCAATTCAGATCAAAGCTAATATCACTAAAATAAAGATTAATTTGCATAAAGTATTTTAATCCATTAAAGAGACTGAGCTCAATAATATGCCTCATAAGCCTATATTGCCACTGGATAAATAATTTGAGAAATGCAGTTAAACCAGGAACTATACAAGGTGTGTTATTCTTGGTGTCCTTCAAAACTGTAAAGAAAACAAGACTGAAACAATAATGTGATGACTCTTGAAAAAAAATGATTTTGTTTCAACAGTTACGATGAAATTGTAACAAAGTAATGTTGGAGGTCAGTTGGTAATTAAATATCATTGTTTTTCACTAAGTTATTAATATACTGTAGTTTCAATTTGTTGGTATCTTTCACAAAGTAATGACAATATAAAATTAATAAAAAAGATATTGCAAAGCAGTCTAACAATGTTGTATTAAGTGTGTTATTGTATAGAACTATACATGGCACATGGAAAGAACTTTCTATAAAAACATAGCACTATTATTTTTTTTCTTTGTTTAGGTAAAACAATAGACCCAGAGAGCTGATGAGTATATCCTATATCTATAATTCATTTGTCATACTGATAAAAGAAGACCACCTTATCAGCTTTATGCATTTTAGTAAAAAATAATCATTAGTTTGAAAACCTTACTATGTTGCATTTTTGACTAAAGACTAAAACTACAACAAATAAAATACCAAGCAAATACATGCAGTATATATAACATAACATGATTAAAGTTTATATAATCACAGTCTATAACTTCCCAAAGAAATGTATCTTCAGTTACTGTCATGATGTTATACTGGTCCTTCTTCAGTTAAACCTGTGTACCCAAATCATTTGCCTGAGAAGCAGCCTATAAAAGAAGAATATCAGGTAAAACTAACATTATACTCTTATAGTTTTTTTGATATACCTTATTAATTACTTCACTTTTTTCTACAAACGTTTTTATAAACACAATGGCTGTCAAGGATAAATATTCTGGGAGTTTTGGTAACGCATGTACAAATATTAAGCCAAAGTTAAGGAAGATTTACTTTTAAGATGAATTTGTTGTTGTACATATGTGGTCAGCATATGTCTGTATACATGTATGTTCTTGTGTTCAACTTGTGAGTTTTAGGGCTTGTTGATATATAACCTTTAATTCATTTTATTTAATACTGATTATACACAGTCACCAGTAATTGTAAAGCTTGTGCTGACAGCTAAAGTGCATCAGATTACAGAAACACATGCATAATTAAAACAAATGATAAACAATATAACAGCCAATACATATGATTTATAAGATATGTGTAGGCCAAGGATGTGATTAGTGCATCAAAGGAAATAAAATTAATGTGTACATGGATTTCTAATTTGGAATACTTTACTCTGATAATCCCTATTATCATTTAATCCTACAGAAATGATGTGCCATGCTAAGCCCCCGCCCCTTTTCTAAGAATTTAGTAAACAGGAAGTTAATGTAATGTAGAACCCTATCATGCAAAAGAAACAGGAAATTGATACAAAATCAGAATGATTTAAAGGCCTACACAAAGTACAATATATCCTACTAAAGGTAAGGTTACATAACACTTAAATGATGATAGCTACAATTACCAAACCCTAAAATTCGAACAAAACAAGAAAAGTGATGCCCCTGCAATCCACACAGAAGCATGCCATTTACACAATAAAAAAGAAGAGAAGGAAACCCATAGCAAGACTGCCTCAGAATCTAATGTTGTTGTCCTGTTGTCCCCTCTAAAATACAATGTCCAGTAGGAGAAGTTAGCCATGATAAATGTACTCCTAAGAAATACTGAAACTGCCATGTTTAATTACCAACAATTTTTTAACATTCGATGAAAATTGAAATCCTTTGCCCTGCATAGCTTCACTATGTGTATAAACATCCTACAAAGTTTCAAAGCTGTAGCTCAAAAGTTTGGGAAGAGAAAACCAAGCAAACCATGTACCCCTTGTTACCCCTATGGAATATAGAGATGGTTAAGTTAACTATCTCTAATTTTTGGCAGTATCGCAGGAAAATCAGACTCCTTTACTTCTGCACATCTTCATTATGTGTTATTTATTATTATAAAATTATATCAATTTTAACAAAACTTTTTTGGCCCTGCACATCTATTTTGTAGCTCAAAAACTGAGGGAAGAGACTGCTAGACAAACCATGTACTCCCTATTGCCCTTCTGTAACATTGAAATTGTGAAGTTCAACTATCTCTAATTTTGGCAGTATTGCAGGAAAATCAGACTCCTTTACTTCTGCACATCTTCATTATGTGATTGAACATCCTATAAAATTTGTACCTCAAAAACTGTGGGTGCTGACAGCTGTATATACCATGTACCCCATAATCAGAAGGATGAATGCACAAACAGATTTTGTCTGCAGGGGATATAAAAAGGTTTTGTATGCTAGTTACAAAGGATCTGTTAATCTTACTTTTTTTAAATACATAAACACCAAAAATAGTTAGCAAGTGCAAGTTTTCTTTGTTTTTGAGACACTTTACATGTTATATAACAATTCATATACAATTAAAGCTAGAATAATCTTTGAATAGCTCAGCCACCATTTGGAATATTTGCCTTCACCAATCTGAAGATTATGTTCCAAGTCCAAATAATAAAGGTTTTGCAGAAGAGATAAGGTAGTCTAACATAGAATTTTAACATTCCATTTAACATTAACACATAAATATATATCAAAATGGAATGTATTGCAAGTAAGACACTTTAAAAACCCTTTGAAAATGTTTTCTGAAAAAATTCAGCCTTGACCCCAATTTTAATCAATTTAAAAATAATAGGTAGGTGTATAAATAAATTGAGGATTCAGTAAAATGAAAATATTGGTAAGGTCCAATCAAATGAAAAACTAAGACAGTAAAAATTGATTGTCAAGAAAAGTACATGCACTTGACATTAAAGAGACTGGATATTTCTAGCAGTAGTAGTGTAAAATTCTACATTTTATTAGTGATTTCCTTGTACTCACCATAACCCCTAACTGAGCCTGTATTTAACAGATAGAGGGGTTAATAATTTTATTGAATTATATCCATTATTAAATAAGAACTTTCTGACTCAAATTCCACAAGACCCAATTAGCACTAATGAGATAATTTGTTTCATTTGTTGTTAGTTTCCTCTTTTTTTTTAATATTTAAAGAGTAAGTTTTTTACACTGACATGAATATGGAAATGTAGTGAAACACATCAGGTTTTGTGTATTTAAACAGAACAGTTCCTTCAGAGTAGGCATGCCTTATAGCTGTTTCAGCTTTTGTATAGATTCTCCACCACATCATTTTACCTACCAGAGAAATACTTAAGTAAGCAAAACTAGCAACTAATGGGCATGTTGTGCACATGAAAAAAAATAATGCTTTCAAGGCACTAATATGAAATGTACTTGCAAAGAACAAGGCATGCTGTGTTAGTATAAGGGCATGCAAGATATCATCTTTATCCTTGATCTGAACAAGTCACATGAAAAAAGCCTGGCCAATGATTGGTTGTTAACTACCTGTCATTGGATTAGAATTCTTTCTTCTCATCTGTTATAATAATATTTCAAAATCTTTAAAGCAGAACAGATAATGTGTTTTCCTGATGTAAAATTATGATGGAATGTCCACTAAAGTAATGTACAATCATATTGTTTACTTTATATATTATCTAAAATTGACTGAAAGTTATTGTCAAATGATGGACCAATGAACTTTCATACCCTAAGCAATGCATTACTTAAAACAGAAAAAAAAATTGAAAGAAGGTTGAAGCTTCTCCAAAGCAGAAAAGTAGGGTTTTGGTAAGCTGTTGCTACACTATACTTCATTTTTAGTTTTAAATGGTCAGTCTTCAAAGAGTGTATATATTTTCTATATTAAAGGATAAACTATATATGCAAAATTCCATGCTGGTAATAATGTGTACATGTTTGAGTATTGTGATATTTAATAGACACAGATTCAATGGAATATCTCAAAGTAGGATTTATAAGTAATTTTTACATCTCACTAAAGTCAAGATCATCAAATACTTCAATCATGTACAAATAAATAAAATTATGGATTAGTTTCACACCAAAAAGAATTACAGTGAGAAATGATATACTGGTATTCAAGAAACAGAAAATAAATATATTAGTTAAAACATCTAGAGAGAAATACATTTTTTCACCTTTGAATCAAGTATCAGACTTGGAATCTGCTATGTCACTCTAAATGAAGGAAAAGTTCAGTTTAACTAAAAACAAATACCAGAACCACACAACTAATGGCCCAACTTTAAATACGTTTAATGTAAAACACACAGAATATTTCAATGTAAAGATTCATTCTTGAAGTGTAATTTACAGATGCAACAAATGAGTTCACATAATAATTATTGAACTCATAAGAATAATAATCCACAGTTTTCTTATATTTGTTAACATTAAAGTTTATAATGCTGCCTCAGTTCACTTGAATACAGAAAAAAAAACTTTCAGATTAATGTGCAAATAAAAGTAAATATTTATTTTTGTTAACTCAGTAAACCATTAGAAAGGCTAACTTTATATATAGTATCTTACATGAAATCATAGTTAGAATTTTAATTTGGAAATATAAAGAAAAAAAACCTCAATCATATCACAAGAACATGATTAAAGAAGGGCCATCAAGTAAATCAACATAAAATACTACATAAAAAACCCACCCTAAAATACCATCTCATAAAGGATTGAAAGATAATTAAAACAAGATAAAAAAATGTGTTTCTAAACCTACCAGTTTCTGTGACAACTGTTTGTTTGCTGTGATTTCTCTGTCCAACTGTCTTTCAACATCAGACAATTTCTTCCGCAGCTGAAAATAAAAATTAATCAGTATATGAAAATATTGTGTAAAAACTGCGAAGAATGTAATTTCCGTCTTTCAACGGCAATAAGTCTAATAAGGAGTTGACAAACAACTTCATCTCAAGACTCTTGTAGCATTACAATCAAATGAAGTGTTTTTTAAGTTTGTGAAATTCTAATTTCTGTGGTTATTGGGTAGGTTAGTTACAACTAATTGGCTCTAAAGAGCCTGAACTGCTCACCTTGCTCGATAAGAATCAACCTATTTTTGTAAATGTGTCCATGTTCTTTCTTAGATAAATTCCTAACGCTCATACCTAAGGAACAATCATATCAATTTTTCATTAAATTCTATCAAGTAGTTTCTGAGGAGAAATTTTTTTAGGGTAATAACATTGAAAACAGCAAAAAAAACATTATAAAAAAAGGCAACAACTCCAACATGGCTTAACAGATTTACAAGAAAATTTGACCAATAATAAATCTCATCATGCTAAACACTTTCACCTGAGTCAGACTTTGGCTAAACCTAATAGTGTTGGAGATATATGCGAAAAACTTCTGTCGGACCTATATGTTCTATTTTTAGAAACAGCAGCCATGTTTTTCAACAGATCAAAAATCCAAACATCAGCTGAACACTCTTAGGAACATTAATACCAAGTTTGGTTCTAATTGGTCACGTAGTGTCAAATGAGTAAAGTCATGAAAAAAAAAATTGATGACGACAGACCACTAGTGATGGCAATAGCTCAGATGGCCCTAAGGGCCAGGTCAGCTAAAAAAAGGCATGATCTATTATTGTCTTTAATGATATTATTTTTGTTCATATTGAAGAAAATATAATCCTTATGCTGAAATTTTATGTCTTTTGGAAGTCAACAGCAAACTCATGTAATACAACACTTGTTGGGCAGATTGTTGCCAGTTATTGAAATATAAAATGACCACACAACAGATAATACCAACAGATCTTCATACATAATACATAACTCACCTCATCTACTTCTTGACTAGGTGTAGCACCTGATTGCTGAAAGGTAAAATGATCATCAGTTAAAAAAAGATATTTATAACACATAACAATTATTATTGCTTCTTGCAAATATACCTGTGGTACACACTTGAAAATAACTTGCTATGCAGGTTATTCAGTGTGCATCACATGATTGAGGTTATTTCCTCATAGACAAAAACAATATAACAGTCATTCCTTAACAAACCTATGGATCTAATCAACCAATTCATGTTTTTTTGTATGAGCCTAAGGATTTCAATAGGTATTTCATTATTAATGGGCTTTTAAATCACATATTAATTGATCTATTCCTATTCTCAACAAATGCCAAATGTTAAGATATGCAATAATAAAAAGTTTTATCTTCTTTAATTTGGTTGTTTTATCTACTTCTCATACAGTTAAATATTAATAGGATAATTAATTGGAAAGAGTGAATAACTAAAATGTGATCATGAATGCTGAAGAATGCCCAGATTTAATGAGTGTGCAGAACTAGTTCTGCGCATGAGTTAAATCTTAATTGTTCTTGGCACGAGTGATTATATTTCGGTTATTCACAATAATCAATTGATTATCTTATTTATTATATACATTTTCTCCCTTATTTGTTGCTATTTTCAACATAAAATTCAAATTTTGTAAACGGCAGATTGTTATACATGTTGTGATGTTTTGTGATGTTTGGGCTGGAGAAAGTGCAGAGTGAAACTAAAAAAATTATTTCACAGTATGAATTATCGAAATTTTTTACATTGGAAACATTCTATAAATCACTGCTATCTATACAATAAATCGTAGGATGATGTGATATAATCTAGTATTATGAAAAATTTACTTTTGTGATAGGTTGTTGTGTAATTGTGACACACTGCTGATACAATCAACATTTTGAGGTTTCTTATGTGTTTCTCCTGTGATAACGTAACAACATAGATGAACTTTTCCCAACCGCAAATGTCAAGAAGCCAAGGGAAAAAGGTTTAATTACTCGTGAAGTTTGATTTAAGCAAAATATAACCATCGTATAATTTCAACATAAAATCTAACTCATTGAAGTTCAATTGTAATGATTTTGAAATTAAATAACTCGAACTGATATTTTGCAATATTCAACTTTCACTCATTACGAAACCTATCAACCTCCTTGTCAAATGTCAAGTTAGCTACCCAAGACATTTTCACAAGAAACTGTCATTTACTCAAGGGAAGACCAACTAAAGTGTTCTATTCCTGCTACTAAGATTATGACAAAATAATCTGGAAGCTTCCAACTCACTTTGTTTTTGTCCTCTATCTGTTTGCGTAGTTCATTAACAAGTTCTTGCTCTTTCGACAAAGAGTCTTGTCCTGTCTTTATTATACCATTGAGTCGCACATTTGTAGATGCCAACTCTTTATTGCTTTTCTTTAGTTCTTCTATTTGCTAAAAAATTACAACTTACTTATACAGATATAAATATGTAGAAGTTTTCATGAATCACAAGATAAAATATGAAGCTAAATTTCTGGTCTAGTCAGTGATCCTAAATTATCAAATACTTACATTTAAATGTATCAGTGTCTATCAATTTGTAAACCAGTTAGTCCCAATATTCATGGGTACCAGCTTATGAAGTTTTACAAATATGGGAATCAATTTGATATGATTTTAATTATAACAGACTGCTACTTGTATTTGGTAGAAAAGTTAATAATGTATAGCTGGTAATTTTGGCTTATTTCAGCGGTCTTTCTAAAACCTCCAAAATAAATTCCGCCAGATTTTACTCTAGGCTTAATTATCAAGTTCACTTAGCACCTGCCAGAATCAGAAATGCCAAAATTTTTTGTATACCTTTTTACCCCAAAATTGTATATTAATTTAGCAAAAGTGATATTTTCCTTGGGCTATTTCAGTTGAACAAGGTCAAAGGTCATAATCAACTCACTAAAATATTCATTTAGGCTGTAAAAACTGTTTCAATTTCCCATAAAAAATAATGTACCTTCATTAAATCACTAAGGTCTTCTGTTGATTTAGTTTTCTCATTCAGTTCTTCTTCTAAGGTTGAGATTCTGCTTTCTGCCTATAAAAGGAAGTTTCATAATTATAATTAACCCAGTATTATCTATTTGTCAATTGAAAAAAATCTTAAGTTATCACTTAAAAAAACATCGATATATAAACTGAAATAATTTATGTGTAGTCTCAGTGTAACTAACGTAATTAGAAAATTAGAAAAATCAGAAAATTAACATCAAAGTAATTCAAAATAACAAAGTCGTGGTAATTAACATGAATAAACACTACTTTGAAAAATCAATATAGATATCAACCAATCACCAGGGTGGGATGTTGCAGAAATGAAATCTAAAGAGTGCATATATGTCTTTCAAATTATGAATAAATATTTCCCAAAATTACCTGATTTCTTCAGATTGCAAGTTAAAAAGTTTATCAACACTATCAGACATTAACATACAAGGCTTGAAATAGACCTGAATGAATTACAATCAAGAGGGTAGATCTAGCAAACAAAAATTGGCATACACAGCAGTAAAAATCTAAAGAAAAAATATTGCAAAAAGAATCCCACAAAAAGGAAAACAAACAACAAAATAAACTAGAATATGTTCAACAAGATAATGAAGTCCCCTATTTAATAAAATAAAATGAAGTACATGTGTACCTATTTACACAACGAAAATTAAAATTTAAAGAAATGTTTTAACATGATTTATAACAAAGGGATGATCAAACAGATATTCCAATTAAAAATAACTAGAAAAACTGTGAGCAAGACTCCAACTTCTAATGAAGTTAAATATACATATCCTGTAAGTTTAATTATTTTCCTTTGGAATCCTCAAAAAGCTACTATATCCATTCATGTACATTAACATATGATGCCCAACCTTCCTATAAAGTTTCATCAAAATCTCTCATGCGGTTTAACAGGAATTGCTCGTATGAAGTTTTAACATGTAAACCTGGTGCTGAATTACCCCCTTCAGTCTCCGACAGCAACTATAATCCTTCATATACATTAACATATGATGCCCAATCATCCTATAAAATTTCAAAATCCCTTGAGTGGTTAATGAGGTGTTGCCTTTACAGAAGGGGTGATTCCTATATACTGTGAAGGAAATTTATTTCATGACTATCAATTTTCGTGGAATAGGAAAGAAACACTAGTTTGTGGATTCTTGAATTCATGGTTTTTAGATTTTAAGAACACACATCCCTTAACAGCCCTTGTAATCATAGTTCATTCATTTCAAATAAAAGCCTTGTATGTCACGATTCATGTTTAGCACATGAAATAAATAATACACAACAAAACACACATATCTATCTGATACAATATTTCATACAGTGAAACCTGTTCAAGTGATAAGAACTGCTAATTAAGGCTGTGGCTTTCCATAAAAAGGTAAAAAGGTACTTCATATCTTCAAAACATTAAATTTTAATGCTGAATTCAAACAATTTTGAGTGTAACGAGGGTAGGAAATATTGTCCAATTACAATATCATATAACATTGCTTTAGTAGTTTTAATATGTTGAGGTACTGTAATAAGTAAATATGACACATTTATTATACAACAAAGTCTTCAGTAAAAATTGCAGTACTAGTTTTCAATTGTAGTATCTCTTACCCGATCAACACAAATAAAATTATCCTTTCCATTTTTCATTGGTTCATATGAAGTCAAATGGTATTCATCATTTTTACAATAAATCATAAGGATCATTAGTCAGTCAATATCAGATGGCTCAAACCAGTTTGCAAGTAATTATCACTTGTTACCAAGTGATACTTTTTTATGAAGTGAATATAAAATTTTTGACACAGGGTACATTTTAGTCTGCTAGAGAAATAATGTTAAAAAATTTGTTAATGAGCTACTAGTATTATTATTATGAATTATAAAATGATTTGCAGTGCACAGCTTGACATGTCTGCAGATGCTGAACCCTAAAATTTAGGTCATTAGAAGTTGGAGTCTTAGGGCCTAAACATTTATTACAGGTATGAACACATGAAAACAAGATTCGGAGTTGATACAGCTCTCAATTTTGGATTGGGATTAAGTGTTTGGCATGATTCTGACAGGAATGGAAGTGGTCAAAGAATTTTTAAATTAAGAAATGAGCAACTTATACCAATTTGAAAAAAAATTACAAATGCTTATTTCTTTACCCCTTTTGGTCCTGAATTCCTGAAAGGTAAGGACCATAATCCCTCAAACTTTCCTTTTGTGATATGAAACATAGTAGTTCAATTCCAAAGAAATGCATACACTTTACTTGTTAATGTGTGGAAACCAGAAGCATGTTTGCTGACCATCATGGAATAGAACATTATGGTATGTCATCCTAGAAATTTGAGTTATATAGTTAAATTTAATGAAATGTGTGCTTAGGCTTTTTTTGGCCCCTTACTTAAAAATGGTTGGGGCCACAATATCAATATGAATGTTCGTTTGGTGGTTTGGACCTAGCTGTAATCTTTTTAAAGATCAATTATCTAATATTCATTCAAGTTATTCATGAAAAAACAGTCTACAGACCATGACGACAACAGTGTCATATCATTACATTACTACAATGTTTTGCAGTTTTATAAAAATAATCAAAAAATCTATGATTTGTTTTATGAAATAAACACAACAGTAAGTAAAAAAGTGGTCATTATTGTGAAATCAGCCTGGCCTTGGTATTGACCACACAATTTGGTCATTATCACCATCTCATCCAATACCACCCTCATTCTGGCCGTCTAGATTACAGGAAAATAACCCCTTTTTCATTAGTTATTATGTAATGAATGTAACACTATTCAGATACTTAAATGAAGAAGGCAAAATTTTAAGTATTACCAATTAAGTTTAATGATTTGGGACTTTTGAGTTTATGGTTTGTAAAAACCATTAAAGTTTTTCATATCTGTTCCAGATTAGATTCAAAATGATACCAGTATTAAGTTCAATCTGAAGTAAAGAAAAAAAAATTACTTCAGTTGTATATTTCCAAAAATATTGGAAATAAAACAGGACAAATGACTAAATAATACCATCTACATTTATCATTTTTTGATCAGTTATGAGAATCATGACATTTAAAATCAAGTAACCTAAGACTCATATCAAGGGTTAACACAAGTTTCACTGCATAGTTCTGGATTTTAAATTTTCACACCTCTGATGTTTTATTTTCATACTGTGAACACTTTTCTTCTGACTCCTTTAATCTTTCCTCTAAACTTGTAACTTTTTCGGTCATCTGAAAAAGTCTTAAAATTCTGCATATGTGATGCACTATACCATTGATTTTTCCTCAAATCTAGATATAATATTGAACATTATATTAAATAAAACACTTCATGATTATGGTGTTAGCTGTGAAATTTTATTTTCGCTTTTACAGTAATTTCAATTCAACTGATAACACTGACAATACAAATCTTGCATAGCTTCTGAGTGATTCAAATTGCACTAAGGTAGCAATGTGTCCTAATTTACCACCACAGAAAAACCTATACAACTTATGCACAGTCTTTCAAGTTTGAATAGCTATCAATTATGACTTATTTTGACTGTTTTTGACTAAAACATTTGTTCTGTTTAACTTTTTTCTTTTTCTGCAAGAATTATTGGCAGAGATATGCAATGAGAAATTAAATGAACAATCTTGACCTGTTTAACAAAGATCACACAGGTGTTCAATGTTAAAAAAAGTTGGAAACATTGGTATAATGTAGGATGGAACTCTACCTACAGACATATTTAAATCACTCAGAAGTAAAGTGTGAATGGTATTGGAAGCAAGATCAGTTCAATTCAAATTGCCATAAAACATCTAATATTCATGATGGTGACAATATAAAAAAAAATATTAAAACTGAAATTGGATTAACCCATCTAATTACTCACAATATCAAAACTTGCAAAATTTCTTCTTAATTCTACATAAATATCCATGATTTTTTCTTGTTTTGTTCTTCCATTATTCAGAATGAATGTTTGAGCACTTTCCATTGTACAAGTGCTAATAATCAATACATGTACATATGTAACCAATAAACTGAAATAAAATCTTGAGCATTCTGATTTTAAGCTTCTGGAATATAGTTGAACAATAATCAATATGATATGAGAGTTAGTCTAGTCTATGATAGTTAGCTGACATGAAATGATAAAGCTTAGCAGTAGCTCCTACTTAACATGCAACAATGTGTATTCAACTTTTGTTAACTCTATCTATCAACATAAAAGGAACCAGGCTGAGTTCTATAAATTAAGTCAAGTACCATGTCAGATATGGAACCAGACTGGGATCTATAAATTGAATCATGTCAAGTACCATGTCAGATATTGAACCAGACTGGGTTCTCTATTTAGAATTATATCAAATAACATGTCAGATATGGAACCAGGCTGAGTTACATTTAGAATTATGTTGAGTACTATGTCAGCGATGGAACCAGGCAGGGTTCTATTTAGAATTATGTCAAATAACATATCAGATATAAAAACAGGCTGGATTATACCTGGTATTTAGAATTATGTCAAGTACCATGTCAGATATACTACACAAGAAATATATGCATCCGGAATTTTTCTATTTATCACAATCTCTAAATCTTATTAAAATGGGATTGTTTCACAAATTGTCATATTTATCATTTGTAATGAGAAACCTTCTACAAGTAATAACATTGGCAGAACTACTTTTCAGTAATACAATTAAGAATGCATATCAACAATTTATTATCAAAAACAATAAAACCATGTATAATATACCCACTACAATTTGTCTTACAGACATATTATCTTATTCATAATTACAGACTTACTTGCTAAACAATTTAACAGTACACAACACAGCTTATGTAACCTTCAACAGTTACAATAGTAATGCCTACTTAATAACATGCTTTACAGAGGACAGCTTGATACAACTGTAGACAGTTGGGGAAAATATGGCAGACAATTAAGCTTGAAAAAGCTCTGAATTTAGATTGTGATTAAATATCTGATGCAGGATAAAGAAATTTACAAGAATCTTATAGTGGACAATTTCTGGCTTTCCATTTCTATATGCTTCAAAATCAATCCCAGCCTTCCTTTTGTAGGAATGCACCTTTTAGTATAATTTCATAAAGATCTGTACACTCATATTCATGTTATTGTCCTAAACAACAAAGACAGCAGCATGATACCACCTGGCACCACAATTCTTTTTGTGGTTGAAATAAAAAATGAAAACTGATTCCTTTAGCCACTTCTTGTGATCATAAAACACCTATCAAAATTTATTATAGGAGCAGTATGAGGTTTAGTAAGACAAAAAAAATACCACATTCTATTTTATCTAGAAACCAATAAAAATAATTTGAAAAATAATTGTAACAAAAACAATATGCTTTTTCTACTTTGCTTCAGTCCAATGAAATCATCAACTTTATTTATAAATATTTATTAGTTCTAAAACACCAATATGTCACTTGTACTTTCAGCATCAATAGGAAAAAAACTTGAGATATGAGTGAAACTATTAAAACATTCAGGCTGTTCACTGCATACATCACATCAACTCATTCAGCTAATTAATATCTTATACCCTACTTAATAGATATATTATATTATACAATTATTACAATCACTTGTCAGTCAATCTATTTATAAATACAATATAATTGATTATTAACAGAGTAAAAGCCACAATTTGCCGTGACTGTCATAAACATATACATTTATGTGTTATCATATACCAATAGAAATCAGCCCATACACACATGCAATAAACTCATTCTAAGCACCACAGCCATTAAATTAAAAAAAAAAAGCAGAGTTGTGTGGTTATTTTTTCAGATCTTTTTATTTTCATTATGAGTTACCTCATCTGTAATTTTTGTAATACTTTTCTCTAAACATCTATAAGCAAAGTCCAATTCACCTAAAGCCTAAAATGAATGAAACCACACAGGAAAGTTTAATATATGTTAATGATGAAGTAAATATGAGCATATCACTTGCATGGCAAGCATGCAACAACCAAATATATGTATAAATAAAATAAATATAACAATAGCACTATGGATGAACTTTTAAGTATGAGAATAAATACATATTTACTATCATGTACAGTTTAACAGCAATTTTATCTGACAGCTAATTGATTTTTGAACTTGGGTCATTAATCCATTATAAATAATTCAGTTTTCCAAAAAGCTTGAAATATTTTACAACACAAACTTCAATGTAAACATAAAAAATTAATAACAAATAAGCATAGAACTTAACAGAATGCATTATTTTAAAAAAAATTAAAAACGGGACAGTCAATATTCTCAAATACGAGTCAAGCTATTATCTGCATTCTAAAAGTAACAGTATGAAATTTGCTCTGGGTTACAAAAAATCAATCTTCTAACCTGTGCCAGTTAGAAAACACAGAAACATTCATGTGCAATGCAAGAACAAAACAATCACTTCTTCTTTTGTTTGTAATAAAATGGTGGCTAATACAATCTTGGTAAGGACATTCCACAGATATTGAAGAGTCATGATGAGACAGTGAAGATGACAATTTTAATTTGGATAATTAAGTAAGAGAAGTAAATTATCATGAGGCTTAGTGAGTAACATTTCTTTTTCACCAATAAAGATAAGCATGCACAATTTCTTTCCAAATGGAGACCATATATTTTGAATTGATTCATAGAATAACTAACAAACACAAAAAAAAAAAAAAAAAAAAAAAAAAAAAAAAAAAAAAAAAAACTGTGACCAAAGCTCCCTTACTGACTCACATGCTTCCCTCCACAGAACCAAAAATTCATTCAGATGGACAAACAAAATAGGAGATGCACAATGGCATCATGAGATAAAAAAATGTGTGGAACTTTCATCAAATTCCATTCAGCAGTTCGAGAGGAGTTGCAGATTTAAACTGGGGGTGAACAAACATGATCATTTTATACACTTTTCAAGAAGGGTATATAATATAAGTTTCACATTGAAATTTACTTCAGATTCATTATAAAGTATCATTTTAAATAATCAATAAATGTCATTAAAAAAGTGGTTACCAGAAGATGACTTAATTGATATTTCTCATTACTCTTAATAATGCTAAATAAACTACCAGGTATTAAAATTTCACAAACTTATTTTAAAGCATCCCTGATATAAGTTGATTAAACCATTCAAATTGAAGTATAATTTTAATGAATACCGATATAAACAATGCAGAAAGCCTTAATAGTTCATTAAAGCATATTATCAAACATTCACATGTACATAATTTAAATTGTCAATTACAACACACTCTACATCATGCCAATATGGCTTTCATGATGAAAATTCTATAGGTCACAAAGACATTGTCCATTCAAGCATAGTAAGTTGACAGATATAAAAAGCTTGCTATATTCTGTGCATCGTGAGTTATGATGATGGATAGGTGTGAAGGTCTGTGTTTCACTGGAAAATATAAAAGGATGTCACATGTGTGGTATACCAGGGTAAAACAGGTCAACATTAGGGATGTCTATAATTATTAATTTCACTAAGCATATCAATAAAATTTTCAGAGCCAAGGCCCATAATTTTCTAAAAAATATTATGGAGCAGAATGGAATGTAATACTGAAGTGAAACATATGATATAATTACATATCTCAAATTAAGCACTCAATTTAAAAAAAAATGTTCAGTTGAACGGACCAAAATATATATAAATATTTTTTTTTTAAATCATCTTGTAAACATGATTGAATCACAATTTTCAGAAAAATAGAAATGACCTTGGATTGCTACCAAAAAAGAGGGCCAACGTTAAAATTTTTTATCCTTCAACTATGTAATTACTTTTACACTACAAAAAAGGTAGAAAACTTGTGTAAAAATGAAAAAAGGTAAAACAAGATTATTTTGTTTGACTCCTTCATTGGAACTGTGAATCAAATACCCCATATAAATATACCCTGACTTCAATGTTTTGTTGGTTATGTTCATTCCTGGCACAATATCTTATTATATTGATAATGATTCATTATTGATATCCATAACTGACAGTTGGCTACTAAGGAATTTTCTCAAACCAATTTCCCTTAAAACAACAGTTAGTTCATTGTCCACCTAAATGAAAATGCATTAAAGGTACCCTTTTCAAAAATACTGTCTATGGCCCAGTGATTGGAATTAAAATTTTGAGAAAGGTATTTAAATACTATTCAGAATTTCAATAGGTCATTTCTAAACCATCCAGGGTTATAAATTAGCAGTCACCCAATAGCCCATGGCTACTAGATTTTGAGCTGGGCTTCTAAACTTTTGGGTAAAATTTAGTTAATCATATAGAAAATGTTGAACAAAAATATGGCCTGGGCTACCTGCTTGTATTTCCTTATTTTTACCCCTGCCATAAGTAAAAATTGCTTATTGCATGCAATAATTCTAATCACTGCATGCAGCCTGTTAAGTCATTTTTTGACAAGGTAGACTGGTGAAGTTCTTGATTTTTCATAAATTTAGACACACACACACTAAAAAGCAGGTAAAAAAGAAAACAAATCTTATAATCCTAAAAATAAAAAATCAACATAACATTTTACACTGGAAATAGCCATTGTTTACAACAAAAAGAACATGCAAGAATGAATCAAGCTTAAGCATAAGTCTGTTCATATATTTCTGCATTTGTACATTGATATGAATTATTTGTGACAGATGAAATGAGATGATGGACCTTGTAATGAAATGTGCCCTCTAGCAAATGATTATAAAGCTAACACCATTCAGTAGACAACACCCATGCAAACTTACATTAAACCACTACATTGTATTTCACAACTATTCCATGTTAATCTTTTTAATCATGAAATTCTTTCAAAATGGATGTTTTTTGTTTTTTAAACCAATATCACATTTCTATTCATATCCAGTAGTCTGTTTTACCAAACCAGACCTCCTAATATTCATTTATATATTTTTTTTCAATTTAAATACCAAAAAAAAAATCTACATTTGATTTTCTCATGCTGATATTTGACATACCTCTGCATTTCCCTTGGTCTTTTCTAACTCAACCTTAAGACTAGAATTGTCTTGTCTTAACTGGAAAAGAAAATTCATGTACTGAAGGTATACAAAAAGTTGTCAGCATTTAAGCAAAATGTTTTAATGTTCATTCACTAGAGGCTCAAGAGAGCCTGAATCGCTCACCTGGTTAACCATTTGCTTATTTGAAAAACTTGAGGAATGAGACAGGCTAAGTTAAAATCAACTAAAATTATTCATAGCATTTTCATGACCTGAACCAGAATTTTGCTAAAGGCAACAATTTCTTATGACCCCTAAGTTCCATTTTCAGAATAGGCAGCCATATCTATTCACGGATTACAAATCACAACGGTTATTTTGAGCATAATACACTAAGGAGCTATTATGCTTATTTTCATTCAATGATCTTAAATGGTTTTAGAGAAGAAGATATTCAAAGTTGTACATGAGAAAGAAAAAAAACAACAAAAAAACTATTTCAGGGGTTGTAACTCCTATATTAGTCAATGAATGGTTTTGAAAATTTCAGCAAAGGTCCTTCTCATGATGCTTAACAATTTAACCCCCAAGCCAGAAATTTGCTGAAGGCAAAGGTTTTTAAATATTTGCAAAAAACTGCCATCTGACCCCTGTGTTCTATTTTTAGTAACGGCGGCTGTTTTTTCATGAATCAACAATCCAAATTGTCATTTTGTGTGGGATACCTTAAGGAACATAAATGCCAACTTTCAATGAATTCTGTGCAATGGATTTTGAGAAGATTTTCAGTTGCACATAAGAAAAATGCAAAAAAAAGTGTTTCAGCAGCCGCAACTCCTACATCAGTTGACCAATCGTTTTGAAAATTTTGGCATAAGTTTGTTTCATCATGCTGAACACTCTATGCCAGAAACTTGCTAAAGGCAACAGTTTTTGAGTTATTTGAAAAAACTGCAATCTGACCCCATGTTCTATTTTTAGTAACAGTGGTCATGTTTTTTCATGGATCAAAAATCCCAACGGTCATTTTGTGCATAATACCCTAAGGAACAATCATGCCAAGTTTATAACCTGTCGGTCCAGTAGTATCAGATGGAGAAGATTTTTTAAAATTTGTCCATGACGACAAACGCCAAGTGATGGCAATGGCTCACTTGGCCTTCAACCAGGGGAGCTAAAAATTCAGCCTACTTAAGATGCAAATAAATGTGGTTAGACAGAACTATTTTCGTATCTTAAAAATCAATTTTCATGGAAAACATGCTTACTTCAATTGGAAATTGAAGTTTAATATAGTTTCTTGGCAAATAACTACACTTATTACTTTTAATGGCAATAGCTTAAGAAATAATCTGCTGTTTTTATTCATTCCCTATCATATATTTGCATGATTCCAGTCACAACATCTTAAATCAATCCCAGTCATGGTATTTTGTGGTACAAAACCAAAGAGATCTATTCACTTTATTCAATATATTCTCCAGATATCAGGAAAACACTTTTAAATGGCCCCTTTCAGTCCCTCATTCCTAACTGGTTCAAGTCAGAGCACTCTAAATTAGCTCCTGTCTTCCTTTCATTATTTGGCACCTTGTGGTACAATTTGAAAGTGATAATTTCACTTATAGTCACTGTCTAAACATTATGAGAAGCTTGGCTCTCGCCATTCATTCCAGAACAGCTTAGTCCAACTCTGGTCTTCCTTTCATGGTATGACATCTCTTGGTACAATTTCAAAGAGATCCATTCACTTATTGTCAATTTATTGTGCAAACATAGTAAATACTTTTGTTTTTGACCCCTTTTGGCCTCTTAATTCCTAAATGGTTCAAGTCAAAATATAAATCCTAGTTTTCCATTTGTGATATGACACCTTGTTTATAATGTCATACAGACCAATACACTTATACCTATTGTCTAGAAACCAAATTTTCAACAAACACTAAACAATGACTGCATGATATCATTACACAACTGCAAAGTTTTTGCAGTTGAATAAAAATGGGTGAGATATTGGAAAAATCTTGCCAATTCATCCTTTCATGTACTTTGTGAACACAAAAACCAGTCTTCCTTATATGATGATATGGAAACTTGCAGTGCAATTTCACTAGACGTACACATTATTTCTCAAATTACTATGTCGAAACTAGAATAGTGTTTGTTTTTGATCAATTAGGTATCTAATTGCTTAACCACTAAGATCATAACCCATCAAATCAATACCTGGCTTTTCTGGCTTTTGTGGTAAGAAACCTTGTTTTAAACCATACACTTATACAGAAGTTATAGTGCAGATACCATTTGTCTATGACAAGGATGCTTGAACATAGTATGGTTGCCAACATTTTTTAAATTAACATTTTTTATCCAATTGTTCATGGTGGTGAACCACAGACTACAGTAAATATCCTCTGTAGAGCATGTCAACAATGCAAGATCACTGACCTGTTCAAGATCTATCTGTAATGACTGTACTTTCTGCTGCCACTTCCTTTCTTCTCCTTCTACACTGTTTTCTAATTGCTGTAATTTATTTTCCTAAACAGAGATTGAAATATTAAAGTTTCTTAAGTCCTTTACAATTATAGTCCAATGCAGAATTAAAAATTATGGAACACATACATATGCAGCAGTTTCTCCTTACAACTCAAGATAGGAACATGATAAAACTTATAATATGGTAGTGTTTTCTAAGATCTTTTAACTTATGCAGGTCATTCTGTTAAAATCAACTGGATTAAGACTTTTTCTGGGTATTATGATCTGTTTTATACTATTGTTCCTAAAAAACAGTAATTAATTTCTTTGTAGTCATCAATGTTGCTATAAAAAAAAATTCTGTATTAACTTACTGTTGTTTGTAAGACCACTTTGAATTCTTGCACTTGTGACTCTAATCTTTTATTTTCTTCTTCTAACTTTGAAGAATCTTCTGATTTGGCACTCTTTAAGAAAAAAATAATGACATAACATATCATATTAAAACAGAAAAAAACAATCTCTAGTACATTTTTTGCCAGATACAACTGTAAGTGACTGGAACAATTTCAGAAAAATTCCAAACTAAGACTTCAATACGAAAGTTTACAGACACCAAGAATACTTTCTTGGCCACAGAATCACATCACCAAATTTTCGTTATACTGAAATATAAGCTTTAAAAATGCTCATTATTGAATTGCACGCTCAAACTTTTATTGCTCTTTCCCACTGGAAATAGATCTACTTCGCATCACATTTACTGGTAAAATAGCATGATAAACGGCCATGATTGAGTTGTTACATGAATGAAAGTAAGCTAAGAATCTTTGCTTAATCGTACACATTGAGAGCAGTATCAAAAAGAGTAGTGTAAAATTAACACACACACAGTCAGTGTATGATTTTCATGATAGTTCAAAAGAATGAAATAAAAGTCTATCCACATGCAACATGAAAAAACTAATACAGCCTGGATGCAATTGGGGCCACATAACATGTATGTATATGTGCAAGCAGAATTCAATGAAGGACAAAAGTCACAGTAACTACTACCATGATTCCAATATATTGTTTAAATGTTTGTGGCTGTAAAGGTTTAAACATCTGACAGTCCAGTAATTAATGATTTATATGTTCCCAATAAACCAAGATGATTAATGTTTTTTCAAGGTAAATTTTATAAAGTGATGAGAATCTGACTGGACCATGACAAGGGATCATGGCTATTGTTAGCCTTTTAGTCTATCTGTTCACTCATTTGTTACTTTTGCAAACCAATTAAACCAATGCAAGTAATCTAAACTGTTTTTAAATAAATAAAAAGAAACACTTACTTGCTGTCCTTTTTGTGACTGGACACTGACTATAAAAGACTTGACTTCTTTTTCAAATGTTGTCATCCACTCAGTGTGTTTCTTAAAAAAAACATTCATCAATTAGTGAATATAGACTGATTTATACAACAAAATTTAAAGCAGTACTAAAGAGAAAAACAAAAACAAAAAAACATTTACAGCTAGTTGAAATAGACCAGTTCCAATTTCAATACAAATTTAGCTCGGCTAGTGAGTAATTTAACTAGCTCTCTAGGTAGAAATCTGCCCTACATTATACCAGTGTGTCCTACTTAACTACCACAGAACACCTGTGTGATCTTTTGGACAGTCTTTTAATTTTGAATAGCTGTCAATTACGATGACCTTAACCTGTAAATTTGCCATCCACCATCATAACTGACAGCTATTTAAAGAGGCAGCTCACTCAGTGATGATCATATGTCACATGAATGTGAAAATATTCCTACATTAGTTGACTAGGTTAATAGTTGATTATTGGTTTTGTATAATTAATTTCTGAGCTTTACTGGGAGGATTGAAGATTAGACCATTTGTACAGTTGGTATTCAGTAAGGTCACTTACTAAAGAAATAATTCCCAATAAAATAGCAATATTGAAAGGCATGTTCAGAATCTAACAATTTGTACACAAAGATTGATAAATATTCAAGTGGCAATCAAAGCTCCATCATATAATCAAATTTTATCACCAATAATTAGAAGTGTGTATATATTATTATATTATTATTACAGTAAAGTTCCTAATCCCCAGCGGTTAATTGGCATTACATTTTCATTTACTTTATGTTGCAGTTGGGCACTTATGAATATTTTAAGTTTTTATGGTACCTTAAATTAGAGCGTTCAAAACAGAAAAATATGTTTAGGTTTTTTTTTTCCTCTTCATCTCGCACTACCCATCGGAATAAGTTTTCACCAGTTCAAAACTGTAGACTTGACAAATTGACAGACATTCGCTGACCAAATTTCAAGAGCCAAGGGAGACATATAAAAGACTTATTGTTTGAGTAAGATTGACTGTCGCTCATTTGTGACACAGATCTCAGTAACAAAAATGCATCAGTACAAATTTAAATCTAGGATGAGAAATACTTTGTGTACTAACAAATGAATACACAGACTTTAAACCTATACCCTAGCTTTGTGGGTTGGGCATAGGAAAAAATGTGTAATTGGTCATTTTATAATCAAACAAACACTACCAGAAGTTTATTTCTAGCATACAATGATATTCATATTTTCAAATGAATGCTTACCAATTTCTCACTAACTTTCACATCTGGAAACAACCTTTGAAGTAATGCTTGATCAGCTTTGTGTGCTTCTGTAATTGAGCTTTGTACCTCTTCCTGCAAGGTTAAAAAAGTAAACCAACGTTTACTACAAAAATCCCTTCTATCTAAATGGAGTCATTTTAGAAAAAGTTATTTTTTAAAGACAGTCTTCACAGTTAACTTTTTCAGACAGAAGCCATTCGGACTTCCAAAGTTACAAAAATTGGATGTCTGAATGATGTCCAAGAACCCAAAAATACACAGAACACTACAACACACCACAATGAATTAATTGAAGTCCCCTAAATTCAATACCAATCTTCCTTTCACTAACATGATTTTATGAAGCCAACAAGTGGACATTGGCAATATTGGAACTAAACATAGTGTATAAAATGAAATGAAATGGTAACATCTGGATCTGAAAAAGTAAAATTCTGTTTTAAAGTGAAGAAAATCATATCTCTTTAATGGTTTGAAACCTCTCTGTAAGATCTCTCAAGATCTTTCAACTAAATTTGAAGTTTTCGTTCAAAAACTAAGCATTTACAAAAAAGATAGCTGTCTGTCACTCCTGGCAAGGGAAATATGATCACATTTTTTTTTTGCAGCTGTACAGTATAAAAGCACTGTCAGAATGTTATTTCAAATTCTGAGTCATGTACATTTTGTATCAGGAATGATTTTACAAGATCTACAAAGCAGAAATCGGCAAAACCATAAGTAAATATACAGTAAAAAAAGAATTGTAACGGTAAAATCCAGATTTGAAATAAATGAATTCCATTAAAAAGTGGAAAAAAGAGTCATCCCTGTTGTATATGTGTATATAAATTTAATGTGATGAAAAAGGAAAAATGGTTTAATGTGAAGCATTTAGCAACTACATGTTTTCAAGTTTCCCTTGACACCAGTATTACTTCCCTTACTCAGATGCTGATGCAATTTGGACTGCCCATATGTCATGCTAATTAAGAAAAGCATTAGGGTGCTGAAATGTTCCTTTTTCTTCTTTCTTTCTTTATGTTTTTTTTTTTTAAACATGTCAAAGATTTAACATAAATATGCATTTGTCTTTTTAAAAAAATTGGTTAAATGCATTTTGTACAGTCATGGTTAGTTTGTATGGCCTAACTTTAGTTTGTTTTAAGCTAAGCAAATTAGATAAAATTGATAAAAGTCATCACTGGTTTTTCATTTTAGCACTAATTTCCTTCTACAAACTGTATCTTGATATGACAAACAAAATTAATTAGTAATATATTAATAACTTTTTAAAGATCTGCGTTTATAGAATACCAGTAGATAAAAATTGGACTATGGCCTGTGATGAAAATTGATTTTGCATAAGGCTGTGCTAAACAATGTCAAACATGGTAAAAATAAATATCAACTTTCTTACTGTTTCCTGCTACCTTACGTACCCTATTTACTATCATTTTTTTTTGCCTTGTGCATTTTTAAGAAGTGCAGATGACTTGAACTTTACCCCTTAGAGGTTAACTAGTTGAAGTTCCATGAAAACTAGGGCATTAATGGAACATTAAATTATACCCCCAAACTTAATGGTGAAAAAGGGGGATGACAAAACATTCAAAATTGCTTAACTTGAAAACCACATTTTGGATGTTGCTGAAAATTGAACTTAACCTTTATTATATGGTACTTAACAACTGTGGAAGTTTAAAAAAAAAAAAAAAAACAATTGTCAGAATAATTTTTGCAGTTGTATAACAATCAAACACGGTTTATTCACACCTTATATGTCCAGAGAACAAATCATTTAATTTGAAGTGGCCTAATGTACAGTAACAAGAAAATGTAACTAGCCTGTTAGCACATTGGAAAGTGGTAAGGCAAAATAAAATATTTGGCTGCCATAGCCTCCCTGACACATCAAACATAATGATAGAAAAGTTTATATTGGTAGAATTAGTCAAACTTTTTGCCTATCACTGTTTTTCTGAAATATGGATTTTTTATAAGTATTCAAAAGCTGTCCTGACATTCTTGATAGGTGTTACAACATCAACAACAAAAAATATTAGAACGGCAGAACATGTACTACTATAATCTTTATATTGATGTTCTGAAACCTACAGTTCATTTTTGAAATAATTTGTGAGAAACAAAAATTATTAACGTACCTACTGAACCAATCTATTTTTCAATGACTTGGGCCACGCTAACAGAAGGAATTTTAAGCTGGCCTAACGTAAAATAAAACTCACAAATTTACTGCAATCGTTTATTGGGTGTAAAAACAATACTAATCATTTCCCCAGAACAATATAGCTCAAAGATTTTGAATGCCAGTGTCTGTGCATTGAATGATATCATATTCATAGGGAGAAGACAGGTACTAATGAACATTATCAAAATTTATTGAAATGCCAGACACTAATTTACATTTTACAACATTTAAATGCAAAACAAAATAGTAAATTTAAAGCAGTGAAACCAAATTATTGTGTAAAGATCAAAATAAAGCCATGATGACAATTTTGTGAATTTACCTTTGTCTCTTTAACTGCTTTCTTAACTTTGTCAGAACAAGACTTTTCAGTTTTATCTAAAGCATCCATTGCTTTCCAATTCTTTTCTCGTAACTCCTACATAAAATAGTCCAATTAATGGTTTTGAATGCATTTTAATTGTCAATATCCATAGCCCTATGGTGACTAAAAGTAAATTTCCCTAATTGATTATGTATCTACAGCATTTAATCATTTAATACCCCTCGATGCACTAATGCACTTTGGGAAGATTGAATAAAATGCTTCACAGGATGCAGCTTAATTCCACCACAGAGGTTGAACCTTGAACAGTTGAGGCAAGTGTGGACACACAATTCAAGCTTAATAAAGCTCTTTATTTTGATTGTGATCAAATGTTTGACAAGATTCTGAACAGAATAAAAGTGAGTGCTAGCTTAGAATTTAAACCAAATACAAGAGGTCAAGAACTGGTCCAATGTAATTCGTTTTTTTTCATTTTAGTTTGCATTTAGCTGTATATTTTTCCAACCATGCAAGTCCATTTTGGTATGACAATGCATCAAGTTTAAGTGACCAGTGTGTTTTATTATTTACTCAGTCAAGCTTTTACCTACTACTGATTAAAAATGTGTTCAAACTGTTGATTTTAATTACTTTTACTTTTGATGAAAATCTACACAAAACACTTCCACTTAGAAATTGCATTAATAAGCCGCCCTTGTGGAAGGATATGATCATCTATACCAACCACATTATGCTTGTATATACATTATTTAATAGTAGCACTATCTAACTATTTAAAAGTTTAATATATTAAATTATTGACATAGACTAGTTCCCAATAAGATGGAGAGAAAAGACAATAGTCTTTGTACGATAAATCATATCCAATAATAAGTTGTTGAAATTTCCAACTAACTTGTCATGCTACATCATAATTTACTTTCTAGTTGCTATTACATGAACACTTTTACAAGTATTTTCAAAAGTCACATTAACATCATATTTCAGCATAATTTAACCTCTTATTAATTTCTTTTGATTCATGATCATGACAAGGAAACAAGCAAGACCTGAAACTGAACAACTTTTTACCTGTAAACAGTTATACATACATTATTTTTTTTCTTCTGGGTTTCAAGCTCATTCTTTAATCTTGCCACTTCTTCTGAACTTGATGACAATGCAGGTGACTGTTTCTTTTCAACCTCAGTTTTTAAGCTTGACAGCTCTTTATTTTGTGATTCAAGTTGGCTTTTTAAGCTTAAATTTTCATTCTTCACAGAATTGAACTGTTCTTGTGTTTTACTTATTTCATTTTTCTGTGATGAAAGTTGGTCTTGAATTTTTGAAATTTCAGTCTTTTTATTCTCAACATCTGTGGTCAATTTCTTTATCTCTGTTGTCTTCTGTGATAATCTACAATTTAGGGAAAATGTAACATTAAATTTCACTGAAATAAAAACTACATTAAGTACATGCACAAAGTATAATTTCCCCCATCACTCTTGGTTGGCCTTGAGATGTTTTTCTGGATATCTGTGACATAAATTTTATTATCATTTAGAATTTCAATAAGTAAAAATTTCAATGATACTAGTGTGTGAAACCCATTTTTATTTAAACTTGCCCAAGTAAAAATTCAGTAGCCACCTTAATCTAAGTGCCACCCTTTTTAAAATGTGTAAAAACTACATTTGTATCAAGAGTTCCCCATAGTGGTAAAGTGAAGAACAAAAAGACAAGCTTAATCACAAGAAAAGTATCACTATGTGTTAAGCTATACAAATACACTTCACAATTATGTCCATTACCTAAGTCTCTCTGACTACTTAACTGAATGACTTAGTCAGCAGATAGAATTTACATTGTAGAATTTCACCTGTGGTACTCCTTAACTAAGTGGTCTGCGAATATGTGGGATTTCCCCCAAATGTTCTTAAGCAGGAAAAAATTATATGGAAAGGACATTTACATTTTCTCATGTTCTGCTACGGTGATTTTATTGGGACTAGTTTCATTGTGTATGTCTCCATTTGGTGCAGATCCTGTTTTCACGGCTTCTTCAGATTTAGTCAGTTTTTCTTTTGTTACTTTGACTTCATCATCAAGAACTTTCTTCTCCTCTTTCATTCTCTGAAATTAATACCAATATAATTAATACATATCCTATTCATTTTTTTTATTGCTCTCAATGGATGCCATCAGAGAAATATTGTTTTATTTCTAACAAAAAAGATCAAAGAAGTAAATGTTAGATATTACACCAAACATGGAAAATGCTTCATTCATATACAAATAAATTTACATTTTTGTTTCCTTGTGATTGAGTACAGTTCTAATGCAAAATATAAACTCGCTGGTATACAATCTAAATTCTAAAATAAGCCCACAAAAAGGTGCATTCATAATTTGTTCACATTTTGCTCTTTTATAGAATTTTTTATCTTCAGTCCAACCTACAGAAATGGAAAAGAAGTATTACAGCATGTCCCATCTACACAATTACAATTATGGGGAAAATAATTTTCAATTTGATTATATGTGAACCACTAGTAAGGAAATATCTTTAATAGCTCTTCATAGTAAGATTAAAACCTTCAATTCTATCTGAAGATCTGATTTTTCTTTTTGAAATGTTGACTTTTCTTTTTCTATTTCAGCCAGTTTCCTTTCTGCTGATTTCAATGATGATTCTAGTGAGTTCTTCTCCTTTTCAGAACCCTGTCAAAAAAAAAAAGAGTAAACAGTAAATTTTAATTCAATAAAAGTCATTTCCTTTTACTACAAAACTAAAGACAATTCATTCACTGTCTTTTGCCCAAAACTGCTTCTCTGCTCAAATGCTTGCTTTAAAATCAAAGAGCTGTTAACACTTTTTTATTCTTATGAAAATTGTACCATGAACAACATTTAACTGAAAAATTAGAACTTATTATGCATAAACTGAATGTTGAATGTGAATCTTTAATACTGATTTCTGAAGTACAAACTGTAATGGATAGTTAAAAAGTATCCACACACATTTACAAATTTTGTTCTGTGTCACCCTTTGCCCTATTTTTTAAACCCATCCAAAAACTTACTTTGCAATCATATTCAAAGCTATTTCAACATAGTATCTATCCTACCGTGTACTTATTCTCAAATGGAACTACTTTCAGCTTAAGAAAATAATTTCCTTGATGAATACAAGATTTTCAAAGCTAGACACTTTCTATCAATTTGAACTTTCCTGGCAATTTTAATTAAAATCACCACTCTCAACTTCCTGTTCATTCACCATAAGATATCATTGATAGGATGGAGATTTTAACTGACAAATGAGTTAAATGGAACATGCTTGGCAAATTTAATACTTTTTGACACATTTAAACTGCAAGAACTTCATTCTCTAAAAGCAAATTCATAACTAAACAACTTTCAAGGCCAAAAAGGAGTCCCTCAAATCTTCAGTTCATTTTAAGACTTGATTTTAATATTATTTGCAGAAATAATATAATATTATCAAGCTGAATAATTGAAAGAAAAACACATTTACAGTTATAAAAGATGTATTGAATGATATGAAAGGAATTACATTTGGACTATATTTTGTGTAATGTTCATAAAGAGTAGGGAGGTTCCAGGCCTGAAGTGACAACATAAGGTATTATAATCCTAAAGGATAAAAAAAACCAAAATTGTCAAGTTTACAAACATCAATAAAATTTTTCCCAGGGTGCAGCTTTATAAACCACAGATGTAAAACCCTGAACAGTTGGGACAAGTATGGAAACAACATTCACTCTTAAAACACTTCTTAATGTGGATTGCAATTTAATGTTTGACAAGATTCTAACCAGAATAAAAAGGGGTCAAAGATCTTAAAAATTTACAGGTAGACACAAGAAATAAGCAATTTATACGGAGTAGAAAAAAAAGACTTAAATCATACCATCTATGTCCCTTAATTCTAAAAAGTACTTAACGATTGTTTAGGACTACCAGTAATAACTTATTTTGACATTCACCAACTGAAGAATATGCAATTTCAACACTGGTACCTATCAAATGGATTTTCAGATCTTTTTAAAATAGTTTGGTTCCATTGAAAAGATTATTAATTTAGTGTTCTTTTCACAAATTTGTGTAAACAAGAAATACTGTGAGCAAGTTCACAAAGAGAACACCTCCTGCTTCTAGTGAAGTTATATAACCCGTAAATTCAATTATCTCCCTTTGGAATCCTCATGCTACAATTATTTTCCTTCATGCACATCTACTTTTGATGCCTTTAAATTTCCTTGAGCAATTAAGAAAAGTTGTGCTTAATACAAGATTTTAACAGTCTCAGTCTTCACGGTTAAGCAGTAGTCTGAAGCCCAAGGCTATAATTAACTACTACAGGCCAACAGTCACTATATAAAAATTTCTGAAAAACGTATTTTGGAGCTGTGAACTGGAAAGTCAGTTGTGAAGACTGCAATCTCTCTCTGGAGTCCTCTAACAGAAACTATGTGCCTTCATTCACATCTAAATATGATACCCAACCTAGCTATAAAACTTGATCAAAATTACTTGAGCAGTTTAGGAGGAAATGTACTCATGATGTTATAACACATGTAAAACCCGTAAGATGGATTATCTTCTTTTGGAGACCTCAGACAGTAACTATATTTCTTTATGGACATCAACATATAATGCCCAACTTTCCTTATTAAAATCATAAAAACCTTGAGTGGTTTAGGTAGAGTTGGGCTAACAAGTAAAATCCTCAGATTCTAACTATATTCCTTCACATCTACATACATGTATGAAGCCCAACCTTCCTATAAAATTTTATCAAAATGCCTTGCGTGGTTTCGGAGGAGTGCTTACAAGACATGTTGGCAGAAGGATGGAAAGACAGACAGACCAATGGGGTGATTCCTATATATCCCCCAAAAAACTTCATTCACAAGGGTATAAAATCAATTGACCAATCTTTATAAAATGCGGTAGAGATATTGAAAATTTCTAATATAATCATAATAAAAAAGCTTAATTATCTTCAAACTTAGTTTGGTGACCTATGTATTATAAAACAAAAATTTTAAAGCAAGCTTATCCAAAGTACTCTCTGAGGAAAAAAAAGGAAAATCTATGGATTGCAAACATTTAGCATGATCAACTTTAAGACAACTAACACTTCTAAAATAGATTTGATAATGTGAATCAAGATTTCATACCTATGAGTCAAGACATGAATCTAACCTTCAATTTTTGTTCTAATTCTTTAGAAACTGTATCATTTCCAGTCAAGGCAGATTCAAGTTCTTGAAGTCTACTTTTAACAGAAGAACACTCTTTTTCTGCTGCTTGTAAATTTTTTGCCATGTTGTTCTTCTCTGCCTCTGCCTTTCTCAGTTGCTGATTAACTTCATCAATCCTCTTTGACCACACTCCAGAGCTGTCAGTCTGAAATATAATTTTCATTGTCTATATTCTGAATTAATTTTTTTTTAACAGAGTTCAAAAAGGTAAAAGGATTGGTAATCAGAAATTAGAGGTCTTTTTGTGACTAATAAGGTGTCTATTGTTCCATAAATAAACTTGTTCTTAGAATATTAAATAAAATGATTGTTTATTTTACAGTAATCTCATTTTAAACAAGACAATCAGATTATTCAACAAAGCCACATATTATGTCCTCTACTGACCCCTAAAAAATTATAATATATGCAATTTGACAAGAATTCTAACTTATTCAGTAAAGTTCTCATCTAAATTTTCTTATAGTCAAACAGCAAGTCAATTATACAAAATATTACCCAAAAGTCTTGACAACTGATTGTTACTAACTGACAGATAGATGAACAAATCCTTCTTTTACAGTCTCCATCAGCTTTGAGAACGGTAGATTAATAAATTCAGAATATCAGTCAAAATTGTGTCTTTTACATTTTTCTTCCATTTTTACCATGATAAAATTGGAAGACCTGTATTCTTTTACAATCATTGAGTATTAATAACATAAACAGTCTGATAAGATATCTTTATATGTGCACAAACCTCTGAACCTTTTAGCTTCTTGATTTCGTCTTCATATTTAGCAACTTTACTTTCTAACGCTCTTCTGGAATTTTCAGTCATATTCAACTTGGTACAGTTACTAGATAACTCATTTTCCATTATAGATACTTTCTGTCTTAAACTGTTAAATTCTGCAGGAGGTACAGCTTCGGCTCTGGAATTGAATAAAATTACCATACTACCTTTTATTTTTACTTATGAAGACCTACAACTAAATATATCCTGTTTGCATTATCATAGAAGTCAAGCATACATGTGCTAGTAATTTGTCTTTTCTTTTGAAAGACAGTTTTAATTTTTTTTCAGAAACTTTAGAATCTCAATTTTCAAACCTTTTTATTGCAATCAAGTAATATATAAACAATGTAGAGTCTTAATTTTCTGCACAGAAGTCTTCATATTTTGCAGTGGTAGATTCCCTTAAAAGGATAAATACTCTTTTTATTATTTCCGAGTCAGATTGTACCTTCTCCCAGCATCATTCCTACTTTGTTGCAATTTTAAATGGAAAAGTAGGTTTTTGTAGTAATAGTTATCATTTGATATTTTTTAGCTATGTAATGAAATCTTCAATTATGGAATAAATAACCACACTAAATTACTGAAAGGCATATTATTTTAAACATTTAAATTCATACATACTTGATTCTTTCATACTGTTCTTTCAATCTTTTATTTTCCTGTTTAAAAATAACATTTACTATAAACAGCAACTGTCTCATGGCTTAGTGAAGAAGCACCATTATTTTTCATAAGAATCCAAAGTTAATCATCTGAGTAAAGTACAATACATGTTTGGTCTGTGCATGACTTGATAGGATAGTCAAGGACGTTTAAATCCTCTTTAGTAGTTAAATATTATCCAAGTTTGATAAATTTTTGAAAAAAAAGTTCTCGTAAAGTCATTTTTCAAAATGATTCAATTTTTTAATTACATTTGCTTTTCTATAGTACATACAAACTATGAGAAATATTTTGAAGTATTTTATCTCAACAGACTGAAGAAATTCCCATTAGGCTTATGTTAATGCCATGTTTCCATTATGATTTTGACAAGCATTTTGAGATTATTGCAAGGCAATATTAAGTCCCTTACTAGAAAAAAAGTTTCAAAACCCAAGGACCATAACTCATAAAAATCAATGGACTTGAACAAAATCCATTCTTGATCTGTAACTTGTCATGGTAAAGCCAAGTACCAAAATACAGGGATGATTTTACAAGGTAAATAAACAGTGGAAATTGGCAATATCAGAAGTAAATAGAACATGTATACAGTAAAAAAAAAGAATCATAACGGTAAAATCACGATTTGAGACAGTGGAATTCCACGCAAATTCTGAAAAAAATCATCCCTGCAAATACCTTTTGTAACATAAGTATACCTGCAAGCAGTACCAAAAAAAAATGTAGAAAACTGAGTATTTGCATTAGTTTTTTATGTCCAAGGACAGTAACTCAGGAAAAAAAAATCACTGGACCTTAACACAAATTGATCTTGATCTGTAACTTGCTATAGTAAAGCAATGTATAAAAAAAAAAAAACAAATTTATACTTTGAGCATGACAAAAAAGTGTTGAAAAGTGACTTTTGTGTCAATGTCCAAAAGTCACAACTCAGCAAAAAAATCAACCAAATGGAACAAATTTGACCTTAATCTTGCCATGGAAAGGCATTGTACCAAATATCAAATGTACATCTACAAACATGACTAAAAAAGCGTGGAAAACTGATTTGCCTAAATGATGACGGACAATGATGTACTAAGTTGAAACCTCAAGTCCCTGTAAGGGAAAGTCACAGACCGTCACTCACTGTTATTGGTCTAAAAATTCTAATTTAATTTTGTCTGTTTGAATATTTGAACAGTTATTGAATATTTGATGTAATTAAAAAGTTCATGTGGCCAGTCTACATAACAATACTAGGTCACTTCAAGAAATTTGAAGATGTAAAGCTTGTTATTTTGTGATGACAGTACATTGTATAGATACATATTTCTGTATTAGTTTAAGTTGATGTCAAATGACTAGGTTATCGATCTAAATATTCAAACAGCTCTTCAAATACTTATATTGTTTTTGTAACCATACAAAAAAAAATAGAAATATACAAAATTAAAATAACAAAAAGCCTAATAGGAATATTTCTTTTTTGTTGAGAAATAACAGTCTTCATAACTAACTTTCCTGTTCACAGGCCCAAAATACATTTTTCAGAATTTTTTATATAGTGACTATTGGCCTGTAGTAGTTAATTTTACAGGCCCATCTCCATTTTGACAAGCCTTGGGCTTCAAACTACTGCTTAACTGAGAAGACTGAAATAAATTTGGAAAGTATTTCCCCGAGTTTTCATGTACTGTAGAGTAAAAAAGAATCTACAATAGAAAATTATTTTGACAATTGAATTTTTAAGAATTTTGTATTGAAGATTTACAAACATAAACAGACTACACCAGGGTGTACAAGTATACCCACTGTGCTTTGCTGTGCTATTTTTTATTTACATTGTCAATGGGGATAAAGCATAGGTGAAATTAAGTCGACATTATCAACATCCTTTTATTTTTTCAAAAAATCATATCAACCATGTATTTTTTGGGAACTTAAAGTATAAAAATAAGTATTCAGTTTCAATTTTGCTTTCGTAGACTCTTCAATCATTAGGCTACATAATCATGTGTTGTGAAAATGCAGCGATAATGCATACATTTACTTATACAAAAAATTGTATTTTTATACTTAAATGTGTAAGTAGTTGTTATAAGAAATGATTCCAATCATCAGTAGCAAAAAAATATCACAAAACATGAAATTACATGAGCTTTCATGGTGGGTGTATTCCCACTCATACAGTGAAGAAACAAGAAGTTGATTTCACAGCAATCCAAATTGCTAACAACATACCCCAATTTACATAAAGGCACATACCACATTTGTAATCAATCTATCCATTTCAGTGGCAAAACATTTCCAATCTGTCCAAGGACAGCAAAAATTTTTGAGGCAAAAAATTTCCCTATCACTATACACAAGTAAAGCGAAAAATGTACAACAAGGTAGAAAGTTGATACAGAGCATGGACCAAATTTGCTAACATATAACCGATCTGTACAAACCATATACCAAATTTAAAATCAATCAATATATTGGGAGTGTAATTACAGAGAATTCATACAAGTAAAGAATGCAATATACATGTGCTATTAAACACATCTCTTTTGAGTTCAGTCTTAAAATATGATTTTGAAGTCGTTACTTCATACATGTATTTCAATTTTTCACCTATTTTAGCTAAAATTATTTGTTTTAGATAGGTTGGATTTCACTGTAAGTGTATATGTTATATCGAAATTTGGCACACTTACATCATTTGAATCCTAGAACATCCTTCTTTGTTAGAGGTAAAAAAAAAAAAGGCATTTGACTATCAATCTGATATTTACCTCAATAAGCTGTGTATATCTACTCTGATCCCCAAGTTGACGCTCCAACTGCTGAATTCTTGTTTGCATAGCACTTCTGTCAGCCAGGTTCTCATTTATAGCTGTTTGCATTCTCAGCTGTAAAGCTTGGAATTCCTGCTCTTTTGCTAAAACTTTTTCTTGGCACTGCTTTTCTAATGCAACACACCTGGCTTTATCCTTTTGAACCTCTTGCTTCAGCTCCTTATATTTGTTGTTACTGGACATAGCCAACTGCTGCTCTGAATGAAGTAAGTGTTGTGTTTAAAATTTAAAGTTTAGAAGTAGTTTGTGGGTAAAATTAACATTTGGGGCAAGTAAGGACACACCATCGGGGTATGATGTTAAAGGTTGTCCTACTGCCCGGGACAAGTGGAAGTTAAATTATACATGCCTGGAGGGCATTCACTTACTAAAGGACAACCTAGATTTCAATTTGTCATCAACTTGCTTGATAGGATAAGGTTCATAAAATGTTATGGTCATACCCTGACCATTCAAGCTTGATACATTTCTGAATTTTGATTCCAATGAAATATTTGACACAGGAAACGAATTTTACTAGAATCAAAGTAGCCCCTAATTCAAAAATGGTTGAAGTTACAACCTCAAATATCCTAGTTTTCCTTGGGAGGTATCGCACTTCATGGTACAATTATCCATTCACTTGAAGTCAAATTATTGTTCAGGTTATCATGAAAATGCTTATGCCTAACCCCATTTTCAACTCTAAATCCTAATTGATTCAAGTAACAACCAAAAAATCAATGCAAGTTTTCTTTTTGTGGCATAGTAACTTGTGGTACAATGTCATAAAGAAAATGTTTGTTTCTGGCACCTAATTCCTAAATGGTTCAAGTGAAAACCCCTAATAAGTCCAAGCCATCCTTTTGTGGTATGGTACCTTGTGGTATATAATTTCAAAATAATCCATGCACTTATACTCAAATTATAGCCTGGAAATCAAAATGTCTATGAACACTGGACGGCAACAGCATGGATATCATATGGGCACAATTTTTTTGCAGTCAAATAAAAATGTTCATTTTTGACCCATTATTTTAACCTTATTTCTAATAGGCAGGAGTCCAAATAAGCACTCTTCCACTGGCCCATGGCAAGCAAATTTTATGCATACAAGTCAGTCTTGCCTCCAGGGCCACCTGATTTTAAATGTATTAATCTATTCAACAAATCACAGCCAGGGCAAGTAAACTATATTCAAGGCTAGTTCAGTTTTTTAACCATGTGGACAAATTTTCCTATTTCTATCTAATCTCTTAAATATTTGGTTACAAGCAAGTATGTTAATCAATTTTTTGCAACAAATGTCCAAGACTAAATGCAGAATGATGTTCTTCACCCAACTTACGCTGACTGATGTTCTATCATTCTTAGTTAAAAATCTGACTCAGTATGTTGGGACTACTACAAGTCAGGGTTGTTTAACTGATAAAACATTCTTGTCTTGCATTAAAGAACAGTGGTAGGATTTTAAACTACAATTAATCAATGTAAAACATAGACATAATACATCAGATGGATAAAATGAAATTCTAATAATAGTGGCCACCCGGGAAACATGTTATATAAAACTGAGTTTCTGGATTTGCTTATAAATTTTTTTTGACATATTACAGGAAGCGCATATTTTTAAGGTCTCTTTATTCAAGACTAAAACAGATTTAAATGTTGTGTTGGAGTTTCCAGCACAATAATTCTTAATGAACAAGGACATTCAAAACCCTAAAGAAACTTGCCCATAAGCCCCTGAAAATCAATTAGGTTCTGAATTTTACTCATGACTAAGTACAATGTACATTATGTCCAAAGACTGATAAAAATATTTAGAAGGTTGGTAATAATGGTAGTACAGGAGAACATGGAAAGTATTATTGTTTCTATATCCCTTTTCTTACTTCATTGGTGAAAAGATAACAATAATTAAGACCAGGGTCCGGATTTTTGGACAGCCCATGCCAGACATCTCATCAAATAATTTTCAAGAGATGTTTATGTCAGTCTTTTACAGGCTCAGATCGAAAATAAATTTAAAAAATGTTTTTAAATAGTTATTTTAAAGGAGAAGACTATGTTATTGTGCAAGTCATAAATATCAAAACTAATCTGTTAAATATTCATGAAAATTAAATTGAAACAAAATAATTACCTTTTCTTAACTAATCGAGATTTATAATTAGGAAATTTGAATTCCCGCACCTATGGGTGCCACCATGACTGGTTGAACTCATCATGAAGTCAGTTTGTAAAGTGAAAGTAAAAAGGTATATTGATTACGATGTCCGAAGAAATCGCAAATTTGGGACTTTTCCCCTATAATTTCAATCCAAAATAAACAGAAGAAGAGATTGAAGCACAACATATAAGCAAATGTCAGACATCATTGACGAACAACAGGATTTGCAGCCAGATGACCAGTATTTGTCTACGGAAAATCTTATGGCTACTTCTGAAGAATGTTTGTGTTGCTGGTAAAAAAAACTTTTAGAACATTTCTCATTTATCATGCAACCGTAAGCTACACAAATCATCATGATTTGGTGATTAAACAGGATCGTAGAAATATTTACGGAATATTCTTTGTTTACATATTATTTGCAGTACTTGTATCAGTAACAAAATGACTTAGTGACGTCACGAACCAATCGGAAGCTATCAGTAAAAATCAATAAAGTCTGATTATGATCTTCCCTCAGATAGGAGAGTTCTGCAAGACGGCTATTCACTTATATTTCACGAATTTTGAACTTTGAGTAGACCTAAGCATTTTATAAAAGCCCATTCTGCATTAAAGGTTATTCATTTTTGTTTACGTGGGTATGATTTATCATCAGAGCCTAACTTAATGCAAAGGTGGTCTTTCCCTTTAAGATAAATATTGGAAATAGTGTTATTTCATCACACACTGTCTTTTACAAAATATCTGGTTTTGACCACACACGGACGTTCCAACACGTAAACAAAACATCGTATCTCTCGGACTTTTTCATCACATAGGCAAACAGCCGAAAACTACCGAGTGATGAAAAAAATGTTGATTAAATATGAAAGAAAATCACATACACATTTTGTATATTTATTTAAATGGTCTACTGACTACTGTGTTAAAACCATTCAATCGATGAATTAATAATTACAAACTATGACTGATTCGTAGTGTCAGTGCCATGTGCTTTCGTTACCTCTGAAAGATCGCCGGAAAATGGTGGACTTGTCAATCTTTTTTCTTAGTTAATCAACTAATAAATGTATGAAAATTCTCCCAGTTACTTCAATTAATTTGTACATGCAATGGGGATGCACGTGTACCGTTAATTCAATCATGCAATCAACTTATAAGTTACAGGTAAATCACAGTCACAGGTGACTGCACATCGGCTAAAATTGACACACACCTGTCAATTAATTTCCAATAAACAATTTGGATACTGGTAGATGTAGACTATGATGTTTATACACTAATACAACCATGCATACTGTAATTTATACGGGTTGACAATTTTTTTTATGTCCGATACTGGAAAATGGTCATTTGCAAAATTTATCGGTCAATGACCAGCATTTTTGACCATTTTCGGACCCTTGATTAAGACAGAGCATTACCTTCCTGCAAAGCTTTCTCTTTTTCTTCCAACTGCTTCCTTAATAGCGCAATAGGATCTCCCTTCTGTCCTTTCTACAAACAGAATATTAGAAATAAACCTAAATTCCTGACTTTAGGCAGGTAAATTAATCAACTCTTTAATTCAGGAGGCTGCAGCCAATAAGTCGAACTCATCCCTACTATGACATGCTTGTGTAGCTACATCTTTTATCTTATTATAAAAATGACACCTAGAATCATTCAGATTTTGACGTTTTTACTTGGCATTACTCTCCAATAACTCATTCTACATGTAAATACATTTTTTTGTTTTACTACAATGTACCTCACTTCAAACAATTCCTATGACTTTCAATTTGAAATCATGCATGCCAGACCTACATATTTCAATTCTGGATTCATTTTCCATTATACTGATACATGTACATGTACCTTACTTAATGCAAAGAACTCATTTTTTATTGAAGTTTCAATTATCTATGCATGATGACTTTGTTTTGTTGACTTTGATATGCATCATTAACCTCTTTTGAACTGCATGAGAGCTAAAAGTAATGACAGCAAAGAAAAATGCAAAACTAAAAAGGCCTAGACAGTATACTTTTAACAGGCAATTAGCAGCTCAACATGATTCTAAAGTTTAAAACTGTTTCTTTTTATTAAATGTATTCATATGAACCACATGTAAAATACATACATGACATAGGGCTAGTTTGATTTACCTAACAATGTAAGGTTGTTATGTTGATTGTTTTGAACATTTTTCAAAATATACTGAACCCTTTCAAAAGTCTAGTGGGAACACCACTTTTTTTTACATTAGTACTCTATCTAGTAGTTTTTTGGGGAATTACATTACTGAGAAAAACAGTCCAAAGAAAATTTTTTTTAATTGTTTCACAAAACTTGAATGAAACAGTCACTAATTTTTGGTAAACTACACCATAACAATACTGTAGTATTACTAATATTACCTTATTCCATGATTCAATGCTTGAAGACTGCTCAGCCCCACTCTGTCTATTCAATAGTGTTTCTATCAAAGTTTGTATTTCTCTGTCATTCAAGGCAGCATTCTGGATAGATGTTATTAATTGCCTAGCATCATCAGAACCTGATATAAAAATCATAATGTTGTGATTTATGTCCTATGAAACAATTTTGTAAACAATGCAATGTACACAACACAGTGTTCAATCTAGAGTGTGCCAATGTGGGATTTCCTCGATTTTTTTTCATTATGGCTATGGAAATGGTAACCTGGATTTAATTGGGTGCATTGAATTTTCACCTTTTGATATTGTCTGTTTTACAAAACCCAGATATTGGTTCTGAAATGCACATGATTTTAGAAAAGCCCTAAGTCTGAGTCAATATCACACTTGAAGACACTTCATTTTTCTGTTTTCTTTGCTTCAAAGTCAATCAAACACTTTAAGTAAAGTTGCAAGAGAAAACAGAAATCATCTTCATATTAAAGAATCATGAGGGTGAAACGAGTTAATGTCATAAATATTGAAAAGAACCCTGAAAGAAGTATTGACAGTATGAATGAAATCTGAATGGTGTTGGAAATTTATTCATCCTATGTGTCAGCAAGTTTTGTCAGGGGTATAGCCATGACTGGCACTTGTTTTCATTCATGGTTGGAGACTATCAAATATGAATTCATATTTGAGTCCTATGTCACTGGCTATTGATAAGATACAAATGCCTGTAAACGGCAATGTGCAAATTTGAACTTCAAAGGCTTTAAATAGCCAAGTTAAAAAGTTGCTGCCAGAAGATAATTATTGTGTGGATCTCTGTGCAAATAAAAAAGAATAACTTAACTGCTGGATGTTTCAATCTCAAAATAACCATTTTTCTTCAAAATTTCAGATTGTTATCCATTTATTTATTACTACCATTTAAATCATCTTTGATTGCCACCAATTTTTTTTTGTTTGTTGTAAAAACCTTTTCTGATACAGGTTATTATATTGTGAATAGATGTTATTTTGTCTAATGACCCCGTACTTCCAATAGTCTCCCCCTCTGCCAAATTGAACACTGATAATATAATAAGAACTGTAAAATACTTTCATTGGATAACCACAGGGAAGTGCACATCAAATGAACCTACCAAAATAAAATATCATGATGTATAATAGTACATCAAACTACATGTATAGTAATGTTTCCTACAATGTACCAGTTGTTGTCATGTCTAAACTTAATTTGTATAGATATAGGTTAAAGCAGGGACTTTATTTTAGTTTTCGTATTATACATGTACCCTATTTTGGTGCGGATAATATACATTTATGTGTTGTGCAAACTGCAATTTTGAAGGTCTAAACGTGTGAAAAAAATTTTAAAGACTTAGAACGCAGTAAAATTTTGTAAGACAAAAAATCGATATTTTGCACTTGATCTGTCGATTTGTTTACCTTGATTCAGTATTTCCTACGAAAATGAGAAGGAAAGAGACTTATATGCAGACTAAAACATCATGTAAAGATCAGTTGCTACATAAATTGAATAATTTTAATTTCAAAGCTTGATAAAATTGACACAGGATGTATGAAATGGCTGATAAAACAAAATCAAAAGTCGGGAAATCTGCAAGTCAAATTTCCCAATTTTTCAATTAAAAACATACTTATAAGAAAAAAAAATTGTAAGAAACAATCAAAATAAGTATCCAAATAATCATTTTCGGCTGAAGGGTTTGACAAAAAAGCACTTTGTTACTTTTTAGTTTTTAGTTGTTTCATTTTAATCTCTAGCCATGTTATATTAGAAGTAAAAATTGTACATCCTTTGTTTGAAACATGTTATTAAGACATTTGAACATGATTTCAAGACAATATCACTAAAAATTCAATACTTAAAGATGTACATTGTATTTGATAATTAGATAAAATTTCTTTCAGTAAGATTTCACTTCCGGTTTGTTTGTTTACATTAAGCAATGTCTTTTCTCATACCAAAATCTTTTACTTCGTGGCCCTTTTTTTATATATTGATGCAAAATGCGCACACCCATGTTCTGGAAATAATTTCTATGTAAAAATGTGTGCATAATACACACCAAAATACGGTAGTCCCCAATTGAGGCATGAAATAAAAAAACATTTCAGCAACTGATGCATACATATACATTTTGAAAAAAACTTGTATTACTTTACCTGTTTTGAGTAATGTCTTAACAAATACATGAAATTTAGGTTTTCCTTTCTTCCTGGACAAATTGAGATTAGATTTGAGGTACAATGTATAGAATAAATAACTGTTGAAGAATACTGCTTAGACAAAAACAAACAATAGCATTAAGTTCTAATTTTGAAAAGACATACAACGTAACTTTAGAACTGACTCCTATTAAATTATATACCATGATTCTTTTTAGCTTTCCTATCTGGTGTAGGGGCAACTGCATGGGTTTTTTGGGTCTGAACAACAACCATTTCCTCAACCACAGGTGGTATCTTTTTCAATTCCTTGTTTTCGGTCTTAACCTTGTCTTCTTTCTTTGCTTTGCTTTGTTGATGAGTTTTCTTTTCCTTTTCATGCTCATGAAGTAATTCTAGCTCATCTTTTGGAGTAGCTTTAAAATGGATAGCTTCCTGTAAATGAGGTGCAACCTTGGGTTTTTCATCTTTGTTTGTCAAAATAGGTTTGAGATTTTTCTTAGATTTAGATTTGAGTTTGTTTTCTTGGTCGCTATTTGTCTGAGGTTCTATAATTTCTGGTTCAATTTCTAAGTTGACCATTTTCCTTTCACTTATATCTGTTTCAACAGTTGGTTGTCCTTTTTCTTTACTCTTATCTTTTCCTTTCTTGTTTCCTTTTTTCTTTTCCTTTTCTGCCTTCTTATCTTTTCTTGCTTTTTCTTGTTCTGCTTCACGCCGCTTCTTTTGTTCAGCAATAGCTTCTTCATATGACTGTTCCTTAAAACCAATAGCTGATATAAGGTAGATTAGTACTGCAGACACAACAAAGGCAGCAATGCCTATAAGGATGACCTGGGGGTCCATGGTTCTTTAAGCCAATTCGACCAGACACACCTCTAAAAAAGTTTATTTCACCACGCCCCTCTCTGAAAAAGAATGTGTCTTACAGCAAAGATTGCATATAAATAATGGAGTAGAGTCAGTAGTCTCTACAATGCAAAGTAACACAAATTTCGTTTGACTTTCACTGCCGGCAAAAAGAGTACATTATCAGTGAAGTCCACGTCGGCAGAATTTTTACCGAAACTTATCTGAATGATGCAAAGACGGGAAAACAACATATTAACAATCGCCAAAATGAGACAATATGAATTATATCAATTGAATGTTGTAAAATAGTACCTGAATATCTTTTCGGAAACAAAAATTGTTAGAATATTGGATACGTGTCAGTCGTGAATGTGAGTCCCCACCTGAGCCTTCAGAATAATATGGTGGTCAGGAAACTTCCGAGAGACGATATAACAAGATATTTGATTGGTTGATCTCCAAAGATTGATGTCAATCATCGTCTGCTTTTTTTTCTAATAAACTGTCTATAGTATATTTTATCTTTATCGCGAACGCTCAATAAATGCCTATCTTTTCAATAAATGACATAGGAAAAAAACTTCTTTTTTTTCTGCTTCACATCATATCTCAAAACCATAATTTCAATAGAGTTGAACGTACCTACAATTTTACAAGGGGTGTTAGTGAATATTATAACAGCATGCAACGCCACCTACCGTCTTAGTTTAACGCACCTGTAATAATTTCTTCTTTGTCCGTGGATAGCGTCGCTTGCTGATTTCGGATACGCATTTATCATGGAAAACCAAGTGCAACAGGATTCATGTAACTTAAAAAGGACTGCAGAAGAAGCAGACTCACTTTTAGAAGGCGTCAAAGCACTTATAGTTGATATAGAAGGAACAACGACGCCTATTGACTTTGTAAAGGTAAAAAATTGCTTGTCCATGATACATCTTCCGCATAGCCGACCGGCATTTTACAAGTTTGTGAATACCAGTTATGTGTCAATTTAATTTCATTGTTGCATTAAAAATGTACATTGTGCAAAATTGATTGTGAAGTGTAGGAATATCGTAGATCGAGAGTATATAACTTGGCGGTTAGATTGGGAACAACGTCAATGTCACTGTGCAACAACACAAGATTATCTCATTGAACTAGTCCGATGTTTAAACAATCTCATCCAACTCAATTTTCACGTAAATTTTATTTTAATATATATTTAAACCTTTCACGTATATATTGTAACGTGTTCCGCCTGTTCCGGTGTGTATTCCATAAGATCACATGCATGTAGATGTGTTAAAATGAGATATGCGTGTTCAATTTTCATGTAAGCCTGAGTTGTCTTTCTTTACCCATTGATTTGATAAAACAGAAAAAATATCAAGATATTGATACATGTGTTTTTTTCTAAAAGCCTGTGAAAAAATGTTAATTAGAATATTAACCAAATTAGTTCATTTTTTATGCCTAGTATAAAATATTCATGATACATGTATGCAATTTACTCCTCAGAAACCAATACTAAACATAACAGAAATAATGACACAAACTTGTCTGCTTCCAATGTTTACAATTCAAAAATGAACATGTAATTATCTATCTTGAATTCAAAATAAAAAACTGACTGGATCTACCACTATTTTATGGACACCAATCATTTTCTAAAGATTAAATTCTACTCCACAATTAATTTGACAATACTGTCATTTTAACAGGTCTTCAATTTGTAGAAGCAGGTGTGTAAGCAGATTTTTTAAAATAGTGATGATTTTGGAAATTCAGTATCAACATTCTTGAATATTTTTAAATTGTATAACAATAACAGATTGTTGGTATGAATGTAGGGTACAATAATTAATGGTTTGTGCGATGTAGAATGGTGATTACGTAAATATGAATCAAGAATCATTAATCTTATTTGATAGTTCTCCATTCTGAAGATTAACATTGTGGTACATGTTGTTTGAGTTTTTATATTAATGTATTGTTTAGTCCTTTATCATGATCCACAGATCCCCCATCAATTAGACCCTAACTTGGCTATTAAAGTATGTAGTCAGTGTTAAATCTAGGATTAGAAAAGGGCATGTGAATTTTTTATCTAAAGGCCTCTTTTTGTCTCAATGTTTGATTTTTAGGGCACACTGATTTATTTAAAAATTGTTATACAATTTAAAAAATCAAAGACATCTGAATTTAAGCTTAAAAACCTTTCTATTTGAACTAAAACTTAATTTGAGTAAGTCACATGTCTGCCAACTTTTGATAATTTCCGTGACAGTTCAGCAAGTATAATGAGGCCTGAATAAGTCTAAAGTGGATTATGTAACAACTTGATATTGTACAGATTCTTGAATACAGATTGTGGGAAACTTGGGCAACTCTTACTTTTCATTTAATGCATACCATGAGGTGCAGTATTCGAGGAAATATAGCAAATATTCAAGAACAAGGGTCCGGAAATTTTGATAGCCCATGCCAGACATTTTATCAAACTTCAGCTGACATTTTTGTTAGTCTTTTACATGCTCAGATCGAAAATAAACTTACAAAAACATTTGTATGTAGTTATTTAAGATAAATATTGGAAAGTGTGTTATTTTATCAATACCCTGTCTTTAACAAAGTATCAGAGCGAGTGAACGTATTCAGTTTTGACCACATGTGGACGCTCTAAAATATAAACAAAACATCGTATCTCTCAGACTTTTTCATCACAAAGGCAAACAGCTGAAAACTTCTGAGTGATGGAAAAAAAAGTGTCGATTATTTATAAAAGAAAATCACGTACACATTTTGTATATTGATTTAAATGGTCTGTTGACGTCTGTGTTGAAATGGTTCAATCGACGAATTAATAATTACAAACTATATGTACGACTGTTTCAGTTCCATGTGTTTTCGATACCTCTGAAAGATCAGCGGAAAAATGGTGGACTTGTCAATCTTTTTTCTTAATTAATAAATATGCAATCAACTAATCAGTTAAGGTAAATCACAGTCACAGGTGGCTGCACATCGGCTAAAATTGACACACACCTGTTAATTAATTTCTTATAAACAATTAGGAGACTGGTAGACAGGATGTTTATACACTAATAAACCACGCAGGCTGTAATTCATGAGGGTTGGCAATTTTTTATGTCAGATATTGGAAAATTGTCATCGGTCATTTGCAAAATTTGTCGATCAATGACCGACATTTTTTTACCATTTCTGGATCCATGTTCAAGAATGTGGATACTGAATTTCCAAAATCATCACTTTTTGAAAGGAATAGTATTTCTTTTAACTATTGCAAACAAAATGTTTTGGGAAAAACACTGCATTGTTTAAATTACTGGAAATGTGCAGACTGCAGGGAGGTAACTCAATTTGTATGAACAGTGATATTTTAAAATTACACACCCGTTTCTACAAAGTGAAGACCTGTTAAAATGACAGTATTGTCAAATTAATTGTGGAGTAGAATTTAATCTTTAGAAAATGTTTGGTGTTCATCAAATAGTGGTAGATCCAATCAGGATTCATTTTCTGATTGTCAAACCCTGATCAGCTGATTGCTGCTCGGAGATTATTCACCTGTCATAAAACATACTCTTACCTGTTTAGACAAGAATTAACTTCTTTTGTGGGATTAAAGACTCTTTTAATTAAATAAATGAGATTGAAATGCAAATTAGGGGTTTGATTTAGGAGTTTTTAGGTAATTTTGGCAAAATAATTGTCAAATTTGACCTAAAAATCGTGTTAGGAAAGCAGTGAAAATGGCGGCGAAGTTTCAGGAGGGCTAAAATTCTAACTGGGGCACATTTTCGCGACCGAAAAGAGTATTTGGCGTGTTGGAAAGGGGCATGGCGTTCTTAATAAAGGGCATGGTGCCATGCCATGCTACTTTGATTTAGATTTAACTCTGGTAGTTTATCACAAATGATAGGAAAGAGTCTATTTTTTTGTTCGGCTGCAATCAGATTTTGGATTTTTTTGGGTGCTTCAGAACTACATAATATGTCTCCACCATTATCAGTATTTCCAATAGTGGGTTCATAAGACATAACCGTGTCCAGCTGCCTAGTTAGTTTCTACAACAATTGCAGTTTGATTCTGGTGATTACCATCATTAATATTTTTTAGGCTTTGAAAAAGATAATTTCTTCTGTTTTGGGTCAAGCTTAAAAATGTGTTTGGTGGCATTTTCAATTTCAACTGGAACCACCAGTCCTGATTTCCTGATTTCATTCTTTAAAACAATGTTTATTGTTCTTTCAAACGCGTAAGCGATCAAGAATATTTAATCTAAAAAATCAACAAGGTACCATTTCATTCCCCAGTCTTCATATCCCTTCGAAAACGTGGCAATCAAAACATCCAACTGCAGCTAATGAAAACATTGTTAAAAGACATGTTCATGCCTTTTTTACTGTCACAAGTAGTGAGCAACACTCCACCATCAATGATGGAAACTTAATGTACGCACATGATGCGATGCATTAGTCACTCAATGCACCATTCAAAAAGGAAATGTGACTATGGTGCATGGCGCACGGTAATCCCAATCACTGTTACAAAAAAAAATTATTACGAAAAGGAGTACTATGCAAAACAAAGCAGCATCCATCTGAACAACTTTGAACCAAGCCAGTATTGCCTAAACTCACCACTCCTCCTCAAAATGATCTGATTATAGCAAGTGATCTCCCTTATCCTGACAAAAAAATCCTGCTCTGAAAAGTTACTTGAACACACTAGCATTAGCTTCTCATGGCTGGGGTCATAATTCGTCAATTTGGAAAACAAATTCTGGGAATGAAAACAATATAAGACACCAAATGTTACCAATTGATCAATACACTTAACCCTAAGATTACAAATGTACATTGTATTTTAATTGATCCTCTGAGATTTAGTGTTAATGGCATCACCACTAAAATGGCAAGTGAAACAGAAGAAGGTACACAAGATAGGAGACTCCAACTTTGGGCCATCATTAAACTTATACCAAGAACAGCTGAATGGGCTTTGTCAAGAAAGTTGATGAATTGTGAGATTTTTCTCTCTGAAATGACCTGCTCAACCTCCAGACAATACCTGTAACATTTAGCTATTGAATGAGAGGTAGCTAAGAACCCAAACTGGCAAAGCAAGAAATAAACCTTACAAGGCCAAACTGATATATCATTATATGTACAATGTTTTAAACCATCCTTTCCTGCCATGTGTTTTCATAAGTAATGTTTGTTACAGTATTAATTTCGTATACTTAGGTATTAATTTTAAGGTACATGTAATGCAGTTTGATGTCTATAATAGCTGTAAGGACTAACCTATGGGTAATGCAGTGTATTTTAATCTTAACATTTTTTTGTATAAAAAATGTTTAATTAGGGCAGTTTAATCTAGGATGTCCTATATGGTGCATGTCCCTCTCTAATTCTGATTACCGTTTATATTTCTTTCTCTTAACTACATTTTTAAGCAATCATGAAGCAAGATTCTCAAATGATTGTATGGGTGTGGGGGGATTCAACTTGAGGTATTAGAGCTTGTATGTTCTTATCCGTAACCACTGTATTGGTACCATGTACAAAGATTTAATTTTCTTGTATTGTGTGAACAATGTAGCTGTGGGCAATGGAAGATGATACAAATGTACCTACTAGAGTCTGGTAATTTTTGTATCTAGTCCAATGAATTGTTTTAGGATCATATTTTTTATTTTACAGGAAACTCTTATCCCTTTCGTAAAAGAAAATGTAGAAGACTATTTGACGAGGAAATTTGATGAGGAAGAATGCAAAAAGGACATTCAGGCTCTGCGAGAACTGGTAAGTAAGTTACAAGTTTAATGTTTTTGATGGATGTTGGTTTTTGTTTATTCTAGCATGTTATACAGCTGTAACATGTAAATTGTTTTTTTTTTAACTAAGTTAAGTATGTGCAGTGTATACTTATCCAAAAATATAATGGACTTGAACTTTTTTGTAAAAATAACTCCTACATGTAGTATTTTCTTGTCATATATACTAAATATGAGTAATCCATTATATTTAAGATATAATCATAAGATATATAAGATCAGACCAGAGATTAATATTGTGTGCCTAATATACAGATATTATTAATCAGTCATACTAAGTGTGTTTACATGATTAATACAAATAATATAGTTTTACTGTACAAAGCATACTAATTGTAGCATATGTACCTTTTAGTGCTTCATCTCCCTCTGTTGTATGCTAGCTGGCTGGTACAAATCTGATACCATAGTAACATAACAACAAGGAGAGCATTTAAAAAAATGTATGCACTATTAACACAAACTGTGGGGTTCCAGCTAGTGCTAGTAATGTTCCAATACATTTAATTATTTAATTAAAACAAAAACAGCATGTTTTGTTTAAATGCAAGAATATTTTGCAGTTAATTTTTTCTGCTAGAATCTTGGTTCCCTAGAATGAATGATAACACTGAAAAATATCCTGCTTTAAACTGAGTTGATACTTCTTTCATTAAAAATATGTGAAGACTTCTTAGTGTGAAAGCCTTCCTAGATTTGTATTGATAGTCCGTAACTAAATGGTCATTCTTCTATTAAGTGACTATTTGCATTTTTCCCTTTTCCATCACTTGGTGTCTGTTGTTATCACCATTAACATTTTTTTTCAAAAATCATCTCCTATAATAACTATTGAACAGAATTCAATGAGGGTTAGTGTGATTGTTCCAGAGAGTATCGTACACAAAATGACAGTTTGGATTTTTGATCCATTAAAAAAATGGCCACCATTACTAAAAATAAGACTTCAATTTTGCTTACATCTTCATAACAATTAGGTTTAGCCAAGTTCTGTAAGGGTAAAGTGTTCATTATGATGAGGTCTATATGTGGTTAAATCTTCATTTTAATATGACGTGCTTCAAATCTCTTTAATCACAGCCATGGTAAAAAAAAGTGATAAACATTTGCCCAACATTTTGTGCAACACATAGGCTATATCTATTCAAAAATATGAAGAAACTAGTCATATTAGAGTCCAAATAAATCACAAAAACTCCATTTTATCATTGTTTAACTGTGGGCTGACCATTTATAAAACAATTTGACATAAATGGAAGCCTGTGGTAAAACAATGATGAAATGGAGTTTTTGCGATTTATTTCTTAATTAAAAGCATTAGAGTTATTGCCAATTTGGATGTTTTTTTTAGCTATTTTTATGTTATTACTTTCAAAAATCTATTCTGTAACTACTAGACAGATTTCAATGAAAGTTGAAAACATGCTATGGAGGTCGGACAGGATTCTTCTTTAAAACTGTTAATAGTTACCAAATTCTGACCAAGGATAACAATGTTTAGTCTAATTAGATCTTTTTGTTCCATTAAATATGTTGCAACCATGTTGAAGCTATTGTCCTTTTTTGACATTTTTTTTTGCTGCTTTTGATTGTTACTCAAAATCTTCTCCTGTAACTACTGGATACAATTTGATGGAAGTTTGTATGATTTTTCTTTGGAGTATCTTTCACAAAATGACCATTTGGATTTCTTATCCATGAAAAAACATAGTGCTTTTACAAAAATTAGTATGTAGCTTTTTCAAGCCATGCAAGCAATTCTTGCTCTAAAGCCTCTAGTCTAGACAGCCACAAAAAATTGTGGTGGTATAGTTGTTTTGTCAGCCATAGATACTTGCTTTTTGTTAGATAACTTGAACTCAAGTTGATGTACATGTATGGCTGTAACATTTTACACTGTCCCAAACCACAAAAGGAAAATTCATATTGATTTTTGGGGTTTTGGTCCAAACTAATTTGGAATTTTGAGCTGGAAACAAGCATTTCATTAAATCTAACTAAACCTAATTATAAGCATTTATGGATCTATATAAACTTGAACCACAAGGTGTCAAACCGCAGAAGGAAAGATTTGATTTTTTGGATTGTAACTTGAATCGTAATTTATTATGATAAAGTAAAAAAAAGTGGGCATGAAACAAGTATTTTCTTGATTTTGGACAATAACTTTTGTAAAATTTTTTGGATCTATGAGATTTCAAACCACAAACTAAGGTTTTGATTGATTTTTTTGGAAGATAGCCTTACCGCTTAGGAATAGGGGCCAGAAACAAGCCTGTTATAAAACTTGGCTATATACACCTCATTATGTCAAAGTCGAAGGGACCAGGCAAAAATTGTTCAAGTTATCCGAGGTTGCAGTAATCTGAGGTCTAGTATATTCTGGAAATAGTTAGGGTGATGATTGTTTCTGCATTTACATCATTTGTTGTGCTTGTGCATGTATATTTACTTCACTTTACTGGGTACTTCGTGATGTCTTGCGCTTCACATTGAAAGACATCTAGTGTGAATTCTGATGTGTGATTAATAAAATTCGTTTCTTTTCACCACACATGCTATTTTGGATTAATTTAATACACAAGTCAAGCCATAAAGATTGTCTACAAATTATTTCAAAAGCCATGCCAATCATTGTAAAAACACACTTCAATCATGGTTTGTAATAAAGCATTTTTCTGACTAATTATGTGACTTTGAGACATCAGGGTTAATTAACCTGGAAATCCTATTGAGGGGAATGATTGAAAACCACGAGTTATCCAAGATCTGATTCATTAGAGATTGAGTCATCGGAAGTAAAATTGTATTAGAATAAGAGTATTTTTGCTGGGACTTTTCTGAGTTTGACACATTGGGGTTTGACTGTACATTTGCAACTTGTGGACTGACTGCTATGAATAATGAAATTGTATCACACCAAAGTTTAGCTAGAATTGATTTTGGTTATGGCTATCATACTTATGAAAGAATAAGGGATGAAGAGGGGCCAAAAAGAAATATTTCTCTGAAAAAAGGACAAAAGGGGTCTGAAAAAAGCATTTCTTTTAACTTTGTATAAATGCTTATTTCCCATGTCTACATACAATTTATTATAGTTCTTTGACCTCTCACATTCTTGTCAGAATCGTGTTGAAGCATTTTATTACTATGCAAATCTTTTTTTTTCTCAATAGGCGAAAAAAGATGTAGAAGAAAAAACTGAGGGATGTATATGTATACCTGGAGAGGATGCTTGCAAGGAAGACGTAATAAAAGCTTGTGTGGAAAATGTGATTTGGCAGATGGACAAGGATAGAAAATCAACAGCACTGAAAGCATTGCAAGGACACGTTTGGAGAGAAGGGTATAACCAGGAGAAGTTAAAAGCAGAGTAAGTTAGGAACGATCAATCATGTCCTAATTTTGATGATTACTGTGCGACTCGCAGATTCACTATAGGAATGCTGATATACATTTTCCTATTTTATTATTACAATGTACACTTGCAAAATAGTTCTGAATGAGTTCTTAAACAGAGGTCATTGCTTACAATTTGCAATTGCAATTGAACACCTTATTCTATTCACTATTCACTAGCATAAAATTATTTTGGTTGACAGAAAATTAGATTTTCACACTTAATATTACATGAAATTTAAAATGATAGGAATATGACAATAAATATTTCTAGGGGAAGAAAGGATACAATTAGTACATAAAACATTCAATGAACAACATGTAATATACTGTTCAATTGTACAGTGATTTTGGCTTTTACTGCTTTTCCCATTGTTAGTGAAAACTGTGAGAATATATAACTGCGTAAGGAATTGACATTATTGGAGGTTTTATATATCTTGTCTAGTGGTAACATATGAAGATAAGTCTGTTGTCATTAATAGGTTAATTGAAACTATCTTTTTACATGCCTCAATAAATGCATTAGACCAGGTACTGGTGATGCATCAGTAAAAAACTATCATGCTGGTAATAGTATTTATACAACCTTTTCTCAAGACAGGGAAGTAGCAGGGCTTCATCATATGTTATCACGTATTTATTTGTAAAGTCTTAATGCATCATGCAGTCATATTTGATTGTTTTTGTGTTATAGACTGTTTGAGGATGTTGGACCAAACTTACAACAGATAGTTGAAATAGGAATAAATGTCTATGTTTACTCATCAGGAAGTGTAGAAAGTCAACAACTACTTTTTGCCAACACGGATGACGGTAATTTGTTAGAAGTAAGTTTTGGAACCTTCCAAAGTTGTTTCTTGGCAGTTGTGGGGGAGTATTTGATGTCACTGTAGAAAGTATTTTTCATAATCTGGTTAACGAGGAGACTACTCATTCAATGTTCCATCTCATCACAATATATTCATGTGTATGAAGAAGTTTTTTGGGGAGACATCTACACATATATGTGCGGTAAATAAAGGGTATGGTGTTATTGTTTCGACAGTCATGTCCTTGCCCAGTTTCCATAGACATTTGTTGTCCAAACATTATCTCAAGTATTATTAAAGACCTTCATGGTGCCATACCACAAAAGGAATGTTGGGATTGAAATTAAACTGTTTTCAGGGGTTGTGACTTTTTAACTGTGTAGAAATAAGGAGCCAGACACAATAATTTTTATCCTGAAGTGCAGACAACTACTTTAATTGGATTGTATGGATCTCTTCAAAACTGTGTCTCAAGGAACCATACCACAAAGGAGGGCTAGGACTTTTGGGAAGGGGTTGTGACTTGATTTGTTTAAGATTTAGGGGCTAAAAGGGGGTTAGAAACAAGCATTCACTGGATGTCTGGACAGTAACTTGGGTAAAAGCATATGAATCTATTTAAAATTGTTGTGCAATGTGCAATACCACTTAAAGAAAAGCTTGGATTAAATTTTAGGTTTGACTTGAAGAGATTGAGAATGTGGGGCAAAACTGGCCAAAAACAAGAATTTTTCTATTGTCCTAAAAAGTGTACGAATTTCCTTGAAAATGTAACACAAGGTAACATACCACCAAAGGAAGGCTGGGATAGATATTGGAGGTCTTAAAATGAACAGTTCATGAAGTAAAGGCTTAAAAGAGACAAGAAACAAGCTTTTTCTTGGTGTTTGGACAATAGCATGAACATTCAATTGTAATTAAAAATTTAGAGCCATAAAAAGCTTGATCAGTGTGTCCATACTTGCCTGGATTCTTCAAGCTTTTATCTCGGCTTTCAAAGTACCGGTAAGCTACTCCCTACAAAGCATTTTATTATAATGTATTATCAGTTCTGGATATGACCTCTGGTCAAATCAGGCTGTGCCCTGTAGACCGTTTTGTTGAAAGATGTTAGATTTTTGTTCCAATAATAAATCAAATCACCCAAACAAAATTACAGTTAATATTGTACAAATATGTTTTTAAGTGTGAATATTTTCCTTTAAATTGCAACCATTTTTATTTGAGCAGTCACAAATGTATTGTGTGAATATTTTCCTTTAAAATGTAACCATTTTTATTTGAGCAGTCACAGATGTACTGTTTAGAAGTTGCCAGGATATTGTTCACTGTGTATTTGTTCCATTTCAGTTATTTACTGGTTTTTATGACACAACCACTGGTCCGAAGACTGACAGTTCTAGCTATACAAAGATAGCAGATGACATAGGCTGTTGTCCAGATGAAATTTTATTCCTAACTGACAATCCAGATGGTAAGTGTTGAAGTATACAGTGATAAAAAGAGGATCATATATTGTTTTTGCAGTCTTCAGATTAAACCATGTGTTCTGCAATCAGTCATTAGCATTTACTGGTCTCTTGTATAAAAGTCTATCTGTCATCAGGTTTCAGGCTTGTGGTTTGTTGTCAGACTATTTTCATCCTGTCCTTATGTAAATTGAAATTCTACCTTACTCACATAAACCACTGCCACTAGATATTTGATACACAACTTCAGTCTTGGGTCCTATATTGTGGGATGCAATTTCAGGTGTGCTGCACTTCTACTTCCTGTTTATCAACTTGATGGCAACCAGGCCATTTCTGTCTTTGCTACATTTTGGGGTTTTATGTGACTATATATAATGCTGCTGTCCTTAATTTCCCGGGTGTTTCTAGAAAAGCAGAGGATGCTTACCCTACCGGTACATCTGGTCCATGCTTCCAGTTTTTAGTGGAGTCCAAGTTGCTCATTTGCTTTTGTTACTTTGTATGTATGATTTTAGTTACTTTATGTTCTTTGTTGTGTATGTCTTTTTTCTATGTCTGGTCTTTGTCCCTGGATTACATTCTTTTGATTACCGCTATAACCTTGGTTCCTTGATTACTCTTCCCCAACTGTTCAGGACTAGACTTCTACAGTCAAATCAAGCTGCACCGTGCAAAACATTTTATACTTAGTATAAATGAAGTGTAATTATTTTGTACAAAAGCCAATTTTCTATTTTGATGTCTCTGTATTGGAAATGTTCATTTAAACACTTGTTTAATATGTTATCTGTTGAATGATTCATCAAGATAAAGTGGTAAACTGTTTTAATAAAAGCTACAAACCTTGAGTAGATATACACCTGTGTATTTTTTAACTTCTTTATATTTACAGAGGCTGGTGCAGCTGTAAAGGCAGGTTTAAGGAGTGCAATTGTAGTACGGGAGGGAAATGCAGAGCTGTCAAATGATGTGTTTCAAAATTATCTAGTTATTGAATCATTCAATGAACTGTTTGGAGATGATGATGAGGAGGACTATAAAAGAATAGCAGGAGACAATGGTGAATTGGATGATGATGAAGAACCAGATGAAGATGAATTGGGGGAAGAAGAGGAGGAAGAAGTACCAGAAGAAGATGAGGAAGAGGAGGATGCATGAAAGAGTGTGTATGAGACAAAAGACTGAAGTAACATGAAGTAATCCTACGGTTGTTTTCATTGTTTCATTAGTGTTTGTTGGTTTGTTGTTTATTATTCTAATGCAATGAACTTTTGTTTTTAAAGAGTAACTGAAAGCATAATGCTTTCTAATTTTTGTGCAAGAGTAAGCGAATTTTATTCTAGATGTTTATATAAATTACCAGTAATTGTGAAAGAAAAAAAGAAACATTTTTCTCAATTTTTAGACAAGCATATACTATTTTTAGTTATGTAAGATGGTAGGTCAAGTAAAACATGCCACATTTGTGATGCTTTTTGATGTAAAAGCTACTAGCAGGGTCAATGAATTGACCTTTTTATCACAAAAAAGTGAGAAAAAGATCTGAACATCACCAAGATACTGTGAAAGTACTTAAATTCATGGATTCCAGTGTTTGTGGATTAGGGAAGAAACACAAGTTTGTGGATTCTTGAAGTCTTGGTTTTAATGTTTTCCATATATACATCAGTAGAAATCTCCATTTCGCTGGGAATCAAATTTCGTTATCTGGCCTACCAATGAAAACCATGAAAATTGGTACCCCACTTGCAATAGTACTTTCACATTATGCAAAATCACAAAATCTCACATGAGCATGTTATCTTATCCCAGGGTGAAAAAGATTAATTTCTGTGTCAGGCACTGTCAACAGTGTTAGATTCTTAATTTCTAGAAAGTACATCTCGATGAAACAATGTAAACAATTATATTAAAGACATCAAGACAATGCTCACTTATTCTAATCATTTCAAAAATCAGGAAATTTAAGGCAGTAAGGTGTTTTGATACTTAGTGAATGTGGCTTCTTCAAATTTCTTGCTTTACTTATGGTAATCTAGGTCATTTAGTGTTTTGTACCAGTAGTTTCTCTTAGATTAACTTGTTTTTATTTTGTTGAATGAATATAACAATGATTCTCAGTTATTGTAAATTTAGAAATTATTGCCATGTTTTGTAATTGTGACTGACTTAAATCAGATAATAAAGACTTATATTATTGAACTTTTTATATTTCTGATGAAGGATTTACCTCAAAATTGCAAAAATTAAATCAAATTTGAGTAAAAAAACTAAATTGCAGTTATTAAAAGCATGCAATATTTTCTGAATTTACAGTTTGCAGACTCCGGTCCTTGTGAAACTTACTGACCAGTCTGTCATTTCTCTAAAAAGTACAGCTTGGAAATATGTCCGTGAATGATCTGAACCTAAATTTTAGGACTTCCTTGAAGTATGGACCAGTAAAACCTAATTTGGTATTGCAAATAGAGGAAAATGACAGTGTTCATGGACTGATTATTATTAGAATTTGTCAATGATAATTTGGTCTATAAAAGATTGAGCTATATATGCTTTTATACAAGTTTTTTTTCTATGAAAGGATAACATTTATACATTTTACAATGCCCAGAGTGTTCACATTGTGCTTGTTTTAAAGTATTTTATTTATTTTCAACATTGTAAGAACACATTATAAGTGTTCATGTAATAGTATGCATATTTCTTGGTACATTTTCACTTATGTCAGGATTGTTCTCATGAGCACAACAAAAGTCTCGAGTATAGGTACATTCAAGCGTTACCTTAAAAATGCTGTTATTTAATTTTTTGGGTTTTTTTTACCATTTTGCGCTATTTATATGATTTTTGTAGTATTTTGTAAAGAATTTAGTATTGTTATATAATTGAGTGTCAGTGTATGTGTGTGTGTGTGTGTTTGTTTTACAAAATGTTTTTATATAAATGTTAGTGTTTAATTTGTACAGATTAATTGTAGAATTGTATAAACCTGGTAGGCAAATGTAGTTTGAAGTAAATAATTCAAATGGCAGTTCATATATATGTCTGAAAAAAATTGCATTACATTTTTATCATTGTGCTAATGATTTATTTTACATGAGATATAATTGTAAATGTGGTCTTTTAAATTCCACATTGTAATTTGAATTTTATTCTAGTGCAATTTTACCATTTTTGAGTTGGAGATATTATATTTGTCATCATTTTAATCAAAACTGTCATACCATCTGGATTTTTTTTCAGACATTTCTTTTGTTAAGTTATATGATGAACTTTCACTGTACAAATCATTTTCATTTACAAGTAAAACAGTAGTTTTCTTTGGTAGTTTGTTCAGTTAGAAAGCCTTAAATCACAAGACATTTTTATATACCTTGTTTGGAAAGTGGGAAGTATTTAGTGATCATGCTATACGTCCATCTGTCCCCAGTTCTAATCCACAACTCCTTTCAAACTGCTGAATGGAATTCAATGAAACTTTCACAAATTCTTTATCACATGAAGCCACTGTGCAGCTTCTCTTTTGTTTTTCCATCTGAATGATTTTTGGGGTTTCCTGATGAAAAACATAGACTTTATCATTGGTCAATTAAATTTTTTTTTAAATCTGTGACTCCTCTAAAATTGCTGAATGGAGTTTGATGGAACTTTTACACATTCTCTATCACATGATGCCATTGTGATCCTCCTTTTTAGCTCACCTGGCCTTAAGGCTGTGTGAGCTATTGTCCTCACTTTGCATCCATCTTCATCGTCATCGTTAGTTTTTTTCAAGCATCTCCTTCATGAAACTGCTTGACCAATTGGAATGAAACTTGCCATGGTTGTTCCTAAGGATATCCTGCACAAACTGATCATGGTTGCTGTTACTAAAAATAGAACATACAGGTCAAAATACAGATTTTTGCAAATAACTCAAAAACAGTTGTTTTACGCGATCAGTGTGAGCAACATTTTGATGTGGGTATTACTGTTTACCATGAGAAGACAGACCTATGCCAAAATTTTCAAAATGAATCATCACCCAATGTAGGAGTTACCGCCCCTGAAACAGATTTTTATTTGTTGTTTTGCACATGTACAACTTTGGAAATCTGTTTTTCTGACTAACTTTAATTTCAATAATGTATGGTTTTTGAAGTAAAAATAGTCTTCTGAGTTGAAGTGATGATGAAAATGTTGTACAGCCATGAATTAACTTCATTTTATGTTCTTTTTCAGCAAACGTATAGTGGGTTAATGACCCTCTGGGATAACAGGGCATGGGGTATCCCTTCCCAAATTTTTTCCAGAGGTTCTAAAAACTTTGGAAGGCATTTCCAACATTTCACAGTGCTTTAGGTACTCAATTCAATTTACAGCATTCATCAGTGGATGCTCTTTTTCAGCAATTTTTGTCAAACATGGTAACAAAGCATGATACCTTTAACTTACTTAGTTAATAGGGCATGGTTTGCCAGGTGAGCGATTCGGGTTCTTTGCTTGAGTTTCAATCTGAATGATTTTTGGGGTTACCTATAGGGTTTCTAGTGAGGGGAGAGGGGGTATCAACAAGTTAGCTTTGCTCACAGTAATTTCCAGGTTACTTACTTTTCTCTTGCATTGTAAAGGACAACAATGGAGCTTACATCCATGCTAAAACAACTTAACTTTATAGAAACTCAAAACAAGTAATTCGACAATAGAAGGTATAATAACACTAAAAAATTTTGCTGACTAAGTTTTAGAAATAAAAATAATACTATATCTAATAAAAAAAATTTGTTACATGGCTGTAGGATTTCAATGTTCTTTTGAAAAGCTTTCCTGTTACCATTATGTACTTGTCCTCTGAAATTGACAGTTTTGGTATGCTAATTTGCACCTAGAGGACAAATACTGTATAGCGGGTTATTTTGGTGGGGTACTAATTTTGGCTTATACAAGCGCTCTCATCTTAATCGCCAAATTATATTCTGTAAATATTCCATTTAAAACTAAAAAAACAATGTGACCACGAGTGAATACAAATTAAACAAAGGGCTTGATTGGTTATACTAAATAATTTTACATATTTTTGTTGAGTTTGAGATGTTGAGTTTGAGATGTCTTTAATCAACATGTAATGGCAAGTTAAGTAATAAGTAACACTCTATAATCATTGAATTTAGACATCTTATACATAAAATTAATTAAGTTTTTAGAGAAAGAAATTACTTTATATGTATTTTCAGTTGGTTAAAGAGTAATCAGGGGAACCAAGGTTATAGCGATAATCAAAAGAATGTAATCCAGGGACAAAGACCAGACATGGAAAACAGACATACACAACAAAAAACATAAAGTAACTAAAATAATACATACATAGTAACAAAAGCAAATGAGCAACTCGGACTCCACCAATAACTGGGAGGATGGACCAGGTGCACCGGTATGGTAAGCGTCCTCTGCTTTTCTAGAAACACCCACCGAGTTGCTCATAAAAAGTCAAGTCCGGATAGACAAACGAGGAAAGGAAAACTATGACACGTTGAACAAATCAGTTATCATGGCACAGATGGATACACCGTAGCAATGCACGAGTTCATGATGACGACCATAAAACTTCTATAGTGATGACTTCAATCTTGTAGCAACATAATCCTGTTCCAGAAGCCTATTTGTTAGAATTCTAGCGCGGTACAAAACGTCTGTAATTTAGGCAAGCTCTGGCATAACGTATGAACTGTGATGTGGACGATCCATACGCAGGCCCCTTCAGATGTTGCCACAGATGAAAGGAAAGTTGACAATTCTGAATGAAAAGTCATCATGTTTGTCATAAAGTTTGGTCAATAGTTTTCCTTTACCATTGATTTCTAAGTGTAGGTCAAGATATGAGGCTGACCTTACAGTGTCTGTAGTATCTTATCTCAAGTTCTTTGGGGGTAGATGCGAAGTATCAAAACCCCGAAATTAGGATTGTTTAAAGATAATACGTTATCTATATAGTGGAAACTGAGATTAAAGGATTTAGCTAAACGATATTCTTTCTTTCGGAACAGATCAGCTATGAAGTCAGCCTCACAAGAGAGAAGGAATAGGTCAGCAAGTAGAGGAGCACAATTTGTTCCCATTAGAATGCCGACCGTTGTGTGAATATAGATGTTTAAAAAATCACTGTGATACAATTGTCTAAAGACTAACTTAAAAAACTTTTCTGCATTCGACTCTTCGTAGCCAATATTAAAACCACAAAAAAATTTTGTTATACATTTTGGTCTTCTATTCATCTGCAAAAATAACCACCATACAGTATAGACAGTTCAGGTATGTCCATTTTCATGAGGGCTGACATGGGCTATTAGAATGTACCCATCTTTATCATGAGGGCTGATGTGGGCTATTATAGAGTGCCCATCTTTATCATGAGGACTAATGCAAACAGTTAAGGTGTGTGGATAAGAGGTCAGATATGGACTGATTAGATATGTCGGTCTTCACCAAGAGGTCAGATGTGGATGGCCATGATATCTGATATGGAAAGGTTTTTGTTTGCTAACAGTTAAAATGGTAGAACAATTGTCACTATGAGGTCAGATATTTCTTTGTCAGTTTTCTTCCATAGTTAACCAGATGTGAAATAAACAACTAGTTTCTTTTAGAAATGGAGATCATGTAAGTGTTTCGCCTCAGATGGGAAATAGGCTGTTATACATAAGTTTTCCGGACTTTCTAAATTTAGGTTACAGACCACCAATTCAACCAATGAGCATTTGGAACGTAGGCAAAAATAGTCCTACGCAGAAATTACCCCTGTTCCTCATAGTGCTGTGAAAAAAGTTCTCATCTCATTTAAAAAATTTAAACAGTTTCTGATAGGAAAAACATTTCTGTACATTTTATAGGTGCATTTTGCTTCTTGTGATGTGAAGCCTAATCTCCATAATGATTTCTATATATACCCCTATCTTGTGAAAACACTGGGATTTCCCATGCTATTTATAGACACTTCACTTCCGGTGACCAGTACTGCACTGCAAGTCTGCTAACCCCACATGCCATTCTGAGGATTGTGAGCTGACATATGTAGAATCATGCTGATATATAGTCCTCTGCAGGTTAAAGTTAAGGTAAAGTCCAGAGAAGCCATTGAATATTGTGAAATTAGCATAGAAGCCTATGGGAAGTGGAATTAGTGGTTTTTAGCCTAAATGCCTGCACGGATTTTTTTTTTTTATCGTGCGAATGTATCGTGATGGGTTACAGCAGAGACTGTATATCATTACATTTCTTATATAGTTCTTGATTGCAGATTCCAAGCGTATGTTTATTTTTACTTTATTTTGACAGTAGTGCAAGCAATGGGTTTATTTAATTAAATTGAAAGATTAAAATCTCGTATTTCATGTCTTTTTTCTAAACATTTCTTCGCATTAAAATTGATGGTTTGAATGTGAGAGCGCCTGGATGGGCTACAGATGCAATTTAAAGAACTATCGTTAGATTTTAATGGGGACTAAAAAAAATATCAAATGGTAGCTCCCTTTTGTTCGGTACCGTCTTTAATGAATTTTTATGAAATTTGGGCTTGGTAAATTATACGAGAATCGCACATCTCCGGACTTTTTACCGAGACGCTTTTAGTTACATTGTGTTGGTTTTGTTGTTCGTGTGTTTCCTGGTTGTAATGGTCTTAATTTGCGAGTGTATTCTGATGGGAATGATGTGCGTGCCTTGTATTTTCTGGTGGAGATAAAGTTCAAATTGTGATGGTTTTGTTGTGCGGATGTGATTGTTTCGATGTTCTGGTATATACTGGTCGAGATGATGTACAATTGTATCCTGGTGGGGTACTCCTACAACCTAAGAGGTTGGAATCCCGTTCCTCCATACCCCAACGTTAGGATGGCACCAAGTCAGAAAATAGCTTGCCAGACAACCTCTGGCACTGCTGGAGTGCCTGGTGGGGATGAAGTTCGTGGTCTTATCAAAAGAAATCAAGGAACCAAGATTCCAGTGGGAAAAAATGTTGGAGACTTATTGGTTTATTCTTTTTCTTCTTCTAAGTTGCAATGTCACAAATTTCAAAACCTCTTAAACACTGATGCTTTATTCATTGTGTCAGACACATGTTACCATCGTTTTAGTAGGACTCCTTAAATAAATTTAAAGAAATATTTGTGTGAACTCGAACTGGAAAGTTGTGTTTATCTTACAAAGGTGTTTGTCTGCAGTCGTTTTTTCAAAGTGGAGTTATAATTCAGAGCGATATGGAAAATGCCATGAAATTACCTATTTATCACGTGCCTATGGCTTTAAATAGAAATCCATAATAATCAACAATTTTATAAACAAAAAATGTTAAATATTCAAAAAGAACAAGAAAGAACTTAAGTTCATTACAGAAGTGAAATATTACTTGTATTTAGTTTTCATTTTCAATAGTAGCACTTGGATCCAAGCCTCTTCGATCTTTATATTTATATTAATTGTAGTTCATTTTTCCCTATTTTATTACTTATGTTGATCACTGTTGAAAATTGTATTATCATCTGTATTATCCATGTCAAAGAAATTCGGCTTCAAACTGTATAATAAGCATTCTTGCTTTTTCAAAAACCGGATTTGAAAAAAAACAGTTACTTGTTTTCCCCCGCTTAACAATTTACCTTTACATCCAGTATTATCAAATATGCAAAAATATATGTAACAAATAAAATTTGATATAACTGTGACCTCATTTACAGTACGATTATCTTCTTTCTGCACGTAAATATTCGGTTTTATTTTTTTCCCGGACTTTGTCAAAAGTTCAAGGAGGTCAGAGGCAAGATTCGATTCGATTTGATTGGATTTTGATTTAATTTAAAATCAAATCAAATCAAATCAAAAATCAACGCTAACTCTTCAACAAAGACCAATATCGGAAATACCTCAGTAGAGTTTGTAGAAGAATTTACCTACTTAGGAAGCTTGATCAGCACTGACAACGCTGCCCAAAAGGACATCAAATTAAAACTAGACTAGGGAAAGCACGGACAGCATTTTCCATCCTGTTTCCTATCTGGAGGTCCAACTTACACTCGTTGAAAACTAATATCAAACTCTTCAACAGTAATGTGAAATCAGTTTTACTATATGAATCTGAGTGCTGGAGAATCGTGCAAAGCGATCTAAAGAAAATTGAGAGTTTTTACTATGGATGGCTATAGGAGATATGCGAAATCTTTTGGCCGAACAAAATCTCAAATATCAAACTGCTCCAAAAAACAAATTGCAAGAACATCAACATTGAGATCAAAGAAAGGAGGTTGAGATGGCTAGGGTATGTTTTCCGTATGGACCAGCAACGGTTACCTAAAGTTGTCCTCAGATGGACCCCTCCTGGAAGGCGGAAGCCTGGTAGGCCAAAAACAACTTGGCGAGGAACAGTGGAGCCTGAGCTGAAACAGGGTGGATATACATGAGGAGTAGCCCAGAAGATAGCCAAAGACACAGACCCAGGTGGCGGGAAACATTTGCAGCCTTATGTCTCACCAGAGACGAAGAGAATTAAGTAAGTAAGTAAATAAGAGTCAAGATTTGCTTTATATGACTTTTATTCATTGCACGTTCATTTTTTTCATATTATTTTTTTTAAATGTTTCTATAGTGAAGAAAGAATATTTTTCAGCTGTGATGGATTCGAAAATCTTACCATGCTTGTGATGAACCCCTAAATAACAAAGCTTTTTTCCAGTCTTGTTTGGCTTCACATCATGACATAAAATATACAAACACCATGGTAGTGTTAAAACAATGAACCTATGAACAACAATTACTAGTAGTACATCTGAGATTCCGTATCCCTAACAAGATATATATTACAAAGGGATTGAAGTATTCTACTAAGAACTTAATTGACAATAGATTATCACTCACTCTGTATTGATTTAGAATGAGTAAAGATTTCGCAAGGAACTGTCCTGAGAAATAAGCAACACGGAGTAATACAATTACTATTCCTTTTGGGTGTTTATTTTGGACGTTAATGTCTGGTCATCCGAAATAAATGTTTTATGAAAATTAGAATTATTGAGATTTATTCACTTAGCCCTTGGGGGCTCTCTTCTGACTCGTAGACCTCAGTCTCGTCTCTTACAAGGCGATAGATCGAAAGCTAACATCAATATATTACATCTGTAGTCAAAAGGTCAAGTGTTGCGTAAGAAAACTGGATGTCTTAGTTTCTTATTTAAAAAAGTCATACTGGTATGACTGGTTAGCAACATCATTTAATAACCAAAATAACCACACACAATTAGTATCACAATTTGAGGTTGTCCTAAAATCTTTAATTTCAAGTGATTTGATGGGTCAAAATTTTAGTTCAGAAAGGATTTTCGAAAAGTCTCATTTGAGGTTCTTTACGAGATCGGACCTTGGTATCGATGATCATGTTTGAAACTAGGACGACAGAACCAATGTCTTTAGACTTTTAAACGTTTCGCTTTAAAGTAGAACTCATGAATAAATTTAAAAGAAGATCTTGTAAAATCTTTCACTCATTTAATATCCAAAAGTTATTTGCATTTAAGATGTATTGTCAACTACTGTAATCTGCTTAATGATTAATAGCATATAAACAGGAATTAAAGAATGATTTGACAATTTTTTATGTTTATGTTTTGCCCAACTAAAGAGACTGTAAATCTTATTTAATTTATAAGGCACCCCAACATGTGTGTTTTATTTCAGGCTAGTTGGTCCTGATCAGTTTGTTTATGATCCCTAAACCATTGTTTATTATTGTCAGTTAGTCAGAAACCCATGTAACATGGATTACATCATTGATTAAATGTTCCAAATGCTAGAAAGGCCACAAAACTATCTAGTGAAGCAGTTTTATTCTGTATTTGTTCCTTTATACATAAAATGTTTCGATATCTTGAGAGCAAGTGAGAGGTATATGATTAACAGTGTAGTCGTATTAGTCTCAAACATTGATAAGGAAAATACCAGTTTTAACAAATATCCCAGTGGAGCTTAAAGTACTAAAGAACATACTAATTTAGTCAAAAAGGAGAAAAGAGTACAATAACTTGGAACGATAGGAGCTTGCTGACCATTACCTCAATTTTGAAAATAAGGCCATCTTTCACAATATTACCAATTTAACACGTAGCTTTGATTACCGCTATAACCTTGGTTCCATTGATTACTCTTTGATTTGCTATATATGTTTTCTGAGAACCTTAATGGTAATGGTAACTGTAATGGTCACAGTTCATAATTTTGTGCAGGCAGGATGAGGTAAGGTAAAGGTAACGGACCGCCGTGCATACAATGGTTTGCCTGTGTTTTACTGAGCGTCAGTAAAAATCAAAATCCTCTACGTAAAACACACAATAGAGAGACGTAGTAGACCATCGACCCAAATTCGTTTCAAATATTCCCCAAAGAACACTGGTATGAAATACACTTATTAACAAAGAAGAACGCCTGAGCTACGAACGGGAAATAATTCAGGAACCCAGTTGACCTGGTACATTCACATGAGACCACAATACTCTGTGGAGAAACACAGAAGTACCCTATCCTAATTTACATTTGTTAACGTACAATTTAGGGACATGATCCACCCCTTCATCTGACCTCATCCCGCTAAATGAGTAATACTAACTCCCACACTGCCAAACCAAACATTTATATCCCTGGCTCTAAGGCTATGTGTATCAAGAGGATTAAAAAGGTGGAAATACAAGAGGACCGCCTTGTCCAGTAAACATTTCAAGCACTCCTTTGTAAGTTAATTAGATAATTTTCATAACTTTGACAAGTGGTTTCCGTCGAAACGGTATAAATATATCTTTTTTTCTCTTATGTTACAATGTCTTACTACTCTACCTTTTATACTCATTACTAAGTTCTAAACTCTAAAGTTAAATCTTTAAATCTTTTTCTAGTTTTATTTCTAACAAAGCACCTCCATCTACCTCTGCATGATGCCAGTACCATATCATACGTAGGTCAGACCATATTTTAACCATATTAGGATAAAGTTCATGAAAACGTAATAAGTCACATTCAATGCCTTTCAACTAAGTCATATTTACAAGGTATAATTCAAAAATTCAAGCGAATGTATATTGTTTAGGTATTTGAGGACCAACGGCCCCGAATTTTTAGTGTTTCATCATCAATGCCTAATCTTTTGGCCTCATTTGCACCTCCATCGAAAAGAATGGGACTTGAAATGTCCTATAATACTGCATAAAGACGATTCTTTTTGTTAGATAGACGAAATTGATAACGGGCTAAACGTGTCCCATCGTAATGAATGAACAGATTTATATTAAAATGAGAATAAAGTTTTTAGCAATGTGATGGGACAGAAAGCTTTGTCTGTCTGTTGGTTTTTAACTAGTGTTGAGGAAGTACTGATTTGGCCAATTTTGGAGTTCTTTAAGGGAAGGTCAAGGACGTGAGAAACAGACATCTGGCACATGGATAACATGAACGCCAACATCATACTCATTGTCAGTTACAATCTCGCCTACTCGGAGCAAGCCAAAATAAAATAAAATAAAATAAAAACAGAGACTAACAGTAGAAGAAAATAATGCAGACTATAACAGGATTAGCAATACCTAGGAAAGTGACCGTTTCAGTTTTTAAAGTAAATCTACTGATATGGGCATACGAATATCAGGTTTAGGAATATTTTCCTTTAAAATCCTTCCAGGGTTTTTTTTTTACTATGAAAGATTGCGAATTGTCATGTAAACCTTCCAGTTTACGGTAAGTACTGACACAAGCTACGAATATATAACTGTGGAAAAAGCCTATCTTCTTACTGAAAAGTATGAAATATACTGCAACAAAATACTGGGGCGGGCCAATTTGTATGCATGATGTGTGATAATCGGAATGTTTTACACAACCTAGCTATTTAATCAGTCAACTAAAACATTTACTTGAGTATCTAAATCTTCTAAAGATGGTTTGGTACTTCTGTTGTGGGGATCTATGGTGCAACCGCTGAAAATCACAACGTGATAAAGAATTTGCCAAATTATTAAGCTTGCTGCTGATATAATTAATGCTTTCAGTAAAATATTAAACTGCAGAGTACAGAAAATAAGCTTTTTAACAAGGGACATCACTCTTTTCGACTTTAACAATCTTCTGTTAATATTTGTCACAACTGCTTGATCGCCAATTTTAAAAGAGAATGTTCTGGTTTTTTAAGGCAGAAACTAAAATACATAAAGCGACTACCGTTGGGAATAACTCTAAAAATATGATATTAGATAAAATACCATCATCAAACCAGGACATTGCCTTGGCAAGCAGTTTTGAGCCCATATTTCGTTCTGTCAGCGAACAGCTCAATAAAGTCGTTTGAAACTTATATATCATAAAGAATGACAGTGATGCCATTGTAATTGTCAAAGAGTGCAACCCAAACTTTCAAATCTCCACGCATTTTACCGCAGGTACGTGAGGACAGGTCCTTATATGAGCCCCTGAGTGCCCCTCCTCCCTTTTTTCTATCTGACAGACTATTTACGTATTTTTGTTTTTGTTTTTTGTTTTTCCCCTCTATCTATACAACATGGGTCACTACAAATGCAAAAATATCATCAAATTGCAGTAATTATCCACGTCCACTATACCACATGTGTATAGGCTGAGCCTATACAAGCCTATACATACTGCATCTGAGACAGAGTCTGTCATGTCGGGGATATCTTCCTATCTCAATTTGTAGTCGATGAGCTGATATTGTGAGTCGCATGATCACGGTGGTGTTGTTGTCTCTTTGACATACTCATCCATATCCAAAGCATAAAGACATTTGGTGTCCAGATAAACTTTCTTTTTTTTTCAACTGATTGGTGTGTGAGGTCACGAACTGAGTATGACTCAACAAATTTTCTGCAATGATTACACACGCCTACGAAACTGCGTATCTCTTTTACGGGCTTTGGCAATGGAAATGTTGAAACAACCGATTTCTTGTCTGAATCTATGTTAATTCCATCTTTTGAAATAATATATCCAAGATGAGGAAATTAGTTTCAAAAGGCCGATTCGACATCACCCCACTTTTCAAGGGGAAATCCTGCATAGGACCCCCAACCCCGACGGCCGGATGCAAACGGACGGCATTCCTATTGAGCATAGGGTAAATACGAGAATTATGACTTTCGTACACAATGGATTCGTTGACATTCCCACAGATGGGGATGACTTCATCAGCGAAGACGCCTTCCAGGAGAAGCTGCAGGATCAGAATCAGAAAGCACTCAAATGGAAGGACTTACCAACCGGTGTGATCTATAAGATCTTGGAGGTGGTAGAAGTGGATGGAAAATTCGGCAAAAGTAGAATCCTCACCCTGAAGGATCGAGACGGAGAGATCACTAGGATATGGGCCTGCCCCACGCTCAACAAGGAGAAGGGTCCTTTGCAAGGAGCTTTCGTTCGGAGCACTGGATTCAAGGTGAGCAAGAAATCTCAGCAGCAGTACCTCTCCTATGATCTGGTGAGGAAGTAATCGAGGGCTATGGGTAAGGGGTTCGAAATTTCCCAATCCAAATTACTGGATTGGGAATTTTTTTTTTTTTTTTTTTGGTCACTTGGAACTTTGATCTGGGGGATTCTGGAATAAGCGTGGGGAGCGAGGCGTAGCCGAGCGAGGCGCGCGTTGGAAGAATCCTCCCTATGGCGCATGCGCAGTAAGGTCTTCACTAAAAGTGGTGGCCGTGGAAGGTTTTCGCAGCTGCTGCTTTTCGTCGTAGTAGAAGCTAAGACATTTCACAACCCCTGCAAATTCAGATTTATCGATATCATCATCCTCCAGGCCTTTGCTCACTGCATCTTCGATCTTGGATTGGTAGGATCTGACGATGCGCACGGTATCTTCATGCTTTTTACGCTTTTGGCGGATGCGCTTGGCTAGCACCGCCAACCCCGCCATCGTGATGGAATTCACGACGGCTAGTGAGCTCAACGGAATGCATGCCACGGCGCCTATCCCCGTTGCGGCGGTGCTGAGTGTGCCAGTGGTGCAAACTACGTTGAGTACTGCACAGGTACCTAGAGCAAAAGACACCGCTTTTTCCACTCGTTTATAGTTCCTCGACAGTCGAGCATACTTATGCTTTTCGGATTCAAGCTCTTTCTCGATCGACTCGATTCTAGCTTCTCGGTAGGATTGCTTCCCCAAGTCTACGTCGTCCATTTATCTATATCTAGAGGAGCATGCCCAAGATGGAGATGCTTTTGAAGGGGCTATTGGGACCAAGGATCAGGCCACTTCCATCGTAGATCTGACGTCCGCTCTTCAAGTATAGCCCATCACCGTATGTATTGGGCAAAGTGCCTGGACTCAAATACAGACCACGACCACGAGGTTTCACGCAGCATACTTTCCCACCCTTCTTGAGATATAATCCGGATCCCACAGCCTTCTGGATGGCTGCACTACCCAAACCGCTCAATGCACCCACGCCCAAAGCAGGTAGCACGGTTTTGGCCAGCATGGGTAGCGCAGCAGAGGCAAGACCTGCAAGCATGGGGAAGAATCCACCTTCTTTCTGCATATTATGCCTCACCTGCTTCGAACTCATCTCCAAGACCATACCACCCTTCCCACTCTGCAAGAGCTTGGTGATGCGCTCGATCTGGCGGTGAGTGAGGAGCATCTTATGCTCACCAGATAGGTTTACATGCAGCAATCGGACGCTCACGGGCAACCCTTCTTTGCCGCACGCTGGATCTTCTCCGCCTGACCTTTCGTCAAGTTGAGACCGTACTCCTGATAATCCATTTATTTATACCTCACGCAGATGGAAGCGGATGGTGAGATTCTCTCCTCGCAGATCGATGGGGCGGCCGTCTTGATCGGTCAGATACGTCTGCATGCGGTCGATGGTCCTCAGGGTCACGGTAGACGAGATTCTTGGGGGTCTGGATGATCTTCATACCAGGATCGACAGCGGGAAAGAAGCTATAAATGGTGGACTGCTGCGTGCTGTTGACGTAGCTTCCGTGGATGATATCGCTATTCACCAGGATGCTATTGATGCTGATGATATTGACGATATTCTCACCCTCCGCGTAGCCGTTGGTGCTTCGGTCGTAGGTATACGTATACGTCGGCGCTCGAATCCAAGCACCGTACTGATGCTATTGGGCATGTCGAAATCCACTCGATAATTTCTGGCGAGGGTGAGGGTTGCTCTAAGCGTCGCACGATTGGCATCGAGAAGGACCTTAGCCTTGTGCCTATGCAGCCGCAGTTGCCGCTGGATCTCATCGTTGATATCGTCGATGCCGTAAGAGCCTGTGCTCAGCTCGACGGAAAACCAGTTAGCCCCGTCATCGGGAGAGTAGCGGAAGGAATTATTGCCTGCATGAATATTGGGGATGGAGTAGTAGGTTTCCAGATTCACTAGGGCCATCTCGTAAGATTTCTCCTCGCGCAATTGGAGGGGTGGATTGAAGCGGGTCAAGATCTGGCTATCGTTCCCAGAGACGATAAAGGAGAACCCATGCTTGGGTTCGGTATTGGTGGCGATTTTCCGCAAAAGTGAAGCGTCCATTTATCTATCCCTCCTTCATCTTCTGACCGTCGGATTCGAATTGGAGGATTCGATCGGAGATGACCAGGGCGAAGACTTGGGTATTGGCAGGGACGTTGCGCTCGAAATCGGCTCGGATCTGGATATCCACCGTCGACTCTTTCAACCGCTCGGACTGATGGCTGACGTCGATGACGAATAGGGGATAGAGATCGATGAAGTCGGAGGAATTGATACCACCATTGCTCAGCAGACTTTCCATGCTGTAGAACTTCTTGCGGAATTCGGCGGCCTCCTTGTAGACCCTGGCGACCCTGCACTGGGTGAAGCCGGCATTGAAATCCACGGCGGGATATCGCTCCGCACTGAGGGTCGCGTGGATATTTCGCAATCGACAGTGGTCGAAGACGCGGCATTATTCAGCTGGTTATTACCCCTATCGGTCTGGAAGGCGACGATGATCCATGGCGGTTTCTCACGTCCGCTTTTAGCGGCCAGACGCCAGTGGAATTGCGAGGTTTGGGGTACGGCGATGTAGTCGCACTGCCTTATGCGAAATCCGCAATCGATCTTGGTCTTGCTCTGGATGGTCTTATAGAGCCGCAGCTTCTTTTCGTCGGAGGGGATGACGTGAGGGACGAACCAGGAGACCTTGCTCAGGATTACCTTGGCCACGTCGTTGACGGCGGCAGCTCCGAGGATGGCATTTGCATCCGAATCGCGCACCAGGGAGAGTTCGTGCTTGAATCCGTAGACGATCTTATCGTAGTCCTCAGCAAAGCCAAAGACGTGCTTGAGCGGGATGGAGAAGGAGAAGGATCCCTTATTGACTGGCTTGGTGATGATATAACCGTGGCGTGCTGCGAATCCGACGTTTTCTGCCTCGGCATTGGTGGTGGAATCTTTGAACCATAGCTGGTTGAGGCCTTGGGATTTGGAGAAGTCGTCGGGATACTTCAGCATACCCAGCATGGTGGTGGCAACGCCGGGATCGTTGAAGTGCTCGATCTGCTGCCCGGAAAGTCGGTAGCTGATGCTACGAAATAGATACATGACGCCGTTATGGACGAGCGATACCAGATCACCGTCGGCATACGCGGTGCCATCGTTCTTCTGAAGTCGTCCTTCGATCAAGAGATAGCTTTAGGCGGGGTGGAGTCTCGATATTGATGCGTATCTCTGCACCGGCATTATTCAGCTGCGCCCCGGCTTGAGGTTCGTATTCGTGAACCTAATACTCCTGGAGACTTTCATCGAAAGTCAGTCCTTCGATGATAGTGAGCATATCGCGCTATAGCGCTGGACGAAGTCATGGATGGTGGCCATACCCCCACCTGAGATGAGATTATTGAGACGGACCTGCTGCTGTGAGGTCCTCTTGACCTTGGAGGATGGTGCTTGTGGAGCATTTTTCTTGCGAGTCACTCGATGGACGACGTGGTCAACGGCCTTGACCGCACCTTTCTCCACACCTTTCAGGGCTGCATTGGAAGCGTCACTCAATGCCTTGCTACCCAACGTCTTGGCGGTGGAGGAGGTAAGCACCCGTCCGGCAAGATTGGCGATGGTATCGAAAAGGTCTCGTCCGCCGACGGCATATCTCCGGCGATAACCGTGATTCACTACTAAAGGCATCGTAAATTTATTTAGAGGAGCTTCCGATGCAGCTTCTCGTACTCATCCCTGCTGATATGACCGGACTTCCTCATGACGTCGAGGATGACCACGATTTCGTTGCGCACCCCATTATTTCCAGCCTGGTAGGCGGCGGCGCAAAGATCGAGACGATCCAGCAACTGGTCGAAGCATTTGGGGAGGAAGACGGTCGGCACCCCGCTGCCATACTTATCTTGCTTATAAAGGTAGGATACGATCTCCTTCCATTTGCGGCTTCTGTTGACCTTTGGGGTCCTCGATAGGACGGAGTTTCATTGATACATGGCACCCGACACTCGAAGGATATCACCATAGGCATTCAGGTCTTCCACGTCGAAATCTTTGGGATGCTTCAGGACCATAAGCTCCCACAGGCCGGGGGTACCCTTATAGCGCTCGGCATCGATGTAAATATCGTCTCCATCGAAGGTGACGGGCAGACTCCCGATCATGATGGAGCAGTCTTCTACTCGCAATCCGAAAGTATGGTCGGCCTGTGGAGTCATACTGAGCTGAAGATAGTGCGTCGCTCGCGGACCGAGGCTAGTACCCAATGCTTGCTCGATAGCTAGTGGGTCGTCGTCGTCCTCAGTAGTAGAGGTAGGAGGGGGAAGGGTAGGCATCGGGGCGGGCAGAGCAAGTGGGATATCTTCGATCTTTTTGGTGATCTGGGAGGCAGTCTCCTTTTGCGTCTCGACCACGGGCTTGAATATCTTTGAGAGGTCGCGGCTGAGTCCGATCTTATCTAGGCGACGCTGCATTTCGCTAGCCTGGATGCTACGCTTGGTCTCCTGCAAGTCTCTAGCAAGCGCCTCACGCTGCTTGGGATCGGTGATCTTGATAAACGTCATTTATTTATAGCTTCACCATCGTCCCATCGGCCCATAGCGTTCAGCCCATCGCCTCCCATCGCCCCATAGCGTTCGACCCATCGCCTCCAATCGCCCCATAGCGTTCGGCCCATCGCCCCATAGCGTTTGATCGAACGCCCCATAGCGTTGGATCAATCATTCTCCCATGCTTTTTGCCCCCTGCCTCAGCGGGGTGCAAAAACCGTGGATTCCCGAAGTGATGGCGGATCCTACCACTTTCCATGCATTTGGAGGAGCAGAAAGGCTCGTGGCTGATCCTCCTCTGGGCTTTGCGGAGATCGTACTCTCCCACAATCCTCACTTTTACGCCCGACCAGAGGGTGGTAAATTTGGGTACGTATATAATCTCGTGGATACGGTGCAAGACCTTACCGCGGGCAATCTTAGCGCCGCACCGATAGCATACCTCGGGAAAAGCTTCGAATGTCTCTTGCACTTATCACTGCCCGATATGGAGGGATACGTGCACTGATGGCCGCGGACGGTCTTGATGCAGCACGGTGGTCAGGGCGGCTGCTGAGGTTTGCGGGAGGGTTGGAAATTATAGGTCCTTCCTTCGAAATCCTGATCATCGATGCGGCGAGCGTACCTTTCAGCTCCTTATCTACTGCAGCAATACCCCGGGATATCGCCATTAATAAGCACGCGCCCCCACCGGTGCTTGCATTCAGGGGGTGGTCGTGGGGGCTTGGGGGCATTCTCCTGATCCAAGTCCCGTTGATTCTCCAGGAAAAATTCCTGCAAGTAATCCATTATCTTAGACTCGATAGAAATCGTCTGTATTGCATCGATATTTCCCAGCCGTCTTGGAGCTTGTGAGATCGATGGTCATAAATCCGTGAGGCTTGGCCCAGCAGTGATTGCATAGGGCATCGAATTGAGCCGGGTGAGATCGCCGCAATGGTCCCGGCGGATATGATCAAGATTTTTGGCATCCTGCTCAAAGAGGCAGATGAAGTTGGCATTCTCCCGGATCGATTGCCGCGGGAGCTTGAAGTAATTTTGGCAGAGGTAGAAGCAGTCCACGTTATTATGGCGACCGCGCACGTAGTAGTCTTCGCACTTGCTCTGCTTGCTCAGCATCAAGTCGTCGAAGACCATGAGGTTCTTGCGGATGGGATCGAGCTCTCGAGGATCCGGCACATCGCTCGCCTGCTCAAAGTAGAAAGGTTCGATACCGCTATGCTTGGTCGGCGGCTTCATCATCTGCACCACGTCGACCAAAGAGTGGGTGCAGCGATCCTTGATGGAGAGAAGTTCACGGATGTCGTCTTTCGAAAACTCCTTTCCCAGCGTAGTGGTAGGTGGGGTGGATGAGACCTGGGCTGCCGATCTAGTGGATATGAGCGCCTTCTCCCGTGATAACCGAGGCTTCAAGTATCTCCTGAGCATCATCGACGTCTTTTCAAAGTACGGCTGGTTGGTACCGCTCAAGGATAAGAAAGGCGCCACGATACGAGATGCCTTCCGGACCGTCTTCAAGGATCGCACGCCCGTGAAGCTATGGACCGATAAGGGCACGGAATTTTACAATCGTGAGGTGAAGGATCTGCTCCGGAAGCACGACGTCGATCTCTACTCCACCGAGAACGAGGAAAAATCGAGCGTGGTGGAGCGCTAGAATCGTACCATGAAGGAAAAGATGTTCAAATACTTCTCGGCCAATTCCACGCGGGCCTACCTTCCCGTCCTGGATGATCTCGTCAGCCAGTATAATACCACCAAGCATCGATCCATCAAGATGACCCCTACCGCCGCCAGCCAGAAAGAGCACGAGTCCAAGGACTTCTGGAATCTCTACGGAGACCTCCCACCCATGCAGCCTCAGCGATTCAACGTCGGCGATAAGGTCCGGATCACCAGGAAGAAGGGCATCATCGAGAAGGGATATACTCCGCGCTGGACGGAGGAAGTCTTCACCAACGCCCAGACCCTAGCGACGCAGCCGCCCACCTATCGCCTCGTAGACTATGAGGGTGAGGAAATCAAGGGATCCTTTTATGAGCCCGAGCTCCAGCACACCGACCAGGATATCTATCGCATCTAGAAAGTCTTGCGCCGGCAGACCCGAGGAGGGACGAAGGAAATCTACGTCAAGTGAAGAGGCTACCCCAAAGAATTCAATTCCTGGATTAAGGAGTCCGACTTGCAATGATCCTCAGCAGGCTTTCCGGTCTCGATCAAAGGAGACAAGAAAGTCTTGATTTACGCATGGTTCAGTTCGACGAAGAGCCTTAATGCGTCTAGATCCTCTTTCAAGCGGTCGTAAAGTGCTTTTGTGATGGGCTCGTTATCAGTCCGGGGGAGTGGGAGATTTAGCAGGTGATACTTTCGCATGTTTAGATCCGAATTCACCTTGCCGCTGTCTGACTTACCGACTTTGCCATCTTCTACGGCCATCAGCTTTTTTGGTCAGGTCTTTGATCGATGCGTCATGCTCCTTTTGCATCTGCTTAATCTCCGATGTCATCTCATCGATATCTTTCATGCTGTCTTTCAATTGTTGGCTGACCCATCGCTTCGTCACGGCGTCCGAGCTGTCTCGGGGCAAACCGAGGCTGGTGATCCGATGATCTTTCATATCGAGATCCTGAAGCATCCGCCAGAAGGGCATGCGCTTTCTCGAGTGAGATCCAAACTTATCCATTTATCTATAGTCCGAAGATCACCTCCTCGAGCGTCCGACCTTCCGATAAGAGCTTCAGTACGTGCAGGCAAAAGTGCCCGCAGACCACGTCGCCGCGCCGCTGGAGCTCATCGGTATTATATCGAATTTCCGGCTGCAGATAGTTGACCGTCTCGTCGGGTGGAGGCAGGCCGTAGGAGTCGAAGTAGACTTTGAATCCTCCGCGCTTATGCCAACAGGTCCAGTGCGTGCCCTGACCATGACGATCGTCGTGATTCAGGATGCCGCACTCGGTGGGATGGGGGTTGGGTGGTAGGGCATCGCGCATGAATATTCCTCTGAATCGAGGGATGCCTAGGGCTGTGGCAGCTTCTTCCAGCTCTACGTTGGAGAGGGGCTTGTGGGGGAGGAGGATACCGTGCACTCGTATGCTGCTCATTTATCTAGGTATGAGCATCCGCATCCGTCAGAGTCTGTTAAGTATGGGATGGGCATCTTCACCCGTGAGTGATTCAATAGTGTCCGTGGGCGAGGGTGCTGATGCCGTCGGGGAGGATGTGGCGCTTATCGTCCTTGGCTGAGAGGGCAATCTTGTTGATCTCCTCGGCGTAGATCTGATGGAGATGGCTGCGAAGGATGCTCATCGGTCGGTGGATCTCCTGCTGAATCTCAAGGCATCGCTTGTAATCCTCGAAGGCGATGCATACTTGATGACGCTCTTGGTGACTCCCTTCGCCTTCTTGGTGGTCTGACCGTCATCCATCTTGAAGGCGTATAGCTTCGCCCGGAGCCCCACGAATTCGGCCATGATCTTACCGCCGCATTCGTCCTTGAACATCCCAATGACCTTCTTATTCACGCCGGTGGGGATGTCGGAGGGATGCTCGGCCGGATAGTTGGACGTGTCGAATTTTTCCTGCACGTGCGTAAGCCAAGCTATCGGTGTCGGTGAAAAGTAGTCGGGCACGATCACCATACATCTCCTTCACGAATCCGTAGTGGAAGTCGTACATAAGGACCTTCGAGATGTCCAATATGCACGCTCCCAGGTAGACGGGCTTATCGAACTTCAGCTTGGTCTTCTTCATATGAACGGCTGCTAGATTCTCGGTGAAGACGACGCGACGATCGAAGTTGGGCTCGGCCACTGGCTTCAGGGCCTGCTTCTCGGTGGTGACCAGCCTGACGTCGACGCGCTTCCGGATATTCTCCATGGTCTTGCCGAAGACCGAATTATTCATGAGCTTGAAGAAGTCCTTCTCGGAGTCGGTCTTGGCCCGGGCGCGAAGAGTGGTATTCAGATCAATGTATTTCTTGAGCCATGGAGATTGGCTGAATCCGATGATGCGATGGACTTTGGTGAGCTTCATCCCCCTCTCCAGATACATCTTGAGATTTCGATAGTGAAGGGTATATTTCTCACGCTTTCCCAGGTGAGGCACGAGCTTGTGCACTTTGCCGATCTCCACGTTCTCGGGCGCGAAAGGGTAGTCTTTGTGGGCGTCGTGAAGATCTTGAGGATATTCCAGATCGCATCCCACCATGGCGCCGTACTCGTGGTCGTCGGGATATTCCAGGATCTTCTCGATCTCCTCCGGCTCCATCCACTCGAAGTCTCCCGTGGGAAGGGACTGCACCATCGCCCACCCGTAGAGATTGTTGGCGTCGAGGTAGGTCAGATACTTGGTGGGCTGGGAGGCGTCGTACGTGGTCATGTAGGGGTTGTTGGCCTTGCCGTAGCGGTGGGTGATCATGGCGACACCCCCTCTGGTTGCCCTCTCGAACATCATCAACATGTCCGGATCGGAGAGCAGCTCCAATCTCACCTCCGTGGTTTTGAGGGCGGCGTTGTAGGATAGCCCAGGGGATGTGAAGTAGTGGGCGGGATCTAGTCCGTAGTGGGTCAAGCAGATATCCCTGAAATCCTCAAAGATGTCGGTCAGCAGCAGCACGTCAGTCTCGAGATAGAGGTCGTGATAATCGCGTATGTTTTTGCACCCGAAGGTCTCCCAGGCCCTCTGAGCGTGTGCGTAATCCTCATCACTGATATGCTCTCCGGAGAGCGTACTGAAGAAGACTTCTTTGGTTGGGAGCTGAGTCTCTTCCAGCTTGGCCGGTCCATCCATATAATCGTAGGGAAATACCCCCTTCCGAATCATTAGCTCGTGGCGATCGCCGAATCTCGCCTTCACGGTCGCGAATTGGTCGGGGGTGGGATTCTTAGCTAGGGTATCCAGGCTGTTGAGCATAAACCTGCACGAATCGACGAATCTCATCTCCAGATCGTCCACCTGCTTGGAGAAGCTGATATACTATCGTCGGTATTAGGGATGCAGTTGATCTTACCCTCGGTGTGGCCAAGCTCCTTGACGAAGATATAAGAGTCGTATCCGCTCAAATTGTGGAAGAAGATGGGGACGTGCTTCGGAAGCTGGAAATCCAGATTGCACTGGTTGTGCGCTGCGCCGCGATATTTCCCGGTGAGATGGTCGTGATCCCGGACCTTATCCCCTCTCAAAGCATCGCCACAGATGTGGCAGTGCGTGCTTGCTTCGAAGCTCGCCTTATCGTCGTAGGTCATCTCCATGGGCTTATTCTCCTTGTATAGTTTGGAGATGGCGCACACTTCTTCCTCTACGCATTGCACAAATTTCTTGGTCGCATCCTCCCCGCAGTAGACGACTGGATCTTTGTAGTCGCCGTGAGCGTATTTCACGTAATAGCAGAAACCCGAGGGTCGCTGCAGTTGATAGGCCTTCGTGTAGGAGTGTGATGGATCCGGCTGACAGGTGTTGAGCTTCTCCGTGAAGCACTCGAAATCCGCGTATATCGCGAAGGGGACTCACATCATCTTCTTGAGATTATGGAAGGTTATGGTGGCTCCTTCTTCCGGCATCTCGATCCTGACCGCCTCTTTCTGGGTGCAATACTCCAAGTGCTCGTCCAAGATGTCCTGCCTGGAAAAGTGGGAGAGGCATCTGCGGCAGAAGAAGAGCTCGTGACCATGTTCTGAGATTTGGGAGCTCAAGAGTCGTGAGAGGCTCTTGATCCAGCAGTAATGCTGCTTATCTTCGCTAGGAAGAGAAGATCTACTTGGGTGGGACCCGTAATCTTGGATATCTTGAGTGGGTAAACCTAGAGATCCTCTTCACCATCCTCACCCTTCTTCACCTCATTAAACCCATAGACGTTGACCTTGATGGTGGGATTCTGCCTCTCAAATTTATCAATCGCCTTGAGCGAGACCGTGAAGTTGATGCCTTCGAAATTCAGCTCATCCTCCCATTTCTTGTACTGAGATACGCGGTATGCGTGATTGCCATCTACTTCCTCATGATGTAGGGCTGTCAGCACCGCCCACTGGAAGCAGCGATCATCCTCATTTTTCACGTTGACGATCGCCTTCTTTTTCGCGAGTGCTGATAGAGTCGGAATGAAGGAACCCCCCTTGAGCGGCTTGAATTGGTTGAGGTGGATTTCTAGCCTCTCGATGCGTCCGAACGTCCACCCACTCCCATCGCGCATGTACTTTGCCATACTTACCCTGATCTTCCCCATCATTAAGTCGATTTCCAATTCGAGGTTGGATGACTGTGTGAGGGTAGTGAGGGTTGATCGAAAGTAGGTGGTGACGTAGGTATTTTCCCCAGTCGCGGAGTTGGTCTTCACCATCTCCACTAGAAGCACCAAGACCACCTTCAATCCCTGCTTTTGGACAAGCCCATCTGCGATGGTTGTGGTGACGGTGCTCCGACTTACTTTCAGAAAAGTGGCCACGTCGTGCTGCTTCACGGGTTCGATGACGACTGTGCCAAATACACCGTTCAGATCTTGCCGTCTATCGACGATCTTGATCTCATCCTCAGCTGGGGCGTTTTTGATGTTCTCTTCAACCAGCTGGAGCAGATCGTCTCTCTTGAGCTGGGAGTACTTGGTGAGACCACGATTCTTTGCTAGCGCTTTGAGCTGCTTCTTGCTGAAGACTTCCTGGCGTTCAAATCTACGGGTGGTTTTCTCCTCGATGAGCTTCACCAAGGCCTCCTTGTTCTTCTTACTGACCCCCCTCAGACCCTCGTCCTTAGCTATTTGACGGAGGGTCTTCATGGTCTCTTTCACCACCATCTTACCCTCGACTGGGATAACCTCCTCCTCCTGCTGACGTGGTTGCCTGCTATGTCTCCAGCAGAGACCATCCTTCCCGGGCTTGCTCTTGCAGAACTGCCCCTTCTTCCTCTTGAGTTCGACGCCGCAGGTGGTCTTCTGCTCCCCTGGTTGATGCTCAGATCGCAGCTTCATCAGAATATCGTCGACGTAACATAATTCAATTTCCAGTTACTTTCCCATAACACCTGAGACATTACCATTTAGAATGTAGCTGGAGAGATCGACAGCCCAAATTGTAACCATTCGTAGCCATTCATAAACACCAGAGTGCATAATAAATACTCATTTATGACGCCTTTCTGAGTGCATGGACACTTTCAAAATCCAACATTGAAAATGCCGCTGCTTTTGCGTCGAAAATACTCTCTAATCATAGTTTCGCAAACCTACAAAAGCGAATTATGGACATACTCTTCCGTTTTCAATTTGTAATATCAAATTACTAATTTATTATATCAAATTTCTAGTTTCTTATATCAAATTATTAATTTGTTATTTTACATTGATAATTCGTTATATCAAATTACAAGTTACTTTTATAAATAGAATATAGATTTGCGATGCAAATTTTGATCGTTCCCTCCGCGGGACTCGAACTCGTACCGCTGTGACATCTATGGCAACACGGCCTGTCCAGCGCCTTACTCCACGTTTACATTATCTTCCCTGTATCAATTTGATCCGATGGAGCAGTGTAGCGAATAGAGTCGTCACACTCCGAGACGTTTATTATGATGATTGGGTTTTTTAACGGTCTTGACTATCCTTACGGATCTCGCACGACCGCCCCTTACGGTGATTCTGTTAGTAAATGTCTGTTAGTAGTTGGAGGTAGCGGAGCCCAGCCTTCGGGATACCCGACCGAAAAACTGTCAGAGTATGTCCTATATATATACTAAGGTATACGTCATCGATTTAACATGACACATGAACATCCATGTCAACTTTCATTGAATTCTGCCATGTTGTTTCAGAGAAAAAGACTTTAAATTTATAAACACAAAACATGCCGAAAAGCCAAGGGCAACCATTTTAACACTGATCAACTGATTTTTCTAAAAATATCTGTATAGACCCACCTTAACAAGCTAAACACTTTTACCCCACGTCAAATAGAAGCTAACTGTAATGGTCTTTGAGTTATTTTCCAATAAAGCATGAATGTAGGAAAACGAAGATGGTGAAACGCAACAAATGCACCACCGTATAACCTTAACAAAAAATAAATACTTACAGAGATGACCGGAAGATCTTCAATAAGTTTAAACACAACTTCAAGTAAGCACTGAAAGGCCCGTTTCTGATAGTGACACATATGTCTATGCCCGTTGAAACCCGTTGAAGGTCCATATGGCAAGAGAGTTCATGGTTTATATAAAATCTATGTAGTTTACACAAAAAATGTATCGGACACAATTTTCGCAAACAATTTGACAATAATTTAATATATATATGATACATGTATGTGTAAATAGTCTTACCGACACCAAAAGTTTTTTGAATGATTATGAAAGCACGATACATCAGTCTCCTCCAGTAACAGCCATTGCTTTTGTATGTACTTCGTTTACCAAAATAGTATAGTCTTTTGTGTAATACTGACGGGAGATTGTTTTCTGTTCATTGTGTCCATTATTGACAAACTCATGGACAAAACCAATTTCTTTTCTTTGAAATGGACGATTTCGTGCGATATGATTGAATTCGTTGTTCAAAAATCTGTCGTCATGGAGATATCAATATTGAATACTGCTCATGTGACTACAACTAGTGAAACCACCATGCGTGACACACACACTGACAAAAATATAGGCAAAGTATAGTCCATATTATTGTTAACTCATAGAGTTTATACGGTCAAATCTATTTGAATTTATCCCTTGCCTAAAAGGAACTATTTGTACTGAAATAACATTTGACTTAGTTGATAATAAACGACTACGTACGTTGTGTATAGCTGATATCTGTGAGAGACTACTTATAACATACATTGTGCGTCTGTATTAAAAGTTCAAGCAAACAGTCTTCATTTCCAAAATTAGTCACTTTTGAGTCATTTCTTTCGCTGACACTTCGTCCCTCATATGATTTAAATCTTTGCCTATGATGGACATACCTACTCATACTTGAGTATGGACTTTATTATAGGCCAACGGGAATATGCAAGACATCCTAAGACAGACGCAATGCCGAAACAGAGGACCTCGTATCTCCTACGTCAGTCAAATATAGGGACGACGGAGCTACACAACCTCTGTTTCTGAGATTGACACTATGCGTCTGCGTTAGAAATCTTTGAAATAATCATTTCATATGTCGAAGTACGTCACTTCTGTCAGAACGATTTTGAGCCAGTCATGTCATAGATAAAGGATTTTCATTATGTTTACAAATTAATTGTCTGTAGTTTTCAATTGTATACTATTATTTCATCTAGAACTTAACGCACGTTCTCCATAAAGTTCTTGTATATTCTTTTTATTTTCACTAATTAGCTTACCATATCTTCTGTACTGTTTTGACCACTGATTTTACCGATTTTGACTGGTGGCGATTTTAAACTATAAATTTGTCATTGACTATTCCTGTTGTCTACTGCCTTTATCAGTTCGGTAATTTTGTTATTATACTTCATTTAGAGCATCTAGAAGACGTCACTGATATTCTTTCCACAATATGATTTTCCAGGCTTTGCATACATGTATGAGATACGGAACCATTTGTATACATTTGACTTAGATAAAATACTTACCTATTTTAAGTTATAATATCAACTTCATATAAATTTCTATGTTTTTCATTGGTTTACAAAGGTATACCAAACTCACTTCATGAATACCAGACAATATTTTTAAAATTCGCACGAGAACTTCTATTCTGAATACTTTCTGCCATCAACAGTTAAACTGTGGAACAAACTTCCTCAGAATACCAGGAGTTCTAGTTTCACTAACATTTTTAGAAATAAGAATAAGGAACATTTGATAAAATGTCCGAATCTTTACTTATTGGTATATGAATAGGGCAAATATTACATGCCAGACTGCGAATGAACAGTGCTTCATTCAACGAACATGTGTTCAGTCGTAACCTTGTTAATTCCCCTAATTGCACTTGTGGTCATGTCGAATCAACTTCCCATTTTTTGCTCTTTTGTCCAAAATATACTTTATTACGAAATGAAATCATATTTTCTATGGCACTTGATGTACTTATTACTGTAAATGTATTGTTATATGGCTCAAATATTCTAAATGCTGAACAAAATGTAGAAGTTTTTCTTAACGTTCAGAAGTTTATTATCAAAAATAAAAGGTTTATAAATATATGACTTCCATGTACTGCATCTCTACACTAATTTTGTAATTCTACTTTTGTTTTTCTATTCGTTTGTCTTATTTACTAGTCAATTATGAAAATCATTCCACATACATCTTATTTATAAGAATATTCCTGCAAGTTTACTCTTAAGGACACGAAACTTTGTGTAAGCTATTTAGCTTCTTCCCGAATCCTACCATGAGTTTGTATGTAAATGTGTATACTGTATTTGCTTGTGCTTATATTTGAATAAATATGTTTAAACTAATACCACCATAAGAATACCGCTAAACTGGTTATCCGATTCTCGGTTGTATACGCAAGGTTTACTAAGTATAGTGGAGCGTAACGCAACAAGCTGCCTCTCCGTTCCTTTATCGGCATTTTTTAATTCCGCCCGAATACAAAAAAAAAAAAAAAGTTAAAATGTTTTTTTTTTGCAAATGTGAAAGAAGAAAATGTGAGTAACCTATTGGCAAGTAGGAATGCAGATTAGACATAACGAATTATGCACAGAGGAGTTCGGCTGTTCCACCAGTTCCTGTCAAAGATCGTTTTGAAAACTATCTTTCCACACGCTGTGCGTTTGCATTAAAAGTTTATACAATCACTTTATTACTGAATGCGTCATTTCCGAATTATGTCACCTCCGACAGAACAATTTAGAGCCTTTCATGTTTCAGAGCATCATATCCGTTCCTACAAACAAGTTTAGTATAATTGGAATGCCAGCGTCCTGAAAACAAATAACATAACATCAAATGAACAAATTACATGTAAGTTTTCAGTTACCATAATTGTTATGCAAAATAAAACAGAACCAACAGAACAAAAAATAAAAAAAAACAAAAAACAAAAAACAATTGCTTTACCCAGGTAAATATTGAATTTAATTCTTTAATTTATCACAAAAAAAAAGAAACGTATGGTCACTTTTCACAACTTTCAAAACTATAAACTTCAGTGGTCTATTTTTTGATTAATACATTTGAAATGGTTGAAATTTTCGATCTAAGACACTTTGAAACTTTTATATTCATGTCATTATTTGTATTTTTTTTTCAGTTTATTGCCGATCACTGTTTTAAGTTCAAAACTTCTGACCCCACGTCATCATTATACAGACTTGTTGCCATCATTTTGGATATTGGTTTCCACAGACTCTTTAAACCAGTTTGTGTGAAAAGTCAAGATGAAGAAAAACGATCATTTCTTCCACTACCGTTTGTCAACAAAGGTATAGATGCAATTAATTTGGCTAACATCCTCCATCACAAAAACGTTACCAACAAAATTCCCCCATATTTCAAAGACAAATCCATACCAATTATTTCATATTCCTATACTTCACCCATCGCATCCAAAATTTTCAATTATAAAAGGCTATTGCAGAACCTCGAGATTGAGGACTTCAAGGCTAAACCACCTGACTGTTCTTGCAAAACCTCTCCATTCAAATATGGTCCTTCTGGTCACGTCGTTACGGGAGATTTAACCATTATCGAAAACGAATCTCTGCGTAATATCCTTTCTAAAGGTCCCAAGTACCGTGAACCACTCTCCATGAATTGGAATTATAACTTTAAAGTTCTTATGGATGCCGTCGAGGACTATGCAAGAAAATGGATAAAACGAGAACAAGAAGACATTGATTCTCTGTCAGAGTGGTTAAAGGCCGTGAGGTCTTTAATTTTAAAACGAATGAAAGTTTTAAGTAGGTCAACGAGTGCCAAGGCTACATCAGTTTTCAAAGACCCCGATGTAGCAAAAACATTGTCTACTAAACATGACAAATATGTTGTCGTACCAGCAGACAAAGCCCAAAGCAACATTGTTTTTGTCTGCAAAACGTTTTATATCCAATGTTTATTATCAGAGGTAGACGTAGAAAATAATAGCAGTGATAGGACCTACACTGCTACCACTCTCTCCAAAGAAGAGATTGTGGAAAGCCATAAATCTGTGCTATCCTCTTTTGGTCTCTCTACCAAGGACGATGATTGTGGTTTACCGTCTATGTACTGGATTTCTAAACTTGACAAGAATCCATACAAACAACGTTTCATAGCTGGATCTACAAAATGTACCACCAAACCTCTTTCAAAACTTTTAACTTCTATACTCACAACTGTCAAAGAGGGTCTACAGTCCTACCACAACACTTGTTACTCCCGTAGTGGTATAAATTCAATGTGGATCCTGAAAAATTCGAAAGATCTTTTGGAGACAATCAGTTCAAGACTATTATCTGAATATGATAGCATTAAAACCTATGATTTTTCAACACTGTATACTTCTATTCCCCATACTCAGTTAAAATCCCGACTTAAAAACATTATACATCGTTGTTTTTCCAAACAAAGATGGTACACCTAGATACAAATATATAGTTCTTGGTAGAGATTCATCATACTTTGTAAGAAATAATTCCAAATCATCATCCAAATATACAGAGTTTACAAAATGCTGGAATTTTTAATCGACAACATATTTGTCCAGTGTGGTGGACGTGTTTTTCAACAAACGGTCGGCATTCCAATGGGAACAAATTGTGCTCCTTTACTTGCTGACTTATTCCTTCACTCTTATGAGGCTGACTTTATAGCTGATCTGATCAGAAAGAAAGAATATCGTTTGGCTACGTCCTTCAATCTCAGTTTCCGCTATATAGATGGCGTATTATCTTTAAACAATCCTAATTTCGGGGATTTGATACATCGCATCTACCCAAAAGAACTTGAGGTAAAGGATACTACAGACACTGTGAAGTCAGCCTCATATCTTGACCTACACTTAGAAATCGATGGTAAAGGAAAACTATTGACCAAACTTTACGACAAACGTGATGACTTTTCATTCAGAATGGTCAACTTTCCTTTCATCTGTGGCAACATCCCTTCGGCTTCTGCGTATGGAGTGTTCATATCACAACTCATACGTTATGCCAGAGCTTGCCGAAACTACGCAGACTTTTTGTATCGCGCTAGAACTCTAACAAATAGGCTTCTGGAACAGGGTTATGTTGCTACAAGATTGAAATCATCACTACAGAAGTTTTATGGTCGTCATCGTGAACTCGTGGATCGTTATGGTGTATCAATCAGCACCATGAAAACAGATGTATTCAACGGGTCATAGTTTTCCTTTCCTCGTTCATCTACCCCGTACTTGACTTTTTATGAGCAACTCGGCGGGTGTTTCTAGAAAAGCAGAGGACGCTTACCCTACCAGTGCACCTGGTCCATGCTCCTAGTTTTTAGTGGAGTCCGATTTGCTCATTTACTTTTGTTACTTTGTATGTATGATTTTAGTTACTTTATGTTCTTTGTTGTGTATGTCTGTTTTCCATGTCTGGTCTTTGTCCCTGGATTAAATTCTTTTGATTACCGCTATAACCTTGGTTCCCTTGATTACTCTTGGATTATAGTATTATCAACTGCCTCATCCCCCATGACAAATTGGTTATGCGCATGCGTATTCATTTACAAGAACTAAAAACGGACTGATAACTAGATATTGCCGCGTCTATTAAAGTTATTGCCTCGGACTGATAACTTACTTTTGCATCTGGTATTATCAGATATGCAAAACAAAATGCACGTATCAAGATTTAATATGTGATAATACTCTGTTTAACCCGAGAGGTTGTGGTGTATGGGGACACGTAATTTGTTCACCACGCAACCATGATTACGACAGGGATTCCTTTTTCATAAACTGATCATTGCTGTTAGGCTATTTGCAACATAAACTTTATTGGCACATTAACATCTATACATTCATGACATAGCAGACAGTTTAAGTAATTATATACAACAATTTTAAATTTTCTTTTAGTTTTATTTTAATTGATATTAACTAAAGCAGTCCAATTTAAGCAATTAAACGACTTCAAAATCACACTAAGAGTTACTTAAAATGAAATAACGTTAATACATATATGTTATTTACCACATACTTTTTTTTACTTATGAAGGCTTTAATAATTAATCAAAGAATTCCCGATATGGGTAAATAATTAAAAGAACATACGCTCCATCTGCCAATGAAAGTGTCATCTTCTACCAAATCATTGATTTTTTGCCTACTGGGATATTGTTTTGTACCACATTTCGACTTTACCTTGTTCACGCAATGTTATTAAGTTGGTTGCTAAAAGACAATAGGCGTTTGTTCAACTGGCAATCACATTGCTTCACTAAGATCACGTGACACTTGTAGTACATTTAAGTGGAGAGAAAAAGGAACGAGTAAAATTACTTACGGACATTACTTGAAAAATGGTAAGTAACTTTTCTGATTCTTTTTATTGCCTGTTTTAGTTCAATGCTTGGATTTTTTTAAAAATAAAATGATGGCTTGCTTTATATAAGGAATTTTCTGTTTATGTTTTGAAAGTTGCTTAGTCGCAGAGTTCCTTGAACATAGGGTTTCACTTTTACCAATACAACCCTTCGACTGAGGTATAAATAAATGTTAGCTCAGTAATATTGTATTAGACTGGAGTAAGTGTTTTGTATCAATTATCCTGCAATTTTCAAAAAACGAACCTATCTACGAGATGATCAAATTCTGTTAATGTTAATATTAATGCGCACTTCTTAATGTTAAACCTTTGTTGATACACAATGTATACAGTTTGTAAAGAGAATGCAGATTAAAAAAAATCTATGTCATGATTAGCACTACAACTGAACACATAAAGAGAATCTCCCGATTTTTGGAATTCATTATTTTATTTTAGTATGAACGCGATATTTATGCATTAGCCATCCGATCGAATAAAAAAGTAAACATTTTATAAACGTATCTTTTGAAAACCAACCATTATAATCTTTTCTCTATGACTCAATGGTTATTGTTAGGTTCATGACTAGAGCTGTTATTTCTTGTGGAAAAGTTTTCCTTGTTATTCATGTTGTGGCGATAGGTCCCATGGAAATAACCGAAGGAAGAAAATAAAAACTGATAGGCGATCATAGACATACTAACATCGTGAACCGCTTACAAACTTGAGTATTTCAACTTAAGGCTAGTGTTAGCTGATATAATGATAATGAAGTTTTTCTTAAATGAGGATAGTACCATTTAGGATGTCGCGTACTGAAGTATTTTTCATATGAGAATAGTACCATTTAGGATGTCGCGTACTGAAGTATTTTTTATATGAGGATAGTACCATTTGGGATGTCGCGTACTGAAGTATTGGGCAGTTTATATCTTAAATTGCTATTTGTATCATAAACTATGAGTATACTTCAATATGAGGTTGGGAATGCAATGCAAAGAGGGTACTACTATCTTCTAGGTTGGTATCATTGTGTATGACTGATAGATTGGTTTATTATGTCTAGTTCTTCATCATAACAATACATTCCAAACGAAATGCTACAGTACTGGACACTCTAGACTGTATCCTCTGTTGGTTTCAGTATGATGCAGTGTTTGGCGTGCTCCATGACGAGGAAAACACAAAAGAAACCAAGACTATTATATACATGTACATACATCTTACAATGTGAAGAACTGATCCGTCGGATCATGTTTTTTCATAATATCAGAACTGTCAAATTTGCAGAGCTGATTGATTGTCGTTCAAATTTTTAAATTCTTCTAATATCGTTTGGAAATAAAAAAAATATGTACATATATATAAGATACACAAGTATTTCCAAGCCAATGGTGTTTTTTAAGTATGCAGTATAAATAATGCATATCGGAATACCTATTTTAACAAATTGTGGACAACACCTTGCCTACCTGTTTTTATATCCAGATAAAGATAGGTTTCTTAAGAACTACAACAGAAAAAGGAGAAACGAGTAGCCATGTCCTTCAATTCAGTATTTGTTATATAGATATTGCATTATGTCTGAATAACCCCAATTTCAAAGATTACTTAGGTCTACCAAAGTAGAAACTTGAAATGAAAGAGATAATTAATATATTTTCTTCTGCTTCATACCTTGACCGTAATCTATATTTAGATGATACAGGACGGTTACGTTTATAACAAACGTGAAGATTTTGATTTGACAATTGTGCACTCCCCCCTTTTTAGTGGTAATATATCAAGATCTTCAGTCTGTGGTATGGCAAGCCAAAGTGGACAAAATCAATATTTTGTAATATTAGAAAATGAATTTTTAAAATTACAAAATCATTTTTTTAATATTAGAAATTCATTTTGTAAGATTACAAATTCATTTTGTAAGATTACAAATTCATTTGCTAATATTACAAATTCATTTTCTAATATTACAAATTCCTGATTTAGTAATATTATAAAATATCTTACATTTTGTAATATTAGAAAATGAATTTGTAATTTTAGAAAATCAGTCAGATTTTTTAATATTACAAAATGATTTTCTAACATTACAAAGTCATTGAATACGACAAATCCATTTTCTAATATTAGAAAATCATTTTCTAATATTCAAAAATAGTTTTTTAATATTAGAAATTCATTTAAATTTTTAATATTAAAAAATGTTTTTTTTAATATTAAAAAAGTGTTTTATGATATAAGAAATCTAATTTGTAATATTACAAAATGAATTTGTAATATTACAAAATGAATTTGTAATATTACAAAATGAATTTGTAATATTACAAAATGAATTTGTAATATTATTTTTTAATATCAGAAAATGCTCATTTTTGTCCACTTTGGCTTGCCATACTGTTGAGTATACATATCATAGTTGATTCGTCCGTAATTCTCCTGTAATTTGTGCATGGAATGTCTCTCAGCGAATTTATAAATTTGTTAATTCGGATTTGTTGAAGAACGGAACATCTATGATGTTTTACTAGACTGGTGCGTTGTGGAGATATTTGTTGAGTCGCTTACTTACAGACGTTGCGTACGTTATTAGTGTCACAATCGATTGAACTGGGGCTGGTTACGAAAACCGAAATATTGCTATTAGAATGTGGAGTTATCAAAGGCAATATAGATATTCAAATGTTCGAAAATGGTTGTTGTTTTAGTATTACAATCATAAATCTTTGAAAGATGCCGTTATTTGTGGTGGAAAATCATTATTCGATCACAAGTATGTGGACGGGTAACATTAAGAAATGCTTGCTTCCCATTTCACTAATATATCCAAGTTAATTCTTGGCTTATTTTGATAAAACAAACTTTTTTTGGAAAGATCAAAGCGTATTACAATATCACAAATATCTCCCCTTTGATGTGGACATTGTAAAAATGGAAAGAAACCGATTTGAAGACAAAATGTTAGACATTTTTTTTAAATTATGCGAACAGCTTTTTTAAATCGGGACTTTTATTAACTATATTGACAATTTATTACATAACCCCAATGAAAATATATATAAAATGTTCTATCAGTCTTTTTGTTAAAAGCCTTTTTGTCCGTATTTCAATTTCAATTATGCCACAAATCTTTTTTTTTTCGACGTTGGCCATTGGCTACTTTCTTGCTTACGGTTGTAAACTATAACAACGAATTGTATTTTCACTCTTAAAGGACTGTATGAATATTCAGAATATCATGTTTATTCTAAAAAATAATGAGTTTTATTGTCTAATAGTAGATAAATACGTACGTATGTTGTGATGTCACGTTGTCTTTTTCCCGACGTTTTCTACACGTTGCGTGCTACCCAGTCTTTATCAAAAGCTTTTTTCGTTAGCTTTGAGTGAACTAATAATTATGAAATTTAGAATTTTACATGTATATATGCTGCAGATAGTATATTCTAAAAGTAATGGTACTTGGTTGAACAAGTATCTAAGGGCAGCATATTGTCTGTCTCAATCCAAAATGTCACAACATCTAAAATTTGTACATTTTATTTATTCACACGTACACCATGCGAAATGACCTTCTTCAGTGCCTTAAATAAACTTAAATATATATATATAACCGTGTCTAACAAAAATGTCACAAAGCGCATTTTTGACGTTTCTAAAGTAACGTTCTGTTTTGCGACGTAAAAACTCGTTTAACGTCAATTTTAAAAACAATAAAAAGTATTCAGGTTACAGATCACCAATTCAACCAATGAGCATTTGGAACGTAGGCAAAAATAGTCCTACGCAGAAATTACCCCTGTTCCTCATAGTGCTGTGAAAAAAGTTCTCATCTCATTTAAAAAATTTAAACAGTTTCTGAAAGGAAAAACATTTCTGTACATTGTATAGGTGCATTTTGCTTCTTGTGATATGAAGCCCAATCTCCATAATGGTTTCTAAATATATCCCAATCTTGTGAAAACACTGGGATTTCCAATGCTATTTATAGACCCTTCACTTCCGGTGATCAGTACTGCACTGCAAGTCTGCTAACCCCACATGCCATTCTGAGGATTGCGAGCTGACATATGTAGAATCGTGCTGATATATAGTCCTCTGCAGGTTAAAGTTAAGGTAAAGTCCAGAGAAGCCATTGAATATTGTGAAATTAGCATAGAAGCCTATGGGAAGTGGAATTAGTGGTTTCTAGCCTTCATAAGTTACGATACTAGATTTAATTATTACGACTATGGACGTAATGAATAGGTTAATAAGCTGTACAAATAATGCAAAAATATTTTTTTTTGATTTTTTTTTTCAAATCGGATCAAAAAAAAAAAAAGATTTATTCTGGTGTGGCCTTTTTGACCTCTTCTAAATCGAAAACCGTACGGGATATCCGAAATCTGATTGAAAATTGCATGCAGGATTATTAATGAGGAATCCAATGAAGAAATAAAAAAATTCGAAATCGGACAAAAAAAGTTATGAAAAAAGCTATGTTTTTAGGCGTTGCCCAACTTTGACCCCCTATAACTTGAAAACGGTCCAAATCACATAAAATTTGCTGTACATTTGTTAAGCTGAATTAAGTAAAGAACACATTAAAATAGAATATTTTAAATCGGAAAAAAAATCTATATGGGTTTTAATAAAATACGTATTTTTCCCTTTTTGGCCCCTTTTTCTAAAGCGGCAGGGGCAACAAAGTCCAATTTAAATAGGAATCTTCTTAGTTGTTAAAATCATATCAATATTTCAGAACAATTAGTTCTAACAGAACTAAAGTTATCGCACGGAAACGAAGTGTCCCCAGACCACGACGACGACGAAGACTACGCCATAACATTATATGACCGCAAGTTTTTTTCGTCGTATAATAAAAACGGGAGATTTCGCTCTCAAATTTTCTTAAAGAAGGATATTTGCAAAAGTTTTGTTTTTTCGAAATGTTTAGCAATGTTTTATGTTTAGCAACAGACCTTATAAAATTCCGAAAGGCATCAAGAAATTTGTTTTTATAATTCCTAACATTTTTCTCATTGGATAAAACATCCTTCAAATCATTTTTAAATGGTTGATGGTTGATGCCAAACTATTTACCATATCAGGATGTAATCTGATCATTTCAATTGACCAAAACGTACGAAAAATTAATATCGAATCGGATAATTAAATAGTAAAACATGTCCTGTGTGTTATTTTATGGAAAAAAAATAATAAGCACACTTCTTTTTACATGTAACAATTATAGAACGAGGTACGTCGCAATACAAAAATGACGTCAAATTTTGCAGATTTCGACGTTACCAAAAATGACACCAACACCGTACCGTCTACGTCACTAGTGTAGTATTATGTAGTTTCACTAGAACGAGGCAGATGTATTGCAGAGCTTTTGTGTGTAGTGGTTAGTATAAAATTATAGGCATCCACACCTCAGAGGTTCAAGAGTTATTGTGATTTATTGCGAAAAGTTTTATTCAATCATATTTGAGGGGAATTGTTTACTAGTTGTTTCCCTGCTTCTTTGTCTATAAGTGCCCGGTTGAAATTGTTTGGTTTTTAGATTAATACTTCGGAATATTATTTTGTTGTTTTCTTTACCTTGGTATGAAGTTTCATACATGGAGGTTTGTTTTATATTTGTTGATAGTTGAGAATTTTTAGATGATACTTGCAGAGTTAAATAAATGTTGACATTTTGAATGAATTTTGCATATTTCTCGGCCGCAAAAAACGTAAACTTGATTATCTATTAGTTAAAGTAAAGGCCTTATTCAGCATTAGTATGATCGTATTTAAGCAGGACATGATGCATCAGCATTTCTAATTCCTAAATTTAGGGATACAATGAGTAAAGCCGGACTTGCAATATCAAGGCAAATAATGTAACATTTTCAGCATATGTGGGTAAGATTCCTCTAAATGTTCTCATTCTTGTCGTATGGGTAAGCGTATGCTACAGCTTGAACACATTGAAAGGATATCGGAGGTGGGTGTGATGGAATGTTACTTCATAGGAATAGTTTAAGAGAAATATAATAAACATATCACAATTTTTGTAGTTTTGTCGTAAATATTACTCTGTATTTTATATTGAGATGAAAGTCTGTAATGTCTTAAATTCCTAATCTTGGAAAAAAAGAGGATTGTTCAGTGAATATTTATAAAGCACAAACCGAAATTAAATGATTGGACTAGCTTGCGTGTCATCGGTTGTGGATGAAGTAGGAATGTAGAGACAGAATTGCGAGAAGAGGTGCACAATTCGTACCTATCGGTATTTCAATTGTTTGTTGAAAACGAAAAAAAATGTTGTCTTTCAAAAATATTAAACACGGTGATAATGTCATCATTTGTTACTGATTTTGAGAGTATGCCTTATCAAGATATTGAAGTAAGTTATATCTGAGTTAGCTAGGTTTGAAAAAAGAAAAAAAAATACAGCGTTAATTTAAACAAAAAATCTATCGTTCAGATTTTAATGAGGAACAATCGAATTAACTTAATTAAATATACATAATCTGTTAATATAAAGACTAAATGATAAAATAGGAAAATTACACAAAACAATACTTAAAAATGTTAATTTGAACATTATTTTCTTGAAATGTGTTATTTGATAATAAAGGGCTTTGCTCACGAAAAGGGAATATTTTGGCAAGTAAAACTGATTAAGAATGATTTAGCATATTTAAAGGTGCAATTTTTAGGCGTACGTCATTGTACAATGAACCATACTCGAATATGAATCTTACATCATTGTATAATGTAAAGCACTCCAATTTAAGGTTTGTATCATTGTTCAATGTACAGCACTCCATTTATGGCTTACGTTATTGTAAAATGTGAGGCACTCCAATATGAAGCTTACATCATTGTACAATGTACAACACACCAATATGAAGCTTGCATCATTGTACAATATACAGCACTCCAATATGAAGCTAACATCATTGTACAATGTACAGCACATCAACATGAAGCTTACATCATTGTTAAATGTAAAGCACTCCAATTTGGGCTTTCATCATTGTACAGTGTACAGCATTCCAATTTGTGGCTTTCTGTTTTCTATATGTCTGGTGCATTAATGTGAGCCACATCATTTTGTCTGAGTATACTTCAGTTTAAACTCTCTAACTTGTTTATCAACTTTGATATATGACTGTCATCATTTTGTATGGTGACCACATCAATACGAGTGTGTGTTGTATATTCAAATATGAAGCTATAGCTAGTATCATTGCGTATGTTGATCCTTCAAGCGTAAATTATCGTTGTCGAATTTTCATTTAAAGATCTTTAAAATTTCACGTCATGTCAAAGGTCGATGTAAACATATTTTGGAAGCTCTAGAACCTAATTCACAATCGAATAGACAAACGTCGTTGAAGATCACTTAGTTGATCAGTTTATAACTTTCTTTATGATGCAATCTTCAATGGTGTTAGACCTTCTTCGAGTGAACATTTCACATTGTTTCAGAAATAGCGATATTTAAGATCAATTTTCAGTATATATGATAGGTTGATCAAGGCTGTTATCATTGTGATATAAGTATTTGTTGAAGTACTTCAATCAATATAATGATTTTGATATTGAGCACTTCCATACAAGGATCACATCACTGCTGTGATGTTGAGTACTCCAATATAAGATTGGTATCATTGTTATGTTTAGTACTATAATTTAAGGACTGTTTCATTGTGATGATACATACTTCAATGTATGGATGTTTTAACCGTGATGTTGACCACGTTAATATAAGGAAGATATCATTGTCATGTTGAGTACTTCAATATAAGGATGGTTTCACTTAACATTGCATCATTGTGTAGAAATGTAGTTCATTTTAAGACTGACATTGTTGGTATGAATGTAGGGTACAATAATTAACGGTTTGCGCGATGTAGAATGGTTATTACGTAAATATGAATCAAAAATCATTAATCTTGTATGAAAGTTCTCCAGTCTGAAGACTAATATTGTGGTACATGAAGAAAATTCAATTTAAAGCTGACTCATTGTTTAATAATAAGACTGACTTTTAGGGCATTATAATAAAGTGCATGAAGGGTGGTACACATAACAATTAATAACAACCATTGTGCACCTTAAATAACCTCAAGTTTATACACTCTAAAAGATGTGCAAGAACTTCCATTAACGACATGTAGTTCAACTTTATTCCTTTAACGTATATTGAGAAAATTCCTTAATTTAAACCTAAAAGCAATGTATCACAATCATAGGTCGATAAAACTGATTATTTAGTGATAATTATGCATTGTTTTCATCTGAAAGAAAGAAAAAATGGTATAAGGTAGATTTATCGGTTCAATTATTGTTTCTAGAGCATTTCTGACAATTAGACATCATTGATATTGATTGCAAAAGAAATAATTTGTAATTAAATAAACAGGAACAACATCGTACATTATTAATATAATCATTTTGTACATTCTCTGAATGGAATAGTCTTGACATTGGAACAATGGTATATATTTTTGGTGTGAGATTGAAAATGCGATTACTTGAATATCTTTTCTTTAACTGAAACTTTTCCGTTTTAACAAAAGCATGTTCTCTATCATTTTATAATAATGCTCCACACTTAGGTATTAATGACAAAGTTAGTCTAGAGGGACTACAGATGGTGACAAAAGGATGATTCCAAAAGTTGCAATATTAATATTTAATTGAAGTACGTTACTTCTAATGAGGCTTTCCTCGTGTGGCACTAATTACGTGAACTTGTTAAAGTAAAGGTGTTTATTACGTTACTACACGAATCCGACATTGTTGCTCATTTTCTATGACAATAAAGTACCATCTGTGACTCACAGTAAATTAGATATGTGTGTTTCTGGTTACACGAATATGTCTCTTGTTTTATGCCCTAAATGAGTCATAAGTTTAACTGATCTATATTAGCTTCAATGTGATTCTCATATGTTCCCAAATAGCTGAAATATTGGTGTTAAACCCCAACAATTAATCAATCAACCAATGTACAATATCCTGGTGTAGGTGTTACTAAAACAGATACAAAAATCATTATTAAATTATGTTGAATCAAAAGTCTCCGCAGGTATTCACCAACCCAGTAGTCAGACTTGCCTGACCACGAATCATTTCATATATTTTTTTCAGTATTACAGATTTTTGAAATTCATAAAACACCAAGGCTTCATTTATTCCTTGTATTACACATGGTGGTGGATTTGGCTTTCTATTTCGATACCTTTGGTTGTGAGAACTTCTTGTATACATTTTTGGGGGGAATTTAGGTCTTCCTTTCAATTGGATTCTAACGCTGCTTATGAGAGAGATTACTCCTTGAAACACGTAAACAGCATATCAAAATTGGCTATATCATATGATTGGTACTTCTGTATAGAATGACAAAGTAAATATGTTCTTTAACGGTAATAAGATAAAACATTCAACCATTCTACAGACCACTTCTTTGTCAATACCATAGGAGAGTTGATTTACAGAATAACAGTGATACAGAGTATAGACAAAAATTGATCTATATTAAAAATACGTTATGGGCCGCGGATGTATGTTCAGTAAAATTAAAGTCCCTTTTTAGCACATTCTTTGAGCTATTCCGGAATGAAAAATATAAACTAATTAAGACTGGAACGATAACGGAATTATTTTCCACATAGAAAAAAAAAAAAAAAAAAAAAAAAATAAACACACTTTATTGTCTCTTCGATTAAATCTGTTTATCTGTTAGCTGATAACCCCTATTGAGATATTTGGGCTTTTGTTAGAGTTGGAAAGCAGTATTGGAAAATCGTTTTGTCACAGAAAAATAATCATTAAAATTATTATTATTATTAAAATATTACAACTATAACAGACTACTAAATTTGGAATAAAGATGTCAGAAAAACGGTATGTTGATATTGATGTGTGATTGGAACGAAAGTCACTTGCTCAATACAATTCCTCGCGCTGAGTATGTGTAAAACTTTGAAATTATTCCCTCATAAAGGTTACAGAACGCTATATTTAAAACAAGGATAAAGGTCATACTCTCGGTACAAAATACCAATTGATATAGCATACATAAGCCAAGTCTTGTATTCGTTTGCTTATTAGCTTACATTATAAATTGTAAATCTTCTTTAGTTGTTATTTTTTTATTATATAAAAATTCTTTATTAAGGCATCATTCTTTCTGAATATGATTTTTTAATTTTAGTGACAATACACTGATTTTATTCCCTGAATGTATTGTTCAGTCTGTTTTTAAAGCTTTAGTTCATTGAACACTTGGATCAATAGTTCTTTATATTTATATCTCGGAAAAAAGATTTCTTCTTATGTTCGTTCTAAATCTTCTCATTATTTAATTCATGTCCGGTTTACGTTAATCTGTAGACAAAAAGAATCATGATCTTGGTTTTAATTACGCCTTTTATTAAGAATCTAATAGTCTGGTTGAATATGTTGAAATCTGATATTGAGATCGAAGGTTTTTACTGTATTGACGTTGAATGACATTCTGTGGTTTAATGTTTTCCTCTATCATTGGAACGGTTAATTTTCTACATAAGGCCAGGAAGGCTTTTTTGTAATTATCTATAAGCATTAAATGCTAGTCAATACTCGTATATGCTCTCCATGAACAAGTAGGTAGGAAACATAATCTCGACTTTTCTTGTGTTGAGTGCAACAATGAATTCAGCCCATTTTTCATACATGGAGTTTTATTGTAAGTATATCAATCAGTGTACAAATTGATTCTCTTTCAGGGTGGGTAAAGGCCGTGAGGTCTTTAATTTTGAAACGAATAAAAGTTTTAGGTACATCTATGAGTGTCAATTCTTCATCAGTTTTCAAATACCCCGATTATAGCAAAAACATCTACTACACATGATAAATATGTTGTCTTTCCAGCAGAAAAAGCCCCAAACAACTTTTTTTTTGCAAAACGTATTACATCCAATGTTCATTGTCAGAGATAGACGTAGAAAATAATGGCAGTGATAAGACCTATATTGCCATTACACTCTCCAAAGAAGAGATTGTGGAAAACCATAAATCTGTGCTATCCTCTTTTGATCTCTCTACCAAAGACGATGATTGTGGTTTACCGTCTATTCCTAAACTCCACAAGAATCCATACAAACAACGTTACATAGCTGGATCTGCAAAATGTACCACCAAACCTCTTTCAAAACTTGTAACTTCTATACTCACAGCTTTCAAAGAGGGTCTGCAGTCCTACCACAACTCTTGTTACTCCTGTAATGGTATTAATTCAATGTGGATCCTGAAAAATTCGAAAGATCAAGATTATTATTATCAGAAATATAATAGTATTAAAACCTATGATTTTGATTTTTTTCAACACTGTATGCTTCTATTCCCCATACTCAGTTAAAATCCCGACTCAAAAACATTATACATCGTTGTTTCTCCAAAAAAGATGGTACATCTAGTTACAAATATATAGTTCTTGGTAGAGATTCCTCATACTTTGTAAAACAAAATCCAAACCATCTTCCAATTATACAGAAGATGTTTTCAAAATACTGGAATTTCGAAGGGAACAAATTGTGCTCCTCTACTTGCTGACCTATTCCTTCACTCTTATGTTGCTGACTTTATAGCTGATCTGATCCGAAAGAACATCGTTTAGCTAGACTCTTTAATCTCAGTTTCCGAAATATAGATGACGTATTATCGTTAAACAATACTAGTTTCGGGGATTAAATACATCGCATCTACCCTAAAGAACTTGAGATAAAGGATACTACAGATACTGTGTCTTGAGCCTCATATCTTGACCTACGCTTAAAGATCGATGGTAAGGGAAAACTGTTGACCAAACTTTACGACAAACGTGATGTCTTTCATTCAGAATTGTCAACTTTCATCTGTGGTAACATCCCTTCAGCACCTGCGTATGGAGTTTTCATATCACAACTCATACGTTAAGCCAGAGCTTGCCGTAACTACGCAGACCTTTTGTATCGCGCAGGACTTCTTACAAATAGGCTTCTGGAACAAGGGTTATGTTGCTACTAGATTGAAGTTTTATGGTCGTCATCATGAACTTTTGCATCGTTACGGTGTATCCATATGCACCGTGGAAACTGATTTGTTCAACCTGTCATATTTTCTATTTCGTCTACCCCGGACTTGACTTTTTATGAGCTACTCGGCGGTTGTTTCTAGAAAATCAGAGGACGCTTACCCTACCTGTGCACCTGGTCCATGCCCCCAGGTTTTGATGGAGTCCAAGTTGCTCATTTACTTTTGTCACTTTGTATGCACTATTTTAGTTACTTTATGTTCTTTGTTGTATTTGTCTGTTGTCCATGTCTGGTCTTTGCCCCTGGATTACATTCTTTTGATATCTGCTAGAATCCTGGTTCCCTTGATTACTCTTACAGTGGGAAAAGGTTAAATAATTATTGACAGCAGTACATTTTGAACTCTCATTCTCTAGACATGAAGGTAACGCTCAGGACGTTTTTCTATACTGTATGTTCTTGTATTTTTAGTATCCTTTTATAACAGCTATATAATCATTATATTTCACATATGATATTGCAACAAAATCAACTTTAATATTAATCTTTTTAAACATCCTGATATGACGTGTGGATTCTCTCAACATTGAGGAAAAAATATCCATTCATTATGAATGATATGATGTGTCAGTCTCCTCAAAAAGGAAAATATTACCCATTCGTTATGAAATAGATGAATTGTAAAATGTGTTCATCTACTCAACGAGAACAAAAGTATCCATTCGTTATTGAATGTTATGATGTATCCATCTTCTCAATGGAGGTAATATTGTACATTCATCTTAGTGTCCTTCCACTGAATTATACCGAATACGATATGGACAATCCTAGTGTTCTTTGCACCTTATAATAACGTTTAAATTATGGAAAAATCACTTTGAATCATTGTATATTTTTGTTGTCTTGTCTCCGCCTCCCTTCTTGGCTTTCTAGTAATGACTACTGACCTAGTTATGATAATTTTAGTTACATTTTTCCCTGACAAAAACCTATACACCATTAAAACAAGTATTCCTATAATTAAAAACGTGTTCATGACAAAATCATAAAATAACAAGGCTACAACTAAAACTTAGCACTAAGTAAGAGGATGATGAAAATAGAAACGTAACAAATACACTAGCGCATTAACTAAAACCAAAATAGTAAAAACTTTCAGAGATGAAAATCTCTTCTAACAAGAAGTGTAAACACACATTTAAGTAAGCTTTGAAAAAGTAAAACAATCGGTGACAATTCTTTAAAAAAAACTAAAAAGTAATAGAACGACACAACGACAAAATAGTGACCAACTCCTCCTGGACAGCTCCATGAAATCTGATGTTCTTTATTAGTTTATAAGACATTAACCACTCCCTTTAATGTAAGGTAAGACATCAGCTGAAACAACAAACAAATGAGGACGTTTTTAAACTATACCGGTATATTAGCTAAATATTAAACTAACATAAAAATGGTTTGTTTAAAATGAAACATAAAAAATGAAAAAAAAAATGTGGTGTGATTGCAATTAGACAGTCATACACCAAATACCACGCAAAAAAACTTATTCAGGTCACCGGATGGCCTTCAATGATGGGCAAAATCCATACCATGAAGCATACTCTAAAAAGCCCCATTACAAATGATGTAAAACTATTCATAAAGGACGAAAATCGACATAATCTACGCAGTAAAAACGCAAAACGAATAACAAAGATAATAAAAAATGATAATAAAAAAAATAGTCATCGACAACCACTGGGTTACAGGTTCCAGATTTTGGACAGGCGTATAAAGTATGTGGTGGGGTTCAACATATTTGTGAGAACCCAACCCTCCATCTTAACTCGGACAGTGGTAATAAAATACAATAATAAAACGAACTATTAAAACCAGTCGGATTTGGATTTAAGTCTTTAGATAAACACTGAATACAAACCTATTAACAAACAGAACTGAAGACAACAAGCTGTACCGTCCTCGAAAGAGTACTGGCTTTATCTCCAAGCTAGTTCAAAATCGAAAACAACAGACAGTCACACCAAGATCACTCAAACATAAATATCAGTAAAAATACGTCCAACAGGATTTAGTGAAAAATGTCCTAGTAAAATCAAGTCTTCGTGCAAATGCTTAGATGAAAAAGCCATGATGTTCATATAACACGGGATTCATTTTTCTAGAACTTAGTGAAAGAAATATTAAACGTTATTTGTATACCAGGAATTGAGTATCTTAGTATAGAGTTAATTGCTATTTAATTTATTGACAAAAAAGCCAATATTAGAGCCAATAAAAACTTAATTCAAAGATTTAACAATGATACATTGAAAATAACTCTTATTTCGAAATTGAATTTTTCAAATGCATTCGTTTATCTATAGTGCATACGAACTATGAGAACTATTTTCAGAATTTTATCTTAAAAATTTAATTTTTCGTGAACTGAAACGATACGTTCACATTTCTCCAATATTTTATTATTAGACAACATCAATTAAGGTTAGGGATTACGGGGTCCTCAAAAGGGTTTCATAGTTTAAATGTACCTGTATTTTACCTTATTTGATCTACGTAAAATACTTTCTCGATTTCCATACGTAAACAAAAGGATGCTCGTCAAAAGTCGTAGGTCGTCGTTCTCTTAGTAGACTGTTGCGAGTCAAAGTTTCTGTGTTCGCCGCCAAATACACTGAGTATAATGAAAAAAAAATAGCTCTTGAGTGACGCGTTGGGAAAAGCCTTCTGTGCGGAGTTGCGGGTAGCAGTCTCAAATTCGGTGCAGACAGTTGTAGTACTTGTTGCTGGCCTGCGGTCTAGAGTAGGGTGAAGAGCCGGTCGTATGTTTGTCGCTCTTTCCACGAAGAAGGGAGAATAATAGTGGTTACATCAGGTCGTCAATATCGTCCATCCCTCTACTTGTCTTGACCATGTTTTGTTACCCATTAACTCAAGCCGGACTCTGCCGAACTTATTTGGTACAATGCATTGATTACATTTCTTAAAAATTGTCCCAATTAGATAAATGATTTTAAAAAAAATATAATGACAAAGTCTAAAGTCCATGAATCATGAAAATTGAACCAAGTTGATTATTACATCGAAATTAATAATAATCTGCGATAAATATATATATATATAATCCCTAACCTTAATTGATGTTGTTTTAGTCTAATAATTAAATGTTGAAGAAACGTGAATAAACCAAGTGAACACACCGTATATTTCATGCTTTTTAATTAATACATACATTAGCAAGTTGTATAAAGATATTGAGAATTAATTATTCACTATACTCGGCGTCACATAAATAACATACTGTTAAAATTTGAATAAAAATATTTTCTACGACTTTATTGACATCTACATCTATTGAATCGTTAAATTCCGGTCAGATTTTAATTCTAGGTGCCAATATTTACATTGTAAAAAGTCGGCCATGTTTACAGTGATCGGGTTGCTAGGAGATGTTGTTTACGTTTGAATGGTTTGTCCAAAAACCGAAGAACCCAGAATGCATTTCGGCGTTATTTCGGACATCTCGGATTTATTTTACGCGAACAACGTACAATACCGAGAAGTTAATCAAGCAGACGATTGTCACCGGAGTTCGACGGGAACTTACGAACTTCGTTTGTAAACAAATCGTCCCGTAGAAACCAACATGGCGGATATTAGTATGGGATTTTCCCGTAAGGATTTGTTACGCATGATTTAAGCTAAAAGCGACTTGTTCAGGGAGAAACCGTTTGGCTAAACGAATGAGCAAGTCATTTAAGACAATTTAAACGACTGTAGGTTTCAATAAAGTCGTAGAAAATATTTTTATTCAAATTTTAACAGTATGTTATTTATGTGACGCCGAGTATAGTACTTAAGCCATTTAAAAGTAATCAAGGGAACCAAGGTTATAGCGGAAATCAAAAGAATGTGATCCAGGGACAAAGACCAGACATGGAAACAGACATATACAACAAAGAATATAAAATATAAATACATTTTACCAACATCTTCTTATACTTTTCCAACCCAGTTTGCGTGTACGTCTTGTTAGAACAAAAATGTCAAGGTCAGAAATAACCTCTTAGAAAGATTCAGCCAACAAGAGACAAATTACAATTTCGATAATTTTATTTAAACTAACTATGTAATGTGTTACAATTTACAGTAACTATAAAGTTACTTATCACTATATAGTCTGGATAGTTTGCTAATCTGTCCAACTTTTGATGTCCACTTTGAATTCTGTTATATAGCAGGAATCCCAAAGTTAATTTAGGTAGTATTAGTCCAGCACAGAATAATTTCAAACACTTTGTCCAAGTTGCAAAGGTGTCCTCAGAAGTCCAGTGCTAAAGAATGAATGTACTCACAAAACAACATTCAGTCATTCATCATTCAATTAGATTAATTCCCTTTCCAGATGTCCAGTATTTATATATATAAAATATCATAAAAATCTAGAAATACTAAGAAAGTTCTAGAACACAATTAATCATTAATGAGTCAGATAAACAATACTTGTTTGTTTACAAATTCTAGAAAATTCTATTATTGAAATAAGATGTTTACAAATGTGCCATTTCTATATTTAGCAATAAAGGTCAAACAGATCAGGCCAAACAATCTAACAATTGTTAAAAATAACAGCATCCTAACACCTTTGAGAAAGTTTGAATGCAATGAAAGCTTTTAAACATACTATAAATAAACAAATATTATATACATATAAAAATAAATATCAATTCAAGACCTAGATAATGCATCTGGTATAAAAATTTCTTTCCCTTTAATATGATTAATTACAATGTCGTATTCTTTTAATAACAAACTCCATCTGGTCAGTCTCTGATTTTTATTTTTTATTCTATTTAGGAATATTAGGGGATTATGATCGGTTAAAACCGAAATCGAATGTCTAGTGAAACTTAAATAAACATCAAAATACTGTAAAGCTGACAATATTGCGAAACATTTTTTTACAATAGTAGAATAATTTTTCTGATGTTTATCAAATTTCTTAGAAAAATATGCTATTGGTTTGTGAACTAGATCAGTGGTCTCCTGGTACAGCACAGCTCCTACTTCAAAATCACTAGCATCGACTGCAAGTTTGAAAGGTTTTTCCTGATCAGGAGTGTTTAAAACTGGACTACTGATTAAAGGCGACTTGCTATTTTCAAAAGCTATCTGACATTTGTCACTCCACAGAAATTTGGAATTTTTCCGAAGAAGTTGTGTTAAAGGTTCAACAACAGTAGCGAAATTTGAACAAAATTTTCTGTAAAAACCAATCATACCCAAATATCTCATAAGTTGCTTTTTGTTGGTAGGAGTAGGGAACTGAACAATTGCTTCCATCTTAGCCATTAACATGCCCATGACCTACAGTATGCCCTAAGTGGTCAACTGTAGCTTTACAAAATTCAATTTTTCCAAGATTAACAGTAAGATTAACATTTGATAATTTATCAAAAGTACTCTCTAAATGTTTCATGTGTTCAGACCAACTATCACTACATACAATTAAATCATCAATGTAAGCATAACAATGATCCAGATCTTTTATAAAATTATTGATCATTCCCTGAAATGTTGCTGGTGCATTTTTCATTCCAAAAGGCATAACTTTATATTGAAACAAGCCATCTGGTGTAACAAAAGCAGATACCTTACAAGCTCTCCTTGTCAAAGGAACTTGCCAATAACATTTTAACAAGTCAAATTTACTGACAAATTTTGCATTACCGATTCTATCAATGCAGTCGTCTATTCTAGGAATAGGATATGAAATCTGAAAATCTGTGACAAAGCAAAAGGTCTTACCAGGTTTAGGAACCAGTAGGCAAGGAGAGCTCCATTCACTGGTACTCGGCTCAATAATGTCATTTTCTAACATATGTTTGACCTCTTTACTCGTGACTTCCAGCTTTAAAGGATTGAGCCTGTAAGGATGCCTTTTTATAGGAGCAGCTTGAGCAACATCAACATCATGGCAAGCAGCAACTGTTTTGTAAGCTACATCTGGGAACATTTTTTTGTAAGAATGTACCAAATTTCTTCTCTTTGATCAAAATTCAGATGTACTAATTTTGAATCTAAATTGGTCAAAATGTCTGAATTGTTCAATTTTACATTCTGTTCGAACTCTTTAAACTCATTTACCTCTGAATCTGCATTGTCATAAGAAGTAATATCAGGTACAATAGTGACTAAAGTGGAAATTTGTTTACAGTTGTCAGAGCGTTCAAAATACTCTTTTAACATATTAACATAACACACTCTAGTATTTTTACGCCGACCTGGTGTTTTAGATTATTGATCTTACTATCTATTTCATATGGTTCACAGGACCTAGCTTGTAATGGATGACCAGAAATTGGCAAAAACAAGTACCTTATCACCAGGTTTAAAAACTATGTCCCTTGCATCTTTGCCATACTACTTTTTCATTTTGAATTATGAATTTTTCAAGTTATTCCAAGCCTGTTGTAAAACATTAAACAATCTTTCTTTAAACTTAGATACATAATCTAAAAGATTTAAGTCAGTGTGTTCACTCAACCATTTTTCTTTTACTAGTTTTAAAGGTCCCTTGACTGAATGTCCAAAAACTAATTCAAAAGGACTGAAACCAAGAGACTCCTGAACAGCCACCCTAGCAGTAAAGAGCAAAAAATGAACACCTTCATCCCAATCACTCTCAAACTGAAGACAAAATGTCCTTATCATGGTCTTCAATGTCTGATGAAAACATTCCTGTGCACCCTGAGACTCAGGATGGTAGGCACTTGACTTGAATTGTCTTATACCAAGTTCATGCACAGCTTGTTGGAACAACTTGAACATAAAATTGGAATCCTGTTCTGACTTAATAGACTTTGGTAATCCAAATAAGGTAAAGAACTTAACCAAAACCTTCACTGTGGCTTGGATCTTGATGTTCCTCAATGGAATGGTTTCTGCAAAACTTGTAGAGGCACACATTATAGTAAGTAAATATAAATTACCAGATTTAGTCTTTGGAAGTGATCCAACACAGTTTATGATAACTCGACTAGACGGTTCTTCAAAAGCTGGAATTGGCAGAAGTGGTGCTGGCGGAATTTTCTGGTTAGGTTTACCAACCATCTGACATTCATGGCAAGACTTGTAAAATGCTGCAACTTCTTTGTTAAGTCCTGGCCAGTAAGAATGTTGCAAGATCTTCAAACCAGTCTTCTTTACACCAAGATGATCTGCCATAGGGGTGTCATGGGCAAGCTTTATGATATCGTGCCTGTAGACCCATGGCACTGCTATCTGGTGTACCACTCGCCACACTTCATCCAGGGTTGCATCGGGTGGTCTCCATTTTCTCATCAGGACTCCTTCAGTTAGATAATAACATTTTGGAACCTTGCCAGCCTCCTCAGGCAGAAGAACGTTTTCTCTGAGTTCAAAGAGTTCAGGGTCTTTGAACTGTTCCCGAACGATCTGTTTTCTAGTGCTCCATAGTAGGTAGCGGATTTGAAACTGTCTTTTTAGATTCTTTTTCATTCTTATATATGTTTCCTATATTGCCAAAGAAAGTATCAGAAAGATCTATTAAATGGTTTTGACTGTGATTCAAAATTTGTGTTATCTTTTTCTTTCTTTGCCATAGCTCTGGTAACAACACAAGTCTGTATCCACTTCAGGATTACAGGTAACAATTGGTTCAACAACCACCTTTTGTCTTGTTAAGTCATTTCCTAATAACATTAAAACACCTTCAAATAGGTAAACTTGGACGAACATCAATGACAATAGGTCCAGTAATCAAATCTGACTTCAGATAAATACGATGGAAGGGAACATTTAAACGACCTAACTCCACACCCTGCAACAACGCAGAAGCACCAACAGAAGTGTTCTCAGACAAAGGCAAAATACATTCCAACAACAAAGTCAGAGAAGCACCGGTGTCTCTTAAAATGCGAATGGGTTTGGGAGCAGAATCTTTATCTTTATCTTCTCTCAACAGAATTGATAAGTGTTGAACAATCACTTGGGTTGGCCTTTTTCTCTGGTTCTCTCCGTCTCTTGAGTTTAAAACATTCTGAAATCACATGACCTTGCTTCTTACAATAACTACAAGACATGGATTTTTTATCAAAAGAATCCTCCTTAGGACTAGGCCTAACTGGACTTGACTGAACTTTACCGTGGGAAACACCTGTAGTTGTCTCAACAGTGTTTTCAGATCTTTGATTTTTCAAACTACCATTAAAATTATGACCACTAGAATATGGACTCTTGAAACTTATCTTATGTGTCAAGCTATAATCATCAGTAGTAATAGTTGCATCTTGTAATGATTCTACATTTTTGTCATCTAAACGAATCTTTAAATCCAAGTGAACACACTGCTTAAACTGTTCTAGCAAAATCAATTGTCTAAATTTATCAAAATGTTTATCTACCTTCTTTGACGTGAGCCATTTATCAAATAAATCTTCAATTTCTCCAGCAAATTCTACATAAGTTTGTTAATCATATTTCTTATAAGACCCAAATTTCTATCTATAAGCTTCAGGTATTAACTCATAAGCCTTCAAAACTTCTCTCTTTACAATGTCATAATCAGAACTTTATTCAGATGAAAGTGCTGAATAAACTTCAGCTGCCCTGCCAATGAAAACACTCTGAAGCATTGTTGACCAAATGGGTTTTGGCCATTTTAGATTTCGGCAATTTTCTCAAATTGAGGAAAATACTTATTAACAGCATTTTTTTTGAAAATCTAAGTACCAAACGTACATGTTTAGCTGCATCGAACCGTTCTGATTCTGACTCAGATTTAGTGTTATTTGGTGGAAAGATATGACCTTGCCTAATCCTTTCAGGTTCTATTTCTTTCTGAATGTCAAGTTCTTTCTCAGGCATGCTAAATTCTGCTTTCCTTAATTCCATTTCTTCATGTTCTTTCCTTCCTTGCATTTCTCTTTCTTTTCCTTACATGTTAAATTCTGCTTTCCTTAATTCCATTTCCAATTGTTTAACTATAAGTTCATGGTCCAATTCCATTTGTTTCAATTTAATCATATCTACATTTTCTACTTTCATGTCATCAAGTTTGATCATTTTGTCAATTAACAGATTTTTTTATAGTTAACTTTCTAATTGAAACTTTAAAGTCAATTTGTAAATATGTGGCAAGCAACACTAACTCATCTTTTTTTCTGCTGATCGAACTCATCTTGATCTGGCTTTTTCAAAAAGTCCTGAGCAACAAAAACCATTTTGTTTCTTGTTGGCTTACTAAACAATAAACTGAAATATTTTAAATATGGATCCTGGACGAGCCCCCAATATCTGTAACAACAAAAATGTCAAGGTCATTAATAACCTCTTAGAAAGATTCAGCCAACAAGAGACAAATTACAATTTCAAAATATTAATTAAACTATATAAGTAATGTGTTACAATTTACAGTAATTATAATTTCAAAAGTTACTTGTCACTATATAGTCTGGACAGTTTGCTAATCTGTCCAGCACAGAATAATTTCGAACACTTAGTCCAAGTTGCAAAGGTGTCCTCAGAAGTCCAGTGCTAAAGAATGAATGTACTCACAAAACATCATTCAATCATTCATCAGTTAATTAGATTAATTCCCTTTCCAGATGTCCAGTATTTATATATAAAATATCATAAAATCTAGAAATACTAAGAAAGTTCTAGAACAATTTAAAAAACAATTAATCATTAATGAGTCGGATAAACAATACTTGTTTGTTTAGAAATCCTAGAAAATTCTATTATTGAAATAAGATGTTTATAAATGTGCCATTTCTATATTTAGCAATAAAGGTCAAACAGATCAGGCCAAACAATCTAACAATTGTTAAAAATAACAGTATCCTAACAATCTGTTATTTTTTATTATTAACAAAATTTTAGTTAAGTCACTAGAATTTAAATTTGTCAGCAATAATCATTTTTTTTCTCATTCAGGAAAAACTATCCAAAGAGAAAGTTGCAGGTATGTAGAATTTTAATGTTATGATTTTCAAGCTCCCTAAAGGCATCTATGTCATTTTCGTTCAAGAGAATATTAAAACAGGAAATTAGTAAAAAAAAAAGAAGTTTTTTTTAATCGTTTTTTTCTATTGTAAGGCCTCATAGACAACGGTTTATTGATGGTGAACTGTACTGACATTCATAGTATGGAAATGACAGACACACGCGCTAAGGATTACCTTTCCACTGTGAGGCCGCTGCTCATGCCACGATCTTCCATTTATCAATTAGTAAATACAGTCATTAAGGAGTTTACTGTCGATGCACCAGTAAAACATTAGATCAAATTTGTCAATTACAAATCTTTACATGCAAAATAGTTAGCTCCATTCTAATACAATTGTTGAATATATCTGTAAAAGCAATTACAAATATTAGCTTATCAACAACGTGTGGGTATGTGTAAATAACATTTGAAAATGGCTCCAGTGATAGTTACCAGTCAAACCATAAAGAATTTGATAGCATGCTTAAATCGAAGTTCCACAGCAAGAAATAAAAAAAGAAACATTGGGATCAATGAATGGAGATATGTTAACGAGATCAAATACTTTTGTTATTCGATGTTCGATATTCAAAGTTTTCAGTATCAAACTGAATATCAAACGGTAATAGTCAAATGAAGATCATACTTTTTTCTTTTCGATATTCGTTTGACATTCTTTTCTGGGTTATATATTGAATATAGAACGGATTTGAATATCAAACTTAATATCAAACTGGAATGTTATTCTGTTCGATATCCATTTGATATTAAGTCTCCATGTTTATATTATTTTAGATTGGATTTGAATATCAGATTGAATATCAAACTGTATTTTGTATCTGTTCGACATTCGTTTGACATTCGTTTCCGGGCTGTATATTGATTTTAGATAAGATATGAATATCAGATGAATATCAAACTGTTCGATATCGACATTTTTTTCTTGGTTATATAATGAATATAGATAGGACTTGAATATCAAATTGAATATAAAACTGGATTTTTCTCTATTCGATACCCGGTAAAACCTGATGAACCACACGGTGCTCGATTCTATAGTCAATGCACATACATGCAACATATTAAAGTAACACCTGCATATGCGCAAACAATTTCAGTGTACCGATTATTGAATTGAAATTAACGTTATCCAATGAAATGTATCATTACAAAGAACGATGCATTTGAGAAGTCAAATGCTTCCTTTATTTACCTTAATGACACTTTGTCGGAATCTGACATGATTTATACTTTGTTTATATTTACTTTTGTTACTGTGTATGTATTATTGTGATTATTTTATTTTCTTTGTTGTGTATATCTGTTATCCAAATCTGGTCTTCATCCCAGGAGTACATTCTTTTTATATCCGCTGGAATCTTGGTTCTCTTGATTACTCTTTCAATGAAGTTAATTAGTTAAAATATTATCACAATCAACGACATCGAACTCATTTCTTTATGTTCTTACATGACTATAGTTTTCACCGTACGCATGATATCAATATTATAATATTCAATGTTATGAATTAAAATGAAATAGCTCGTCAGAATAGTCAACCTGCTTCACAGCTTTGTCACTTTCTGCTGCCCTGGATCTTATTTAGCATCAAAGCCTCCGAAATGTTTTTGTGATGTACAGAAGAACCAGACTAATTAAATGTTCAGAAATATTTTATGAGTTTAACCATTAAAAAACACTAATCTTCTTCAAATAACAGATGCGGATAATAGGTTTTATATGGGTTACTGGTATTCATGCTTCGGAAGTTTTTTTTCTTACTTTAGTTTTGGTCATGATTTTAAATGATATATTTAACCTGAAATTACAACTGCTATTCGTAGTTAGTCATTAAATTACCATTTGTAATATTTTGTCTTCCTGAATATCTATTTATTTTTAAGGGAATCTATTATACCATATATACAGCAGTCTTGAAAGAGTAATCAAGGGACCCAAGGTTATAGCGGTAATAAAAAAAATGTAATTCAGGGACAAAGGCCAGACATGGAAAACAGACATACACAACAAAGAACATAAAGTAACTAAAATCTTACATACAAAGTAACAAAAGCAAATGAGCAACTAGGACTGCGCTAAAAACTGGGAGCATGGACCAGGTGCACAGGTAGGGTAAGCGTCCTCTGCTTTTCTAGAAACACCCGCCGAGTTGCTCATAAAAAGTCAAGTCCGGGGTAGACAATCGAGGAAAGGAAAATTATGGCAAGTTGAATAAATCTGTTTCCATGGTGCAGATGGATACACCATAACAATCAACGAGTTCATGATGACGACCATAAAACTTTTGTAGTGATGATTTCAATCTTGTAGCAGCATAACCCTGTTCCAGAAGCCTATTTGTTAGAGTTCAGGTGTGATGTAAAAAGTCTGCGTACTTTCGGCAAGCTCTGGCAAAACGTGTGAGTTGTGATATGAACTCTCCATACGCAGGTGCTGAAGGGATGTTTCCACAGAAAAAAGGAAAGTGGACAATTCTGAATGAAACGTCATCACGTTTGTCGTAAAGTTTGGTCAATAGTTTTCCTTTACCATCGATTTCAAAGTGTAGGTCAAGATATCAGGCTGACTTCACAGTGTCTGTAGTATGCTTTATCTTAAGTTCTTTGGGGGTAGATGCGATGTATCGAATCCCCAAAATTAGGGTTGTTTAAAGATAATATGTCATCTATTTAGCGGAAAGTGAGATTAAAGGATCTAGCCAAACGATATTCTTTCTATTGTAGTACTGGGTTGATGATAACCTCGGGGACAACTTTGTATTTAGGTGAATTTGTGAATAAAATATATTTTGGTAATTTTTATCTGGTATTACAAAGAAAAAGGCTGTTTCAATATTTATTATATATGTTTCAAATGATATCACTTTGAACTTATTGTTTCATATAATACAATAATAAATATTGGAACGGAAGATCACTATAAATTGTCGTTGTATGAGAAAGACATCATTACATATCATTTGTTATTTTATACTAACTATAATATATTTCCAGAGTTGAAAGAAGCTTTCGCTCTCTTTGATAAAGATGGTGATGGTCGGATAACAGGAACCGAGCTCGAGAGTGTGATGAGGTCAATGGGTGAAAATCCGACTCAAAAAGAAATTAGTCAAATACTAAAAGAACTAGACACCGATGGTTTGTTATATACTGCTGGAAAACCTAATCATTTGTTAACTTTTGGTTTGTTTTATGGAGTCTGGGTTACTATGAAAACGAAATAATTTATTTCAAATATCGTTTGTAGCTTGTGAATTGTATAAATTTATTTACATATAATACCTACACGTTTTTATGTCAGAAGTAGACGTTTGTATTATTAAAAGCGTTTATCGTACGCTCCTTGTATTTGAATGTTTCATTAAGTGAATGTAAAGAGAATGATTCATATTCTTCAACCAATATCCAATTCTTTATCAAAGATTTTCTTCTTCCTTTAGCATGATTTGTCCTCCACTTCCGAGCAAGTGATTTCGATGCATAATTTTTGAACAAAAGAGAGATGGATATATTTTTGCAAGAAATGTCTCGCCATTTTTACTTTGTCCTATATTTGCACCAATATAATAGGAGAAGCCGAATCTGTTATTTGTCTTACAAAATCATTCATTTAATCACATGCAGTTCAACAACTTCATTTTTTTCTGAATTTCTAGGAAGTGGAGCTATAGAGTTCAATGAGTTTTTACACATGATGGCTAGAAAATATACCGAAATACGCCAAATGAAAGAAATGACAGACGCCTTTAAAATGTTTGATCGAAATGGAGATGGGAATATTAGTGCTGCAGAACTACGACAAGTTATGTTGAGCATGGGACAAAAACTTAGTGATAAAGATGTGGATAGTATGATTAAAGAGGCTGATATAGATGGCGATGGACAAATCAATTATTCTGGTGAGAAAATAGCATTATTTTATGTTTAATTGTACATTATACATACACGAAAAAACTTTACATTTTAATCATTTTTTTTTCATTTTGACATGCTTTGTACAAAGATGGTATCCCTTTTTTGTATTCCGTATTATAGTTAATTAGTTTTTCTTTGCATTATATTTTTGGTACTTATTTTATAAAGCGGTGTTGTAAAGTAATTAATACATTTGATTGCTGTTAGTGTGGAAAGCGAATCAAGATTAAATGTTCGATATAGCACTTCGGATCTTTTAACAAAAAATATGACTTAACTATCAACTATCAAACTTTAGTACCAGTAATAAGGTGTTGAAATTCTGAGACTTTGGAATGGTCTAAACATTGAATATAAGGGTAACAACAAAATTACCGAACACTAATCTTCTCCATAATTAGGTAAAGTAAAAAACATATGACAAGATAGATGTTACACCACCTGAACAGCTGGTACCGTAATGGTCCTGACTTGGTACAGGCATTTCAAAGAGTAATCAAGGGACCCAAGGTTATAGCGGTAATCAAAAGAATGTAATCCAGGGACAAAGACCAGACATTGAAAACAGACATTCACAACAAAGAACATAAAGTAACTGAAATCATACATACAAAGTAACAAAAGTAAATGAGCAACTCGGACTCCACTAAAAACTGGGAGCATGGACCAGGTGCACCGGAATGGTAAGCGTCCTCTGCTTTTCTAGAAACACCCGCCGAATTGCTCATAAAAAGTCAAGTCCGTGGTAGACAAACGAGGAAAGGAAAACTATGACCCGTTGAATACATCAGTTTTCATGGTGCAGATGGATACACCATAACGATCCACGAGTTCATGATGACGACCATAAAACTTCTGTAGTGATGACCTCGATCTTGTCGCAACATAACCTGTTCCAGAAGCCTATTTGTTAGAGTTCTAGCGCGATACAAAAAGTCTGCGTAGTTTCGGCAAGCTCTGGCATAACGTATCAGTTGTGATATGAACATTCCATACGCAGGAGTCGAAGGGATGTTGCCACAGATGAAAGGAAAGTTAACAATTCTGAAACAAAAGTCAAATGCGAAATGTAGGGTTTAATCTAGGTTTTACAGGGCGCTTAACCCCCCTCTTCCGTTGCAACATGAATATACCGGTGGTGATTAAATATATAATATGCATGCTATTGCGTCATAATTGGTAAGTCAGCTGTCATATCAGCACAAAAAAAAAACAATAAAAAAAAACAAAAACAAAACAAAACAAAAAACAAAAACAAAAACAAAGAAAAAACATTACGTATTATTTAAGACGAAACAGTATTTTTCAACCAAATATAACGAGAATAGGTATGCTGAATATTTCAAAGGGACAACAACCCCACAGGGATGAAATGTCAGCCCAAAGCCATCCATCTTCACTGAATGACAAGGAATCCCTCGCTCCACAGGGCTAGCTGCAGCTGGTCCCAAAACATCATTATGCACACGCTCCTACATACTCAAGTAACATATCAATAAACTAAAGGTGAAAAAGAAACAAATGCGGCGGGGTTAAATTACTTTGGCGTGATTACAACCCTCCCCCTTAAAAATCTGACTACTGCGGAAAAAATATTACACAATTAAATACACCTAAATATCAATTCAAAAAGTCCTGAGTCTTTTGTTACAAAGGAAATAAAGAATATAAATTACACAAATGTACAAACTATAAACAACTAGCAGTTAACTGATATGCCAGCTCCAGACCAATTCAAACCTTCAAAAAGTTATATCCGCATCGTATATAGAATCAATCCTAATTTTTCCCATGCGAGGTTGAGAACCATGGTACATCATAAGCCATACAATAAGAGCATAACCCATGTCATGACAAAAACTGCTTTTAAGGAGGTAGACCTAAGTAAGGGACACAACTCTTTAAAATCACTAGAACGTTTGTATTCAGGCTCTTTATATCAATCTCATGTAAGCATCAAAGTACCTTGGATTGATTTCATTCTGTTTCAAATGAAAGCTTGAAAGGCTTAGGTGGAATTGAATATGATACAAACATATCACCGATTTCAGAGTTATGTCCCTTACCCTAGGTCTACCTTCTTAAATATAGTTTTTTTTAAATTTCTATGTAAAGACACTAAGAGCAAATAAGTTTTAATACCAAAATTGCTTGCTATCCTTAACGATTCGACAACAATATTATGACTATATATTACGAATGATAACGGTTAAGTTATTGGGTGAATATCCAGCTTTCCGTGCTTTATGTAGAATATTACTGTAAAAAGATAAGAGATACTCGCATGTATTAATCCTTTACAAATACATCTGTATCTTATCTGAAAATGAGTTCCTTGTATTTGTTAAAAAATTGTGAATGCTTTTACGAGCTTGTGATATCGAAAATCTTGATGTAATAATTTCTCGGTTATATAAAGATTCCCTTCATTAAAATCAAAAACATTGATGCGAATGCGAGCAAATCGAACCAATTGTGATATGTTAACACCATTTGATGTTGACAAGGGGACGTCACCATCTAAAAACGAAAAAATGACAATAGCGAATAAAGTCATCCTTTTTATGGTAAATTTTAGTATAAGTTTACCATTAGCGATATGAATACTGAGATCAAGATAGGGACATTATTTATTATCAATATAAGCTTTATTTATCATTAGTATAAATATTAAAGTCATCGTTGTTTATAGCCAAAATATCATCCAAATATTTTAAATTGTTATTAAACTTTTCTATCAAATGTTGTTTGGAAGGGTCTCTATTTATCCTGGCCATAAATTGAGATTCGTAACAATACAGAAAGAGGTCCGTAATAAGTGGTGCATAATTGGATCTCATAGGAATACCGATAACCGGTTTCGCCAAAGCTTTCCGAAATGTTGTCTAACAGGAATTCAAGTGCTGTATGTATATCAAAAGAAGTCCTTTTAACGTAGTCTTTATGTTTTTTGTTACTAAAAATGATCTATACGAAATAAAACCAAAAAAATATCCACAACCAGATTTATTAAATGACCATTTGATAAGATATGTGAATTTTGTTTGATGTTGAAATGTATAGTATTAAAGATGACTAGATTCGAAAGATCATGGACATAAAATTTATCAAGCATTTCAAGGAATGTTTGACACTCCAAAAATAGTTAATATCATAAGCCTTCTTACAAACATTTATAATCAGATTTGTTATGGTATTGAGCGCTCCAGCGGGTAAAATAGAAAGTCTAGTTGTAGCGCAATGACTTAAAGAGGAAATGACTCTATATTTATAAGGTGATTTGTGAAGTTTGGAAAACCAGTACATTGTAGGAACTTCTATAACTCAGCTTGTAAAGAGGTAGCGAGAAGTTTGTGTTTGTTCATAATTTCACTCCCTGAAATTTTGGTCTGTTAGAATGTTGTTGAATTCGTAATTTCTTTTTGTATAATTTCAATATTATTAAATGTCAGAAATAATAATAATATAATTTGCATCTTTATCAACAGAAACAAAAACAAATTCCTTGTTGAGTTCTTTCAGTTAGTGTTTTATTCGGGAAATACGGTATGGATCTTGTTTATTAGAAGTAAAGTTTTCCTCAAAACGTTTTATTGGGATGTCAACTGTTTTGTTTAACAAATTTGAGGAAATAATTTAAAGCATTTTATCTACTTTCCCACGTTTTATCCTTTTTATACTATACGAATGTAGTGATTCCTAAAAGATGTTACGATATATTTTCCAATTTGTAGTCTCCTTGAATTTTTAAGTATCAACATATGATTAATGCCACTATGAAAGTATGTTATATTGCAAATATCTCACTGCAGACAAAATCTTGAGGTAAAGGGCTTTACAAATAGAATGTAGTTTGAAACTTGTCCGCAGGAACGATAACATATTTTTCACGTAATAAGAAAGTGGAATTCAAGTGCCTCATGATCGTTGAATACGGACACATTTCGTAAGATTGTCGATACGATAGGGTGGTACGTATTCAATCTGGAAAGGACTCGATGTCTGGTTCTTGGTCCTTTTTTTCTCTTTTTTCTATGATCTGGCATAATCTTCAACAGCACCCATCATTATGGTTTTAAAATTAAATTTCCAATTAAGGCACAGAGGTTCTCTGAATTTTGGACCATAAAAATCTACTTTATGTAGGAGTTCATTCTCCATGAAAATCAAATAACCAGTGATATGACCAAAAGGGCTGTGATTAAAGAGAGAGAAAAAAGCACAGCCACGTGTCAGAGGGGACTTTAAGTATTCCTCCATATTTAGATTCTGCAATGACTTTTATGGTTGAAATTTCTACTACTTATTGTCTTAGTTTAACACAAATAATATCAAGCGGAAACCTGGTACGTTCTTACGACCTTGGATTTTGTCTAATTTGTCAAAAAACTAATCACGGCTATTGACACATATGTCAAAGCATACCGTCTACATCAATTATAGGAGATATATTTTGCCAATGGGTTAGTTTTATATATATTTGGCTTGTGATCCATCATATATCATTGATTTATTCAATATATTATCTTGTGTTTTTCATTCTACTTCAACTTGAGAATATTCTGTAACATATAGTATGTATATAAACCACAGTGAATTTTATGAGTAGCTGAAGAAACAGATTGTATCAACGCATGTTAAATAAAAACAAACACAACAGAAAAACAATTATAAGCTTTCCAAAGAAAGTACGCACATCGATGTCATTTTTAGCTCACCAAGCGGCAGGCCATGTGAGCTATTGGTATCACTTGGCGTCCATCGTCGTCGTTAATAATTTTTCAAACATCTTCTCCTCTGAAACTACTGAATGGATTTAGATGAAACTTGCATGCTTGTTTCTAAGGATATCCTGCACAAAATATCTGTTTTTTTATGTGATCCATTAGAAAGCATGGCCGTCTTTACTGAAAATAGGGGTCAGACAGCAGTTTTTTTTGCATATATCTCAAAAACCGTCAGGTAAAACTAAATTCTGATATGAAGTAAAAGTGTTCAACATGATGAAATCTATATGTGGTATAATTTTGGTGAAAATATGTTATTGCACTTTTTGTTTGTTTGTTTGTTTTGTTTTGTTTTGTTGGTGCTATTTTTACGTTATTACTTTCAAGAATCTTCTCCTCAGAAACTACAATACAGAATTCTGATTTATGATTGTTACTAATACAAAACATAGAGGACAGACAGCAGTTTTTTTTATAACCAAATTCTGACTTTGTTAAAAGTGTTCAGCATGATGAGATATATCTGTAGTCAAATTTTGGTAAAAATTTGTTGACCCTTGTTGGAGTTATTGTCCACTTTTATACGTTTATGCTGTTTTTGATTTCATTACTTTCATATTCGACTCCTCATAAACTACTGTACAGAATTCAATGGAAGTAGATGTAATCGTTTCTTTTGATATCCTGCACAAAAATGACTCTTTGGATTTTTGAACATAGCCGCTGTTACTATAAATAAAACATAGGGGTCAAAATACAGTATTTGCAAATAACTCAAAAAACCGTTGAATTCAGCAAAATACTGCTGGAGTGGGGTTTATATTATTCACCTTCAGAAGAAGGACTGGTACCGACATTTTTAGAATGATTCGACGCCCGATGTATGAGTTACGGTCCCTGAATAAGACTTTTTGTCGTTTTTCTCATGTGCCACTTCCATAATCTTCTCTGAAACCAATTGTGACAAAATTTAATGAAATTTGACATAATAGTTTTAGAGGTATACTGCAGAAATTAATCATTTAAATTTTCATCGGTTAAATTACATGGCCGTCGTAACTAAAAATAAAACATAGAGGTCAGACGGAAGTTTTTTGCCATTTCTTTCGCATTACTATAGAAGAATGAAGATAAAATCTACTTATAAGATAAACATAATATCCTGAGTTGACTGTCAGTATTGAAATTTTTCTTTGGGCGGCCATTTTCAAAATGGCTGCTATTTTGCGACCATTTTCACCAGTTGCTCCGATTCCAATGATTTTTTTGTCTAAGTAGAAAAGTGATGACGATAGTTTTTTTTTTGGGGCACCATTTTCCCCGGTAATTTTTATACTTGCTTTGATTTCAAAGATATCTGGTTTATACAGTAAACATGATCTCCTGAATTAAATGGTGATGATGATAATGTTGTATAGCCATGCCCCCTCAGACCCGGTGGAAGAACAGGGCATGAGAGGACTCCTGTCAAAATATTTTCCAGAGGTTCAATATACGCTCTTTTCGGCAATTTTTTGTCAAACATAATTTATGTTAAATTAAGCTATCTTTCATAATGTCTTGCATCAAATGGTAAACAATCAAAATACTTCTGATTGAATTAAACAAACACCAACCGTATTACCCATAACTATTTTATCATGTATGTCCAAGTTATATAATCATTACTGTTTAGTTTCCAATCAAAACTTAATAAAATTTTAATTAATTCAATTGGTTAATTAGAATATTTGGTAATTAGATAGATGAAAAAGAAGTAATTGTCATTAAAGTCACATAACAAAATAGAATAGTAATTAGATGCAATATATTAAATAAGTTCCTAAAACACATTATAAGATAAAAACAACTTGTCGATTCGACCAAAGGTAGTGCTTAAAAAACAAAATAAGATTTCCAAAAGAGAACCACTGCATGATTTTAGTAATGCACACTAACCAAGATCGGTATGCAATTAAATATTTAAAATTGCATTGCATAAACTATGGACTATGTCGAAAGACAAAAAGGGAAAACAAACAATCAACATTACCAAATTAGAATAGAAACGGACTATAAGCGGTTGTAACACCCAACAGCTGTATGAATTCCGAGTTGAAAAGCCATGTACTACTACAACCATGCACCACATGAACCAAGCAAGCAATCAAAATTTTCCACTGAATAATTTTGATTTGTTTTTCAGAGTTTATAAGGATGATGAAACCAGTTCGATAAGATCCCTTTACATCAACCAAGTGGTAAGAAATCGTCGTTTTTCAAGTCTGCTATCGAAGATGCAACGAAAATAGTAAGACCAAAAATATTTAACTGAATGAGGACCAATTTCCATGTATATTATATGTTGTTTGTGCTGTATTTCAAAATTCGAAAGTGTACATCTTTTAAATTGTTACAGTCATTAAAAAATCACATTTCCGTTTGTTCTTATTCGTTGCTGGAAAAGAGAATATAAATTACGTAGTGACATAAGGAAACAAATATTAATTTAAATAACAAAACACATAGACCCCTAAACACATAGACCCCTAAACACATAAAAGCAGTAAATAAACTACATATTAAAAAAGCTGGTGAATACTATTAATGTATAAATTTTCGCGGTGACTAATTTTCGCTGAATCTGTCTGGTGAACATATCCGAGGGTATCAATATTCGCGGTTTCAAAATATGACTAGCGTTCTACAGTGTTAAAACTCAATTCTGTGGGTACCTATTGTCGTGCTTTTCTATCCACGGCAAAAATTGACACTTTTACAGTACAGTAGTTACTAGACAAAAATAACATATCATTATTCATACTGTGTCATTTATCTTATAGAAATCACAATTTCTGTATCATTTGATTTAACAAAAATGATTAATATTGTGGGAGGGGAATGATAGATGACAACAACAAACAAAAAAAACAAAAACAAAACAAAACAAAAAACAAACAAACAAAAAAACAATAAGAAAACAAACAAAAACAAACAAACAGATAAACAAATCACTAGTTTAATCTTTTTTTTCAGTCCCCTCGTTATATTACGTATTTAATTACTTGAATGGAAAAATAAATCTAGTAGATACATTATGTAAAACATTAAGATTATATGCCATTTAATAAAGTATCAGTGAATATTTGATGACCTTATGCAAAATTGAACTGAAATTCCTTTTGAAAATAATACTGCTTATCTAAATACATTATCATAATAGAGTATGCCTTTGTATACAGAATTGGAGTTTGTATGTTCTTTCCGCATTTGTTTTGGGTGTTTCTTTGTCCTTATTTTCTGAATGATGTTTGGTGTTTCTATGCACTTATTTCTGTTCTTTGTCCTTATTTTCTGAATGTTGTTTGGTGCTTCTATGCACTTATTTCTGTATGTTGTATGGTATTGCTATGCCCCTGATTTCTTTATGTTGTTTGGTGTTGCTATGCCCCTGATTTCTTTATGTTGTATGGTGTTGCTATGCCCCTGATTTCTTTATGTTGTTTGGTGTTGCTATGCCCCTGATTTCTTTATGTTGTTTGGTGTTGCTATGCTCCTGATTTTTTTTTTATGTTGTTAGGTGTTTCGTTGCCCCTGATTTCTGTATGTTGTATAGTATTGCTTTGCCTCTGATTTCTGTATGTTGTATGGTGTTGCTATGCCCCTGATTTCTGTATGTTGTATGGTGTTGCTATGCCCGATTTGTTTTATGTTGTTAGGTGTTTCGTTGCCCCTGATTTCTGTATGTTGTATAGTATTGCTATGCCCCTGATTTCTGTATGTTGTATGGTGTTGCTATGCCCCTGATTTCTGTATGTTGTATGGTGTTGCTATGCCCCTGATTTCTGTATGTTGTATGGTGTTGCTACGCCCCTGATTTCTTTATGTTGTTTGGTGTTTCATTGCCCCTGATTTATTGTTATTTAGTATTTCTATTTCTTATTTATTGTGGGTTGTTTTGTGTTTCTATGTCCCTGATTTCTGTATATTGTTTGGAGTTTCTATGCTCCTGATTTCTGTTGTATCATTAAAAAAGAGTATATATCCCTTTCCACTATGACATCCCACTTTTTTTGGAACCTTAACCCATTACCATCTTATATTCTACTTTTGCAGTAATCATATCATAAATTTATAATTTATAAATTGTTTAGTGATATTCAAATTATTGCATTATAATGGCAGCTAACACGTTTATGTACTTAAGTCATGTATATTGTTTAAAGCTTTTGGGAATATTATAAAACGAGCAATAATGCTTTCAAAATATAGATGCATAAGTCATTAAGTCATACATTCTACGGAAATACATACATCACATCACCAGTAACAAGGATTGGAATGTCTAGAAACTTAAAATTACAAATATAGGAGATGTGGTATAATTGCCAATTAAACAGTCATTCACCAAAAGCCACGCAATGAACAAATTACAGGTCATCACACGGTCTTCAATAATGGGCAAATCCTATAAAAGACGATCACTGAACTACAGGTTCCGAACTTTCGACAGGAACATAAAATATGTGATGTTACTAAACATGTTTGAGAGCGCTCAACCCTCCTCTAACCTGGGACAGTGGTGGGAAAATACAACAATAAAACGAATAATGAAAATCTGTGAACTCGTAATTAACTCTTGAGATCAATACATAATATTAACACTTTAACAAATAGAAAAAAAAGACAACAAGCTGTATCTACCTCGAAAGAATACTCTCTTTTTCTGTAAGCTAGTTCGAAATACAAAAGCACACCTTGTTTACTCAAACAAAATATCAATAAATATCAATAAAAACACGTCCAACATAATTGAGTGAAAATATATTACAAAATGTCTAGGCAAAGCAAGGTCTTCGTGCAAATGCCAAGAAAAAAAAACAATAACGTTCACATAATAAAGATACATCGAATCCGTTATTCTTGAAATTTGCATTACCTTATTTCTGACCTTGTAGTTCTGCACCTGTATTTTTTTCTCCTCCAGGGTTGACCTGAGAGGTAATGACCCTCTTGGGATTCCGTATATCTATGCCAGTGCTTGGTCTGACAAAAACTGTCATCGAATGAAGTCCATTGAACTAGAGTTCTCATCCCAGGTGTAACTCTTAACAGACAACCTATCTTATATTTAAAAAAAAAACAATTCATCAGTGAATAGCCACTGAAGCCTTTATGTCTTTTAATCAAAGAATAATTCATGAAAAGAAAAAAAATACCCTGCATATCCTGCAAATAATAACATACATGTAGATCTTTTCAAACTATAATGGATCAAGATTTTTGTATGTATTTTCCATGTTCTGTCTACTAAGTACTCCCTATTGCCAGAGGTATCTGCACTTTGTTCAAACTTCGTCCTGGATTTAGGTAACCATTGACACCATTCAGCAGATGGTCTTCGTACATATTGTGGTCAGCAATATTCTGTTCTCTGTATTTCAATACAATGATATTTTCAAGTATCAGACCTAAACATTTCTCTCATTTCTACTTTGTCAATAAGGTAATTATGTATATATTTTTATTCCTCCTTAAACTGTCCTTTGAAGTGTCTGGACACTAGCTGTGATATTGATTTTCAACTCAGCATCCTCCAGTTAATTACTCTAAATTTTACCCATCATCTGAGAGCTGGTTAACTTCTCGTTGATGAAAGTCGTTAGCTCCTTCAATTAACATTCACAAAACAAGTAAATCAAATGTCTCTTTAGTTGAAGATTAGTCTAACATGAGGCTTTAATTAGAATATACATTAGATTTTTAATCCTCTTTTTCAGGAAATTTCATTTATTAAATTAGAGTTTAATAATACATTTTCCTACAAGAGTAGACCTAAGGACACAAAATCACTAATACAGGGTAGCATTGTTGAATCGACAAATGTTGGGGCAATATCATGTTTAGGTTACAGACCACCAATTCAACCAATGAGCATTTGGAACGTACGCAAAAATAGTCCTACGCAGAAATTACCCCTGTTCCTCATAGTGCTGTGAAAAAAGTTCTCATCTTATTTTAAAAATTTAAACAGTTTCTGAAAGGAAAAACATTTCTGTACATTTTATAGGTGCATTTTGCTTCTTGTGATGTGAAGCCTAATCTCCATAATGATTTTTAAATATACCCCTATCTTGTGAAAACACTGGGATTTCCCATGCTATTTATAGACCCTTCACTTCCGGTGACCAGTACTGCACTGCAAGTCTGCTAACCCCACATGCCATTCTGAGGATTGTGAGCTGACATATGTAGAATCATGCTGATATATAGTCATCTGCAGGTTAAAGTTAAGGTAAAGTCCAGAAAAGCCATTGAATATTGTGAAATTAGCATAGAAGCCTATGGGAAGTGGAATTAGTGGTTTGTAGCCTTAAGTTGAAGCCATGGCAAAATGAAAAGTTTCTTGAAATAGCTTTAAACTACTTGAAGGTCTTGTTAACTTTGCCATGAGAGGAATACACTACAAAAATCCTTCAAAATATGCATTTTTTTAAGTTATAGGTCCAAATTATGGAAAATTGGTCTTTTTGGTTGATTTTTATGTCCTATCTTGTAAAAAGTGTAGAAAATTTAGTAAAAATATCAAATATTAAACTTTGAGGGCTATATTTACCTAAATATGGTAGTAATAAGCACTTGAAATCAAGTTTTGTGTAGATTTGAGCAAAAATTAGGTTAGAAATGAGGAAAAACTCACTTTCATTACTGCGGTTAAGGCCATATAAGCATTCCCCTATGGCAACATGGAAAATCCATTATTGAGCACTTTTTTTGCTTTAGGTGCCCTTTACTGGTCATGTTTTAATGTGAAAACACTGTATTTACAAATTTAAAGCCAAATATATCACCTTTTGTGAAAATTTAAAGATTTAGGATTTTTGACATGTGATCAAGAAAAAGGGGGAGGCATGTCAGAAATAATTTTTTAAAAATAGACCAATTTCTCAGAAAATGATTACTTTTAAAACTATTTCTTCATTAATATTGTTAAAAAACAAGTTGTGATTGATATTTTTTATTTGAAAAGTCAGAAAAAGTTCTTTGCAAATATTTAATGCATTTCAGTATGGTAGAATATTTTCACTTTTTTGCTCGCACAACTTGGTTACCCTATATTTAAAAATCAAATATTTAAAAAAGTGCTTGTCACATTTCACTGAAACTTTGCAAATGCATTCAGTATGTGTGTAGGAAGATACCTGTATAGTTATTTATTTTTTCTAAGACAAAAAGTGACTCTTTAGGTTACAGACCACCAATTCAACCAATGAGCATTTGGAACGTACGCAAAAATAGTCCTACGCAGAAATTACCCCTGTTCCTCATAGTGCTGTGAAAAAAGTTCTCATCTTATTTTAAAAATTTAAACAGTTTCTGAAAGGAAAAACATTTCTGTACATTTTATAGGTGCATTTTGCTTCTTGTGATGTGAAGCCTAATCTCCATAATGATTTTTAAATATACCCCTATCTTGTGAAAACACTGGGATTTCCCATGCTATTTATAGACCCTTCACTTCCGGTGACCAGTACTGCACTGCAAGTCTGCTAACCCCACATGCCATTCTGAGGATTGTGAGCTGACATATGTAGAATCATGCTGATATATAGTCATCTGCAGGTTAAAGTTAAGGTAAAGTCCAGAAAAGCCATTGAATATTGTGAAATTAGCATAGAAGCCTATGGGAAGTGGAATTAGTGGTTTGTAGCCTTAAGTTGAAGCCATGGCAAAATGAAAAGTTTCTTGAAATAGCTTTAAACTACTTGAAGGTCTTGTTAACTTTGCCATGAGAGGAATACACTACAAAAATCCTTCAAAATATGCATTTTTTTAAGTTATAGGTCCAAATTATGGAAAATTGGTCTTTTTGGTTGATTTTTATGTCCTATCTTGTAAAAAGTGTAGAAAATTTAGTAAAAATATCAAATATTAAACTTTGAGGGCTATATTTACCTAAATATGGTAGTAATAAGCACTTGAAATCAAGTTTTGTGTAGATTTGAGCAAAAATTAGGTTAGAAATGAGGAAAAACTCACTTTCATTACTGCGGTTAAGGCCATATAAGCATTCCCCTATGGCAACATGGAAAATCCATTATTGAGCACTTTTTTTGCTTTAGGTGCCCTTTACTGGTCATGTTTTAATGTGAAAACACTGTATTTACAAATTTAAAGCCAAATATATCACCTTTTGTGAAAATTTAAAGATTTAGGATTTTTGACATGTGATCAAGAAAAAGGGGGAGGCATGTCAGAAATAATTTTTTAAAAATAGACCAATTTCTCAGAAAATGATTACTTTTAAAACTATTTCTTCATTAATATTGTTAAAAAACAAGTTGTGATTGATATTTTTTATTTGAAAAGTCAGAAAAAGTTCTTTGCAAATATTTAATGCATTTCAGTATGGTAGAATATTTTCACTTTTTTGCTCGCACAACTTGGTTACCCTATATTTAAAAATCAAATATTTAAAAAAGTGCTTGTCACATTTCACTGAAACTTTGCAAATGCATTCAGTATGTGTGTAGGAAGATACCTGTATAGTTATTTATTTTTTCTAAGACAAAAAGTGACTCTTTAGGTTACAGACCACCAATTCAACCAATGAGCATTTGGAACGTACGCAAAAATAGTCCTACGCAGAAATTACCCCTGTTCCTCATAGTGCTGTGAAAAAAGTTCTCATCTTATTTTAAAAATTTAAACAGTTTCTGAAAGGAAAAACATTTCTGTACATTTTATAGGTGCATTTTGCTTCTTGTGATGTGAAGCCTAATCTCCATAATGATTTTTAAATATACCCCTATCTTGTGAAAACACTGGGATTTCCCATGCTATTTATAGACCCTTCACTTCCGGTGACCAGTACTGCACTGCAAGTCTGCTAACCCCACATGCCATTCTGAGGATTGTGAGCTGACATATGTAGAATCATGCTGATATATAGTCATCTGCAGGTTAAAGTTAAGGTAAAGTCCAGAAAAGCCATTGAATATTGTGAAATTAGCATAGAAGCCTATGGGAAGTGGAATTAGTGGTTTGTAGCCTTAAGTTGAAGCCATGGCAAAATGAAAAGTTTCTTGAAATAGCTTTAAACTACTTGAAGGTCTTGTTAACTTTGCCATGAGAGGAATACACTACAAAAATCCTTCAAAATATGCATTTTTTTAAGTTATAGGTCCAAATTATGGAAAATTGGTCTTTTTGGTTGATTTTTATGTCCTATCTTGTAAAAAGTGTAGAAAATTTAGTAAAAATATCAAATATTAAACTTTGAGGGCTATATTTACCTAAATATGGTAGTAATAAGCACTTGAAATCAAGTTTTGTGTAGATTTGAGCAAAAATTAGGTTAGAAATGAGGAAAAACTCACTTTCATTACTGCGGTTAAGGCCATATAAGCATTCCCCTATGGCAACATGGAAAATCCATTATTGAGCACTTTTTTTGCTTTAGGTGCCCTTTACTGGTCATGTTTTAATGTGAAAACACTGTATTTACAAATTTAAAGCCAAATATATCACCTTTTGTGAAAATTTAAAGATTTAGGATTTTTGACATGTGATCAAGAAAAAGGGGGAGGCATGTCAGAAATAAATTTTTAAAAATAGACCAATTTCTCAGAAAATGATTACTTTTAAAACTATTTCTTCATTAATATTGTTAAAAAACAAGTTGTGATTGATATTTTTTATTTGAAAAGTCAGAAAAAGTTCTTTGCAAATATTTAATGCATTTCAGTATGGTAGAATATTTTCACTTTTTTGCTCGCACAACTTGGTTACCCTATATTTAAAAATCAAATATTTAAAAAAGTGCTTGTCACATTTCACTGAAACTTTGCAAATGCATTCAGTATGTGTGTAGGAAGATACCTGTATAGTTATTTATTTTTTCTAAGACAAAAAGTGACTCTTTAGGTTACAGACCACCAATTCAACCAATGAGCATTTGGAACGTACGCAAAAATAGTCCTACGCAGAAATTACCCCTGTTCCTCATAGTGCTGTGAAAAAAGTTCTCATCTTATTTTAAAAATTTAAACAGTTTCTGAAAGGAAAAACATTTCTGTACATTTTATAGGTGCATTTTGCTTCTTGTGATGTGAAGCCTAATCTCCATAATGATTTTTAAATATACCCCTATCTTGTGAAAACACTGGGATTTCCCATGCTATTTATAGACCCTTCACTTCCGGTGACCAGTACTGCACTGCAAGTCTGCTAACCCCACATGCCATTCTGAGGATTGTGAGCTGACATATGTAGAATCATGCTGATATATAGTCATCTGCAGGTTAAAGTTAAGGTAAAGTCCAGAAAAGCCATTGAATATTGTGAAATTAGCATAGAAGCCTATGGGAAGTGGAATTAGTGGTTTTTAGCCTTTATGGTAAATGTATCAAGTTCTAGGTCAACCTTTTTAAATGGTTCTTATAAATTTACTATTTTAATCATCAAGTGTCCAACTGTTTTTTCAATACTGCATTCAGTTAATCATTGCCTTAACTAAAACTTACATTCAAAAAAGACTTGCATATTTGAGTACTAACAGGGAATAAAACAGTTTACTGGTTCATTATGAAAAAGAAATAAAAGGAGAGAACAACAGACGTATTCAAAACTACATATATCTACTGACTACTGACGCATGTAAATGTAAAATTTTCAACCACTTTATGATATGATAGATATAAAAGGACAATAAATACAACAAAACATACAAGAATGTTGTATATGTGTTGAAGTTATTGGTACTTATATTCAGTGACCTTATAGGGGGTCAAATGCAAAGTCGTGAAAAATTAGAACATTGAAGACAAATTTATAACTCTCTTCAAAGCAAAGTAGGAAAATCATCTAGAAATGGAAGGTAATTTAGTAAGATGATATGGAGAACATTGTAATTCATAACCATATCCTTTGATAGAAAGACAGTGGAAAAAGATATAGTACAATATATTGCTTTCCAACCATAAAACATTCATGAAATTTCAGCCTTTTTTTCTGAAACATGCTTGATCTTATTAATAATGTTAACATCTCAATCCTAAAGTCATTCCTCAAATCATCTCTTTTTCGACTTCTTTAAAATAGAATGCTAGATATAAAGTTTTCAATAAAGGGAATGAAAAAAGCACTGTTGTACCGACGACAATTTAAGCCCTCATCCTTTTAGCTCTTTTTTCATTTTTCTTAATCTTACATTGGATAATGGACAATTTATAACCGTAAATACGAAATTAAGCTTAGGCAATTTATAAATTATACTCTGCATTGCTATTATAAGAGCGCATATTAAGTGTTGGCATAAAATAGTTTTATCAGGTTACATTGAATGCAATCAATATTAAATATACAAATATTGTATTGGATTGCTTAAGCAGCTGTGTTATGATTAACTGAGAACCAATACATGTTTTTGTTTATGCCAAATTAAGCTTAATTGCAATAAATTATAACTGATGACTAACTGGCAACAAAAACGTAAGTTAAAAGTATGGATCTGGGAATATTAAGCCAAAAGTCATTATAATATATATTAAAATAACATTATAACAAGAGTTGTCAGAACATCAATATACCCTACTTATTTGGTGGTGGATTGAGGATTCCAAAATAGGAGGGTCACTTCAGGGATTACCAGTTTAATCCCAACCTTTTTTGTCCCATACTTTTTTTCTATTAGAAAAGCACAACTAAAGATATTGCTTAATTATGCAAACAAGTGAACGGTGTTGGTTTCATCTATAACATGATGGTAATGTCTTAGAAGAAGAGTACAGCCTGAGTCGCTATTTTAGAATGACACAGCGGAATTAATTTAAACAAGGTCAGGTTTGAAAACAAGCAGACATACCTACATCAGATAAAGATATAATTACAGCTTCAAAATTTTTTTAAAATTTTTTTGTAAGTAAGTTTATTCTTTTCATGAAGGATGGCAAACAATTTGGTCCTTATAATCCGTATATTTGCATGAAATAATGTACATTCCATCTACAGAGGTAATGGCCTATATAAATTAATGCTCTGATGTTTAAAATTAATAACCCAAACATAATTGAAATTTTGGCTGTTAAATATGTGCATTCTTGTAATACAAATATTTAATAAAGAAATATTTTCTTTTAATAATTTCAAGATATCCTAAAAAAAACAATAAAAAAAAAACAACAAAAAAACAAAAAACAAAAAAACAAAAATAAATAAAAAAAACAAAAACAAAGACAAAGACAAAAACAGAAAAAAATAAATAAAAAAAATTCTGAGTTTCGAATACATTGTGACATTGTATAAATTTGGACTTGTGGTGGTACCATCCCTCTTAATGTTTACTTACATATAATTACCTTTTATTTTTATTGGCTGTGCTTCATTCTACATTCTCTTAGAAGATTTGTTTTATTCTTGGTCGGTATGTACTGTAATGAGATCTGATATTTAGTACGACAAAACTTTTATAGGTTAATCAAAAGAAGTGATAAAGATTAATACACCAAATCCTATCCTTCTAGTCCATAAAAAATCCTTTTTACAATTTTATGGTCTGATAATTAAAGAAGTGTGAATGCTTGCTTAAGAAAATGAGTTGTGTTATGGAAGGAATGCTCATTAGGCATATATATGTATAGCCTTACCTTGGACATATTCTTATTATGAGAAAGGAATACATATTGGCTTGGACATCACGTACACTGTAAGTTTCTTAAAAAGATGTGCAAGTTGTAAATATAATGCTTTTGGTATAGCTAGTAAATTTAAAGATTTTCAGTTAATTGTGCGATCCAGATAATTCGACATTGGTTATATATGATGTATCTATATTTGTTCGATCATTCGACTATTTTTTTTACAAACAATTTATTAAACGGTTATTAATTAAACTCAGAAGTAAATATATCAGTGATGAGAAAAATAGTGGCAAATGCTAAGTAAACCAGATGAAAGTATGCATTTTATCATCCAGATAGTTCTGGCGAATAAGGTGGATTTGTAGTTTCTGGTGAACTTGTCTCAGACACCCATCAACCTTCATTTTGACAAAGATTCCATGACAAAATGAAGCAATTTTGCCTTGTGCCACACATGTAAATCAAAACGTTGTAGATAAAAAACGTTATACGTGAATCTAATTTACTCTGATAATAACTACCCACCCCCACACACAAAAAACCAAGGGTTTTAAAAACTTATCCCAATTAATCAATTTTTTTAGAGATTCGCAGTCAAATGTAATTAACCCCAGGTGCATCGGATGGGTAAAAGAAACCGTCTGTTTTCTATAAACACTCACCGACATGCGTATCGATTTTGACAGGCGGTAATTGATAAAGGGTGTTTTGTAATTGTTTACTAGAAAATAAAATGGTACGTTGATACTAATGTAAATATGATGACATAGTTTGATGTTTGTCCATTTTTGAATTGACAAATGTGCATGTATTTTCAAGAAGGATTTGCATATCAATATAACAAAAACTACTACATGTATGACAAAAAAGTATATACAAAGGGTATTTACAAAATTGCCGAACTCACTATCATCAATGAGAGGGAAATATCAAATAAAATATGAACTGATAAAGTCAACAGTAAACCGGAAACAAATAGTCACGATGTTCCTGATTTGGTAACGCCATTTAAAAGTGAATGGTTCATGGCTTGAACCAAGTGTTATGTCTATTGAAACCACCCGTTCCATGGTGGCCATTAGAGTTCAGGGGTCATATTAACGAAGCTCTCTTTGGAATAGGAAGCGTCTTAGGATGGTCATTGGAAACATTTTTTCCCTTTGTCATATCAACAAAAGTCTCCTTACTTAAGATACACCCTAAAATTTGTCATAAAGCTAGGATACCTCGATAGATGTCATAAGTTCATCTTAATTAAGATGAATTTAAGATGTCAAAAACAACATGGCCGCTGAATATGTTTATCTCAAAACGAAGAAACAAAATTTGACGAAATTGAGGATTACCCATTAGACTATTATTTTAACATCCACAGCTTACGGCATTTACTTTAAAGCAAATGTTTTCCTGTACTATAAGGAATAACATAAGATATTCTGTTTAAATATTGTTGCCTTATTCTTCTTAACTTCAGTCTATATAATTTGAGATACGCTTTCCGAAATAAATTGGGTTCCGTTCCTTCCTACTTATGATTCTGCAATACGTATTTAACGACTTTTGAAATTAAAAGTAATGACTTCTGCTCGATTCTTTACGTGAATCAAAACTAAGGCCTCGAATTGACCATAGATAGGTATTAGTTTTAAATTGTACTTGTATATATTTCATTAACGACAAAAATGTCATTAGAATTATAAGTGTTAATTTTTGTAGAATGTACGCATGCTCTGTATATTTTATAAATTTGATATATAATACCCCTTGTCAATATTTTCACCATTCAGTTTTTATTAATTATTCGACATTAAATCGTCATAAGACATCTTAGGGTGGTCGTAGTAAGGATCATCCTAAGATAGCTGCGGTTTACACCGTTCGACGTGTCTCATGCAGACATGTCCTAAGACCATCCTAATTTTATTCCTAGACATGACTTAAGACGTATCTTAGGATACTTTCACTGAAATTGCAATAGGTATAGGTTTGTGTTGTGCACACTAAAGTCAAATTGGTAAACAGTCACTCAGTGTCAGACTAAGCGACTGGTGTAGTATATAGTCAATCGGTGTCAGATTAAACGACTTGTGCAGTAAATAGTCAATCGGTGTCAGATTAAACGACTGGTGTAATAAACAGGCACTCAGCGTCAGACTAAACGACTTGTATAGTAAACAGTCACTCGGTGTCAGATTAAACGACTGGTGTAATAAACAGGCACTCAGCGTCAGACTAAACGACTTGTATAGTAAACAGTCACTCGGTGTGAGATTAAACGACTGGTGTAGTAAACAGTCACTCAGTGTCAGATTAACCGACTGGTGTAGTAAACGGTCACTCAATGTCAGACTAAACAACTGGAGTAGTAAACAGTCACTTAGTGTCAAACTGGTGTAGTTAAAGACACGTTTGTCGTTATTTGCGGCGTTGTAAAGGAATAATCTACGATTAGGTCTTGCGATAAGGCGAATTATTGCATTTCACGTTATTCGTTTCTTTAATCATAAAGTATTGTACTGAGTTGACCACTAGTGTCATGTTTTAAAAATGAAGAGAAGGAAGCTTTGTCAGTTTTCTCTTTAATTTCAAGCTTTATTGGATATACTAATTGTTAAGAAGTCTTTATGAATGACTTATGTATAACGGGAAAACTAAAATAATCTAACTCATAACAAGACTGCACGATTACAAGTCAACATGTTGACATTTGTCATACATCGATTATATACTAACGTAAACAATAAACTTGTATAATATGTTTCTGTATGAATAGGTATGGAATTGTGAAACATACAAAATACATATAATGACTTCTGTAATACCGAACACCCAAAGGATATCGTATATGATATAATCTGGCAATACCAACAACGTTATCTATACGGATCAATATTCATCTCCAATTTTTGAAAGGGGCAATTAATAACCTTACAAACTTGACTTTTTTGAAGAAGAATGAAGTAGACTGGAGGTCAAGAATATAGCATTCCTAGTAAGATTGTCATGCAATATGAAAGTGGTTTAAGTACAAATTCTAAGATAAACCATGACTGAAATTTCTATGACGAAAAGTATTCAAACCTTAACAATTGAGTTTAAATACGTTAAGAACATTTCATTACACTACGTCTACACCGTCCGGCTGTTAATTTGGGAAGGCTAATTAATTTAAGACATATCTTTTCCCTGCTTTATGGTATATGTGAATACCACCTGTACTATCACATTCGACCAATGGGTGCTTACATCTTATTGAATTAAACATATAATTGCGAATGAACTGGACTCATCCGTGATGTCATGCAAAATATTAAATCCTTCTTGGATGTAAAGAGATTACTTTCAGAATTTTATTTGTATTAACCCTGTTGCCTGTCTCTGAAATTAATGCGAGTTATAAATTTATGGTTATCTTCGATTAATGTTTCAAATGAGATTCTGTAGGCATTATGGGTAAAAGGCCTCTCATTCCAGGCTGTAAGTACTGATTTGTCGTAGGATTTACCGTGAACGACTTAATGAGATTTGTTGAGTCTAGCTTAAAAATCTAAATCAATTTTTGGTAGGATTCTTAACTAACTTCTAGGATTTTGTTCACGTTTTTAATCAGCTCTGAGTCGGCGTTAAAAAATGAGGAAATACTAGAACTTTCTGTATCATTGTATTCCAAATAAAGAATTGTCATTATTTAAATTGTTTTGTATTCATATGTCATTTGTATTGTTATTTCTCAGAGGAAAAACTGACTGAGTAAGCTTAACTCTATTTACCCAATTGTAAACAAAACTAACATTACGGTGTGCTGACATCAAAACATTACCCCAAGGACTACAACAAGCTAACGGCAAATAGAAACAACAGACACTATACAGAAATAAAACTTTAATTACAATGAAACTAAATTTCAATGAGCAACCTAGCGGATTCCTCCGACTAAAATAAAAATAATAGCAAAGAAAAAAGTTAGATAAGGTATAACATGGAAGAGGAATCATAATGTATTGAATAAATTTTCCCTGTGTTGAATACGGATATACCATATTTGCAGTCTAATTCTTCGTGGCGACCGCTAACTTCACATATACCAGCTCTGAGAGCATGTTTGTTAGAGTTTAAGTGCGTTGCAAACAAACCATGTAATTTAGGAAAGCTTTATAATTTAACGCTTGAGTCGAGAGATGAAAACTCATATGCAGTCATAGGACTTTTTAGTTACCTCCGATTTTGTAAGTAATCACAGTGTCTTACAAAATTTATATAAAGCAGAAATTAGTAAACCAAAGGGCTTAAAGTCTTCTTGCATCTAGTGTTTAATGGCGGTTGACTGCCTTGTGGGAATTATGTCCATATATCCGTATGACATGGGAAACAGTTTCCAAATTAAAACAGTAATTACTGCTTTCGTGCACATTACACCTTGTTTTCTCAGAAACAACAAGTCAAATTACTTTATTATTCCATATTTACCAAGTCCTGACAAATTGCACAGCAAATGGTATCGTTATAAATACTATTTAAATCTTTTACTAAAACGGTATCTAGGTAAATATTATTTCAATTAGGGAATGTTGAAAATGTTCAAATTATTTATTAGACAAATATGAATATATCGACTTTACACAGATTCGTTTCATATCGACGACTAGTCTTTGCTCTTAAAGTTTATTGAAAAATCTTATGAAGCGAGAGAAATGCATAGCTTTTTATTAAATATTCAGAATCTTAACGAGGCACTATATTCAGCAACATTTGGATCTGTTTACATAACCTGTAAAATGGTATGTACATTTTCTTTGTAAATTAGGTTGACTTTATGGTCATTATTCTTTATGTCAAATGCAGTATATAACAAAAAAAATATGTTTTCCTGGATAAAAATTGTTCAGACAGTAGATTATGCATACATGTAGATGGTAATAATAGCATTATCATACGGAACAAAATACCATATTTTAGAAAACATTTTTTAATATGCCTCAAATTTATTTACCTAGTCAGAAGCTGCAATTTTAAAATTATGCTATTTTGGAAAAAAAAATCTTTGCTAACTGTTGCAGTTAATTCCGGTTTATTGTCTCGCCTGCAACATTTGTCGTGAAAGAGTAGACTTCGATATTATTTTCCGGCGTCCACGATAACATTTCTGATTAGGTCAGCTTATGCTTGGTCATGCAGTTGCATTACATCACTCTACCACAAGTTTGTATCCATTTTGTGCATATGTCGCGGCAGTCAAGGTTTATTGACTTCGAAATTTCATATTTCACGTCATGATTTTCATGTTAAGTTTTCTGATTAGGTCAGTTTCATATGAACCTTTTATGTTATGTCAATCATATTTTCTATGCGTAAGTATCACTCTAACACAAATCTGTATTCATTTTGTGCATATGCCCCGCAGTCACGGTCTATTGACTCGAAATTTCAAATGTAATGTCAAGTTCTTTCGACAGTCGAGACATATATATGCATTAACTGTTTAATATTAAATACACACGTAAAACGAATGTATTTGGATTTTAAAGGTACTCATATGTTACAAAACATGATTTATTTGTTTGCTATTATCATGCTTTATATCTGAAAAAGAACTGTGTAAATTGCAATCGATCTTTCCTTTCAACTTATTAAAAACATATTGGATATGTAAATGTTTTCATTTTAAAGTATTAGCCTGTAATTTTAAAGTTAAATGTAGTAACAATTTGTTTATATTGCACTGTATGTCTCGTATAAGTTAAAGCGGTTTTTCTGAATACGATTTTGTTTGTGTACTGTGGTGTGTTTTGAATAATTTTTAATTCTATTTTCAAAGTTATACATGAAAAGTTAATTTTTACTATTTCTTGACTGTTGAGTCGAATCAAAAATGTGACCGAAGTAAATGGAAGTAAATAGGTGGCTCCATCCTTAACTATGTATACACGATTTGGCATTTCATTCCGATTTTTTTTAGCATGGTCAGTATACTGGTACTTCCTTTGCTTAATAGTTTTTCGAGAGTCATTCTTAGGACTGGGAGAATGGATTAGGTGCACCAGTGGGGTAAGCGTCCTCTGCTTTTCTAGAAACACTCGCCGAGTTGCTTATAATAAGTCAACTCCGGGTAGACGAAAGAGGAAAGGAAAACTATGACACGTTGAACAAATCAGTTTTCATGGTGCAGATGGATACACTGTAACGATCCACGAGTTCATGAAAAACGACCATAAAATTCCTGTAGTGATGACTTCAATCTTATAGCAACATAACCCTGTTCCAGAAGCCTAATTGTAAGAAGTCTAGCACAATACAAAAGTCTGCGTAGTTACGGCAAGATCTGGCATAACGTATGAGTTGTGATATGAAAACTCCATACGCAGGTGCTGAAGGGATGTTGCCACAGATGAAAGGAAAGTTGACAATTCTGAATGAAAAGTCATAACGTTTGTCGTAAAGTTTTGTCAATAGTTTCCCTTTACCATCGATCTCTAAATGTAGGTGAAGATATGAGGATGGCTTCACAGTGTCTGCAGTATCCTTTATCTCAAGCTCTTTGTTGGGTAGATGCGATGTGTCAAATCCCCGAAAAATAGGATTGTTTAACGATAAACGTCATCTATATAGCGGAAACTGAGATTAAAGGATCTATAGCTAAACGATGCTATTGCTTTCTGATCAGATCAGCTATAAAGTCAGCCTATAAAAGTGAAGGAATAGGTCAGCAAGTAGAAAAAAAAGGAATATTCGAGTTTTGTGGCCGCAGTACATTGAAGTAATTACCTAAGCTACTTAAAACTATTTGTGAATCATCACTGCAGCCGTCGTAAATCTCAAATGATGCATCCAACTCAATTTTATATTTTTGTATGTTAATCGAGCTACTGGTGTTATTATGCTGTATTTATCTCCGAGAATTATAGTTGTTTATACATTTCGCGGTTTCGAATATCATTTTCTATGAAATACCGATAATGTATGACATTATCAGAGTCACGCGTGTGGAAAGAGATAGAACCAAGATTTGATTACTTCTTAAAGCCGATATTCATACGTAATCATGGATTCAACAAAGCATAAAGAAGTTTTATCAAATAGAAAATAAAAATGGCTGTATGCTTTAACACCGTTGTATCAATACTAGAAGTGAACAATGTTACGAAAAATCGAACGCACATCGTGATATAGTAACGTACGCACTAAACAAATACCTACAATTACAAGAGTACCGTAAAACGCAGTGTTAACGAGCATATTTCATAGTACATGGGCGGAGATAACCGCCAGTACCCTAATCATCAACCCCAACATAATTTTCAGGTACCCTTATACCTCCCCTTTACGAACCAATTTGTCCCTCAAAAATAAACTGAAGCATATACTAGTATGTAACTTTGGTCACTTTCTATACCTCGTTGAAACTCTTTTTTTTTTACTCTTCAAACTTCCACTTTCTACAGACCGGAGTGAATGGACATTTTATAGTTATATCATCAAGCAGCCAAATATCTCAATCCTACCAAGATATTTGCTGTAACCCTTACGGTTCTCGAGTTAAATGCAAACTTTTACCTCTACCCCACCAAAACATCGCTTAAATGGACATTGTTTTCAATGTTAAAACCCCCAGAGAATACGGCTCTACAATTTACAGCTCTATGAAACCATCATTCGAGAGGTAATTTAATTTTCAACATTATGAAACCAAAAAAGGCTGATTTTCCTTTATGAATCAACCAAGAAAATTAAAACTATTGCCCCGACCCCAATAAAACAGGACTCGGTTCTCATTAACAACATACCAACACTGTCAAACCCATATTTGGACATTTGATGTTCCTGCTCAATTCAACCGATTTGTTTTGTCTTGTTTTGTCTTATTTTTTTATTAACTAAAACTCCGAAGGTATTCACCAACCCAATAGTCAGACAAGTCTGTTCCCGAATTATATCATATTTTATTTCTATCAAAATTAACAGTATTGAACAATTTCAAAATACCTAATATACCGAGGCTTGTATTGCACATGGTAGAACATTATATATATGTGACATGCATCATTAATTTGATCCTCTATCCTACATAATAACATCTAAATGAACTGTCCCGTACTACCATACATCGTGTACTAAGTTACAGCCCTAGATTAATCCTACGAGGAGGAATGACCCGGCCAGCGAAAGCTATATTTTATAGCCTAGCTGGCCGAGTGGTCTAGGGCGCTGGACTTTGTGCGGGCGGTGTTGCCATAGATGTCACAGCGGTACGAGTTCGAGTCCCGCGGAGGGAACGACCAAAAATTTGCATCGCAAATTTGACAGTTCTAACATCGTTGGGAATTTTTCAGACCTTTCTATACCTTTACATATCTTCCCTGTATCAATTTTATCCGATGGAGCAGTGTAGCGAATAGAGTCGTCACATTCTGAGACGTTGAATATATATATATATATACCAAAATGGACTTGAAATAGTTTAAATAAGTCTTGGGCTCGTTTGAAAGCTGATACTGCATATATGTATTGTATCATGCAAAAGCTTGTCTGAACTTTGGTATTTCAAAACAAATTGACAATGACATAAAAAAAAATCTGAAATTCCAAAAATTGATCTTTTTACGATTACATAATAATTGTGATCCAAAAACTATAAAGGAAAAACAGAGAAAATATCAAATAAGTAATTTTTACTGCACATAAATATGTTTTTTACATTACAAATATATGTCACTGAAAGCGATTTTAGGTTGGAATGGGTTAATACTTTACATGTAACTAAAAAAAAAATAGTGTTACTGAAACTTTTTTTGCGCCAATAGAAAGCTGGGAGCTTCGGCTACCTAGTGATACCTATATATATATTCAATTATTGCATATATGACGTCCTAGATTAACTTAGATGCTTGAAAAATTTAGTAACAAAAATCTCGGCTATTAACCCTATGGGGTATGAATATAGTCTTATACTGAAAAAGAATATTCTTTGGCGACAAAGAGTGATTCGTTTAGAGGGATATAAAGGTTCCTAAAAATTATCAAGAAGTTGGGGGTGCCCGGTGGAATAGAATTCTGACAAGTTCACCTGCGTGCGTTCTCGACAAGAATTGAACATTTTATTTAAGTAGCACCCCAGCTTAAAATATCGGCTTATAGTCACATTCATTCTCCTTCCAACACTACCACCAATACGTGTTAGAAGTACATTTGAAGTGTACTGAAAAATTAGTGACGGAGCGTCAGACTGATACGTTTTGTTGAAGGTGACGTACGTATCTTTGAACTTTAAAAAAAATGTAGGCGTTGAGTGGAGTTATCAAAATCTCGCATATTCCCATTGGCCGATACATGATTTGCGGTACAAGTTATGCTAAGTCATGGTTTGCGTACATATAACTTTGTACTTAAATAGGCAAAGTTCTTAATCAAATGTAAAGTACCCTAACTAGCATTGCTGGTTCATTTGTTTGCCAACAATTAAAGAATCGATGTAACAAGATCAATTTTTTAACACAATTATGAGGTTTTAAACTTTATGTGTACATATTTAATTACAATGCTCGCCACTGATTTTATCTTATGGTTTCTATTTGTTCTTCATTGGTCTTAACAATGCAAGTAAAGTGAATATTTTTTAGATCAATCACCTGCAAAAATGAATACGAACAGATAACAAAGCAATTGCCCAAATATAGCTACATACTGACATTAAACTTCGAGACACATCAGTTTAATCAGTTTGTCACCTTAAATACTAAGATCAGTCTAACTTTTGATATTCGTGTGAAGGTAAGTGCTGTACTCTCTTTTTATCCAGTAAATTTTAAACAGATAAAAAAAACCTTCAAAGAAAAAAAACGAAAAGAAAATAGGTACTTGTACACATTTTCAATACAAAAAATGGCGGGTCCAGGGGGTGTCCGGGGGTTGAAACCCCCTCATTTTCACTGAAAAAAAAATTGGCTGAAATGGATAAAAGAATAGCATATAACCTCTTTTCAATGTTCCTGAGTCCGCTCCTTCTTCTAATATTTTTCTCCCGAAGAGCTAGTGTTTGTCAGTTCCCGTATTTTACCGTGTTGGTATATGGTTTAATTTCAGCTTCCACATATGTTTGAAGACGTTCACTGAATATTTTAGTATACAACTGTGTTTCTTTTAATTTCATTATTTTCCTATTTACAGTTGACATAAATAACATGTTTAATATCATTTTGAACAAAACATTTGTTTGCCTCGGATGATTTTAGTAGATTAAAAATCATTAAAAATGAAAACCGTTATAGCTTGTAATCAAAGTATTGTAGCTATTCCTAATTGAAAATCGTCTAAGCTATGAAATATTGATAAGGCTATAAGTGGCTTATTTCAGTCTTTCTAAATGTCATGTGATGCATTTTCTAACAAGCGAAATATAAATGTATTGATACTGGTTATTTGATTAATCATTTTTCTTGTTAAGTTGAGTCGATAAATTCATCATATTTCCATCGATCTTTAGCATCTTTTTACTGCTTTTATTTTCTGCACAAGTAGCCAGCCCTCTCAGAAATTGCAAAATGCTGCAATGTCAGGGAAATGTAAATGATTTTACTCGGCGTTATCAGGTTAATTCAGTACTGATCAGGACTGTAGCGGGTAGTGAACAAGAAAACGAGCGTCTGTGTTGAGCTTGTCCTATTCAATATGTTATTGAAGTTAGTGGGTTTTTTTTTTCAGTTTCGGCTATGAAAGTTGTTCATTCAAACTCGTAAAAATATCTTCCAGCTGAATATATGGCGTTGGTAACTGAATAGAAATACCAACTTCTATAAAACCAAGATATGTTAAAATTTCCCGTTGCTAAGTATAGAGCCGGTAATTTGTCATAAAAACACTTTATGGGCTATGCACGAAAAAAATCGTGAAAAAAAAACACTTAATTTTCTTAATATGACAGCAAAAAACATTCATGAACTCTATTTTCTACTTTTATGTGTAGTTTTATATTGTAAATAAAAATTAATGATTGCACAATTCTTCATGTCAAAATGGTATCAAAAATCCGTATGCATGAATTAAAAATGTAACATTTTTTTTCGCAGTGCACTGTATCAAAACATAGAAATAATATACAATAAACCCAGATTGTTTAATGAAGTAGTGCACTGAGAACTAAGTTTTGATCAGAAAAGGTGATTTGTCGTCGAAGAGAATATCTTTAACAATGCATTATTTATCATGTAACAGTATAAATTTGTGAATATCGGCGAAAAAAATACCGAAGCGTTAACAATGGGACAATTCAAATACGTCAAGATCAAAATACAGGTCCAGAGCAAGAAATCGGGAAACAAAGATGATCTGCATTCACAGTGTAGTGAATCGAATAAGATAGATTACATGTAAATATAATAATGAAGATAGGAAAACAAGACGTAACACAATCTAAAACACTAGCAATATGACTTTCCACAAAACCCGGGGGTAACATCAGGTGCTCAGGAAGGATAAGCATGTCCTGGTCAGCTAGCAACATCCGTGATACTGCAAGAGGGTTAGAATTCTGTAATAGCATCTAGCATCAATAATGCAGCCACCGGAAATCATATATAATTCTTTGCTTTTATAGAGAACAGTTGTTACAATTTTATAACGTTTACATGTATGCATACTTCATGCTGCATTCCTTTTTCAAGGTTTCCTGTACCTGACACCACAATACACCTGCGGGACTACCTCAATCCCTTCTCTGTAATTTTACCAGTTATGTAAAAGCGTATTATAGAATTACTCTAGATTCTAAATGTATGTTTGTTTTGTTTTTGAATTAACGTATAAACGATTGATTGCACTATCAAATATCAGTTATCACTCACCGTAGGTTCGTTATTCGAACTGCTTTAATGGACATTTTTGATATAACCATTGAAATACATATCAATATAGTACACGCTTTTAACTTTCAAAACGACTTACTGTATAGAATGTCGTGTTGGTCTTGAGATAGGCCGAACCAACCGATTGAAAGAATAAGTAATCAGGCTTGACTTTATTATTCCAACGATTTGATATCGTTAAAATGACTTCATTTTTTCCTAATCTTAATTAAGGAGTTTTACTAAACTATGTTCGACTTTCACATTCTGATACAGGATCAGATGGACTTATGACATGAGGTATTTTATTAATATCTAATGCATATTGTTGTTTGAATATATTTTTAATCCATATTTCAACTTTTTCAAGTAAAACATGCGCAGAGGAAGAAGGGTATACCCTGTGAAGAAAAACAATACGACGACCCCAAGTAGCTAAACTATGATTAAATATTTTAAAATGCGTTTTTTTTTTTTCTGAAATAGCTAAAGAAATGTAGAAATATACAGATTTCCAATTTGAAAGAAAACAAATGTTTTCTAATTATCAATTTTGTTTTATACTAGTAACTGCGGTTGACTCATTTTATATTGTTTTGAAAAAAACATGTTTTGTGTTTTATATCTAAATTGATATATTTACTCATCAGGCTGCAACACAATCGCTAAAGGCTTACGTATTTAAAATTTGAGGCTGAGGAACAACCACTAAAGTCTTACGTATTTACACTTTCAGGCTGCGGAACAATCACTAAAGGCTTACGTATTTACACTTTCAGGCTGCGGAACAACCACTAAAGTCTTACGTATTTACACTTTCAGGCTGCCAGTTTAAACAAGTACGTGAGATATTCAAAAACAATGAATTCCCTGACACAAGTAGAGATAGACTGTAAGTTTGATATATTGCTGTATTATTCATTTTACCATTCTTCTACTTGAATTTTAATACATATATGTCATTATACAAATGACTTTCACTTCAGATTGAGATAATTTCTTTCTTACTTACTGTTCGACTTTAAAGCACATTATTGGTTTTGATAGATATTTTATTATAGAACTACTCTTATTGTTACTTAATCATACTTGTATGTCTCTAATCGTTTATTGTACTGTATATGCCCATTCAGGGCCCCTGATTGGATCAAATATAAACATGTATTTTTGTATTCTTGTGAAGATTATCACGAAATGAAATTGAACCTACACCTACTTTGAAATACACGATCCTATCTGCGATGTATTGCATTTTGAAATAAATAACTATGAACACACAACCCATCCCAATGCATGTAAACAGCAATTCAAGAAAATTGACTTTTATACTATACTCTTGACAAGTGAATTATAACCGCACCAACCATTTCGCTTATTTCTGTTAAATAAAGAAGACAAAGTCCGTTTCGAATAAATGGAATTTATTAAATGGAAATAAAATATGTTAAAGAAAAATGTAAAATAACAGGGTGAGTAAAAGTTTTGTACTTATATGCATATATTTAATTCCTGTTATCAATGATGAATCATAATACAGAAAGATGTGACTCCTAGGCATTAGATTATATTTACAGCTGTACATAATGATAATGATAAATACTAGTACATGTAGTAGTAGTAGTAGTAGTAATAATAATAATAATAATAATAATAATAATAATAATAATAATAATATCCTTGATTACTCTTACCATTAATCTAGAAAAGATGTTGGCATGTTTGCTCAATCATCAAAGTAAAATGAAACTGGATATTATCTTGTGGAGTAAAACATAAATAGCGTCTTTGTACAATGTGACAGGAATAACTTATAATGCTGTTATTTTGTGTTTTATTTTATTTCTTTTTTACATTGGTGACACCCCAAGAATATTTCTTCATCCGCCTCTGATGCAGGCGGTTTTTTAGGCGTGGACGGGAATCAAATTGGTGCTAAGCTTCGGATTTATTTATTATTATAAAATATATGTACGTCGATTTTTGTCTGAATTAAATAATAGCGACATATGTTTAATCCCATCGGGTTTAAACAACGTAACAGTCTTAAAGAAAATTATTGAAATATAGTACTTGAATATTACATAATTAAAACCCATGGTCAATATTTACACTTGATGAAAACGATCAAATAATATCACAAATTTATGCTTTAAAAGATTGTGGTGGTGGTTAGTTATAGGTCAATTCGATATCCAATGATTATTTCACCGTCCAAATATTCTTAGTACCTTGGGTTTTCGATTTTTCGGGAAAAAAAAACAACAGTATAGACAGTTTTCTCTTTTGATTGGAGAAGAAGCAATGTGTCGTTGTAAAATCCATGTATATTTACGAATTTTTCTTAAGTTGCTATAGGAATCGTATATATCCTATTCAAATAAGGAGATGAATCTCAAGATCTTTATTGAATTAAAACCTATTACATCGTTTCATGGCCAATTTAACGTTCACACTGATCAATATAACACTTGATTTTGTTCTCGTCTTAATTCAAAGTTCAAAGGGATGCTTCAGCTATACAATAGCTTGAAACTTATAAAGCCAGATACATACATCAAGCACGTCTCTCCTTTCTTCTCACAAATTCTAAAGAAAAGATCAGAAGTTTTAAATTATAAGTGCAATCATGGCTCCATAGTATAGATACTTGGAAAATCTCCGCTTCCCTTAGAAGAAGCATACATTCAAAGTAAAAACCAAACTATATAAAGTTCTGAAATCCTACTATAATGGCATACCTATATAAAACTCTGTATCAAGTCGATGTAATATAAAGTAGTGCTGTTACGTTATTTTTTGTATTCAAACCATACTGTCAAAAAGTCTTCAGACAGCTTCTGTCAAAATATCAACTGGTTGTATTTAGTAGTTACCGTAAAATGCAGATCATATGATTACAAGTATTTAAAAAAAATCACAAAATAAAAAGCAAACTTTGCTGGAGTTTGAAATGGCATACCAATATAAAGCTTCTGTCAAAATAACAAGTTAATGTGATAAGAAATTGTAGAGAAAACAACAGAAAAAAGTGAGGATGGACGAACATACGAACAAGTGAATAGACGGATGTACACCCGGAACTTACACCATACACCATCGAAACCGGATCCATATGTACAAATAAATCTTTTAGCAAACGGTACATGCTTATAATGAGTTTTATAAACTCATTTTCAGAGAAACATCCTGTATATTTATAATTCAATACTTTATTTAGAATTTTCTGAATGGTTCATTGCCTTTCTACGTCTCTTACTCATAGCATATTACACAAGAATAACTTGCAACTTTCCAGATTATAGAGAAGCTTTCAAGTTCTTTGACCGAGATAAGAAAGGTTACATTACAGAAGACGACTTTGCTAAGGCTCTTCAACGAATGGGCAACACGAAACCGACAGATGAGGAGGTCCAGGGTCTTTTAAAGGAGTATGACATTAATGGTAATTCAGAAAGTACAAATTCGATAATAAAATGTATATTTCAATTATTAATGTTGCAAAACTAATAGAACATAAATTACCTCATGAATATCTACAGATGTTAAAGGTGTGTGGCCGCCATGTAAGCTGCAATTTAAACAAAAGAAAAACTAGATTTATGTCCTGTAAAAACTTGATTATTCTTAATGCATCGAATTTTCGCCATAGTTGCAAAATTACATTTTAATCCCTTCTTAATTATTCCAAAGGATAATATTTCACAATAATAATATCTAGAATCCCATATTGAAAACAAAGGGTACAAAGGCCTCTAATATGTCAAACTACTTTGTACCATTTCGAGACAATTGTTGACACCTATGGTGATATGAGTACCGATCTAGAGCATAGAGTGACTTGTATCTAGATATAACTGGACCAGGAGCAGCACCTGTCGAAGTCTACATGTCATAGACTTGATTATTCCACCACTTATAATCAACGTAATGATAAGTTATACAAAAATTTAATGTCACAGAATGGCCATGCTTACTATGATGAATAATGTAATTTTATAGTGAAACCTCATTTTCGAAAACCATTTAAAAAGTTCCATTCTCTTCCCTTTATTCAATTCTCCTTTTTTTTCAAGAACGTATGCAACTAAGTATTACTGTATAGTTTGACTCCTTGACGCACGGTCATCAATTCATTCCGCTGATTGCTTATAACCCCTACATTAACATAGGGTTATATTAAAATGCAGTCTATAACAAGTTGGTTCGAAGTGGTATGTCCGCTTATATATCTGTCATTGAGTGGACATTAAATAGTACCATCGAAAAAACTTATTTACATAACTTTTTGTTACAAGGATTACCGAATCCAAATAAAATGACATCACAAGTTCTCCATTCTAAAGACCACATGCTTGGACACTCTAGATATATTGTCGAAAATGGTGTCGCTGTCCAAAGATTAAAAAAATAAATAAAATAAAAAGAAAAAAAAGTTCTAAAATTTTAGAATGATCGGGAGCATTATTTCTGTATTAAAGGTGATGGCAAAGTCACGTTTGAAGAAATGGTTGTCATGACAATTAAACGAAAGCAGTTGGAAGATGAAGATCCAGAACTGAGAAAGCTATTTGACAAGTTCGATAAGAATGGCGATGGACATTTAAGTAGGGAAGAACTTGTTGATGTCTTGACCCAGTTGGGTAATAAACTGTCTTCTCAGGATGTAGAAGAGATTCTAAGAGATTACGACGAAAACCATGACGGTTTGATACAGTTCTCTGGTAAGTAATAAACCTGAAGATTTCATTTAGGGTTCCAAGTTAGTTATTAAATAAACTTTCGAATAATAATGATTGTTTTATTTCAAATTCTATGTGATACATGATCTTTTAAAATACGCTCAAAATTGAAAATAAAATTATAACATTTTCATATTCGTGGAATTGGATTGTTTTCTTTTTATACCATCCCTCGTTTGCAAAATAGGATGGGGGTATATAATATAAGGAGTATACTGGTAATTCTTCTCCATGTGTAATTTTCTGAAATCCCGATTTAATTATTGCCTGGAGTTTTGCAGTTCAGTTATTTTGTCACTATAGTACATGTACATGGGCTGAGATAACCCCCTTCCCCCGTGCACCCCTCCTCCCACTCATCAACAAAAATATGATTTTTCAAATACCCTTATACCTACCATTTACGAATCTTTTTGTCGCCAAAAAATAAACTGAAGCATTTTTTTGTATTTTTTTTTGGCTATTTTTTATACCTCGTTGAGGCAAAAATCAATTTTTAAAGTTTTCTTTATTCTGCGGAAAGAAGTAAACTGACATATGTATGTATTATCGTGTAGCCCAATGTTTCAGCTTTACAGTGGTTTCAAGAAAGTTGCAGTAACACTTAGGGTTTAATATACGGTAAAATACAAAAATATATACCCTTACCCCGCCGAAATATCGCTTAAATAAACATATTTTTCAATGTCAAAACCCCTAGGGTATTAATGCGTCAGTAAAAATGGCTTAGTTGGTATTTTCTGTTTAGTATTATCATAATTAATACTTCTGGAGTTCTTTTGATGAATTTTGGCGATTTTTGTAGTCAGAATTTATCAAAAAATGCCACAAAATGGGATTTTCGATTTTTCGGTCAAAATTCACATAAATTCGACTCTACAAGTAATTACTCGACTAAAACGTCTCAAATTTGATATTATTCGATAAATAATTTAATTTTCTACATAGATGAACCACGAAAAACTAATTTTCAAGAAAGGATTTTCCAAACATTTTAAAAATATTACCACTTCCCATAGAAAACTGGTCTCAGTGTCAAGCAGAATACTCATTCATAGCATACTGACGTTGTAGAACTCATATTTCAGGCATACATAATTAGATAATGATGAACCCAACATATCTGATCAATTCAGGCGCTAAGATTTTCCTTTTGGGGTGACAATTACTATTTTTGGATATTCATATTTTCTTCCATTCCAACAGTAATTTGCATTTTTTCAAATATCCTACTTCAAACAAACTTTTGCGTATACAAACACATCTAAGCTTTCTAATGAGCCAAGACATCGCATACATTAACGTGTATCAAGCCATATGGGCGAAAGAATGGTACCCCATATCCACTAAAATTTCCGTGAAAAACCCAGAATTCGTATGAGGTAGATTTGCATTTTTTAAATGGGATTGGATACATTTATACCAGCCATTTATTGTAGTTGCTTCTTTGAAACTTTATATGTATAAAAAATGATAGCAAACAAAATCAAATCATGCAAAAACTAAAATATATACAATTTACATACTAAAATGCGTGATAATCTGTTTTTGATTCTGTAATTTCCCTTTTCTAAACATTTTGTCGTCTTCGGGGCAATAAAAGTATAATTTTGCTTGACAATGTGATTAATACAAGATCTCCATAATAAATGCCAGACAGACATTGTGTAGAGTTCGTGTATGCTGTAAAAGATCATTTTCTTTCACCTTGGGTCAGATTTTAGTGGGTAGAGGTACGATTCGTTCGCCCAAATGTCCTAAAACGTTAAATGGTGCATTGCCTTGGCTAATTATAGTCGACGTCACATAAATAACATACTGTTAAAATTTGAATAAAAATATTTTCTACGACTTTATTGACACCTACCGTCGTTTAGATTGTCTTAAATGACTTGCTCATTCGTTTAGCCAAACGGCTTCTCCCTAAACATTGAATCGTTAAATTCCGGTCAGATTTTAATTCTAGGTGGCAATATTTACATTGTAAAAAGTCGGCCATGTTTACAGTGATCGGGTTGCTAGGAGATGTTGTTTACGTTTAAATGGTTTGTCCAAAAACCGAAGAACCCAGAATGCAATTCGGCGTTATTTCGGATATCTCGGATTTATTTTACGCGAACAACGTATAATACCGAGAAGTTGATCAAGCAGACGATTGTCACCGGAGTTCGACGGGAACTTACGCACTTCGTTTGTAAACAAATCGTCCCGTAAAAACCAACATGGCGGATATTAGTATGGGATTTTCCCGTAAGGATTTGTTACGCATGATTTAAGCTAATAAGCGACTTGTTTTTGAGAAGCTGTTTGGCTAAACGAATGAGCAAGTCATTTAAGACAATTTAAACGACGGTTGGTGTCAATAAAGTCGTAGAAAATATTTTTATTCAAATTTTAACAGTATGTTATTTATGTGACGCCGAGTATAGAACGATAAGATACTACATAAATGTGTTTGAATATACAAAAGCTGTTTGAAGTAGGGTACTTGAAAAACATTGCCCATTACAGGTGAAATGGAAGAAATATGAAAATCCGAAAATTCTCCATTTTATAAAAAAAACTCATTATAGTCAGCATGAAAATGAAAATAATTCACCTGAAATGAGACGATATGTTGCATACATCGATAATTAAAATAATAGTACCCAACATGTCTATTGTACACCGTTTACATGCCAAACATTGAGAGTTTTAGTTCATGTTGAGGCATTTTTTATCATGGCTAAGGGTGACAATTTTCCACCTTACTTGACTTGGAAAATATTTACTACTTGGACTCGTTTTGAAGCTAAGACATTATATTAATGTACCATATCACACAAAAGCTTGTTTGAACTACGGTATTCTGAAATAATACAATGTCTTGTGATATAGAAGAAAATTCTGAAATTCTGAAAATTCCCTTTTTTATCGATTTTATAGTAATTTTCATCCCAAAAGGAAAATCTAAGAGCCTGAATTGATCAGATATGTTGTATTCATCATTATCTTAATTATGAATGCCTAAAATATGAGTTCTACAACGTCAGTATGCTGTGAATGAGAATTCTTTTGATACTGAGACCATTTTTCTAGGAGTAGGGGTAATATTTTAAACATTTTTGGAAAATCCTTTCTTGAAAATTAGTTTTTCGTGGTTTATTTATGTAGAAAATTAAATTATTTATCGAATAATATCAAATTTGAGACGTTTTGAGTAATTACTTGTAAAGTCGAATTTATGTGACTTTTGACCGAAAAATCGAAAATCCCATTTTTGGCATTTTTTGATAAATTCTGATCACGAATTTCGCCAAAATTCATCAAAAGAACCCCTGAAGTATAATTTGTGATAATACTAAACAGAAAATACCAAATAAACCATTTTTTACTGAAGCATTAATACTCTAGGGGTTTTGACATTAAAAAATATGTCAATTTAAGCGATATTTCGGCGGGGTAGTTGTACATTTTTTCCCATTTTACCGTAAAACCCTAAGTGTTACTGCAACTGTCTTGGTACCATTGTAAAGCTGCGACATTGGGCTACATGATGATACTAAATTTGCTTAGTTTGTTTACATATGCAATCCCGGAAAGGCTTAGACGCACAAACAATTGAATCGTAAAAATCTTGGCTTTTTGACCCAGTGGGGTACAAATATAGGCTTTGGCGACAAATTGAATCGGCATGGGTATAAAGGCACCTAAAAATCACTATGAAGTTGATGAGTGTGGGGGGGTGCACAGTGGACCCTTCCAGCCCATGGACTACTACTATTTATCTCCGTTCGTACTACCGTCCGTGTAAGTGTCATGCTAAGGGTACCCGCTCTTATCCATTACTCCGCCTACACCACAGAAAGGAATATAATGAAAATTTCACAGGATATTTATTTCAGATGTGCACCTCCTATTCCAGATTTTAATCGGGGGTATTCTATAACAAATCATGAACTTCGCCAGCTGATATGATAAAAGGGTACCCACCCTTATTCACAACTTCTTCTACAAAGTTACATGGAATTTAATCTAATTAAGTAGCACTCCAGCTAAGAATCCTGCAAAATGTGATTTATGGGTAAAAAGCCTACATATTTTTTATTTTTGATATTTTGCTTGGATTGCCATAGAAAGCAGAAATTAACAGACACTTGTTTATATAACCCGTGTTCTTAGGAGATAAAAAATATATAGAATGCACTGTACATTTCAAAATTAAGGGAGATAACTCAGTAAATGACACTCTAATACACTAGACTCTATTGGATTTGCAATGTTGATTATCTCCTAAGAGCAGGAAGATTTGAATAAATAATAACACATTTCATAGTATAGACCCATAAAACAACTTAATTACAAAAATTAAATATGTAGCTTTTTTTGGAAAGCGGTTTCAAAAATATCTCGAGTAATAAGGGTCTTGAATTTATTAGTTAGACATATAAAACCACAAAATTGCCTTGATATTTCTGTTTCAACGATTTTTTTTTCACTTTCCCTGACCATATTTCTGGATAGTAAATTGATTATAAATCATTAAAGTAACATTTTAGATGCAATGTTTGGCAAATTTGTGTATGTAATTCATGAACCAAGACCCGTGTAGCTCAGTACAAGAAAGACGCAAGCATACTTCATTTGAAAGTATGGATATTAGTATGGTTAAAATATTGCATAGGTTTTGATGGAATGTAATTGTACGTGCAACGATTTTTTAAAATAAATGTTGTATGATTGTGTCGTTTAAAATATTCATAATTTGGACTGAAATAATTGTTTTCATATTTTATTTGATATCTTTTCTATTACGTTTTACAGAATTTGAGAAAATGTTGATGCAGTGAAAACCCAGAGAGATTTACAGAAAAATCATTCGACTCTCTCTAGAGTCTACGTCGATGACAGACACAACTATATTGTTAAATGTTGAAATATAGCTAGCGAGTTTCCATTTAAAGAACATCCATTTTGGTGTTATGCAATACGTCAACTATGTCTCTTGTGGAATTTTAGGTATTTTTTGTACTGTTATTCGTGACGAGTTCATGGACAACAGTAGTTTTTATTACATTTGAACTTCATCAAATGAATTTAAATGTTCGAATTTGTTTCTTCAATATTGCAGGTCGGTAATAATGTTAAAAAACAATATGTAGGTGGATTTTTTTCCCATATATGCAATACACCGTCCAATTTAAATGATCGATGTAATATGTATTATTTATTGCCTCGTTGCAATTAATTAGCATTTTGAAAAGACATGTTGTATTGGATATTTTACGAGATTTACTTCTTGTTACTTATAATTTTGATAATTTCTATTTGTCATTAAGAATTAAGGATGTTTGCTGCTCATGTTCAGTCATTTTTGTCAATCTTTCGGACTTCTCTGGTTTTTTTTATGTCGTAGCATTAATATTTTTGCCAAGTGACCACACTTATCTTTTCTTAATTATCAAATCACCTTAAAATGTTATTTAGGAGTTTCATGGAATTCTTGTTATTTATTCGGGGTTTTAAATAGATAAAAGCCAATAAGACAAAACTTATGTGAAATCAAGAGAAATTCGATTCTCTTTCCTGCCAAAGTTTCAAAAACTTGTATCTCAAAAACGAACTTACTGACCCATCATTGTTTTCTGTTCATATTGATCTAGCATGAAAGATCTTAAAAGATTTTACAAGCCGATATGAAGGCCTTGTTATTTTTTTAACAGAGAAGCGAACGACCTTAAATAAATTATTTTTTTACATAAAACATAAGAATAAATTAGTGGTCTTAAATATGGAAAGTCTCTTTATATTAATAAAGCGATAAAATGTATTCATAAAGCCAATATTCTTTTTCGGACAAGTCGAATTTGTCCTCGGAAAGCTGGATTGGGCCTCAGTGTTGCCTCGGTCCAATAAATCTGTCCTTGGTCAAATACAGCTATCCTTGGATATACATGTAATAAAGGCTCAATTGAAAAAAATTCTATAACACTATATTATTTCAAATCTGATATTCATGGCATTCATTATTCTGCGATATTTCTTTCATTCTCACAAATAAGGGTAATAAAAAAATTTCGAACAGGTGGCAAACAGGTCAATACCGAGGTGCAAATGACATAGTTGGACATCAATGTTGAGCAGCAAAAAAAAGCCATCAGATATCTGGGGTGAGCTCAGGTACAGCGAAAGTGCGAGCAGTTTCGGCTTATTGCAAGACATCTACCGTGCTGCCTGATGAATGTCATGTCTGCTCAAGAGGAAGAAAATATGCGACAATATACATTGTACTAGTAACTAGTAGCTCATGGTCATTCTGAAACATATAAGCCATATTGATCAACTAGTGCAAGGGGACTACCGTAAAATTATCCTTGTTAGTTTCTATACAAGCCACGTAGACTGTACAGGGAAATCCGCGAACTTACAACAACTTCTTATGAGCTGTGGAAAAGTTCATACGCTTTGACAGTTGGAATAATATGATTTTAGGCTCAGCCTACAAGGGACGGAATAATTTCATGTTTTGAAACTAGAGACTTCAGAACCAATCTACTTGTATATTCAGGTTCTACATATTGCAAAATGCAATGAACATGTGAATAAGTTGGGTAACAGACATCAACTAGAAAACGATGAAAGGAATAGTGTCCTAGTTTCAGAACTTTTACTATTGTAGCTGATAGTCATTAGAGGATGGTGACCAGATGAATCACGACAGTTTTCAGATTCCTATATATATACACACAAGAGATTGAAGAGTAGAAAGATACATTGGAAAGAAAACCAAAGCCAAGTCGGTTTTAGAAGAAGGGGAGGCTGTGATGACCAAGTCTTCACCCTGTGAAAAATATCGAACAGTGCAGACAATGGAACAGTTATCTGTACAAATAGTTTATATAATTTTCATTGAATTAAAAAAAAAACGTATTTGATAGCGTAAAAGGGTAATGTTGTAATAATATTGCTCCACTTTGTTGACCGGAATTCTGTTGATGAACTAGCCATATTCGCCAACAACTTCATTAACATATAAAAAAATAAGATCGCCTCAACAAATTTTTAAACCAGGCGGGACTTCACAACAGCACAACAAAAAAACCAAAGCCACGATAACAACAATAACATATATATACGCACATGCCGAGGAATATTCATACCTAAGAAGCCTTCTCTACATAGTCACTGTAGCCCAAAAAAGACATCGAAGCTCGATAAGAGGAAGCAAGGACTGCTTTGCAATCATATGTCCAATCTGGAAACCCAATCTTTATTCTTTAAAAGCAAAGATCAAACTTTTAATACTAATGTCAAATCTGAACGGCTATGTGGAAATAAATGTTGGAGTATTCTATAAATTGACATAGTGAAAATAGAAAACTTCTGTTATAGATTTTGGGCAAACAATAATTTAAATATTGAACTACTGAAGAAAACAAATTGCAGGAACATCAGCAAGAAAATTAAGAATTAAAATGGATAGATCATATCTTCAGAATGGGCCCGACAGCGACTGTCAATACTCTCATTAAGATAGATTCCAGCTTAAAAAAAAAAAACTTGACAGACCAGAAACAACATGACAAAATACTATAGTGTCAGAACTGAAAGAAGGTGAACTTTTTGGGAAGAGGCATGGAAATTAGCAAACAGTTAAGTCAATGGTCTACAATATTCAAAAGTGATGAAATACGGAGGCTTTAATCCTGATGTTGCAATTAACACAGTTCCCTGTGCTAGATTTGCCTTCCTGTGCCGACTTTTTTGGTTTTGAGTACTTCTTGTCAACTTTTTATGTTTTAATTTAGATTATCCCATGTATTTGTTCTTAAGCTACTGATGAGAGGTTACTCTTTGAAACACGTGTTTAGCATACCGAAAGCTGCAATATATAAAGGGAATTTTTTGTTTTTAATGGCGATAGTGGAGGAAAAAATGCAGCCTTATGTCTCACTGGACAATATATATGTACACAATATATATACAATATATATATTGCTGCCATTTAGAAAATCAATTGGTATAATTATTCAAATTAATACTTCAAGCCTTCTATTATGTATAAGAACAAGAGAGAGAGAGATCATAATAATTAAGTTCAGTGAAACAAACGCATACTTTTGCTCCATCAAATTTCATCAAAACAGCGTTCATATCATCTGTATCGGTACAAGAATATTGAAGCACAAAAAGGATATACCGGAACTAGTCCTAGTACACGTAAAAAACGGAAAAATATGAAGCAAAGACGATCTACACACAAAATACAGAAACAGATCAAAATACAATAAAATAGAGAAACCAACTGAAGATGAGAATAACAAAACATCACCAAAAAAACGCATCATATCATATGCTCCAGAAGGATGAGCATTTCAGGAGCACCAGTTAGTAAAGACGGTAAATCTGGTAAGACGTAAATTCAAATTTTGTAAGTGACCACAAAAATACTTTTTTGATTTTGTTTTGTTTTTGTTTTGTTTTGTTTTGTTTTTATTTGTTTATTTTGTTTACATTGTCCTTTTGTCCTCGCTGCAATGTTACGGAGAGACCAGATATTGGTCACCGTCTGCTAGTTCGTCTATCAACTTTGTGGGGTCATCTTCTCTGTTCACTGCTTGTCGGATGAACTTCATATATAATGTAATAAAAATAATGGTTATAAAGATATCAATTTATTCTATGCAACTATTTTTGTTATAACAGTTTTGTAGAAGTAATGTCCTACGACCAATTTTCAACATTTCTCAAACAGGGACGACCTGGTTTGTTGGCGCATGCTCTTTGAATACCCTTGGATTGATTTCATATTTGGAAGGTTGTTATGTTATGAAGGATTAAAATGCATGCTATGTCGCCATTTTGATTTACCAAAAATGTTTATTTTCAAGTATTATTCGTTATAGAAGTTATGGGCCCATCACATGTAAAATTGTTTGGTATCCTAGTTTCTCCCATACCTTGTAAGTTGTATTTTCATAAAGCGTCGCTGTGTATGCCATACTGCCATTGCCATTTTGATTCAATAAGTTTTGTAAGAATCATGAGAATTTACTATCAATACTTCTCAAAGTATGAGGGTTGGTTGAGGATCTGCACTGGTAATGCTTGATGATTTGCTTCTTTATCTTGTAATATGTTTCGTTATGAAGCGTATATATTCATACTTCACTAGTTTTTTTAATTGTGCAACTTGAAATCTTGGCAGTGGGGCATTTGGACCGGAAGAGTTTGTTTATTCCAGTGTCGTACCATATTCGCTAATTGTACGTTTTCCATTATCATTATCCAATATCTACAAAACAGCTAACTTTGGATCAATTCTATGCATACATAGATTTGAAGTTCCCGCCAGGTTCGTTTGACTGGCGGATTCCTTTCATATTTTTTTGCAGTGTTTGTTGGTAGGTATATATGTGCAACCTACAGTATTAATTCAACAAACTTTTAAGGCGTTATGGGGTTCAAATTACGTTCAATATTTCTCCGACAACTATAGAAGACACTGTGGTGCCCTAAATACTCGATGGATTGCTTCTATGCATTTTTGGCAGTTTGTATCTTTATGAAGTATGGACATGTATGCTGATACTACGTAGCCATAATGGTTCAACATTGGAAATATTCAAATGACTTGACGTGCAACCAGCTTGATTACATCTTGAACAATAGGAAGTACAGAAAACCATTTAATGGCGTGAAGGCATTTCGTGGTGCAGAAAGTGAGACCAGAAATGAAAAAAGGTTTCTTGCACTGAAAACGGGACAATGAAAAGAGCAACATTGAACATCACCAGGAAACTCTAAAACAATTACAACAATGGAGCAAGTAAAAAAAAAATGGGGCTGAAAAAAAGTCGGATAGACAGGAAAACAACGTATACAAAAGAAGAGCAAAGAAAGGCAACATCAGGGAAAAGCTGACTATGTTAATTTTTTTTTCCATTCATATGACAGTTTGTATCTTTAGGAGAAATACTTCAAAGAAACTTCTTGCGAGCAACTAAGTATGTCCTGTGCATTTGTTCGGTACTTGATGTTCAGAGATTACAAAATAAATAATAAAATTAGTGTAATATGATATATTGTTCTATAACAGATGAATGTGTAAACTTTGAGACCATCAATGGGACCACATAATCAACTTCAATATGTTGTAGTTTTATGTTGAGATTTTAAGACAGTGTTATAAATTCACCATACACTCGGTGCCAATTGGACTAGTAATATTACTACAAATATTTTGAAAGTAATACATGATATATGATTAAAAATATAATTTAGATTAAATATGAAACTGCCCTGGTATTATAAGAAACATACCTCTGTAGGACTCTATGTTAGAATTAACTTCAACTCAAATGACCTGGTAACCACACTGTAATACCCTGCACAGTGTATGTCATACAGTTAAATCCTTGTACTCTAAAAATATAAAATGTAAAATCCCATAACCCAGTAAAGTACGTCCTCTATGACAGCTTCATATTACTGCAGGGTTGAAAAAGTAGGGACTGGGCAAGTATGGACACACAATTCATTGCATTGACACAAGATGAGAATTTCACCAGAATCAATGTGGCCCTTTATGGACCTCATTTGATTCAAACACGTATATAATTTAGTTCTATGAAATGCTTGCTTTTGGCCCTAATGGATGAGGTCATATCTCCCAGAATAAATAACAACCCTCCTTTTGGATTTGAAACGTTGATCAACCAACTAATACTTATATTATATGTAATTATCACAGGAAACTAAGTGTCTATGGACAAGCATAGACACAGAGAACAGTGTCAAATCATTATATGAAAGCATTATTTTATAAGTCGAATAAAAATACAATTAATCTAATTTATAGAAATTGGAGGAAGAGTTTTTTCGAGTAATTGTGTGTAGTGTGTTTTACCTTCAAAACCATGCATAATACTTGTAGTACATGCCGTAGCTTAATGTAAAGATAGAAAGGGTGTAGCAAATATATGGAAAGTGCTGTCTTTTTCAACTTTATTGTCATAGTGTTATTTAATAAGTGAAAAACAAGGATGGATAAACACTAACATAAGCAAGGATAGGTAAACACTAACCTAAGCAAGGATAGGTACACGATGGAAAGAACACTTTAAACCTTTGTCTCTTTGTTATCAAAAGTAATTTATATGGTAACAACCACCACTGGGCATTAAAAATAAAAAATGTGCTAAATAATAGTATAGATACAGTAAGCTAATCAACATGATCAAAAAAGAAGAAATTTACAATCATAAACAACTAAAAATAAACAAAGCCTTTGGACAGACTACATCGACTTGGTAAGAATAATCAATCTGAAATGACTGGAGTAAAGGTCAAACAATTAAATTAAAAAACAAAGGATATAAGAAAGGGTACTGCTACTGTTGTACACCAACAATTGGTCAACATATACAAGTGAAATATTTGCAACCTGTCCATAGATTTTTTCCTCTTTACCGGACATAACCTTCATCGGGCAGCACAGCAAGTATCTTGCGAGAAGCAAGCACAGCTCATCCATCTAGAGCACCTGTGTCGATCCCCATTTTAGGAGGGGTTCGTGCTGCTCAATAGTGTGTATTCTTTTGTTGTCTTATTATTGCTTGTCCACGTCGGTTTAAAATGATCTTAAGCTTGTTTTTTTTTTTTCTCAATTTTTATCATTCTACATAAACACTTCGGTATTTAAGATTCATTTTCCTTGGAATACTTTTGAGGTAGCCTAGACCAATATCTAAGGAAAAATGGATGCTTTTCGCATAGGTTAATCATGTAAAGACCAATTATTCACATTTTGCAACTCAGTAGAGCAATCACTTTAACACCAACAAACATTAATTTCATAGACTTTTAGAAGGCTTCTAACAGCGTACTCAGAAACTGTATGTGCATCATTCTCAGGATCCATAATTCTCAGAATATACTTGTTTTGTGCCTTCAAACTAGTTAAATCAAAAGGAATATTGCATGATAGACTCCTGTACTGTGAACGTACAACAACCAATTGGTTTGGATTTACGTCTGCTTATGAAAATACTGTTAACAAAATCTGGGTTTTTTAACGATCTTACCAATGACCAACGACACATTCAAGATACAATATCTAGACTTGAGATTGAAGCACCTAAAAACAAACAATGATCAATGTTTTAATAATATATTTAGTGTAATGTTGTTTAATTGAAATTTATCCTTTATATAATTTTAGTGTTCAATAATATTCAGAAAATGTACATGTACATGTAAATTAATATTTTCTGAGATAATATTTAACCATAAAATAATATCCTGGATAAAAATATGTTTAAAACACATAATGAATTCTTATTGATGTCTGGAAACATCCTGGATAACATGTCACACCAAAAACCAACCAAATCATTAACATCTAACACTGTCCTCACCTGAAAGGACAATCTGGCGTGTGTTACTTTGTACTTATGTGTATTAATTGTGAAGCTGACGTCAACCATATTGATGCCATAATCAGGGATGTACTTGCAAGAGGTATATCTGACCAGATTTAGCTAGATCTGTTGGGTTACAAAAATCAGAAGATATCACTATTGTTGCCAAATAATCTAGAAAGTGTTCTGCATTTCGGCTTTTTGATTCCTAAGCTGCACAAGCTATTAGTCGCTCATACAAAATCTCAAGAGACCGCCACAAAAGGAAAAAGTGGAGACTTGCACTTGCTGTGGAAAAAGAGGTTATGGCAAGCTTTCGTAAGCTCGTATTCGTACGACAGATATTGGAAGTGTTTGCAGAAATAAAGACAAGCCAAAGCATTATCCTGAGTTATTTATTGGTGGTAGATGTGAGGGAGCTGTATTCTGTAGCATATCAAAAATCTCGTATCATAGTAACAGGACGATAGTCTTATAAAGACCACCGTCTGTATGATACCTTTTAAATACATTGATCAAAAAGACCTCACCAGGACCTCAATCATTTATTAATCTAACTGCGCACTGTGAAAGCTTTTTCGAAGATTATCATGTATTCGGCAACAAATTTCCAACAGATACTAAGGCAATTACAATCCCTGCTATGCTTATACTTGTTGCCTAAGCTGCCTCGCTGGCATCAGAGTTATTCAACGGCTTGGTCCTAAAGTGAATGATCTGAGACCTCTTAAAATGCAATTACATGCTGCAAATTACAAAGGTATTACTGTTACAAAAAATGTACTACGCATTTCTGGAAGTGATGACCAAGACAAACTAGCTGAAACAAGATAAATGTTTTATAAAACTGACAATTATGGTAAACAATCTATAAGCAAATAAGCGTCTACTGCCTTAGGAATGATAGCTGACAGCTGTCCTACAGTTGGAGATATTCATAAAATCAAAGGAACCCAACAAATATATTTATACCCCTAGCATAGTTTTAATTGTGCTTGACCAAAACGTCAGCTGCCACACCTTATACTAAAAGAGCTATCATTCCTTGCAAATGACGCTAATTTTACTGAATTAAACTTTCTTCCTGATTACTACAAATCCGATACATTCAAAGTGTGCGAACATTGCCATTGCTCATCACCCACCAATACCAGTTCCTTTCCACTGCCAAGAAGAAGTACAATCGGGGCTTGATCAAGTTGTACACTTCAAACATTTTATTCAATAAATTTCGGCGCACACAAAGTACGCAACAGGAGCAAACGTACATACAGTCTACATGTGGATATACATAATTAGTTAACGCATTAAACAATAGATGCAAAGTGGGTGGTCATACACTAAGTATTTTAATTAGGATTTTAACTATAATGAAATTAGTTTGTTCTACATTCAGAATGAAAACGGGTAGGTTAGTCAACACATCGGAGCTACAATATTTGAGCAATCCATAAATTTTGTATGGATTTGAATATGTTGTATATATTGTATGAAGGAATATATTCATTCCTTAGGTCTGTGACATCTAGGTGTTATTCCAAGAAACACTGATGTAAGATCATGGTTTGGACTTGTTAACAAAGTGTCATACGCCTTCAGCATTGCTGAACGAATGCTACCATTCCGGGCACTGCTGAAGCTGAAACCCGGTACATCATTTGAGTCATGGCCGCCATTATTAGTGAAATAGAACATAGTGTTAAAATTTTCGACAATAATAAACCCAGCTGTCTTACTACTGACTGGTCAAAAACTAGTATAGGTTTCTGGCTGTTCCAAATGCACAGTGAGTGCTCAGGCATTGAACCATTTGTTGCCCAACAGGTTGGCAAATAACTCTTGTAGATTTACGCATTGTACCTTCAAATCCAAATGTTCCACCTATCCATTTACTGACTCCGGACTACCCTTTCATTTCATAACTGCAAACTTTTTTCACTATAAAGAACACACTACTTAGTCACCGCAAACAGATACTCAAATTGGCCAATTGTGGAAAGGTTAATTAATGATACAGTCGGACTGATTTCATGTTTACGACGGACATTGATAGGTTACTTTTGGAATCCTATATGGTCTGGCATCTGATGATGGACTAAAATGTACGTCTTCAGTCACCAGGCAATTCTTACAGGACTGTGGAATTCAATATCGCTTGTCTTCAGTGGCATTTCTACATAGTAAATATGTTGTTGCATCGGAGTGAAAGCATTTAAACGACTCAAAGATGATTGTACTGGTTGTAAATGTGACCTCAATGCTGGTTGATTTCAAAGAGCAATGTTTCAGTACCGAAATTCTCCAGATAGACATACAAACATCTTCTATACCAAAGGCTTTTTGTGAAAATACACCAAACTCAAGCCCTTCATTGTTATCACATGCTGAACCTGAAAGTCGTCAAGTTACTTTTGCGAACATAACACTAAATAAAGATGTGAAGGAATATAAGAACCAAGGACGTCAACTCAAGCCACGTGCACTCCGACATGGAACTATCTGAGTACGAAATAACAAAATCTTAAATTCGTAGTCTGTCAATAGTAACCAGAGGACTTAATCAAAAGTGCTTTACTTCTTAATGTCTCAGAACTAAATGATCAGTTCTGTTAGACACTGGCTTTATACTGTTATACTTAGACACTGGCTTTTTACTGTTATACTTAGACACTGGCTTTATACTGTTATACTTAGACACTGGCTTTATACTGTTATACTTAGACACTGGCTTTATACTGTTATACTTTGACACTTGCTTTATACTGTTATACTTATACACTGGCTTTTTACTGTTATACTTAGACACTGGCTTTATACTGTTATACTTAGACACTGGCTTTTTGTCCATGACAACACTTATATTTCTGATGACTGTGGTCATTGTCCTTCATTAAACACTTAAATTTGGATAAATAAACATAGTATTTATTTACTAGCCATATTATTAGCTTTTTTTAAACTAATTTTGAAGTTGTTATGGGGCAACTGGTATTGATGCCTTGTCACCAGAAATGTTATTTTATGTCAAACCATTTGTAACCATACCTGGCCCCGTACAGGTCCGGGTGTTAAACGAATAGGCCTGCAGCAGCGCTAAGTTTGTCGTAAAAGGCGACTAAATAGTGCTCAGAAACCTAGCCGGTGGCTAGGCGCTCTGCCCACAGAGCAACTGGGGTGTGTGTCCCAGGTGGTGGAATGGGGTACCCCTGGCGTGTTACATGCTGGGGCTGTCAGGCTATAATACGGAAAACCTGACCGCAAACCATAGTGGTGCACCGTGTTGGGAAAAATGCCACGTTCCTCGCACGTTAAAGAACCCTGCTGTGGTATTCGATAGGAGTAGGAACCTTTGCGCTCCGCCACAGGAGGCTAAATTGCCCGACCTTACCCATCCCTCCCTTTTGCTAGTGGCAATCAAAATGTGTCGACCCTATTATCCTTGTGTCCCATCCTTTTTTTTCATTTCATGTTCATTTAATCATCCGTTTCATGTTCATCGTCTGAATATAGCTGAAATATTGCTGCTCGGACGTTAAACCCCAACAAACAAACAAACATGTAACCATACCAGTCACCAAAATCTATCTTTGTCTAGCGCTACTTTCCCAGACAAGCTGAAAATTGCCCAAGTGGTACAAACTCAATAAAGAGTAATATTCTTGATAAAAGCAATTACAGGCTTATACTCTCTGCAACAACCAAAATATATGAAACATTGAAACCCAACTATCGTGACATTTTGAAAACTTTTCGATCAGGCTATGACTGTTAATCAATCATACTGAAAATACTTGAAGACATATCAACATAGATATCTAGCAGCCATACTTAAGGAAAATATACCAATATCGTGAAATTGAGGTAATTTAATTTATATTCTTGGTCCCAGTTCCCATGCTATTACAGGTTATCTGAATTTCGTTAAAGACCGAGGGTTAAACACATTTCTTAAAAAGGGGACCTAAATACCGTCCTCCAGCCACTTTCAATTGGAATAAATGTCGTAGCATCATCCAGAACTTACTCCATTCGTATTGCATAAAGTGGATAAAACGTGAGAAAGTAGACAAGAAAGCATTAGATTCTTTCTTCAAAACAGTTGACATCCGAATAAAACATTTTGAGGAACAATTTATTCCTAAAAAAAACAACATCAAAACCGTATTTCCCCGGATAAAATACAAATTGAAAGAACTTAGCAAGGAATTTATTTTGTTACTGCCGATAAAGCTGCAAATAATATTGTTGTCATTTGTCGTAAATTTTATTTTGAAATTCTACAAAAAGAAATTACGAACCAACCAACATTCAAACTGATCAAATTTTCAGAAAGTGAAATTTTGAACAAACACAAACTCGTCGTTACCTCTTTACAAAATGAGCCAAGTAGCATGGAAGTCCCTACTATGTATTGGCTTCGCAAACTTCACAAATCACCATATAAATATTAATTCATTTCCTCTTCAAATCACTGCTCTATAACTAGACTTTCTGTTTTACTTATTAGAGCGCTCAATACCACCAAAATAATCTGATTATAATTTTTCTAACAAAGCTTAAGAAAGAAAGTGGAATCAACTATTTTTGGAGTGTTAAAAACTCACTTGAGGTGCTTGATAAATTACATGCCTATGTGGGATCTTCCGAACCTGTTCAAGTAGTAAATAAGGGAACCAAGGTTATAGCGGTAATCAAAAGAATGTAATCCAGGGACAAAGACCCGACATGGAAAACAGACATACACAACAAAGAACATACAGTAACTAAAATCATACATACAAAGTTTGACTTTTCAACTTTATAAATTACACTTCCACATAGTCTAATAAAACAAAAATAATATCTCTTCTCAAATGGTCATTTAATAAATGCGAATATATTTGTACGATTCTTTTAGATCATTTTAGTAATTGGACTTCTTTTGATATGCTTACAATGCTTGAATTCCTGTTAGACAACATTTTCGTACGAATTAGTGAAAGTCTCACGAACCACTTCAAAGGTTTCCATTACTTTATATGTTAAAAAAGTAATTTTCAAAGTTTCGATGTGAATTCCCAGGACAAATGACATTGTAAAGGTGCATATCATTGCGCTGCTTGAACAATAAGGCCTTCAAAATCATATGCTAATAGTACGATGATCGTAGAAATTCTTCGAAAAATTCAGTTGAATAAATAATACTGAAAATCAGCATTTCTACCTTTTCTGCTACCTGACAGCATGGAGGCAAATTGCTTACACATGTAAACAATATTCATACACTTTTGCAGATAAAGTACACATTCTCAGCTTTATTTCGACTACTTTCTTTGAATAAATCAGATATTGATAGTATTGAATGTCCGTTTTTGTCCACTCAATACTAAAATTTACAACAAAAGAGATGATATTTTTATTCCCTAATGTCAACTATCCGTTTTTAGATGGTGGCATTACTTTTTCACCATCATATGGTGTTTCATATCACAATTTGTTCGATTTGCCCATATTTGTAAGAATGTTTCGGTTTCTAACGAAAGAATTATTTATATAACAGAGAAATTGTTACGTCAAGATTCTCGATCTCACAAGCTCGTAAAAACATTCACAAATTTTCAACAGACACAAGGAACTCGCTCTCGAATACAAATGTACATACATGAATAATACGTATGGGTATGTCTCACCTTTTGTTTCTACGGTGATATTCTACAAAACGAATGGAAAGCTCGATACTCACCCAATAAGTTAACTTAAGCGTTGAATAGGCTCATTTGTTAGGGATATAGTAATGATATTGTTGTCAAAACGTTAAGGGTAGCATGTTTTGGTATTAACATTGATTCGCTTATATTGTCTTTGGACAGAAATTAAAACACTATATTTAAAAGCAGTCTTTATGTATGACATGTGTTGATTCCTTATTGTATGACTTATGATGTATCATGATTCTCATTGGAATTGGAATTGATTTTACATACCATAGGGACATAACTTATTATAGGTTTAAACTGGTTTGGAGTTGGGATGTATGTTAACTGCTAGTAGTCCTTAATTTGTACATTTGTGCAATTTATGAATTTCCGTTGTAACAAGGGACTTTGAATTGATTTTAGGTGTGTTTAATTGTGTTATATTTTTCCACAGTGGCCAGATTTAAAAGGGAAGAGTTGTGATCTAGGCAAAGTACTTTAACCCCAGCGTATTTTTTTCGCCTGTCCCAAGTCAAGAATTTTTCGCCTCTGTATATCTTGTTTCGTTTTCACCTTTAATTTGTTTTTATGTTACTTGAGTGATAGGGGCAACTCTTTCGCTGCACCTGTGTATAATGATGTTCTGGGGCCAGCTAAAGCTTGCCCTATGGTATGAGGATTCCTCGTCAATCATTGAAGACCAATGGGTGGCCTTGGGCTGACATTTTTATCGCGATGGGGTTGTTGTCTATTTGACATCTACACCATACCTATTCTCGTTATATTATGTGGACCTAAGTAAAACTTTGATTGCATATGGTTACCTAATGATTTACTCCTGTTTTAAATACTAATACAAAAAATAGTGAATCTGCGGTAAATCCTTTTTATAGCTATCCATCTTACAGAAAAAAAATGGACAAAGCCTCAGTACATTGCTGGATATATTTAAACGGTAATAAATGTGTACCATAGTGCTCAATACTTTGGCATGAGCTATTCAATATCCTCACTGACGATATTTGTTTTCTCTTTGTCAAAAATATGACTTTACAAGTATGCCGATGATAATACCCTATCAAAATCCAACGAAACTTTAGAAAGTAAATCCCTGGTTTCATGGTTTTCATTCCATGCGATTGCCATTGGACTTAAAACTCACTCACAAAATACAACATTCATTCTTGATAGTAACAACATAAAATGTGAGGACGAGGTAAATTAGCTTGGTTTCACAATTGACTTTAAACTACATTTCAACAACTGCATATCAATTATCTGTAAAAAAGCATCTCGACAACTTAATGTCCTGAATCGAATAGGCACACACTTAAAAACATTTAAAACTATAGTCGGCGTCACATAAATAACATACTGTTAAAATTTGAATAAAAATATTTTCTACGACTTTATTGACACCTACCGTCGTTTAGATTGTCTTAAATGACTTGCTCATTCGTTTAGCCAAACGGCTTCTCCCTAAACATTGAATCGTTAAATTCCGGTCAGATTTTAATTCTAGGTGGCAATATTTACATTGTAAAAAGTCGGCCATGTTTACAGTGATCGGGTTGCTAGGAGATGTTGTTTACGTTTAAATGGTTTGTCCAAAAACCGAAGAACCCAGAATGCAATTCGGCGTTATTTCGGATATCTCGGATTTATTTTACGCGAACAACGTATAATACCGAGAAGTTGATCAAGCAGACGATTGTCACCGGAGTTCGACGGGAACTTACGCACTTCGTTTGTAAACAAATCGTCCCGTAAAAACCAACATGGCGGATATTAGTATGGGATTTTCCCGTAAGGATTTGTTACGCATGATTTAAGCTAATAAGCGACTTGTTTTTGAGAAGCTGTTTGGCTAAACGAATGAGCAAGTCATTTAAGACAATTTAAACGACGGTTGGTGTCAATAAAGTCGAAGAAAATATTTTTATTCAAATTTTAACAGTATGTTATTTATGTGACGCCGAGTATAGTAAATTGTCACTCATTTATAATGTCTAATATCAGTTATTGTCCCCTGGTATGGTATCTCTGCGCAGAACACAATTCACTAACAAAATTGAAAAAATACAGGAACGTGTTCACAGATTTATTATATTTGACTATAACAGCTCTACCATCACTAAAATACGTAGAATGAGAACCGTGGGATTTGAGACTTTTAAAGTATTCAACAACTCTGGTCAAAATTTCCACATGATTTGGTTAATTGTAAAAATAATTCATGTATTTTAGGTATAGTGGGTTAACCCCATGTGATGGACAGAATATTAAGCCTCTTACAAAATAGCAATTGATGGACATGTTTTGTTTCTATATCGTCATGTTTTGATCGTTACGGTGTATCCATCTGCGCTATGAAAACTGATTTATTCAACGGTCATAGTTTTCCTTTCCTCGTTTGTCTACCCCAGACTTGACTTTTTATGAGCAACTCGGTGGGTGTTTCTAGAAAAGCGGAGGACGCTTACCCTACCGGTGCACCTGGTCCATGCTCCCAGTTTTTAGTGGAGTTCGAGTTGCTCATTTGTTTTTGTTACTTTGTATGTATGATTTTAGGTACTTTATATTAACTAACAAAGTTTATTCACTATGCTTCAAGAGTACATGTATATGTTCATACATTCTGTTTATACGGTTCACATTTATATCCTTATTATGGCTGAGACTAACTCAAAATACTTGAGTTTGTAAATGAATAAGACACACTCATTTAATTAATTTAGTAGCGTATATTTTAAAGTATTTCATAAGACTAACTCATGAATTTCTAACATTCTAACATCATTAGAACATTACCTCTCAAAGACACACTCTGGCTAAAAGTGAAATTACCTCTTGTCTCATGCTCTTGATAAGGCATCTGCATTACAATTATCCTTACTTGATTTGTGGATGACATTGAACTTATACTGCTGAAGAACCAAACGCCATCTTAATAATTTGTGGTTCTTGTCTTTAACGCTTTCCAACCAAGTTATGATCGGTTTCGATGGTGAATTCCCTGTTACAGAGATAGTATCTTAGTTGCTGAATAGCCCATACAATTGCCAAACACTCCTTTTCCACAGTACGGTGGTACCTGACTTCCTTATTGTGAAGTTTTCGGCTCAGATATTGTACAAGATGTTCTTAACCTGTGTCATCACCTTGACTGCACCTATACCTCAATTGCTAGCATCCACTTGTACAGAAAATGATTTGTTGAAGTCTGGTGCTGCAAGTATAGGTTTTTTTTCCAACAAAGCCTTCTTTAACGGTATAAAAGCAGTTTCATATTTTACATCCTAGTCAATGCTAACATTTTTGCCCTTTTTCGTAAGATCCGTAAGTGGCAATTTATGTTCGCCAAGTCTTTCACAAACTTCCTACAATATATCCAATAAGTCCAAGGAAAGTCCTAAGCTCTTTTTTTGTATGATGGTCGTGAATATTTCCTTATTGTTTCTACCTTGTCCGTTTTGTTCTGATTTTCCCATTTCCAACAACATGACCAACCATTTCTATCTCAGGTGCACCTACAACACACTTAGTTGGTCGGACAGTTGGTCCTGCATCTGATACTCTCTGAAATGTATTTCTCGGACGGGTAAGATGTTCCACCCATGTTTTGCTAAATACAGTTGTGTCATCAAAGTAAGTATCACTATACTCTTCTTGACCTCTTAGTAATGATTTCATAAGCCTTGCATCCTCATCATCCTTTAATTCAACTTTATGTTTGATGATACTCATCAGTAAAAGAATGTTGAAATTCACAAAACAACTTTTCCAGTTATATCTTTTGTTCTTCTGTTAATGCGTCACTATTGCGTATATCTCTCCATATTTCTTTACTTGAGGTCACAGGTGAACTTTCAAAAGGAAGTTCTTTAATGTCATCTTCTATTGTGGTGGAGCATAATAATGCTTGTTCTTGTCAAACTTAAAATGGACGCATCATATTAAGGTGATATGTTTGAAGGAGTAATCAAGGGAACCAGGGTTATAGCGGTTGAAGCCCTTTATTTCAATCAACCTGAACCTGATAGTTTACATACTCTATATGATCCTTTCCACAGTGCATGACGTATATTGATTGATGCTGGGAGTAAAATCAACACTTAATTTCCAGGAGAAAACTATTTTTTCTCTTATTCTCTTGCTTTTCTGTCATAATATTGGTTCTGCTTCTTTTGTTCTACTTCTATATTCTGAATTGCAATGTTAGACATTTCCTTCAATTTCTCTCTCACATCTAGTATGTACAGCACAACATTGTCTTCTGTTTTTTGTGGTTCTGTCCATGTATCAAAAATAAAATCTAAAGGTCCTCGAACCTATCTACCATACAATAATTCAAATAGAGAAAATCCTGTCGAAGCCTGAGGTACTTCACGATATGCAAAAATCAAATATGGTAGACAGCTATCCCAATTTGATCCATTTTGGCTACAAACTTCCTTAAAATAGACTTTAAGGTACAAATGAATATCTCCACCAGAATATTTGCCATAGGATGGTACGCAGAAGTCCTTAATTTGCGAATATTCAGTAGCCTACACACATCTTTCATCAGTTAAGAAGTTAAATTAAATCCCTGATCTGATAGCAACTCATCAGGTAGTTCTACTCTGCTAACAACTAGAACCAATTCTTCGTTTTAGTATCTATAGGAGACAGAGCTATTGCCTCCGGGTACCTTGTTGCATAATCAGTCAATACAAGTATGTAACGATTTCCTCTCGAATTCTTTGGGGCCGACCAAATCTATCGCTACCTTATCAAAAGGAATTCCAACTACAGGTACAGAAACTAAAGTGAAATTTTCATAACCTGTCTTCTTTGCTACTCGTTGACGGACATCATATGTACTACAATATTCTGAAGTATATTTGTACATACCTGGCCGATAAGTTTCTACTTATTCTAGCAGTTGTCTTGCTTGTCAATTCCTAAGATAATGGTATATCATGAGCTACAGTACAAGTTATGCCTCTACATCTCTTTTGAACGACTAACATTTCACGCCTCTCTGGTTTCTCCTTACAATGTAGCCAACTCCTGAATAATACTTCATTTCTTATAAAGAAATATGATTTATATCTTCTTAAACTCTTTTTCAATACCTTTTCAAATAAATCTTTCAATGTTTCATCATCTTTTTGCATCTCCTGTAAGGTCGGAGGTGTCATTTTTAAAACTCTCTTCTTAGGTTGGTATACCTCTTCTCTGAACAAACCTTCAAGTACTTCGTCTTCATTTTCAATGTCAACGTTTTGGCTTATTTTTGGTTTTCTTAACATTTTTCATTATCCTTTTATTCTCTTTCAATTATTTCTTAGTTTGAGCTCTTGTCGTAAACATTGCATGGCTCTGAGTAAGAAACTCTCGTGCAATATCGTTGCCCAGTAACACATCTTCTGTCAAATGGTCAACTACACCTACTCTCAGAATGCAATCTTAGAACCTACTTCCAAGAAACAGTATGCCATTTGCAATTTTCTTTGGTTACCATCTGCCAAACACTCTGTAATAGTCTAATCTGGAATAAGAGCTCTTTTCAGAACTAATGTAGAGTGAACCAATGTCTGAGTACAACCTGTGTCCCTAAGCATCATTACAGCTTTTTCCATTGACCTTACCTTTAATTCGATATGGTTTTTATTCTCCATCAAGTTGCCTCTGATCAAGAAACGCAGTTTTTCTACTGATAAATTATTTATCATTCTTTTTCTTTAGCGTACTGTCAACAGCAAGATGCCCTATTTTATCGCAAATATAACATTTACGAGTTTCTCTTACATTCTCTTTTCCATTGTGTTGTGCTTCTGCAGGACTTGATGGTTTAAGTCGTGGTGTAATAGATACTACTCGTGATGTTAATTATTGATCTGCTAGAGTTACCATTTCATCTACACTTTTGGGTTTTCTTTCCTTCAACCAGGTTTTTAGTTCCTCAGGGGAACTTTCCATCAGCTGTTCCCTCTACATTAAATCCCTAAATTGTTTTGTACTTTTTCATTTACTAGACATTTCAGGAATATCTTCAGCTTTCCACTTCATTCAGTAAGCTTCGCTTGTAAGCTCATACCTTCGAAGTATTGCCTTTTTTACTATTTTGTATTCCAGAGATTCTTCTCTATCCATTCTTGCATAAGCCTTCAATGCTTTTCCTGATATCAATGCGGCAAGTCGAGTTGTCCATGTATCATCCTTTAACTTGTATGCCTCGGCAAGTTTCTCAGATGTATGGAAATAAACATCAATGTCACCCCCCTCATTGAATCTAGGCATAGTAGGACCTTTATACTTAACCTCTTCCTGGTTAATATCTGCTGGACTTCAATGTAGCACGGTATATAATAATCAGAAGGACAATAAAACTGGAAAATTAAATAATTATTTCTCATTCAGAAATAGTTTCCAAAGAGAAAAATACTTCAATTTATAAAATTTTCAGCTGAGAAAAATAATCTGTATTTTTTGGTGGATCGCCATCGTCAAAATTTTAAAAATTTGGATGGAACCTCCAAATTTTTGTGGTAATTGATGACTAATGAAGATACTTTTGTAATTGATGAATAATGAAGATACTTTTGTAATTGAAAAAAATTGTCAAACTTTTTATTCAAGATTTTAACCAAAGAATTGATCAAACTTAGGAGAGATAAAGTCCTGAGTTGAATTACTCATTTGTCTGTTTAATAAAAAATAAAAAATAAAAAAAGATTTAATTTTTGTGTGTAATAACATTCATAGCAAGGCTTACAACAAATGGACGTTTCTTTTAATAATTCTGAACTCCAGTGATACATTCTATGTAGATAACATAACATTGATGATACAATATTAAAATATAAAGGAAGCCTGCCTATTACACATGCTCTAATAACTTGCCAGAATTGTTTTTAATGCATAATCGATTGATCATCTCAAGGTTGTCGGGAAAAAGTAAAACAAACGCATATTTAGATACAGCAAAAATTAATTGACAAATTATATACATACTTATTTACTAACAGTTTATTATATTAAACAGCGACGATCACTCGGAATATACAAAGGAGAACAACTAATTTTTTAGACTACATTCCCACCTGTTTTGAGAATTATTCATGATTATATTGTATATTTGCGCTTGTTTTTAAATCATTGTAATCATCGCATTAAATTTTTCACCCGAGAGGGTCCATGATTAGTGATTACAACTATTACGACAGACACAAAGTGACTCACTTTTTCAGGATCTCCAAGAGTTATGCTAGTAGCGTCTCCTTAGTGGGAAATCCTGGTTATACAAAAGGGCTGTACTAATTAGTGTTGCCCAGAATAAAGTGGATCCTCAATGCAGTCTTAATAGTTTCCTGGTACTGTTCGATAAAGACACAGGGTGTCGCTAATAAATTTCAAATATCTATTCATTCGCATATCAAAAACCAACGATACAAAATAATATACAACCGAGGCTCCTTTCAACGACTCGCACAACGACTACCACAGCTACTTCCACAGTGGCTCTCACAGTGACTCCACCAGTGACTCCTTATCTCACCCTTCTACCTGCCTTAAATACTTAATGATTTGCCGTATTACCAAAGATATAAAAATAGAATTTTAAGTGCTGACAAATGATTAATTACTGCTGACTAATGATAAGAATGATTCTGATGAAGTCCTTAACTCTCAATATATTTACGATGAAATTTATTCCGCTGACTTACTTAAACTTAAGATAAGCAAAAATTACTATGAATAATAAAAAATGAATCTTATGATATAAAGAAAACGTTATAATTGTAAGGCGCCGACCATTTGTATACTGATGGGGCCGTTATTTTCAATATTGCTAAATATTTGCTCTTCTTAAATTTATTTATTTATTTTTTTCAATAGCAATTGAATTATATATATTTGTTTCAGGAATATGGCAGATTTACGATAAACAATAAATGGAAAATATTATATAAATATCAAGGGAGGGCACATAAAAGTAAAGACTCAGATAAGCAGATATTTTATTCTTGTTAAGTCCAAATAAAATTAATTTATAGATTTACATTCCATCCCGCTCCTAAAAAATATTTCTTTAAAGGGACTGGAATTTCAAAATCAGGATTTTTTCACTTCAGTTTCTTGTATTTAGGCACTATAATATACAAATCTTTCAATTCTTGGTGACCAAAATATATAATGTTTCTTCTCTGAAATTGGTGTGGCTATGAATTTAGAACATGTATATACACCAAAAAGATAAAATTAGGCCAGCAAATATCTGGTAAGGAGTAAAAAAAAAATAAAAAATAAAATCCTCCCTACCACCCAATATTTTTGGTGAGGTTTGGGTGAAATTTACTTGGGTTATACAAGAAATGGCTTTGAGTGTAGCCAGAAATTGATGAGGAACTGCTTCTTTTTTGTAAATCATAACAGAGCTCGAGCAAATCTGGGACTCGTGCAGGCCGGGATTAGCTTACCCTGCGATAGCATGAGGAAGTACGGGACTTGTACGGGCCGGAAAGTGTCCCCTGCGATAGCACGAGAAAGTCTAGGGCTTGTGCAAGGAAACAGCCATGTCACACTCAATTATAAATGGCCAATATGCAGTGACCACCTTGTACACATCGTCCTCTAGAGCACTCTGCCCACAGAGTAACTGGGTTGTGTGTCCCAGGGGGTGGTATGGGGTAGCCCTGACATTCTAGGGTTGTTAGGTCATAATACGGAAAACCTGACCGCAAATCATAGTGGATCAACATGGGAAAGAAGCCACGTTCCTTGCACGTTAAATTACCCTTCTGTGGTATTTTAACGGAGTAGGAACCATTGGGCTCCACCACAAAAGGCTAAATTGTTCGACCCTACCCACCTCTCCCAAATTCAAGTCGCAATCAAAATTTGTCAACCCCATTATCATTTTATGTTCATTTTGTCATCCATTTCATGTTCATTGCCTGAATATAGCTGAAATATTGCTGCTCGGACGTTAAACCCCAACAATCAATCTTCATTCAATAATGGGGATGTTGTAGGTTGGGTTGATCTTCAAGACCTCAGGTGTAAATTTTGTCCGGCCTGGGGCTTTTCCAGTCCTTATTCGTGGGCGTTTTATGATTTCATCCTTCGTGATTCGGCCAGTATTGACATCAAGGTCTTCTCTAGGAGATAAATCAGGAGCATCTGATATATGTTCTCCATTCAAAAGTGGCTTGTTATCACATTGCTTTCTTTGTCTTTCACTGGTTTGGATGTGTTGGTCTTTCTACCTGCCAGTTGGCGTGTGACGTTAGCAGTTTCTGCGTCATTTCTGCCCAATTTATTCTTGCTTTTGAAGCGAGCTCGTTGATATTGGTTCTTTTATCCTGTCTGGTTCTTTCTCTTTACTTCTTTCCTAATGCTTATATGTTCGCTCGTTAATCATTTTTTTTTCTGCAATCTTGTCTTGACCTGGTCAGGTTGTATCTTAACAGACCTATGCTTCTCGGTTGTATCGTCAGATAACCATGGCTTATATTCCTTCTTTGAGAATCCAAGTTCTTCTTGGCATGTGATGTTATATGTGGATTTTACTCTTTCCCATTGTTTGTCTACTGCGCCTCTTCTTTATGTTATACTTTTGCCTTCTAATCTGATCTTGTCTAGTTGCCCTGGCTATCTTGATAGCCAGGTTGTTTTGATAAGATAAACAAAATGTTATAGATTGTATATACCTCGATTTCCAGAAGACTTTTGATACAGTTCCGCACCAGCGTGTTATTCACAAATTAAAGAGTTATGGTGTTTCTGGGAAACTATTGAAATGGATAGAAAATTTTCTGTAAGATAGAAAACAACGGGTCGTACTCAATGGTGAACACTCAGAATTGACTCAGGTCACAAGTGGCATTCAACAGGGGAGTGTGCTCGGTCCTATCCTGTTTACGATCTACATTAATGACCTCCCAGATGCAATTGAAAATTTGGCAAAGCTATTTGCGGACGATACAAAAATTTACGCAAAAGTGAATACAAAAGACGATCAGAACAACTTGCAAAGGGATATTGATAGCCTAATGGACTGATCAGATAAATGGCTTCTCAAATTCAACAAATCAAAATGTAAACATCTCCACCTAAGTCAAGATAACGGAGCACAATACACCATGAACCAAAAAATAATTGAAACTACTACACAAGAAAAAGACCTTGGCATTACTATAGACAGTAAATTAAATTTCCAGGATCATGTTAACTTACAACTTAAAAAAAGCCAACCAAAAATTAGGAATGATCAACAGAACATTCAAGTATATAGATTTTTTCTTGTGCTTTACATGAGTATAGTGCGTCCCCATCTATAGTATGGGAGCTCAGTATGGTCGGTCATAAACTAAGAGAAGCGGTACAAATAGAAAACGTACAGAAAAGGGCTACCAGACTACTCAAAAACATCCAACATCTAAGTTATGGGGAGAGACTTGTGTATCTAGGATTACCGACACTACAGTATAGAAGGGAGAGGTCAGACATAGTAGAAACATATAAAGCCCTCAATAACATTGATAAAGTTGAATGCAAAAACCTATTTCAAATGCGTGAATCAAACACCAGAGGTAATTGGAACGGATTACCAGACAATGATATAAAATCCAAAACTGTTAATAGTTTTAAAAGTTCCCTGAACGCTCACTGGAAAAAAACTATCCATTAAAATTTATGCCGAGTTTCTATGGGTCGGAAGTAGGCATTAAAGGAAAAAACTTTATCAACATGGATCTGAGACGCGATGAAGCGTAGTTACGAATTAATTGGTATCGGGACCTGATGAAACCTGATGATGATGAAAGCTTGGAGCTGGTTGTAAAACTCATCTTTGTCTTCTTCCTCTGCTATGTTATGATGGTAGGAGCGTCATCATCATCTCGGAACTAATTATGTTGTGCTTGTTTGGTAACTTTTCAACCATAAAGTTAATACGTTCTTACGTTTGTATGTCGCATATGTCAGGGACTTAACTCATTGAGTTATGTTGCTACAAGATTGAAGTCATCACTACAGAAGTTTTATGGCCGTTATCATGAACTCGTGGATCGTTATGGTGTATCCATCAGCACCATGAAAACTGATTTATTCAACGGGTCATAGTTTTCCTTCCCTCGTTTGTCTACACCGGACTTAACTTTTTATGAGCAACTCGGCGGGTGTTTCTAGAAAAGCAGAGGACGCTTACCCTACCGGTGCACCTGGTCCATGCTCCCAGTTTTTAGTGGAGTCCGAGTTGCTCATTTACTTTTGTTACTTTGTATGTATGATTTTAGTTACTTTATGTTCTTTGTTATGCATGTCCGTTTTCCATGTCTGGTCTTTGTCCCTGGATTACATTCTTTTGATTACCGCTATAACCTTGGTTCCCTTGATTACTCTTGCACATCCTATTAAGAACTAATTCGAATAGAACAAATTATAATATTAAAAGTAAGTTCTCGTTGCTCGAAAGTATAGCAAAGTCTTCTTTTTTCATTTCAAAGTAAACGTTTTCAGTCGTCTTAATTAGTTCATTACTGAACATCCTTGTATATATGCTTGTCATGTCATAAGTACATAGGAAATTTGTGGCCATTTAGAAACTGTTACTTAGTAGTTCCGAGCTGTCTTGTACATAAATTCCTTGGTTTTTAACTACATGTAGCAAAAATTAGTCAAGAAGTTACGCAATTTCCATAATAGGAAATAATCGGACGGCATGGTATTCTTACCTTTTCTCTATTGGAGATAAAATCTAAATTGGTTGTAATGTTTAGTGGTAGTTCGTGTATTTTTTTTTTTTTTGCATCTTTCCAATAGTTTGTTTAACATACTGGATTAATATAATACAAAATATCTCTGAATATCGATATCCATTTAGTTGCTCATTATAACATTATGAATTTTTCGACTATAAACCGTAAAATGTTCATATTAAAGACATTTGTTACACACTTCTTTTTACATGATTTAACGTGTTGAATGGCAGTTTATGGTACATTCACTATATGTACATGATATTCCTCTCCTCTCCTTCCCTTTTCTTTTATTTTTCTTTTTTTCTACTAAAGCTTTTTTTATGAAAGACAGAATACAACATTATTTTTTTTTATCATTGTGGAACTTCATTTATTTTTTTTCTTGCCACAGAAAAAAAATATTTTTTTAAATTTTTCATCAAAGTGAAATCAATATTTTTTCAAAAATATCCCAGGCCCCCGCCCTCAATATAAAAATGGTCGGTGCCAAACACCCCTTGTCCCGTCGTTGATGACGTATAACCCACACACGCAGCCCCCTTTCCTTTGTTACAAAAAATCCGAATTTGTACCAGAATTTGTGTAGGTTTAACCACTCTATTGGTATGACCATAGGCCTGATTTAAAGTGTGAAGTCATTTGATTATTCTTTATCTCATGTACAACCACAAACGTCTACTGCACGTACTTCTTAGCATAATTTTTCTAGGTAAATAAGTTTAATTATTAACACTTCATGTATATAGGCCACGCATGCACTAGTAAGTAATCACCTAAACTTATACGATTTATTGGAAAACTTAAAGAAAATCGGTACGTTGTATTTTATACTCTTTTAAAAAGTGTACCTTCGGTTTTCAGTTGATAAAAAAAAATAAAATATTATTCACTTCCGGTTGAAACAAGGAAACGAAATCAAAATCGAAGATACAATTGGAAAACGCTGTTTTCCAAAATGAGTATGTATTCTACATTTTTGCGAGGAGTTGGAGAGTAATTATAATGTCCTGTGTTTCAGATCTATAATAATCGTGAAGAAAAAACGGCAAAGGATTTTCCCAAACGCGCATTTTGTTTAAAGTTTGCTAATCTCCTACTCATAGTATGTTACATTTACACAGTGTACAAATGTATTTGTTTCAGATTTTCCATGTGTTTTCTCAGGTTTGTACAACCCTACACTACTAAAGCGCAGGTTGGGAATAACCCCTTTTCAGAAATGAAGAAGTCCTGACTCTTTTGACTTTTCTTCTGGATAGTCCGAATTTCCTCCTACCCTGCAACTCTCCTCATTTGGGGTTTTTGATCCTTAAGGATCAAAATACCTTATGTCACCGGTCTATCACTGGAACTTCCCTACTATTTCTGAACACTACATAAAAATATAGTCCAAATGTATTTCCTTTTATATCATTCAATACCTCTTTTATAACAAGTAAATATGTTTCTTGCAATTTATATGCTCAATAATATTCTATTATTTATGGAAATAAAATTAAGATCTAGTCATCATATCAACTCAAGATTTGAGGGACTCCTTTTTGGTCTTGAAAGATATTTAGTAATAAATTTACATTTAGGGAATATATTTCTTGCTGTCAAGTGTCTGGAAGGATAAAATGTGTAAATATGTTCATTTTAACACACTTATAAGTCAGGTTATCTATTCTATCTTTAATATTTTACCATTTATAAACAGGAAATAAAGAGCAGTGATTTGACCAAGTAAAATGGCAGGAAAACTCAAATTGATCTAAGTGTCTAGTTTTTGAAAATCTTGTGTTGAGGAAATTATTTTCTTAATTTCCTCTGATATTGGTTTTATTTAAGTATAATTGTTATGTAGGATAAATACTCTGTTAATATAGCTTTTGAATGTAAATGCTCACTAACTTTTGGATAGATTTAAAATTGGGGAAAAAAGGTGAAGTGGAACAAAAACCTGTCAATGTGTGTGATGTTGAATTAGTAGTATAGATTGAATTTCAGTTTATACGTATTAAAAAAGGACAGATCTTAGTATTTTAAATGCAATGTATTATCACAATTTTATTGAACATCATATAATCTTTGAAATTTTGTTCATGCTACAATTTTCACAAAAATCAAAAACTGCCAGTGCTGTCGGCACTGATTTATTTGGATATTGTCATAATTGGTATGTCAAGTTGGGGTCAGAATGGGTGCCATACAAAAAGTTTGAGATTCAGTGATACCGCGGAGTACTGCCCTTCAACCATTTCTTACAACTTTCAAGTTGAAATCGTGCGTGTCGTACCTACCTAGTTTAATTCTGGAATCATTTTCCTGTATGCTGATACCATATTTGCTACAAAAATTACATTTTTTGTTAAAGCTTTGATTATTTTCTTCAAGAGATCCTGTTTTGTTGACATTTTGAATCTTGATACATGTGAAGTGGCGTGAGACCAAAGTAGGCGGAGCATGTTACTTTTCATTCAGAATGGAACAGACACGATTTTTAAAACTGGAATCTAACAGAATATTTCATAATTCTGCTGAAAAATTATGTGTCCACTACCATTCCCTTACAAAAGTTGGACCCATTATATACAAATGTAGTGGAAACAGAGTACATTTCAAATCATAAATAATGAAAACCAGCTGAATAATGAAAACCAGCTGAATACTGATTACTGAATACAAGCACTTAATTAGAGTTAAATCTAAAGCAAAGTAGCATGGCGCGGAGCCCTTTATTCAGGATGCCATGTCCCTTTTCCAACATGCCTGTTAGAATTTTTACAGTAGACAGGATTAGAATCTCATGCTTTCTCATTGCACCACGATGGCGAGACATAATCATACTCATCACTTATATTTTGGAGTCTCTTGTAATTGTTAATTAAAATAAACTTGATAAACGAACATAAAGCATGGATGGTTTTTGGTAAAATTTCTTGTATAAATGAACACCAATTAAAACCTAAGTGTGACAAAAATGTCAACTTCACGTCAATAGTTGCGACCATGAGGGATGTTGCCATTTTGACAAACGACTATTCATTAAATTCAAAGCAAACAAATCAATAAAAACATTTTTTCTTGTATACAATGCTAAATCTATTAATAGAACAATCAGACTTATACTTTACATTATACTTATAGAGGTAAATATGGATATTTCATTATTTCCAAAAAGACCACTTCTTGTTCTATCCAGACCCACCCCACCTCTCGTTAATACATAATGGTAAAAAAAAACTCAATAAATGCCAATTGTCTGTGTGGTATTTAATGAAAGTCCATACCATAAATACCATACTACTGAATAAAATCAGTTTCAAGTCCATATTCAGGACCATGAAGTAATTCACTTAGAACAGGTACATTTGTATATTCGAAAACTCTTTTTACAATTCACCTGTAACTATAACTGTTCATGATTTGTTTTTTTAATTATTGTCAACATATATGTAGTAATTTAACTTCAAGTTCTTAAAACACATTGTATTTTCAAAATATATTAAGGATTTTTAATTCACAGGCACTTGTAATATCTTATCCTTGAAATTATGGAAACATTTCCATTATTGTCTTCATTTGTTTTAATACAAAAATGATATACTTTGTTAAAAGTTTGAAGAATATATAAACGTGTATATATAGAAAATAGACCTACACATACATGTGAGGCAAGCACATTACTAGGGGGAACAAGCCCAATACCAAACTTGACAGGTGTTATAAAACTAAATTGGTGAAACAAGATGTTCAATGTTTATTTTGGAAACATAATACCCAATTAAAGAACATTTGCGTAAATCAAAAATAAAACCTAGATTTTGGGCTGTGCTCAACCTGTTCTGATGTGATCTTCCACTTCGCATGTGTCACCGATAATGCTGTCTATGAATGTTTTTGTAAATACATGTACAGTGTACCTTTATGTACACACTACATTGTATATGCATTTACATAGTAGACATATTCTGATTATTTCACCTGATTATTCATTTTGTTGTTTCAGGTTCATCATTACCTTAAGACATATTGGCTCAGTTTCACCACAAATTTCCCAATGATTAGTGACCACAGACTAGCTTGTGCAGCTAGACAAAAATTAAGTCATAGCATGTTGTAGATATGAAAAAGATACGTTACTTATAATATTTAATTGTAAATCAAAAACTGACTTTTGCTTTGCATTTTTTCCAATCTGTAGAAGGTGACAAAATAAATTTCTCATTTTCATAATTTAAATCAACTGTAATATACATCTGATTCATGTAAATTATCTTCTATGAATCATAGACTATGATCGACTAGCATGTCAACTTGAAAAATGCTCACCTTTAATGTACATGTACAAATGGGAGGGAAACATCTCAAAAACATCAACTTCGTTACTTTGGCACTCTTTTCAGAATTGGTAAACAATGCAAAGCAAAATCAATCTAAGATTTTAATATTCTTAAACATAAAATGAATTTAAATTTTAATTATTTAGGTCCAGCATTTCATGAATGTACTCCTAAGTGTATAGGCTTGTCTGTAGTCAGTTAGAAAATTGTTGTTGAATTAAGCCCATACATGTGTATTTGTCAAAAGGTAATGATGAACTTTACCAGGACTAATATCTGTCACATCTTACTCACATGTACAATCTAAAAAAGTCTTGAAATCAGCATGTGTTTTTCATTTTAAGTCCATTTTTATTCAATTACAAAAAACTTTGGTTGTGTAATGGTAAAATGCTGTTGACCTTGTCTGTAGACATTTTGTAGCATTTAGGAATATGTAATAAGTAAAACCCTGTTTGAATGCCCTTGACAGTTTATAAAACTTGCTCATTGCCACACATTTCAATTGAACAAATTATCTCGGTACATTCCCTCAATTCAAACCAAACCAGACTGATGATTAATATACATGTAAGTTGATAAAATATTCAGTATTTCAATTTCTGTTTTTGGTGCAAATTTCAGGAAAGTCTGCTGACCCTTATTGGAATTATGGTTCCTTAAAGTGTCATTTTTAATGTTTTATCAGTTTTTGCCTATTATATAGAAAATAAAAGCAGATTGATGATTAAAATAATTTGATAAAGTGTTCAGTGTTTCAAAACCTATTCTTAGTGCAATTTTAAGAAAAATCTGTTGACACTTCTTGGAAAAATGGCCCCAGAAATTGTTAATTTGACCATTTTCCCTGTTTTTGCTTGTTGTTAACAATCCAATAGCAGATTGATCATTTATATAAATTTAAAAATTATATATGTGAAAGTATGTAAAAACCTGTGATTGGTGCAAATTTGGGAAAAATCTGTTGATTGCATTTTTTAATGATTTTTTTTTGCACTTTTAGCATTCTGTTCATTTATCATAAGTAGAATGATGATAAGTGTTTAAATGTTTAGTATCATGACAAATATCACCTGTGTATATTTAGACTAAGGTGTTTGATCATTTGAAGGTACTGCATGTATTCAACTTTTTTAAAGCTATTAAACTACATGTAAGTGAGTGATTCAGGCTCTTGAGAGCCTTTTGTTAATTTTATAAGTCAGATTTAGAAATTTTTTCCCCATAGGATTCTTCCTGAAATCCCTTCTGTATTTTTCAATTAGTATTGGAATATTTCTCACTGTTTTTGAGTAAAATGGGGTCAATACATAGTGTTTCGAAAGCTGTATATGTTTTTTTTAAATTGTTACTCTTTACAAAGGCTTTAAGTAGCACTCCAACTATAAAGAATCATGCAAAATGTAATTCATGATTGGAAAGCCTACATATTTTTATTTTTGATACATTTATTTTTTTAAAAATGTTACATTAAACTGAAATTGACATGTGGCTTTTCATATTCATGTAACCCATACTCTTAGGAGATAAAATTGTATGGAATGTTCTGTAGAATTCAAAATTAAGAGAGATAACTCTGTCAATGACACTTAAATACAATAGAAACTATGGATTTTCATTGTGGATTATCTCCTAATGGCTATGAGCAGACAGATTGGAATGAATGATAATACATTTCATCACATAGACTCAAAAAAAAACTAATAATAGCCATTTTTGGGGTGTATTGCATGTAACAAAATTTGCATGATTCTTACAAAGACTACTCCTTAAGAAGTAGGCTGGCAAATTTACTCTATCACTTATTGTTTTTTTTTTGAGATTATGGGGTGAAAAGTAATCCATGTAAGCAGAACTTTTCACTTAAAAATTTCAAAATATTGTGCAATATTGTATCAAAACCAGTTGTTGTGTCCACAATGAACTAAGTCCCCATGTTTAAAGTGTGTCGAAATCTAATATGTCCCGAGTGAACATAGTACAACTGGCTCTGCAAAGCTTTTTATTCATAACTTCTATTAATCGCAGGTTGCTGATATATTTTAGGCTTCCTTGTATGATGTTGTATCATGGGATGCTTTTTCATACTCATATGACATCTACTTCTTGTATATACCATATTATAGAACCAGTGTATTAGTAACTAAGATTATTTGAATTTGGACATTCTGGGTGTATTATAAAATGTGTAAGTTTTTTTGTTTACAATTACAGCATAAAACTTGAGTTCCCACATGAGTACTGATAGTGAAACAGAACAGAATACAGAGAGGACTCCTCTAATGGATGCATTAGCCTCTATAGATACTTCCTCAAGGAGAAACTTTGTCAGAGAGGAATATGAGGATTTGGAAGGGCAACAACCTAGAGTATTTTTTGTTTATTTTAAATATAATATGGTGAAGAATGTTATTGTTCAAGATTTAATCCTTACACCATAACTTTATTTGTTTCAAGTCTGAATGAAAAATAAGTGATATGTGATAGAAATGTTAACACTGATGAAACTTACTGAAAACAGATATTAAGATCAGAATATTGAAACTTCAAATGACAAAGCTGTGTAATAATCTCTTTGTAACACAAATTGAATTTAGTTTCATTACACGGCTGTTTAAAACCAGCAGAAAGATCATATTTGGTCTCTGTGCAATTTGAAAATTGTTTCATTGCTTGATATTTTTATACCCAGTAATAATCTGTATTATTGCCGTTTTTTTTTTTGGTAATTTTACCCCTTTTTTTTTGCTGTTTTCGCCTTTTATTTAGAAAACAAAAGCAGGTTGATGATAAATGTAACTTGATAAAATGTACAGTATTTCAAAATCAATTATGGTTCCTTAAAGTGTCATTTTTAATGTTTTATCAGTTTTTGCCTATTATTTAGAAAACAAAAGCTGATTGATGATTAATGTAAATTGATAAAATGTCCAGTATTATGTCCATTGACAGATAATGTGCAAAATTGACCAAATGTGTTTGACCATATTTAGGTTTTGCATGTATTCAACTTTCTAAAGCTATTAATCAAGGTGAGCGATTCAGGCTCTTGACAGCCTTTTGTTTACCATTACATGGTTGGGTATCAACGTTCCATTTATGCCCTTTTTTAGCTCACCTGGCCAAAAGCTGTTGCCATCACAATGTGTCCCTTGTTCGTCATCGTCGACTGTCAGTGTAGTCCATTAACTTTTTCAAACTTTGAAAATCTTCTACTTTGATACTACTTGACATAATGTTACCAAACTTTTAATGTTTCTTGTGGTATTTTTAACATTCCTTGTGTGGTGACTTTTTATCTGGTCTGGCAAAAAATATGGCTGCCTTTACTAAAAGTAGACCAATTATTCAAATTCCAGAAACTTTAGAGCTAAAATCTGGCAGGGAGTAAAATTGTTCAGCATAATGGGATTGACCTTCACCAAAATTTTCAGGAAGATCTGTTGATGCACAAATGAGTTGTTGGTTTGAATTGGATTTTTTTCTCGAATTTAAATTTCTAACTTTGAAGATCTTCTCCTTAGAAACTACTGGATGGATTGAAACAAAACTTATCTTGAAGGTTATGTAGAATATCTGTAACTTCATGTATCTGTATGTGGGGATTTTGGATCTGGCAAAAAACATGGCTGACATTACTAAAAATAGACCGTAGGGTCAAATTACCAAATTTTGTGTATAACTCAAAAGCAGTTGGGTTTAGCTAAAATCTGGCAGGTGTAAAATTGTTCAGCATGATGAGGTGGACCCATGCCAAAATTTTCAGAAAGGTCCGTAGACAGATTTTTATATTTCCAACTTGATGGATTTTAGCAAAACTAAAATCTGGAACATGGCGTTAATGTTTGTTAGGATATCCTTATTAATCTGTGTGAGGAGATTTTTGATCCGTCTAAAAAATGGTCACCATTACTAAAAATTGAGGATTTGTGGAAATAACATGAAAACCAATTGATTTAGTCAAGTTTTCATGGGGTAAAATTGATAAGCATGTTGAGATGGACCTTTGCCTAAATTTTCATGAAGATCTGTTGATCAATGATGGAATTGTTGCCCTTGAGGAGCCCAAAAATGATTATGAGAGATTTATTTTGTAACATGAGAATTTGGTGTATAACCAAGTAAGGTCAAGAGTCCAGCTTTAGAAAGCTAAAAAGACTGATTGACCTGGTGAGTGATTAATGCTCTCTAGGGCCTCTAGTTTGTTTTTATGATACTGTTTTTATACTGAAAGTATCTGATGCTTCAGATCTTATATCACATTAATGTATCATATTTTTATTCATGTTTATCAGGGTCTCACTTTAAAGATTTTCCTTTTGCCCAAGACAAGTAAAATTAACATTTGAACAGGTAGAAGTTAACTACACTTGCCATTAGGAGAATATTTTTTTTTTGTATTTTCCAACATGCATTAACTTAAGGACAACCTAATTTTCATTTTTGGAAAGTTGAAATCTCATAAACTTGCTTGATATGACGAAGTTGTTGTAGTCAAACCTGTTTATTTATTTTATTTTTAACACTGAGTTGTACATTGAACTAAATCCGGTATCTTGGATGAATTGATTTATACATATGTTAGTTTAAGTCATTTTTCATTATTTATGAATTAAACACAGTAGATCTATAAAGATATGGCCAAGTGTATAATTGTTTTAGGCCACAACAGAAGAGGAGGAAGACAGCACCAAAGAAAGGCCAAGGTCACAGAGAAGGCGAGGCACCAGTGGTGACAATGAGGAGCAGGAGGAGCAGGAGTTCTACTATGGAGCCAAACATGTGATAATGTTATTTGTGCCTGTAACACTGTGTATGGTTGTTGTAGTAGCTACCATCAGCTCTGTTACATTTTATACTAAGAAGAATGGATATTTGTAAGTAATTAGAGAAATAGCTATACTAGTATAATACTAGACATGTATTTTAACTAGAGCATATTTTTTTTTACTATACTATGGTCTCACTTACCACTGTTGAGTCATATGGCCACCCTTCTGTGTAGTACCAAAAACACACTAAACCTCGATCTATGCATTTTTGGTACATAATATGTGTGTATGTTGATCAAAAGTAGTCAAAATAAAGCTGAGAAAGTGTACTTAAAAATCTTATTTGTAATAAATATTTACTACAAAAGTGCATGAATATTGTTTACATGTGTCAGTAATTTGTCTCCATGCTGTCAGTTAGCAGGAAAGGTAAAAATGTTGATTTACAAGTATGATTTTGAAAGCATAATTTTCTGAGCTGTTCAACGATATGCAATTAAGATGTCATTTGTCCTGGGAATTCACATTGAAAATTTGATTATTACTTTTTTAACATGTAAAGTAATGGAAACGTAAAAAGTGGTGAGACTAAATATGTTATACACAAAGTTTTCAAAGTATACACAAACACACAACACTCATAGCCATATCTTATTAAATGTGCATTTTTCTTCTTATTATATATGTATAAATGCATGTACCTCCTGACCAATGTGAGAAAACTGGTTTTTATCACTAGAGAGAGGGTAAAAGTGTTCAGAATGATGGGATGTCAAAATTCTTCTCCTCTCACACTACTTGACCAATTAGAACCAAACTAGGTATTCTGCATAAAACTGATGTGGGGATTTTTGATCTGTCAAAAACACGGCTGCCATTACTAAAAATAGAACAAATTGGTCAGACAGTAGTTTTTCACATATATCTTCAAAACTTTTAGGTTTCGCCAAATTTTGACTTTGGATAAAAGTGTTCAACATCATGACATATATCTGTGGTCGATTTTTCATTTTAATCTGTGAAGGCATATTGGAGTTATTGCCCTTTTTTTGTTTTTTGCTATTTTTAATGTTATTTTTTACAAAAATCTTCTCCTCTGACATTACTTGACCAATAGGAACCAAACTTGGTATGAATGCTCCTTAAGGAATTTTGCATACAAATGATGTGGGATTATTTATCCTTTGAAAAAACATGGCTGCTGTTACTAGAAATAGAACATAAGTTTTTTGCAACCGTTAGAATTAGCCAAATTCTGACAAGTTTGATGTGAATTATCTGATCAAATTTTTGCTTTAACCTGTTAAGCCATGTTGGATATACTACCTTTTTTTGACATTTTTTGCTATTTTTAATGTTATTTCTTTCAAAAATCTTCTCTTTTGAAACTACCAGACCAATAGGAACCAAACTTAGAATGAATATTCCTAAGGGTATTCTGCATAGATCTGATGTGGGAATTTTTGATCCATGGAAAAACACAGATCAGAATTTATGTGAATGAAAACTTGAAGTGTGAAACAACTCTGAGAAGAGTGCCTTGTGATAAATTATTTTAAAATAAGGAAACGTTTTTACAAAGCAATTTAACAGAAAAAACATTCATTTTCAATAAAATGAATAGACAGAGAGGGAATTTAATAAGTAATGGTAATATTAATGTTTAAATAATTAAATTGCGTATTTATGCATTAAAGTACTTACAAATTACATTATAAAATGTGATAAAAATAAAGGATATAAAAAAATGTTGCAAACACAACAGCATATCAAAAATGAAATATATATTGTATGTAATGACACAATCCATGTTTTCATTACTCTACACACAAAAAATCTTGATTACCTCTGTATAAACACACCCTGCCTATAGTGACCTTTTTATCAATGGCCCTTGGAAGGTAAATTTAGGCAGGTTTAACTGTGGTTAGAAAGAAACTTTCAATTGCTGAAATGATCCTTATAAATCCTACCAAAGTCTTTGAGTCAAAATTGTTGGATGACTTCTTGTTAGAGCTGTTGCCCTTGAAAGGCTGAAATTTAAGCAGGTAAAGGATTCAAGCTCCTGGGAGCCTCTTGTTTATGTTATACACCCACTTATTGGGGCTATATTGCAACCACCTTGTTTGTCCATCTGTTATAAATTTCTATAACAGATTTCTCAGCTTCTATAAGAGGGAATGCTTACATATTTGGTATATTGTCACTTATATACTTCCTGTTAACAGAATGACTTACTATCCATAATGGAAATTTTCATAAAAGATTTCTCAGCTTCCATAGATATATGGTATTTTGCTTTTGCATGATGACTTGTACCATGCCTCTCCTTTCCAGGTTTGTTGATTTTCTACTTCCTATTTATGGTAGATGGTTTAAAGGGGCATCTTAGCACGTTGTAGCATGTTACATCTTGTTACTTTTATTTTCTGAACATGAAGGTTTTTCTAAAGAATGTCTTTGATTAAGTTGTTATTTGCGTTTTATTAGAAAAAAAATTAAAAATAGTTATTTAATTTTTTTTTACTCTGGGTTCATAAATTTTCGTTTGTATCAGTTTGTGGTAAAAGAAGAAAAGGGATTTTGTGACAAATGTAAATTCATTGTTTGGGTGGAAAAAATAAATTATAGAAATATTTGACACATTTTCCACATTTCCAGGTATATTGTAGAATCAAATTAGTATGGTCTATTTGTAAAGGAAAATGGTATTTTGAGTATATTTACATTTGTTTGGTTTTTTTTCAAAGGTCAAAGAAGGTCAAAATACCTATGTATAGGGAATTCTTGTTAATGAGATCAAAACACTGTATTCAAATGTTATGAATATGGTGTTTGTTAACAGGAAGAAGTCAAAGCTTGAGTGCATCAATTCACTATTAAACTATTGGAGTTGATGAACTCTGAGTGTACTACACATCATTTTTCTGGGCACAACTAAATGCTAGATAGTTTGATTAAGTAAGACAAGTTTACAATGTCTCTAATTTGAATCAAATATTATGAAATAAATTTCCTTTATTTCAGGATATATACTCCATTTCATGATGCAGATAAAGCTGACACGGACACAGGGACCAAGATATGGCAATCACTAGCCAATGCATTTATACTACTGGGAGTTATTGTTGTAATGACCATCATATTGGTTCTGCTGTATAAATTTAGATGTTATAAGGTACCAACATGATTGCCAATCTTTGACAACCCATTTGAAAATGTGTTAGTTGGTTATTTTTGGGCAAACATGTATCACTTGATTAATGCTGTTGAAGCTTGTCATTTGTTTTGGGATAAGGATTAATTGATAATTGTAGTATATGTGTGTATGAATTAGAGAGATTTCTTTTGTGAGTGAGTTCTCATTATTTAATAAAGTCAATTATATGGAAAAAGTGGAAATGGGAAATGTGTCAAAATGACAACAACCCCACCAAACTTAAAAAAAAAGAAGGCAACCTATTGGCTTTCAATAAATTGTGAGAAAATTTCCAATTCTGGAGTATGCCTTCAATTTGGCTCTGAAAAAAATATGTAAAATGTACAATGGACCACAGCCTAAACATTAACACATTTAAAAAGCAAAAATTTTTTTTTATTTCAGTTTATACATGGATGGTTGATTTTGTCATCTTTAATGTTGCTGTTCTTATTTTCTTACATTTATCTTGGGTGAGTATATAATGTTTTTTGAAATGGACAATTCCTTTGTCACTGACGTTGTCCCTCTTTAAGTACTATGTCTCCCTGATTGTGATCACTATTATCGTTTTTTCCTGAGAAGAAAGCTGATTCAAATTATGAATACAAATACATATAGTATATTTCTCATAGGACAGAATAAGTGAAATTCACAAATTGTTTCCCAAGCATCTTACAATAATTTGCAAATGTAGCAGTGCCTTTTTTATGTAGAAGACATAAAGTTATTTTTATGATGCATCTACCATTCAGATTTCAATTTTTATTCCAGAGTTGTTCTCCAAGCCTATAATGTGCCGATGGATTATATAACAGTAGCAATACTGATGTGGAACTTTGGTGTAGTTGGAATGGTTTGTATCCATTGGAAAGGTCCATTATTCCTTCAACAGGCCTATCTGATAGTTATCTCAGCACTGATGGCACTTATCTTCATCAAATATTTACCAGATTGGACAACATGGGCTGTATTAGGTGTAATGGTAGTATGGGGTTAGTTAATTCTACTCTTCAAGTCTGATAACAGATTCTGATGTAATATGTTATATGCACTTTGGCACTAAAATCTACAAAGTAAGATCAAGATTAAAAGGATTTCAGTTGAATGACTGAATTTTTATTTGATATTCAACTAATTATACCCACCCTTGCTAACAAAGTTCAGGGGGTGTATAGGAATCACTCTTCTATCTATCTCTGCAAAGTCATATCCATTCCATAACTTCTTTGTTCTGGGACATAGGCATGTCATAATTCGCACATTGGTGTATCACCATAAGACAATGTGTGGCATACAATAGTAACCTCTTTATGACCTTACCATTTGATCTCAAAATAGATTCATATGGGCATAGCATATTTGGCACATGGGTGTATCACCTACATTCTTGACCTCTAAATGACTTTGACCCTTGAACTCATTTCAAATTTAAAGTTCTTTTAGCATGAATTTTCCTTTTTGTTCTTCAACAGCATAACATATTTGGCACTTGGGTGTATCACGTGACAATGTGTTGTATACCTTCATGACCTTTATATGACCTTGACCATTAACCTTGAAGTCAAAAATATAGGTTCATGTCTTTGACACAAATTTGTTTGGCTTTTGATGTAGGCTTTCTAATTTCAGTGTTTGGGTGAATGTGGAAGTCACATTCATGGCCTCTAAATTACCTTGATCTTTGAACTCAAGTTAAAATTATTAGATTATTATTATTCATTCAATATTTGGCACATTGATGTTTTACCATTAGTCGATGTAAAGTTTATTAGGGTGTAAAGGAACCAGTCTGTCTGTCTGTACAGATTGGTGTCTAGGGCCTTACCTTCATTGTTCTTCAGCATAGGCATACCATATTTGGTACATTTTGTTTCTCGGACACAACTTTTTTGTATTTTGATAAAGGCTTTTCATTTTCGATGTGTCAATGAATCACCTTACACAATGCATCTGCTGTATTTATGATCTCTAAATGTTCTTGACCTTTACCATAACATTTAAATGTTTAAGCTTCAGTGACTTAAGTCGGCATAAGATATATGGGTGGCATGGGTATCCTTTGAGAGTTTTACTCACTATATTTCTAGTTTAAGTTAGATTTTTCTAGTTTTTCTAGATAATGTTGAAAGAACTTACTTCAGAATTTTAATGTAAAAAACAGATGCCACTGAACTTGATTTTGAGATAATTGAGCCTTATTAAGGCAATTTTTAAAAATATTTTATATGGTTTATGTAGGGAATTTTTTACAATTTTACAAACTATTAAAATACTCGTATTTAGAATTTCTTATCAATTCATATAAAGAAAGAACACTCAACTGACATTCTTTCATCTTTAAAAAAGAAAATTTTGGGTCACTAAACTCTTTTTCTTGTAATAATAAAAAAAAAAAACTGAATTTTCCATCACAATTCCATTGGACATGTTCCCACTAATTATCTCCTTTTTGAAAGAATTATTCTGACAATTATTTCTTCTTAAAAGAGGCTTTTTCACAATTATTGATTGATTTACCATACAATTGTCAAAATTTTTTTTTAAATAATTTAAAATGATATTAGTTTTACATAAGTGCTTTTAGTTAATTTCTGTTATAAATTCTGAGCAACATTGAAAGTTTTAGGGGAAATTCTTACTTTTATTTTTTATATCGAAAATATCATTTCCACATAAGGGGTTGCTTTAAATAACTCAATATTGAGTTCAAACCATGTGCACTACATAACAACAATTAAATTTCAGATTCATTTGCAAAAGGAACGTAGTCCTAAAAATACATCAGTTATTATCATCTGTTTTGCATGTAATTAAATGATTGGATATCATTCCAAATAATTTCTGAAGTGTGGTTATTCAAATTTGTTTCTTTTTACTACACAAGCTTTTTTGTATTAGTTAATACACAAATTAGGCCAATAAGTTGTGAATGAGTAATTACATAAGCCATGCTATATGTTGCAAAAACAAACTTTGGTCATTGGAAGTAATAAAACAGTCAGTTTTCCTACTAATTTGTTCACATCAAGACATCCAAGTTAATTAACCTCAAAGACCTTGATTGATAACCTCAAGTTATCCAAGATTTGTTAGAGTTTGAGTCATCAGAGGTGATTGATTGATTGTTGGGGTTTAACGCCCAAGCAGCAGTATTTCAGCTTTATTCAGGCGAAAGAGTCATCAGTGGTAAAATTGTATTGGAGTAAGGGAATTTTTACCAGGACTGTAAAATTAGTTCAAATTATCTGAGATTTCGATTCATCTAAATTCGACACATCAAGGTTCAACTATAGGTATAATCTACATTTTTGTACCTTGACTTTTACATTCCTTTTTCTATTAAATAAGAGTCTTTAACATTGTATCCATATTCTACTTACTGTCAAAATTTATGAACCTGCCACAAATCACAGTATTACCATCTTAATTCTGAAACTTTAATTTTGCTGGCTTTACATGTTTAACATAGAATGGCAACAAAAAAATTGATTTTTACTTGTATTTGGTTCATGAAATTTTGTGGTACATATTAAAATATACAATTTTAAATCATTAAACCATCACAAAATGAACACTTAAAATGTTTTGCTGCTTGTAATCAGTTCATACTTCTGAATTAGAAATTAAAAAGTTGTTTGTATGTATATAGATAAGTGTGGTATAAATAAAATAATGGTAACTTGTTGCAGATTTAGTTGCTGTGTTGTGCCCTAAAGGTCCATTGAAGATGTTAGTAGAGACAGCGCAGGAAAGGAATGAACCAATATTTCCTGCTCTTATATACTCATGTAAGCTAACTACATATATTTATCAAATGCATATTTATACTGTAGAATGTATTATTAAAATACTGAATATTTTTATTTCACTTTTTCATTTTACAGTGCAAGTTTGCTTCTATTTTGTAATTATTGATTTTACTAACTTTGGTAGCACTAGTCAACCTTAAGGATATTTATTGCATGGAATCTTTTGTTGATAGACTTTTTTTGTTTAGGATGTGAACACAATATCTAATAATATAATGTTATATCTACTGCTAAATATTTAGGTCAAATTTTATCCTTTAGATTACTATAAAAGCTTCAATGAATCCTGATTCTTTTTCCAGTTTTTCTTTAGTCCATGCAAAAATAGCAATATTAATTGCTTAATAAAATAAACTGATTTGATTTATGATCTGAATGACACAATATGAAAATAGAATCTATTTGCCACATGCCAAAAAAAAAAAGAAAGAAAAATATTGGTGTGTTTAGAGTTTAATAAAATGTAATTGATGGTTGGCTGGTTACAATGTGTCATGTCAATAGAGGATAACTATTTAACACTACTAGACTTTTATACTGTGTTAATTGTTTGTCTGCTTATTCTATCTGCCTACTATGAAATATACAATGTTATACCTCCAGCCTTTAAGTTGGTGATCAGAATGTCAGTACTAAATTTCTGATTGTATTTCTATGAAACTTCTAGGGAATGGTAATTAGGTAATGCCATTCTGCAAAAGTTATTTTGATTTTGGATTCAAACAAATTTGTGGGTTTGATAGGATAACATGCCATGGACCTTGTCACAAACTCAATAGGGTGTTCTGGGTATCTGGTCCTTAACCACTTCAGTGGATTTTATGAACTTTGAGGGAATGATTTTTTGGTAATGTCATTATTATGATTTTCTCATTGACATCAGTGAGGTATACTGTTTCTGTTCTTGGTGAAAATTTATGTAGGTGTAGTGCTTTTGTGCATCTTTTTGGTACTTTTGGTCATATAAGTTTTTGGTTTTAACTCACCTGGCCAAAGGCTATGTAAGCTATTGCCTTCACTTGGCGTCTGTCATGGTCGTCATCAGTCATCAGTCATCTTTTTCAAAACTTTTCTCCTCTGAAACTACTTTAACAATTTGTTCCAATCTTGGTATGAATGTTTCGTAGGGTATTTTGTATAGAACTGATGTGGGAATTTTTGATCCGTGAAGACACATGGCTGTTGTTACGAAAAATAGGGGTCAGACAAAAGTTTTTTGCATATATTTCCAAAAGCATTAGGTTTAGCCAAATTCCGACAGGCTAAAAGTGTTCAGCATGATGAGATCTATCGATGGTCAAATTTTTGTGTCAATTTGTTTAGCCATGTTGTAGTTATTGCCCTTTTTCTATGTTTTCTGGCTATTTTTAACATTATTATTTTCAAAAATTTTATACTTTGAAACTATTTGGCCAATTTATACCATTCTTTCAACAATTCAATTGCTAAAATGATCTTTACAATAAGGCTTATAAAAATCAGCATTGGATCAAAGTTGTTGGACGCCTCCTTGTTAAGTGTATTTTAAAAAAAAAACAAAAAAACTATGATACATGTAGATAGAAAGAAACTTTCAATTTCTGTAATAATCCTTATGATATGGCCTACAAAAGTCTATTTTGAGTCAAAATGTTGGACAATTTGTTAGAGTAATTGCCCTTGAAAGGCAAAAAATGTTTTGAGCAGTTTTCCAAAATCGTGAAAACAATAAAAGATAGATAGAAACTTTCAATTGATACATGTACCAAAGTCTCCTTAGAGTCAAAAGTTTTGGACAACTTGTAAGAGTTGCTGCCCTTGAAAGGCAAAAAAATATCCAGGTGGGTGATTCAGGCACCTGGAAACCTCTTTTTAAACTAGGATTAGATGAGTGATCTTGAAAATACTGGGTTTATGTAAACATACATGTACATGCATATGTCATGGGTATGTATCCTTTTGTAGCTATGCTCACAATACCTTAATTCTCATGGGATTATGCTGTATTTATCTCATTCATTAGCTTGATGTTAATGTTAAAACTGATTACAGCTACAATGGTATGGAATGTAGCAGGGATGGCCCAGTCTGACACAGAGGTTGAAAATGATAAAAAATCCAGTAGAAAGAAGAAGAAAAATTCAAAAGCAGCAAGTATGTTGAGTCATTTGACTTTCCTTAATATGATCAGTGTGATTTTATAACTTAGCTAAATGTTAATGTTACACACACACACACACACATATATATATATATAGATATAATCAGGCTTGTTGTAAACTCTGAACTTACTGACAAATATTTCTATCTTTCTAAAGTTTTGTTTATATCTTACTTCCAGGAATAAACTTGGGATATATGAACGATGGATCAAGTATATATTCTAGTCCAAACTCCATTTTTGTGCATTACACCTATTCCTAGTAACATAACACCAAAGGAGCTGATGTCTTTCTTACATTCTTGTGTAGAGCATGAAATTTTCATAGGATGCTTATGTTTATTTTTATTCAAAATACCAATGAAGAAGTTTTAAATAAACATAACATTTGTTACAGTCATTGGAAAATATACATATGAATTTTGTTTTGTTTTTATTTATTTATTTATCAATTCATTCCTGTGGTGTTTTGGTCATTGCACAATCGTCCTATTAAGAAACCTTCCACTAGTCCTCATTCTTTTTTTAATGCTTGCATTTGTCTTTATTCATGCATGATTTAGAGATACAGGTTTATAGTGTGTGCTTACACTCAGTTCATGGAATGTGCAAAAAATAAATTTGAGATTTCATAAACTACATCAAAGTGTTAGTCTTTCTGTTTAATTTTTAAGCTTTAGTATTCAATACTTTTAGTGAAAGTTAATTGTGCAAACTTTCTATTTAATGAAAAGAAATTAGATATGAAAATGCATGATGTACAACTTATCACCTATTTTACCAAGAATGATAGTCATTTAGTAGATTGGATGTATTATGGTATATACTGTAGTTTGCTTCAGTCATTTACACTGTACATAAGATCTCACCAACACTTCTATGTATTTTTATGGAAATTTTGGTGAACTTTTACTGTTAGCTCCCTTTTGATTTGTATTTTTTAAAAACTTACAGGACTATTTATACAAAAAATGATTTGGTTCCAGTGTTTGGACAATAACTCAAAAAAGTTCCAACAAATGTTCAAGAAACTTATGGATCTTGTTTATATGTCTGATGTAAGCACACTTTCAATTTTTGTAAAATTTTGGATTTTTGTTGTAGGACTTTATTCATCAAAAGAGGACATTTTTTTCCATTTTGCACAATTACTGAAAAAACCTTCCATCAATTTTCTTAAAACTTAGGGATATCGTTCATTTATATTGATGTAAGCTCCATTTAAATTTCTATAAATTTTGGATCTTATGTTTTTGAGTTATGGGACTTTATTTATGTGAAAATGGGGTGATTACCAATTGGACTTTAACCCAATGATTTCTATTGATGTAAATTCCCTTTTGATTTATATTAATTTCAAATTTTACTTTTTTGAATTAAAGAACTTCTTTCACGAGGAACAGGGTTTTTTTTTATTAGTATGCCCTGTCAGATCAATATCTTATCTTCAATTATGTATTTGAACTGATGCATATTGTGGGTTCATGTTTTTGGTAAGAACAGCAGTGCTTTCATTCACTATTAGGCGATAAAAAATATTCATTTTACTAAAGTACATAGGAGCTTAAAGTGGACATGAGTATCATGTGCTGATGGTGCAGCTCTTTATTATAAAAACCACTACATTTATGTTAATTTAGTGTCAATCCAATTTTATACAATCACAAAAATTGTGGTCCAGTGATGGTATGGCCCTGTCATTATTGTGCATTGATACTTGGTTTTCATGTGATAACAATAATAACCTTCTTTGTACTTGACAGTTAGGTTCACATAAGGATAGTTTTTTTTGTGGGGTGGGGGGGAGATATTCCAAGCCATTTTGGAATAAGGAGCTGTAAAGAGGCAAAACTCAAGCATTTCTTTAAATCAATTACATGTATATAGTGTGTTATCACTTTGATATTGTACTATTGTTCTAAACCACAAAGGTCAGACTTGATTGATTTTAGGAATTATGACTAATCACTATTGAAGCTTCTGAAAGAAGCATTTGTTTGGGTAATAATTTGAGGTAAATGAAAAGTTTTGATGATGTAAAAGGTTATGACCATTTAGGAATTAAGTGTCAGTCCCTGTAAGAATCAGGCAGTAGGTAGTTGGTGAAACAGGGTTTGAAAAAACCCATCATTTTTATTGTGTAATTTGACTGTTTGCACCATCAGAATCAAGGAAAGCAGACAAGATATGATATTGGAACACTGTGTTACAATTTCATCGAAATGCACTGACCATGAACATTTCAAGGGCAGAAACCTTTGAAACTCTGTCAAAAACCTCATTTTCCTTACATTCTATTGAAAAATTTCTGAGCAAACCCAAAGATTTAGAGATCAAATAATGGTCTTTTCAAATAGAGATAGCATCCTTGAGTGATATTTTATTGTCAGAGCGGTGGGATTTTAACATGCATGTTTCTGATTTTTTACATTTTGCCTGATTCTTACAAACACTCACACTTAAGGACCTTACAGGAGTAAGAGTAGTCAAGGGAACCAAGGTTAAAGCGGTAATCAAAAGAATGTAATCCAGGGACAAAAACCGGACATGGAAAACAGACATACACAACAAAGAACATAAAGTAACTAAAATCATACATACAAAATAACAAAAGCAAATGAGCAACACAGACTCCACTAAAAACTGGTAAGAAATGAGTAGTTTCTTCAACATTGTATGAATTGAATTGCTTTTTTACACCCCACAAGCAAAGTTAAGGGCATATATCGGTTTCACCTTCTTTGTCTGTCTCTTTGTCTGAACTATTTTCTTAGCAGCTTACAACATTGTTATGAAACTTTGTGGGATGTCATATTGTTTGGGCAAAAATTGTAGAAGTGACAGCAGTTTGAACATTTTTCAGCAAAACCTTTGTCTGATGTGTTGTCTGCAATTCCTCTTCAATATCTTGCAGGATTGTTATAAAACTTAATGCAGTGTTTAATTACTATATTGGGGATGTGCATATTGTCAGAAATTTATGTTTAAAGAATATTTGCAGTTGTATTCTGCATGTCATTTTGATGTCAACAAAAAAAAATTGTGGTTTGGAGTTGGGTGTTTTAGATGTAGCAGCAAATTGTGTGTCAGAAGTACTTAGTATATCCCCAATAAAAATTGTGTTCACATTGGTCCCAAAATGTATAGGGTTCAACTAGATGCAGGGGGTATTAGTCCCATTATGGGCAATGTCTAGTTCAAGTCTAACTGTAATTTATTAGTCTTTTTACAACTTTCATTCTGTATCTTGTCAAAAACTGAATCACAATTAAAATTATGAGCTGTTTAAGGCTTGAATGTTGAGTCCATACTTGTCACAACTGTTGATGGTTTAACATCTGTGGTTGTATTAAGCTGTGTTCTGCAACGCATTGTATTATATATTTGCCCGACATGATTAATAAGTATCCAGCAGCTCATAATAAATTTTAGTTTTTGATAAAGCATATGTTTAATTTCACTTTATATAAATGCACTTGCTTTCCCCTTGTATAAGTTTCTTATGCTTTTACAGAAACAAAAATAAATAATCACCACACTTGTAAATGTCAGGTGTTTTGGTTTAGTTTAATAAACAAAAGAAACGTGATCGATCAGCCTATTTGAAGTTATACATCCATGGCATGGAATTTCCAAACTTACAATAAAGTACTAATTCATCCATGTAAACTATGTCATGACAAAATATGACTTTTTTCAGATGTCTCAGAGAATGGCCTATCTAGCAGAGAAAGAGAAGTCAGAGATAGATTTTCTACTAATAGTACAGAGGAGTCTCAAAGGGTTTGTTGTCTATATTCATCTTATTTAGAACCTTCATGGAGGGATTTAATTCTTCAAATATTTCATCATTGGCTTACATCATACTTGTTCCTGTTAACCATATTTTTATGATACGCAATCACCATTGAGTTTTTAATCGGAATGTTAATTATGGATCCCTCATGAAAATGTAATTGGGATTTTTAGGATGAAAGATAATGTTAAATTTATGGTGGAGTCTGTAATTCAGATATAGCATAAATATTTGTAATGTTCTTGGTTAAATCTACATAATCTCTGTAAATTTAATTGTAAAAAATATTGATAAGTTTCAAATTTTGTAACTGGATTTTGAAGGAAAATATCTTATGGTATATAATAAAAGAAATTGACAGAAATATCTGAATGTGTATGTATTTAAATACAAAAATACCGGTCATATGTATCCCAAATTTTGATATGCTTTTCATGTGTTTTAACTTATTTATACCCCACACAGTGATGCTGTAGAGGGTGTAATGTTTTGACTGGGCATATAATGGTATGATGCTGTAGTCATTGTCTGTGTCATTGTCTGTAGAGACTTGGTTTTTGTGCGATAACTTGAGTATTGGTTGGTTGATCTTTATAAAATTTCATAACAAGGTTCTATACCACAAAAAAGGTTGGTATTGAATTTGGGGGTTATGACCCCAACCGTTTTAGAATTAAGGACCATTAAGAGGCCAAAATCAATTGTTTCATAAGTTTAACTTTATAACTCCAGTGAAATAGTAAGAATGCCTATGATATGGTTCCACAATAATCTGCACATCAGTAATCAGACTGGGATTGCTTTTAGGGGTTAAGATTTGAAAATTTTAGAAATAAGGGACAAAAAAAGGGAGAGGGCAATCACAAGAATTTCCCTTGTGTCTGGACAGTAACTTGTCTGTTAATGAAGTGATCTTTTTGAACTTGTATGACAAGGTGCTATACATGTACTACCAAAAGACTGGGATTGATTTTGGGGGTTAAGACTTGAACCTTTTTGAAATAAGGGGCCTGAAGGGGCCTTAAAAAAAACATTTTTCTTATTTCCAGACAATAACTTGAGTTAGAGTGAATGGATCTCATATGAATCTTATAATAAGGTGGCATATCCCAAATGGAAGACTGGGATTAATATGTAGGGACTTCAGTAGAGCCAAGTAAGAACAAGGGGCTACAAATGGCCAGAAACTAACAAGGTGTCGTGCAGCCAAAGGAAGGTTTGGGTTGATTTTACGTTTGAACTAAGAAAACAGGTCAAAAAGTGACCACTTGATTCTGGTCAAGTTCTTATCCTGTGTCAAATATCTAGTAGTGGTAAAAATTTGAAGCTGTTTCAAGTTTGAATGGTATGTCCATCTTTGCCCCAACAATTCAGAGTTTGAACTATGTGGTCATATCAAGCTGCAGCCTGCAAAGGATTTTATTTTAACTTGGATTAAGTTTTGGTAGCCAGGACTGATTTTACTGATATCCTATAGGATCATTTTTTAAGGAAAAGGGAGAAGGTAAAAATCATGATGCACTGGTATGCTTGTTGCCTGGACACATTACTTTACACTGGATTTCAAATCTGAATGAAATGGTAATCATAAAAGTATGGATAAGATTACTTTTCACATGTAATCACTACCTTGGGCTAAGTTCCATGATATGGGTGTATTGGGTATATGGGGATTGCTCACTAATGTTCTATCATTGTTCCCATTTTCTGTAATGATTAGGCTCGTTCAGCAGTGGCTGCCTTGGGTGATAATAATGAGAGTAGAGATGAAGTAGAAGTCAGACAGCCAAGTAGACAGAACAGACCAAGTTCAGATGATCCAGAGGAAGAAAGTTAGTAGTGCGGAAGGAATTTATTTAAAAATATTTAATTTATGTTTCTTCAGTACTAAGTTTTACTTCTGTCAATACATAATTAGAACAAAAGTCCATACAGCTTAAACTTAATTAATCATTAGTGAATGATTTGCAATTTAGTTTGTATCTTTAGCAAGAATGAAGATGGATAGCCTTAAGTGTTTGGTGGATGGGCGTGAGCTGTTGGTTTTTGGACTGTACATTGGATTTGAATGAAACTTTATGATTTTGTTACATATATGCAGGGATGTATTAGAAAGTCATGATTATTTTAGTATTAAGTATCAAGTGGGAATACTGTTAACAACATATATAATTATTTTTTGTGTTGAAGGGTTGTTCCCCATTGTATGATACTCCCCTTACCACTGTTTACTGTATATACATTATAATTATTCAATCTTAAAAGCTGTTTTTAAACTTAAAAAAAATATTCATTTGAACATTCCCCAAAAAGTCTTGAAATGAACATTTAAACAATTAGAACATGATCTGTAATATTCTAAGTACATACTACATTACTATTTCTATCCCTTCTATATATTTTTTAAGCACACAACTGTGTCTCCATTTCTATCAATTCTATGATTAAAACCTTGAATAAGAAAGTTTCCAAGTGTATCTTCATTTAATATTACAGGAGGAGTCAAGTTAGGACTTGGTGACTTTATATTTTATGGTGTACTGGTTGGAAAAGCTTCATCATATGGTGACTGGAATACAACACTGGCTTGTTTTGTTGCCATTCTTATTGTAAGTTTGCTAGAAAATTTCTTTTTAAACTTGAGTTGTTCCAACATCAAGGAATTTTTAAAAAAAATTTTTTAATATACCAATGTTTTCTCTCATATAATCAATGTAATATGACATCATTATACTCAGGTACAGGGAAAGAGTTTCCCCTATATACTCAAATAACATAAAAAATGAGCTAAAGGTGGAAATGAAACAAGGCATACAGGGAAGGCACAAAAAAATGGCATGATCACAACCCTCCCCCTTAAAAATCTTGCCACCGTGAAAAAAATATTACACAAACACCCCTAAAAATCAGTTCAAAAAGGTCGGAATTCCTTGTTTCAGTGGAAGTAAAGAAACTGAATATAAATTACACAAATGTATGAAGTAAGGACTACTAGCAATTAACTGATATGCTCCATACCAGTTTAAACCTACATAAAGTTGTGTCCCTATCGTTTGTAAAATCAAATTCAATTCTTCCAATGCGGGGTTGAGAATCAAGGTTTGTCATAAGTCATACAATAAGGACACAACACATGTCATGCCAAAAACTGCTTTTAAATATAGTGTTTTAATTTCTATGTAAACACCCTATGAGCGAATCAGTGTTAATACCGGTACTTAAAAATGCGATCCTTAGTGATTTGACAACAAAATCATAACTATATCCCTTACAAATAAGCTGATTCAACACTTTAGTTAACATATTGGGTAAGTACCGAGCTTTGCCTGCTTTGTGTAGAATATAATTGTAAAAAAAGAGTGAGAGATACCTGCAACTTGTAGCGGGTCGCAAGTATAAATCCTTTACAAGAATATCCGTATTTGAGAGTGAATTCCTTGTATCAGTTGAAAATTTTGTGAATGTTTTTAGTGTTTTTGGTATCAAAAACCTTGTTGTAGTGATTTCTTGGTTATATAAAGATTCCTCTTATTAAAATCCAAAACATTGCAAATACAAGCTAATTGAACCATATACACTTTGATTTCTCAAACACTCTAACCGAATGTTAGTCCCCTCAGTTATAACTCATGGAGAAAACCTTCACTTGCATGAACTTGTCCTTCTGTCAGCTTGGGTAATGAGAGGTTTAAAAAACTAGAGCCTTATCATTAAGAAGTAGTTGTTTAACTAGATATAATGTAAATACAGTCATAATTAGTACAGATTTTGGTATGTTTTTATTGTATATTAATTCTAACCTGGCGGCCTGGGTAATATTTCGTTCCACAAGTTTCTCTCAAATATATCTCCTGGCCACCAGTGATATCTTCTATCTTTTGATTGGCTGAATGAATATGACGTTATTTTTTTTTATCTTTATACTTTCAAATATTCAAATTTAAAAAAAGAAACGTTAAAATATTTCTTTCAAATTACTTCTATTATTTTTTAATTTAAATGGACAATATTAATAAATATATAACTTCCTAAATCAAAACATGAATAGTTAGTTATTTTAAGGTATATTAACCAGAGTTACACTTTGAAAGCAAATGAAAGTGTTGTATTAAAAAACAATCATCTTTATGTTTCAGGGTTTGTGTTTCACGTTGCTGTTGTTAGCCATTTTCCGTAAAGCTTTGCCAGCATTGCCAATATCAATTACCTTTGGACTGATATTTAATTTTGCTACCAGTGAATTGGTACAGCCATTTATGGACAGGTTAGCAGCAGCTCAAGTATATACTTAATATACTATTGTATCATAAACAAAGAGATTATTGTGGTTATTTTTGTTGCAATGTGAATTTTGTCATGTATTATCATTCAGTAGTAGTGAATAAATATGTAAAACATTATCTTGTTTCTTCTTAATGTGTTAGTCTTAAAACTATGCCTGGTGATTAGTTCAGAACTGGGAAAGTATCCTCCCTATTAAATTGTATTTGAGAAGTTCATAGAAAGAGTAGACTTGTTGATATGAAGAACAAATAACTAAAAGTTAATGGATCTTCATGATAAGAGTAATCAAGGGAACCAAGGTTGTAGCGGTAATCAAAAGAATGTAATCCAGGGATAAAGACCAGACATGGAAAACAGACATACACAACAAAGTACAAAAAGTAAGTCAAATCATACATACAAAGTAACAAAAGCAAATAAGCAACTCGGACTCCACTAAAAACTGGGAGCATGGACCAGGTGCACCAGTAGGGTAAACATTCTCTGCTTTTCTAAGTGTAGGTCAAGATATGAGGCTGACTTCACAGTGTCTGTAGCATCCTTTATCTCAAGTTCTTTGGGGTAGATGCGATGTTTCAAATCCCTAAAGTTAGGATTATTTAAAGATAATACGTCATCTATATAGTGGAAACTGAGGTTAAAGGATCTAGCAAAACAATATTCTTTCTTTCTGATCAGATCAGCTATAAAGTCAGCCTCACAAGAGTAAAGAAAAAGGTCAGCAAGTAGAGAAGCACAATTTGTTCCCATTGGAATGGTGACGGTTTGTTGAAAAACGCGTCCACCATGATTTTATTATACCATCAGACCTTATACCAACAGAGCAATGATTAGGAAAAGGAATGAAAAGGGGACCAAAAGCTACCATTATAAAACTTTAAATGTTTTATCTTAAATGTATGTGAATGGATGGCCTTGCCATTGTTATCACAAGGTTATATTCCAACACAAATACGCTGGGATTGATTTTAAATGTGTTCTCTGTACGCAGACACAAAGAAGTAGGAACAAGCACATAACAACTTACATAAAAATGTCTGGATTACTCTAAATTTTTACTAATAGGTTCCATACCCCAGGAATGTTTAAATGTATCAAAAGAGTTTTTGCCCTTATATTTTACGAATAAAGGGTCAAAAAGAGGTCTCAAATAAGCATTTTCATCAACTTTGTGTAAAATACTCATTTCTTATGTCTAAAATATTATTTTAAAGTTACTATAGTCAGAATCCTGTTAAACATCACAATATTATCAAATTGGAAATTGTGTCCATATTTATCCTACATGTTCAGGGTTTGACCTCTGCATATGAAAGCTTTGGAGTTCTTTAGTTCTTAGTTTTGTAGTATTTATAGTGTCTTTGTCCCTAGATTAAGATTATCATGTTCTTTGCTCTTTTTTAAAGTTGAAACATGCAATGCTACAAAAGGGGGAAGACGGTCAGTGATTTAGTGTTGCCTTTAATTATTAACATGTATAAGCCTAGTCTTTTTTAAGTTTAGTGTTTCTATCTACACCTTTCTTGGAAATTTCAAAGAAGCTACACTTAACTATGTGGCGTAAAATATCTTAATATAATATATTAATGGAAACGTTCATTCAAATCCTTTAAATAGTTTCAGAGAAGTTGTTACAAGAATCGTCAACAGACGAAGACGACGATGAGGATACCAAGTAATGGCAACTGGACCCGGTGAACTGAAAACGAATCATTCAATACAAAGAATTCAAGCTCAGTGATTCAGATTTTTTACTCGTTCATGCCTAGTTATTTTTTCAGATCTCTATTAGTAAAATTTATTATTATAGTGACTCTACAAAGTACTATGTAAAAAAACACCTTAAGGTTTAAGTTGAAAAGCTCCGTGTAATGTTTTTGGTAGTAATATCCCGGTCATATGTAAGTCTTTATGTATGCTAGACTATTAATGGGTTCATTTAATTGCAAAACAGAACTAGAAACAAACGAAACAACGAGATAAGCTCGCTAGGTGATACCCTGCTTCCTTCTCAAGAAAATACAAAAAGTCATTCAGATGGAAAACGGAAATAGTATATTTAGGTGTACAGTGGCTTTATCTAATAAAAAATGCGTGAAAGTTTCATTGAATTCTACCCAGCTGTTTCAAAGCAGATTCGGGTGAGAATATACCCCCTTTTCTGGTTGATGAATGACTAACTCCAGAATAGGGTATGTAAGTCTCATCATGTGACCCCGTGATTACATGAGATTGGGTCCTAGTCTACCATTCAAAAGCATGGAGACTTGTCATTTAGAGAGCATTAATTTCAGTGTTGATGGCAAAATATCTGTCGTGTAAAAAATACCGTTTAAAATATTAAATATCTATTTCTACATGATAAAGGTATTAAGAAAAAACATAAAATAGAAGATTTTGCATTGTTATACAGCATTCTCAGTACCCGGGAGTAAACAATAAAATGCAGATCGGTCTTCGGTTTTCAATACGTTCCACGTCGTAAATTCCGGTAAAGAAAATGATACTAGAACGAGACTTACATATCCTATCCTTAGTCATTCAGAAAGTTGTTTGAAAACAGATGAAATACATGTAATTTTGAATCATTGTTTTTAATATGACTGTACTGATAACCTAAGCATCTATCTATGAAGCATCTGTTATGGGGTAATTAGTCTCTCCGTCTCCTCTCTTATTCCAGTATCTTTATTTTTATCACATCCATAAGTTCCAATAATGAGAATTCTGAAAGTTGCAGAAAAGCAACACAATGTTATTCGCAGTGTTTATTTGTTACTTTCAAAATAAATAAATAAATAAATAAATAAGAATTTTTTTAATAGTTTTGAAGTATAATTGATGTTGCATAGAATTGAGATAAAGACAGAATATCAACCAGTAAAATATGACCACATTAAAACAACAGTTCCATACTTGGCTCAAAATATGTTTCGATGTGCATGTTGGGTTTGTTATGGAATCAAAAGTATAATAAAAAGCGATATGACTTAATTTTACAGCGACAATAAGTTCATTGACTGTTATTGTTGTTTGCGTGATTTTTATAAACGTTCTCTTTTTATAGTTTCATAAAGAAAAAATGATGAGGAAACTTAATAGCCATGGACTCATTCTTTGCATCATTGTTGTAATCATAATTTCAATAAAAATCATAAATAAAAGTTAAAAAACTGTCCTCAAAGTTCACTATATCTACTTACTATTCTTCACAGAATACATATGATCGAAATATGAATAAAGGTGTCAAAAGTTTGGTCCAATTTGAAATCGAACCTCACTTTATGTATATGGTATCTTGACATAAAGCTTCTGTCAAATTATCAAGTGGTTACAAAACCCAAGTTTTGCACCAGGAAAGCTTACTTTTAAGTCATTCAGATGGAAGTGCAGAATAGAGGGTACATATATATACAACAGAAAAAGGAACAGATACGGTGAAACGCAGCAAATGCACCGTCGTATAATCTTTATGAAAACAGTAATTAAAGTGATCACCAACAGGTCTTTAATAAGTGTAAACACACCTTCTCGTAAGCTTTGAGAGTGTTATGGATGTATGTGATTAAGAACATGAGCAAGTTTCTTCGAAATCTATTTTGTGGTTTCAAGGTCGTTGCAGATGGAAACTGGGGACTAACTGACAGCATGATGACAATATATACCTTTCGCTTTTCAAAACAGTGTACTAAAAACATAACATCAAAACTTTGAGCAAAACCTGCTATCAGATATCTCGAGATATATCGTTCCCCTAAGCCACTTGACCCTGTAGTCAAAATGCAAACGAAGTCGTTAAACAAGATGTAATGTTGCTCGAGTTTTGCATACCTTTATAATGCTCCTGTTCAAATGTAGAATGACCGGGACATTTATATAAGCTAACTTTATATTTGACTAGTTGTTGCAGTAAAAAATTAACTGCCCCCTTCTTGATCGACGGATAACAAAAAAGTCATTCAGATGAAAACGCAAAATAGAAGATGCACAATGGCACCATGTGATAATGGATGTGTGAAAGTATCATGAATTCAATACAGCGGTTTCTGAGGCGTTGACGGCTTGAAACTGTCTCCCACTTCTCAAAGGAAAGTAAAAGATTGATCTCAGAAAATGCATGCATACAAAATGTATTTCAACATTTTCAATTTCACAGAAATAATTAAATCAATCACTTACATTACAAGCAATGCTCCTATTGCATCGTATGACGACAGCACGAAAAAGACTATCCCTCTGTATATAGACAATGTTGACGAGTAGATTGAGTTAGCACCTACAGATGCTATCAAACTAAAAGCTATATCCATAGCCGCCAATCCTCCGAACATTGCTCCTGTTGAAGAAATATATCACATAGTAGTACTAGAGATAAATAAAATATTTACGCATACACGGTCCAATGCTAATGCTCAATGTCATCCGGGTAAACCCGTTGCTTCAAAAGCGGTGCTTATCCCAAATGCGGTTGATAAACAAGTTCACGAAAATTGTCACTTGGAGTAAAATAAGGAATCATAAGGAAAAATGGCGACTGGTTATCAAGTAAGTCTTACACCATTCCCTCGTTTAAAGGTTTTCTCACTAGCAAATGATTCGAATACTGAAATAATTCTTGTAGATTGAGAGAATTTCTAGTTTAAAGTGAAAAATCTTTTTTTTTTCATCTGAACTTTTCACAAATTTTGTTTTTTTTTTATTGTAAACGGACAAGTCTAAACTCAAGAATGACTTTCATTTATATCTTCTTTGTAAAAACAACTCATACAAACATTATCAATTCCAAGTTAGTAATAAACAACACTTTATCAAAGCACCTAAGCAGAGAATGTGTAGCTTTTGATACCGTTGTTGAGAGCACAAAAATGTGTTGCAAATGCGGTTATTTTATTATTATTATTATTTTACAACATAAATAACTACGATGGCTATGGCTATGTTTAAAAACTAACAAGAAACATGAACCTAACTCTTTTTACTATGATTTGCATAGTTGTGGATGAGTTATAGGGGCATATCATTAATTTTATAAGCCGTTTTGGTTCTGCACGTATGTCCATACATTTTTTTGCAGGATGAACATGATTTTTATATGTTTCTATTTTGAAGAAAAAACTAATGAATTCTAAATTATATGTCTGAACACAAGGATAGTGAAATAAAATACAGAAAGCTAGCTTTAAATATCAACATGGGAAAGTTCAGTAACAAACAAAGAAATGCATTTAAAAAACATATTAATTGTGTTACAGGTGCAACAAAATGAAGGGAAATTTTGCAGGTCTATGGCACAGTCAGAAAATTCAAAGTTCATTGAGTGTTTGAATGCATACGTAAACGCTGTATGTGCCCTAACTAAACACTTAAATAGTACATGCACATTTGCATAATGTATCTCCTTCGTCTAGAAAAGTCTAATTTCTATTTCATTGTGAACACCCTCCGCTTATCTTTAAACCAGTGTTGTCTTCTAAACTCGGCCTGTCAAAAACGTCACAACGCCTGTAATTCAGTTGAGTGAATATGTTTACAGTGGGAAGGATATCAATGAACTATGAACTTGTATATATACAGCCTTGGGGCTAATACCACTCAAAAATTAACCAAAAAAGTTTCATGTTTAATGCATTTTCTGTTGGTAACTTATTTTGAACTGTACCAGCTTTAAAATTCAGAAAAGGGAGTTGGATTTGTCTTTTCGTTGAAAAATTGTTTGCAAGTTGTGGAAAAAAATGAATATACAATAGTCTTTAAAACACTCATTAGAAATTACCGAATTGAACCTCTTCCTTTTTATAAAATCCGAATCCGTCAATGTCGTACATTTCATTCACACGGTGAAAATCTTCTGACCAATTATATGTCCTCCCTAATATGAATATGTCAATTATACATGTGAGGCAAAACCTAAATTGCGGGTAAAAACAAAGCAGTCGCCCGAAAGTGCTTAGTTATAAAATATAACGAGAATAGGTATGGTGTATATGTCAAAGAGACAACAACCCCACCGGGATGAGCTAAAGCCACCCTTTGGTCTTTAATGAACGACGAGGAAATTCTCACACCACAGGGCAGGCCGCAGCTTGTCCCAAAACATCATTACATACAGGTACAGCGAAATACTTGCCCCTATACACTCAAGTCATATAAACAAATAAAGAAGAAAACAAATCAAGACATACAGATGCCAGAAATTCCTGACATGGTACAGCCCCCCCCCCCAAAAAAAAAAAAATGCGTCGGGGTTAAATACTTTGGCGTGATCACAACACTTCCTCTTTGAAATCTGACCTCTGTGGAAAAATATTACGCAATTGAACATCCCTAAAAAATAGTCCAAAAAGGTCGGAGTCCCTTGTTACAACGGAAATAAAGAAACTGAATATAAATTACACAAATGTACAAACTAAGAACTACTAACAGTTACCTGACATACAAGTTACAGACCAATTTAAAACATTTTTTATAGAAATCTCTGCGTGCGTTGAAATAGACCATACAACACACGTAGATCAGTTTAAAAAAATGATAATACATGTAAACACAGGTACAAGGTATAATTACACGGTTAGAATATCCGTGAAATTAATCAACAATCATTATAATTTTGGATTATATATGTTTCGCTAAATGATATGGACTAAAACATGTTTCTCAGGTTTAAAGTTTTTCCATATTTATCATCGAACATATCTTATATTCGATAACAAACATCAACCGCATCATACAAGCACACAGTTTGTAATTCAACCGCTGTAAAAGCAAGATGACTTCATCGAAAAAGGTCTAATTTCCTCTTAAAAATAGTTGTTTTTCATTAATAACTGATATACATGTACCGTGTACCATACTAGGTACATTGACTCCATGAATTATTAGCGTTAGAATACGTTTATCTCGAATATAAAAAAATAGTCTAAAATGACCATGACGCAAATGAATTACGCACGCGTCTTTTCAACTTTCAGCATATATCAAATTATTGGAAGTTAAACATTTGCCTTTTGACTGAGATATGATGCAGCCAAATAATTCATAATTTCAATATTTATTCGCATACTAGTTTAACAATAATGTTAATTCATCTCAGACCTATTTTCAATTTGTTTATCAACCATATTTGCGACCAGCACCGCTTTGGAAGCAACGGGTTTGCCCGGGTGAATGTTCTAAGAATAAAAATCAACTCTTTTTGTATCACTTTACTTATTACATTTTCATATTTTTCAGCTTTAGTCAATGATTTTAAAATGAATTCTGGTTTTTCGTAAAATGCCGTTTTCATTTCCACAATTTCATCGAGTATTTAAATTTTGAATGCCCGTAGTCGTTATCATTTAAGTCCTTGCAATTCAACTACGAATATGGAATCGTTGAAAAGATTTCTGTAAAACCCATTAACCCTTTATGTTGTATGATATCAGCAACTCAAATATGACGTACTTCAAACCTCTTTAGACCTCAACCACGATAAAAAGTTATAAACACATGACAAACATTTCGTACTACACATACGGAAACTCCATTTTATCATTGTTTTACCATGGGTTGGAATGTGATTATGTTAAGAGCTAAATACCTTGTTTTTCCATAGGTGTCATTTTGGACATGATACCTCTCATCATAGGCTGTGGCAATACTGCAGTTGTGCCAACCACCGGAACTGAAAGCGATTTAGGTAAATGACGTATGGCATTTTTATAAACAGAGAGCTCAACATAAGTGCCACAATTTGTTTTACAAACTACTATCATTGCAGCATTTTTTTTAAATAAAATTTTCATATGAAATGTCATCTCGATTTATACCAAGGTTCGTTCTTTTTTTTTGGATGACATAAATTCATTGGTAGTTTCTTCTGTTTTGAATATCTATAAATTCATCTATATACTTTACATATCTTTATAACTTACCTAGATACATCATTGGATCATTGCTTGCTAGAGCTTCTAAAGCTGATGATCCGGCTGAAGATAAAGCTCCTATAAAGCCTATCATTTCGTCAGAGAATATCTTCTGTAATAATTTAACGAGCGCCATTCCTATCATAAACTGAAGTAGACTTCTTAGTGATGCAAACCAACCAATATGTACAGAATTCCAACAGAAAGGACTACTTAGCTGATATAAAGTTTCCACGGAAATTCTTCCAAAATAAGCCATTATTGATAATGAAAATACTATTATGCAAATAATATATTTCCATCGTTTTCCTGCAAGCTCGGGACTAAAGTAGAATTCAAACACATTTTTAACGTATTCTAAAGGATTCATCTTGTTTGCGGGTGCAGTTTTTACTGTCTCTGGTAACATTAAGACCAAAATGAAAGATACAACCAGGCATGCATCTATTGCTATCATAGGAACGAAAAACCCCGTCCATTTAATCATGTACCCTACCACTAGCTGAGCCATAACCATGCCAACTCCGATACAAATGTCAAGGATGGCCATTGCAAGTGTCCTTGATCTTCCAGATTCCGAAATGTCAGCAACATATGCATATCCGGTATGAATCATCCCGATCCATGCACCGCTGAGTCCTTCTAAGAACAAGGTTACAGGAATGTAATATATACTTATTTCAAAGTACGCCACAGCGGCGCAAAATGACGCATTTATAATAGTACCACCGATAGGAATCAAAAATGCCATTTTGCGACCAATCCGATCGCTGTACGAATTAATCAGGATCACTGCAACGAATGAAGGTATACCAGTTCCGAGATTACAGTAAACATTCCAAGTTGCTACTTCTTTCTGAATCTCTTCCATCTGGTGAGAGAGAACAGGGTCTGTATCGTTGGCACAAATAGATTGTGTGCTTTGAGAGTAGTCTATGGTTTTATTTGGAAATGTCTTCTTTTGAAGCGCATAAAATGCATACTGAGAAGTAACTGTGAATATGGCTTGGAAGACGAATGTATAAAACACAACGATAGGCCCAACAATAAACCGCCTAGAGCTTAGCTGTTTATGGTTTACATCTTTTGGTATGATGTCTGTCTTCTCTACGTTAGTACTGTTGTCCATTTTGATTTCTTCCCACTAACCCTGTTCAAACATATCTTTGGTATCAAAACTGTTACTGCTGATGAAAGACAAATATATTATACCTTCTCGTGTGTAAATTCGTGTTTAAAACGAAGCGCGAGATTTCAATGGTGTCATGCATATTTTCTGCAGAGTTTCGGCTTTGTTGTAATTTTGTTTTGTTTCTGTACATAATTATTATAGAACACCAATTTTAAGCAGTGATAAGTACTGTCATTATACTGAAAGTATATGGGAGAGGTATGCATTATAACGGACAATCATTACATTACGACTTTCTTGTATTCTGTCAGGCTGCACAAAAGTACCGCTTCTTCAAATCAAAACATATTGGAGTCCCTACAACGAACAGTCTTTATAACAGACTCATGAATCAGGGGAAATGCCTCTTAAAACGCCTCTTACCAAATTCTTTTCAGATATCAGTTCTTGGTTGAAAAATATTCAGTTTCTTCTAAAATAATGAGTAATGATTATTTTTGTAAATTGTTCTTTGTGCTGATGTGACCGCTGATTTATTGATTATGACAAAAGCATACAAATGATATTTAATCATCACTGGTATATTCACGCCACAATGAAAGAGGGGGATTTAGCGCTGTAAAATGTAGATTTAACCCACCATTTCGTTTGAAATGCCTGTACCAAGTCAGGACCATTGCGGTACCAGCTGCTCCGGTGGTGTATCTATTTCGCCAGATTTATTTTTGACATGACTTGATTATGGATAGGATTAGTGTTCGGTAATTTTGTTGTTATCCTTATTATCTGCCATTTTAAGTTTTACCCACGCATTTTTACTTGAATGAATATATTACACATGAAGTTGTATATTTACCTTTCTCCTTCCACTATTGTTCGTTAAACGCCAGGTATCAGTTGTATGCACCATGGTGTATGATTTCAATTTATCACTTTTATCTTTAAAGTTATCACCCAGAAATGTGTGTCACTTTCAATAGAAATTCAGACTGACCGAAGCACTTTCCAATTGTCTGACATAATAGTATGTATGTACATATATTTGAATGACCCGATCAATATTGATAAAACAAGATTAGTTTAATCTTTCCGGTACATTGGTTGTGGAGTAATAGTTGCATATGAGGTAACGTAGAAGATATCGAATACGAACACATAAAATTCAGATCGTTTTTCATAGATGTAGAATAGCTTACCATATTTGGCATTCCATGGCGTACAACTGCCACCCATGAGTCCTTATTTAAAAGTTTATAAGCATGGTCATTACGGTATTTTATCAATTGAAATGTTCCACCTATCTATTTCCAAGATAAAAGCGAAAAAAAAAATAATAATAATATAGCCGTCCGCACATATCCATAAATTTCATCGAACACATCGAAATATTTTCATGCCTATACAGATACACTGCCGACTTAAGTTCGTGAAAATGACGTGGTTCATTATACAATGTAGTTATGATGTATATAAACAACAATTATATTGCTCGTTCACTGTTATTGTATAGCTTGTTTTAGTAGGCGCCTTACCTGTTATTCTCCCACTGAACTTATTTTCTAATACAAAATTTGCTCATCTACGGGAGGAGTTGGGGAGGGACTGAGCAACCATTATACATAGCGGAAATTAATAACCATAGTTCATAGTTCATATGTACCTAGTATGTAGTTTCCAAAAGGCGTTTAAAACAGTTAAAGTACATGTAAAATGCAGGTAATATGTTTTTTTTTACAGATACAAATTCAACTTAGTACTCGTGCTTTTAATGGTAGGCTAATAAAAAAAATACAGTGACATTACCTAAAAACTATATCTCTTCAGGTTTACTATAATTTGATTGTGATTCTTGGAGATGGAGGATGTATACCGTTAATCGTGTCAAACCAAATCATCAAATTCACTTGAATTGGGGGACGACCATCAGATTCTTAGGGGGCTGGTAGATTTTGAAATATAAATAAAATGTCTCTGATTGTGTGGTAACATTCCGTATTGCCGACTCCCAGTTTGCAGTCCAAATTACCGACTTTTCCTATTTTGGTTCCTAAAACCGAATCTCAGTTTCCAGAGGCCAAATTGCCGATGCCCAAAATGCCGACTTTTTCTATATTGGTTCTCAAAACCGAATCCCACTTCGCCAAATCCATTCCCAAATTGCCGACTTCTTTTGATTTCGGTTATTTAAAACAATAGCTACTAGTATTACCCTCACACTCTTCATGTTGACGTACTCCCGAACAGTTAGAGTGGGGAAACGCCCTCGGACCCACGTGAGGTCTGGGAATAGGCCAGAGCGTCAACAGAGTAGCCCAGCCGCTAGTAGGATATACTCTGAGTTCTTCGATCAGATATCCCAGAGGCTGGGCTTCGCTACCTCCAACTACTAACAAACGAAACTCACACAATCCCCGCAATGATACGAACGCAGCCAGTTAAACTGTGTTCTTTTGAGGCAATATTAGTTTTTGACACACTAAACATAGGGACACATTCATTATGGACACAACAACTCATTTGGACACAATATTGCAAAATACTTTGAAATTCAATTTAAGTATCAAGGTCTGCTTCAGGGTGCATTCATGGATCACTTTGTACCTCATTATCTCAAAAATAGTTAATGATAGTGTTAATAATTTTGGTAAGCATGCTTCTCAAAGCTCTTGTATTGAGGCTGTGATTTTCATATGGAATCCAATAAAAACAGATAGAACTAAAAATAAAAAAGTCATTTTTTTTAGTTGTGGTCTCCTTTTGACCCTTATACCTCATAAACTGTTAGAAATATCTGAAATCTGTTTTTTCATGAGGAGTCTAATAAAAAAATCTTCAAAATCTCACCAAAAATAAAAATAATTTTTTGGAGGTGGCCCCTTTGGCCCTTTATAATTTGTAAACTAAAAAAATTCTGAAATCTGATTGAAAAATCCTGACAACTTTCAGGTGGAATTTAACCCCAAAAAAAATTCAAAATCAGACCAGAAAAAAAGCTATAGTCAAGAAATCAGTTTCAAAATGTAAAAGTACACAATATAACCCAATGCACAGAAGCATCTAATGAAACAGACAGATGAAAAATAAATGTTAGTGGCCCCTTATTCTCACTTGGCTCAAACCACAAACACCCCCAAAAAATACCAGTCTTCCATTTGTGGTATAATACCTTGTGATACAATTTCAAAAACATTCATTCACTAATAGCCAAGTTATTCCCCAGACATCAGGAAAATGCATTTTTCTGCCCCCCCCTCCTTTTTTGACCCCTAATTTATGTGAAGCTCAAGTCTTTACCCAATATCTGTATGAATTAAGTCACGTAACTAAAAATCAAAAATAAAAAATATGAAAAAAAATCAACAGGAAGCTTCCCCTTATTGAAATGAACTATTTCATGAAAGGAAAAAAAAAACATTTTCAGTTATTTCAAAAGTATGGGAAATCTCCCCCTTTTGTCATATCTCAAAAAAGAAAAAGTAAGAAATTTATAAAGACTGAAAGGTAGCTTTTTCCAATCAATAGAAACAATTCATTAAAGTTTCATGAAAAAGGTGCATCCACTCTTGAGTAAGTGTCATTGGAAACTTCCCACTTTTTATGAATAAAGTCCAAAAACTCAAAAAAAATACAATGTAATCAGAAATTAATTAATATTAAGATTAAAAGGGAGCTCTCTTCAATCTGAAGAAACAATTCACTCAATTTTAATAAAAGATGATGTTAAGTGTTTTTGATTTATTGTGCAGTGTGAACGATCAACAGATAGATGGATGCCGGCATATCAAAATATGTCCGGTCTTAAAAGACGGCATGTAAAACTTGGCCATCTATTTCAGCCAAAAGCAAAGTCCATATAATGTTAATGAAAACCCCAAATTACTTCAAATAAAAAGCAGCTATACAAAGGCATTATACCAAATAATCATTCCCTGAAAATTTCATACAACAAATCAAGTTTTATAAGAAGAGATGAGGACACTTAAGTGTGACAGAGGAATGTTGGGAGGACAGACTGTATATGTGTGTATATGACACCATAGCTGAAAACAAAGTGGTCCCACTTATAGCTGTGTGTATATATCAAATAATAAAGGCAATCTTCTCAAACAAAGATCTTAGCACAATTAACAACAATTTCATCAATAAAATGTTTATTTTTCTCTTCAATATTGTAACAATAGACTTTACCTATATCAAAGAAATCATGATAAATTTATTCAGGTTAATGTAGAATTACACAACAATAGTACCCAGCACATAGAAGCATCTGATGAAATAGACTTGTATGTTCAACTTTATAGCAGACAGTTTACTGACAGTTAATTACCATTCTGCTAATGTACCAATGACTGATTCAGAATGTCAGTATAAATGACTGTGTTTCAGCATGTTTAGAGGTGAAAAATGTTTCCAAAAGAGAACAGAAGTTTTAACATAGATCATATCAAATTACATGTGCACTAAAGTAAAAAATGCTGAATTAGTATTTCAAAAATAAAGGAAAACAACTGTACAGCTGGTATTACAATGTTGTATCTGGATTAAGGATGGTTGTTTTGGACTTTCAGTGGTCATTCCCATAATTATAAAAATTAAAAAAAAAAAAAAACAACCACAGACATTGCAATACAGTTTCTTAGGACTCAGAAAGCACAGGTCAAGTTATAGAGAATTAACATCAAATTCACCTGAATTCTCCATTTATATTAAACGTGTCTGCATAAGTCTCCTAAATGCCCATAAGATCAATTTATACTAGAATTTTAGTATCATTTACTATTTTTAAAGCAAATGACACACAAGTATTTTGAATATAATGTGTCTTCAGATAGCAGGGGTGGATCGAGGATTTTAGAATGGGGAGTGGGGGGGGGCACAGTTAAAATTTTGCAGAGTGGAGCAAGGCGAAAATTTTTTGACGTTAAATTTTTGAAATATTCTTCTAGAGTCTGTGCAATGTAGATATCTTTGTGGTAAAATTAGTGAGAAATTAAAGTTTCAACCTCAAACCACCTAAATCTACCACTGATAACCCATGCTCTGCAAGTTTAAGGGGGGGTGCACACCCGCCATGCCCCTGCCTGAATCTGCCCTTGGATAGATCACCTGATGATCTGTGATTAAAACGGAATTCCATTCTTCTATAAAATTTGCTATATTCAACAGTTACTCGTATAAAATAATACAAATCTAAACATTTAATGAATTGTTTTCATAGTAATTCCATTGGTAAGAATAAGAATAGTTATGGGTATTGTATCAACAAACATTTGTTACTTCCTGTGGTATGAAAAGCTGTCTACATTGATTGTAAAAATCTGATTTTTGTGTAAATAATAATTCAATGGTATTAAGCAATCTTAAAGCTATAAAATAATCATTTAGGACATTATTGTAAATTACAATGATATTTTCTGAAGCTAAAAATGACTGATAAAAGCAAACTGATGCATATTTTCAAATTTCATTTGATTTACATTTTATTTTGGAAATTTTTTTTTATAAAAGAATTCAATTATCCAATTGAGATGAAATGGAGAAAAAACTTTGTATAGTTCCATATAAAAATCAAATAAATTTATCAGGGCAGGTGGCACATGATGGTTTCCATTTATAAATTGCCAATTTAAATGTTCATGATAAAAGGACCAAAATAAAAGTTGACAATGATCTGATATACCTACTAGATTTATAATCAATTTAACTCATAATACTTTCTTTGTAATTGTCTAATATGAGTTATGCACAACCTACAATCAAGCAGATTCTTACATTAAGTCATTGAAAAATGGATGATAGCTGAAAGTGGCCAGATTGAACAGGTAGAGAGTTCAAAAGATTATTAAAAAAAAAAATCAATTAAGCGTACCAAATCAAAATACAGTAAATATTTTAAAAAAATTTTCCTTTGTTTTATAATTCTAAATGAATTTTAAGGCTACAATCGATAACTTCCCTGACTTATTTGATACCTATTCAGGTTGGATGGACATTTATTGTCAGCCTCACATGCGATGCTCGGTATGAATTACACCCGTTTCAAAATGCAGTATTCTAATGCTTTCTTTGAGCAAAAAAAAACTGTTAAAAGAACAGAAAGTTATATTAACTCTTAAGGGGTTAGCATTTAATAATAAAAGTAAACTAAGAAAAATCTGCAATCTTTAATGTGTATTTTTCAAATGCTACTCACAAAAAAAAAGAAATGATAAAAAAAAAAGAAAAAAGAAAAAAATTGCAAAGAATATTAAAAAATTTATGATCTCATACACAACTTCTCTCTCCTCCTCACAGTCCATTCTACGTAAAAAAAATGTCTCTGACTGAAAAGTGTCAATGTAAGAAAGTTTGAAATTTCTGAAAAATTAAAAATAAATGCATAAATACACAATAACAGGAAATCAATTTGTATCATGTGCCACCCAATTTTACCTTTATATGGAAAGGTACTAAATTTATTGGAAGTTACCGTAATTGACATTTCTGGAGATTTCTAGTAATATGTACCTCTGTAATTGATTTTAATATGCTTAAATCCAATATTATTTCATGACGTAAAAACTGAGTTAGGTTAGATATAAAACAAGATTTTTTTCTATTTAAAAAAAATAAAGAACTGAAAGACATAATTGTGAACATACACATTGCTTTCTTTCAAGAATGAGCACAATATCTGAGATATTCAATTTGCAGCAATATTTTAATTGAAGTTGTGTATTCAAGGATTATGGTTGACAGCAACATGTTAAAGGAGGCCCAAGCCCATGGTTAAAACAGTTCTAGCAGTAACAAAATGACAGAGGAATGATCAACAACAAATCCCTACCACATAACTTAAATACTATAAATAGAAACAGGAAGAAAATAAATTACAACAAAACAAAAAACCAAAAAAAAAAAAACTCCCTCAATATACTGTTGTCATACGCCGTCCCATAAATCTGCCATTTCATTTGATAAATGTTCTAGTCCTCGTAAAGTTTTGTAAGTTCCTGAATAAAATGCTACATCTGATGTCACTAACCTAAAATATAGAGATAAATATGGAGATTAATAACCAATATTATCCCATTATAAAGAAATTCAAACAAAAATTATTAAATGTTTTTATCAATTGACTTCGTTGATAATAGATCAGAAATTATTCATGCATGAAAAAAAGAACTCTAAATAACCAACATAAATAAATCAATAATGGCTGTAGATAAAAGTTAATTAAATTAATAAAAACAAAACAAAACAAAATATATTGAGATTTCTTGAATATTGTCTGTAATTGTTCTTTCTGATCCATTTGATTCTACTGTATGTTTGTATGATATATTAACACAGCAGAAGCTTTTTTCCCCCCAGACTTACTTCCCTTATTCAAAATATTGAATTGACAAAAGCATATATCAAATATTTACAAAATTTACACAAGAAATTCACCATGATACTGAAGTTCTTCCTTTAACAACTTTCAGGATATAAAACTGTTAAAGTCAGTTATCTTACCCATATTGTGGTCCACCATTATTTCTCACATCTAATTTAACTAACTGTTGCCGTAACAATGACTTGAAAGAGGTATTAATTCTACCAAACAATATCTGAAACACATTAATAATAGTTATGATAATAATATAATAATAATACCAAACTAGTTCCAAAACCTGTTAACAGTATTGGGTATCTCTCTGGAACAACGAGGAACTACAAGAAACATATCTATATAGATTGAATACCTGAAGATGATAACTAAAACAGTGATGTAACAACATAATGATGCATTATTAATAAAGTTAAATGCAATTTGAGTACAAATTGCATTATTCCTCATAGACAAAGCCTAAAATCACATTAATCCATCTAGCTGTTTAGGAGATGGCAATTCAATGGGTGCCCTTACTATTCATCAAAGCTAATGAAAACAGTCCATTTATCTCCTCTGAGAAACAAATTTGAACTTGGATCAAAACCCATAATAGCAGATGCAAAGTGACATTAAGTATTAATCATGCCATGAACAGTTCATAAGGTCATCCCAGGGACATGAGGAGCTCTAAGGATACAGTAACAATATGATTACTCCAAATCATCCACCTCAATTAATAATAGCAAAGAACCAGTCATGTTATCAAAATGAACACCTCAAATTCAGTAGAACTGAAACAGTTTGTACACAATGGTATCATTAAATAATCATCATAAAATCCATCCAATTGTTGAGAATACATGTAGCAAAACAACAACAAACAAAATGGCAAACAGAAGGACAAACAGGTGACCATCCTGTCTACAACATACTGCTCTACTTTAACATAGGAATATATAAATGAAAGAAATAAACTAGCAAGGTCACAACGTATCCTGGCTTTCAATGGATTTTAATTTTCAATCCTTCAGTGGGATTACCTAAGTTTGGAGTTCTCCAACAACTAGAAATTCTGTGATCAAGCTCACAAAGATAGTACCTCTGACTCAAATGGAGTTAAATGTAAAGTGTAAAACCCTTATATTGGATTATCTCCCTTTTTTTGGCCTTCATCGGAAATTATGTTCCTTCCTACACATCTACATATGATGCCCAATAAACATTTTGTTAAAATGCCTTGAGGAGTTTAGCAGAAGTTAGGCTTATAAGAAATGTAGATAGACAGATAGACAGACAGGGTGCTCCCTATATACCACAATTTTTGTATATTAATTTGAGCTATTTAAATTCCCCACTAGCCTACCAAAATTTGTATTAAAATTGGAACTGGTCTATTTCAACTAGCTGTAACACTCAGTTTTATATGTAGCGAGTCATTTCGCTCCGATTGCCTATTTGCCTTGAGAGTCCAAGGGTCTGGGAATTTTGACAGTCCAAGCAAGTCATTTTATCAAACTTCAGCAGACGTTTGTGTCAGTTCAGATAAAAAATAAACTTAAAAAAAAACCTATTTATGTAGTTATTCTAGGATAAATATTGGAATTTGTGTTATTTCATCACATTTTACAAAATATCAGAACGAGTTAACGTGGACGTTCTATCATGTAAACAAAACATCGTTTCTCGCGGACTTTATCATTCATCAAATCGGCAAACAGCTGAAAATTTCCGAGTAATGAAAAGAACATTGATTATTTATGAAAGAAAATTGTAGGTACATTTTGTATATTGATTTAAATGGTCAGTTGACTTCTGTGTTTAAAAAAGATTCAAACATAAATTAATAATTACAAACTACGACTGATTTGCAGTCTCAGTACCAAGTGCTTTCCCTACCTCTGAAAGATCGGCAGGAAAATGATGGACTTGTTGATCTTTTTCTTAATAAATCAAGTAATAAATGTATGAAAATTCTCTGAGTCACTTTAATTAATTTTTATGTGCAATGGGGCTGCATGTGTACCATTATTTCAATTATACAATCAACTAATCAGTTACAGGTAAATCACAGAGAGAGGTGGCAGCACATTGGCTATAATTGGCACACACCTGTCAATTAATTTCCAATAAACAATTAGGAGACAGTTAGACAGGATGTTTATACACTATTGAAACCAAGCAGCCTGTAATTTATAAGGGTTGACAATTTTTTATGTCGGATATTGGAAAATGGCCAACGGTTATTTGCAAAATTTGTCGGTCAATAACCAACATTTTTTACTGTTTCTGGACCCTTGCCTGTGACAATTCAGGCTAAATAGATTCACCCCAATTAAAGGAATAAGATGGTACTTTATATTTTTTTTAATAAGAAACTTTTATAAAACATAAATGTATGACATATTTAAAACAAAAACAAATTAAAGTATTCCTTTCACAAGTCGAATCAGGGGAATGGGGTGAACAAGAATAGGAGCTTAATGACTCAGGTAGTGAACAGGATATTGGGTAAAATGACCCAGATTCAGTTTTATACAATAACTACCTGCATTTGATTTTCTGGTAGGATTTCTATCACAGCTTCATGCATCTTACTAATGTGTTTACAAATAGATCTAAAGCAAGGAGAAGGCATTGGTGCCTTAACTTCCCACTACAAAACAATTGTCATATCATTAATATTAAATATTAGCAAAGGAATATAATGACAAAACATTTAGCAGAGTTATAATAAACATTGTTTTCTACCATTAAAATAGAAATTATCATTAATTTAACATCTTTAAGCCTAGAACTGCTTACAGTATTACTTTTAACTTTCACATCAAGTATAAAAATGAAATACAATGATCTACTAAGGATACTCCTACTTGTCATAACTAAAACAATGTCACAACAATATACTAAATCATTCTGTCTAGTAAAAGCTGAGAAAAATATCAGAAAAATTGTAGTTACTGTATATGACTTAAAGCCCCTCTTACGGGCAGGATTTAACATTAACCTTATTGCTTATGCATAGCTAATACTGGTTACTAGTATGAAATAGGTGATACAACTTGGAAAGAATTACAGTAAAATACCAAATTCAGCAACAGGTGGGGCAGATTTTGAAATAACTAAGCATGTATCTCTATTTCAAATAATTTATTATTCCAAAAATGTGACATCTTTTCAAAACAAACTACAAAAGTAAGAAATTTCTAAAGTTGATTTTAAAATCAATTACTGAATGAGATCAAAGTATGTGTGACGAAATGTTGATGATTTCTGAGGGGGGGTCATTATTCAGAATACTAATTGATAAATACATAATTCTAATGCTTTCTTTGGCAGGATATGATGGTATAGAAATGTGGTTGTAAATTTAGATCAAACTTCATAATGGTGATCCTACCTTGGTTATCTGTCCTTGTATTGCACCTTCCATCACAAAAACAAGTTTATTGGTAATTTCATCTATATGGTTATTATAATCCTGTCAATTAAATGTAGACCTTTTTATAATTTCACATTATACAATGTATATGGTGTGGAATATTACAGTTAAAGATAAAAAGGGAATTCTACTACATGTTTTTTTCCATCCCCTGAACAAAAACCTTGCACTCTAAATAACTAAACGTTATTTTTTTTCTCAGAGCGAATGGACTTAGAAATGTTTTGCATTAATAGAACATTAAGTGTTACCCTGCCACTTTATTATGAAAAATAGGGGTGGCATTACAGTGAAACTGGACCCTCACAAAACTGCTCTTCCCTACAAACCAACCATATTTAAAAGTCTCGGCCAATATACCTTAAAACCTGTGTGCTATGTCATAGACCAGCCACCCCCTAAAACTGTACATCTGCCAGTTTTTCACAGTTTTAGTTACAAATTTCAAGTAAAAACAACCTCTCAATTCCGGCCGCCCAGTTATTGTAGAAACTGTAAATGATTACGTAATATTACGTAATTAATAATTCATTCACTAACTGGTTTGCATTTCATTAATGGACCGATAATAATTGGAGGGGACAGTAGTTTAAACAACAAATTTAATCCAGATATCACATTTTGTCACTGGTTGGGTATTAATTGGTGTGTATACACATCAGGCAATCGGGGTCATTTAATAGAACGATCGTTGAACTGTCAATTAATGTGACCTGCACCCAAGCCAAAACAATAAAGGGGTGAAATTATTAGACTTTGTTGATAGGTAATTTATGAAAACAATACAAATGATTAATTACCATCGATAGCCTTTTGATTTTTAATACACATTCTTTCAAAACTGTGAACTTTTTGTCGGCAGTTCCGTTTGTAAAATCAAAACATTTACAAATGATGCAAGCTTTGAAATGTAATAAAATTGAATTGGCATTAAACATATCTCGACCAACAAACTGACAAGGTGTAGGGTTATAGAACACATTAATGGAAACAACTCTTACATTGCTATTTTTCACTAAATCGGCCAACCCTATAAACCGGCCATTTCCTCTTGTCCCAGTGGTGGCCGGTTTGGAGAAGTTTCACTGTACTTGAAAACTACAGTTTGGATTTTGCTGAAAATTGAACTTAACCAAAAACTTGTATTGTATGGTAAAAATTCATTGATTTGTTCTCAAGTTATTGTCTGGTAACAATTGAGGGATGGACAGACGGACACATAAATTTTTGGAGAGTATCACATTCATGTGGCCAGGTATAAAAAGGAAGTCTATAAAAAAGTGATGAATTGTACAAAAATAATATATATTAAGCAAATAATTTAATAAATGCGTTTACAAAATGAAAGTCTAACCATTTGTACCTACTTTATTAGCTTGGTCTAAATGTTTTAGCATGGCTTTACTTTTTGTAACTAGTCTGTCTTCAAAATGCTGTCTAACTTTTGGCATGAAAAAAACTATAAGCTGTAAGCATCTGGAAGCTAGAGCTTAAATAGAAATATAAATCCTAATTAGAAAAAAAAAAAAACAAAGAAAAACAAATTATTACTTGCATTGAATACTGACTGAAAGAATATGTGAACATACACTTTTTTATTCACGAATATTTACAGGCAATAAGAAACAGAAAGAAATTTGCTGGGTTTCATATAACAAAAATTCATGAAAATGTAAGGGGAACAAAACAATATGGTAAATAGTAAGTTAACTAAGTTACACATCGTACAAATATTCATCTTAAAGCTGAATATTAAATTCCAAAATGTTGACCTTTCTTTGTGACAAAAAAAAATCAAGGATGGACACGCATATACATGTATGTAGGGACTGCAATAAAACTTGAATGTCCGCAGTACCTAAAGGTCCCTACAGAAAATAATTTCAGAAGGAGAGCAGGCTGGTAGGACAGAAAGAACAAGGGAAAACTATGATAGGGACATAATTATATGCAAAAAACTTGAGCATGCCCACATACCTGATAAGCTTTTAAAGTGTACATAAAATCTCAAATAGTAATCCTCCTTCATGCATTTCAGTAAAAGATGGTAACCAGTAAAAGAAATTAGAGAAACAAAAGATGTCAAACTGGACTTTCCTACATAGAAATTACAACTGTGAATAACAGTCAAAATCCCTAATTTCGTAATAAAAATGGCAGTCACTTGAAAACAGCACAAGTGACATTGTAAAAATTGAACATGACCTAATTCTTGTCACATGAAACAACATATTCAAGTTAATATAATCATTATTTTCCTTTGGAAAATTTGTTTAAAAATCAAGACCTTATCTGTTTAAGTAAAAAGTGGATGTAAGATTCTAGACAGTATCAACAAGTATCTAACAGAACTTTAAACCTACCTAAATTTTTAGTGGAGATGGTTTTTAATCCCAACAACTGTACAGCTCCAGCACCTAATATTAACTGACATGTCCGAGAGTTAAATGTCTAAATATAAAATTACAAAATCATTTAATATAGTAAAAATGTTTTATTTAAAGAAAGGATACAGTTTATGACAAAATGTTTCTTTTCTGATTGATGGTGTAATACATTACATAAAAACAATAAATCACAATCTAACACATTATAACTTATATTGCTAAAGTTTTATATCATTACTTTACAAACACTAGACAAAACTATCTTTGGAATATATATATCTTAAAAAGACAAGAAGTTTTTTGAAAGAGGTTTAGTAGATGCTATTGACAATCTAAGTCTACAGTTTAAAACTTGCTATGTCTACAAAATATACACTATAAAATCAATGGGACAAAATTAGAAGATGTTATTTATCTTATATTGTCAATTGCACCTTGAATACTACTGTTTCTTGCTCTGCTGTATAGTTAATTCGAAAATAATGATAAACAAATAATCTATTCTGTTTTGGTGTTCAGATATTTATTCAATACAGCTTAGCTCTACCTTTAATAGTTCTACTAGTCTAGTCAGCAGATCTGGAGCAGCTGAAGGAATGTCATCAACACACTGACAATACTCTACCATCATCTTTAACAACATCAAAACCGTGCTTAAAAAAGAAAAATATGTCGTTAATTTTCAGTCTGTTACTTTCTAAATAGTCACGAAGAGAATTATTTATTATTAACTAAATTCTAAATTCATACCACTTCCTATCTAAGCAACCAAAATGTAATCATAATATATACAGTCATTTACCACATGTAACTTTCCTTTGTGATATCTAAAAAATACATTGATATGGAGTTGACAAGATGTCAATACAAAAACAGACCACTGACTAAACAATGAATCTGGACTCAAATTTGGACAATGAAAGGAATCATGAAGGAAATAAACATGTATTATCTTTTGGCTTTCAGACAATTCTCTTCCACAGCAAAAATGCATAATACAAACAGATTTCTTTATTCTTTACCATGTTTGTAAAGAAACTCCAAAAAGTTCCAAAAATTATACCTGGAGGTAAGATAGATAACTTTTTATAAAAGGTATAAATTATGACTGTATCCCATACACAACAAGTGGGAGCTCATAATCATTCTTGTTTTCAGCTTCTACTTACCCAACAACTGTAAAACTTTCCTGCCCCACTTTAAGACAATCAAAAGGTTTTTTATCTGAAATAAAATAAAATTCATTTATCTTGCAGTGCAAAACAAAATATTTCATCACAATACTGATGTTAGAAACAACTAAAATATTATAAATAATGTAACCAGCTTGGGAACTAAAATCAAGACAGTAATATAAAGAAATATGAATCACATCTCAACAGGACAAAAATTAAATAACCTGGAATCACTAAAATGTTACAGCCTTATAGCTCAACTACTTATTGCCTCTTAAGAAATATCAATTTTAATTTAAGACATAGATTTACCTTTGTCCTTTCTCTCTGGAATACTTAAGGTACCTGTAATAAAAACATTCCAGATCTCATGGCATATAAAAATAAACTACATAAAAGCAAGCACACAAAAAAGAATACTCCTTGCTTTACCTGGACTTGTTAGAACCTTATAAAGGATAATCTTCTCTTGCAGTGATCTAACACAAGTTGTCTCCCTTTGTGCACATCTATATAAGATGACTAACCATCATGTAATATTTTGTCAAAATCGTTTGTGTATATAGGAGTTGTACATATAAAACCTAAGGTTGATTATCTCCCTTGGCAGATATCAAATATTAATTATTTTCCTTCATGCACATCTACACACATGAATGATGTTAAAAATAGTTATAAAAGTCCATTGTGATTAAGAGGAACTGTGCATATAAAATCATAAAGTTTGATTATCTCCTGTTGCAAAAGACAATAATTATTTCTAATCTTAAAAAAAATCATATTAGTCCATGTCATGTTTTAGTTGCATTTGCCAGATTTAAAATTTTAAACATTTAATTTGGAATATCTCCATTTGCTTCATGTGATGCCCAACAGACCAATAAAATTTCATAAATATCCAGTGGTTAAGGACAAGTAGCACTAACATGATATGTGGACAAACAAATGAACAGGACAGATAGGTTGATAACTACATACTTCCAAAATCTGTTTGACGGGGTGTAAATAGAAAAAGGGACAGACATAGCCATTAATCTTTTCATGAAACAAGATTCTATAACTTTTCTTTAGAAAATTATTATAAAAAGGACAAAACTTTTAAAACAATCTAAGTGCTGTTTTGGATCCTTATGCATTTAGTAGTATACACAATAAGTTTCAAAGATTATATGATGAAAAATAAAACTGTATCATAAATTTGCATTTCTGTATAATTTAAAACTGTTTTTTTCTTAAATGTTAAAACTGAATGCTAATCTTTACTACTGATTTCAGAAATATGATCTGTAGATCAATGGTTAGACAATATCCAATCATAACCACATTTACAAATTTCACGTATTTTCAAAAAAATTTCAACCTGCTGGAACAAAAATTAGCAATTACATTCACAAACTATTTTACAGAATTTTATATTTTATTTATTCATACAATTTTAGTTTAGAAAACAATTTCCAAGATACATAAGATTTTCCAAAACAGACACTTTACATTAATTTGAATTTTCCCACCAATTTGCTAAGAATTACTGATCTTCACTTCCTGTTTATTAATCACAAACTATTAATAAAAGGATGATGAATTTAAAAAATAAGTCAGTTAAAAAGAACATGCTTAACAAATCTAATGTTTTTTTTTGCATATTCTCAAAAAGTTAAATTTCCTAAATGCATAGTTTTTACTTATCTTCTTTCAAGGCCAAAAAAACGTAGTGTGATTTTGATTTGAAGACTAGATCCTAATTTTATTTGCAGCAAGGATAGAATACTTTTAGCTGAATAATTGCCAGAAACAAATTTACAAATTTTGAAAGATATTTTAATTGATATAAAAGGAATCACATATGGACTATATTCTGTGTACTGTTGAGGAACAATAGAGAAGTTCCTCTGATAAACCAGTGATATAAGGTATTTTGATCCTAAAGGATAAAAAACACCAAAGTATGACTAGTGGTAGCTGAATACAAAAAGTTTGCACTACTTGACTCAATAAAATTGTAAGCTGAATTGAAATGAATAATACAAGTACCTGTTTTGGTAATATGGTCAACAAGATCCTGGAATTCTGCAGGTACATCTGCCTGTTTCCATCTTTCATTGTCCAATATTAAACTGCAAGAAACAAAGAATTTACTATAGTTTCTAGGTAAAAGTAAAACAAAAAACACCAATGTATAAAAATTGTATCAGAGCAAATGGATTTCTGTGAAAAAAAAGATTTACAGGGTGCAGCTTGATACAACTGTTGATGTTGGGACACATATAGATACAAGCTCTTAATTTGGATTGCTATTTAATATTCTGACCAGAATAATACTGACCGCAAAAAAAGTTGCATTTAGATGTAAACTAGAGGCTCTGAAGAGCCAACATCACTCACCTGACACTATAAGCAACATTCTATTTTTGTAAAAACAGCTATGTTTTTTTTTAGAATAAAAATTCCTGATGTGTATACCTAGGGAACACTCCTATCAATTTTTATTAAACTCTGTCCATAAGTTTCTGAGGAGAAAATTTTTAAAAGTTATATTATTAAAAATAGCAAAAAAATGGAAAAAGGGCAGTAACTCCAACATGGCACAATAGATTAACACAAAAATTTGACCAAACATATATTTCATGATGCAGAACACTTTTATCCCATGTAAAGATTTGACTTAATCTCATGGTTTTGGATACATATAAGAAAAACTTCTGACTGACCCTTTTGTTTTAATTTTAGTAACTTCTGCCATGTATCTCTACAGATCAAAAATCCCCACATCAGTTATATGCAGAATGCCTTAAGGAACATTCATACCAAATTTGATAAAAATTGGTCAAGTAGTTTCAGAGGAGACGAATTTAAAGAATAAACATTAAAAAAATTGAAAAAAAATGTGGAATAAGGGCAATTACTTCAACATGGTGCAACAGATTAACACGAAAATTTGACCAAGACAGATCTCATTATACTGAACAATTTTACTTCCACGTCAGAATTTAACTAAACCTAATGGTTTTGTAGATACAGTCCCAAAACTGATTCGTGTTACTATTTGACAAATCGATAACTCTGACTAATTGATCGCTGATGGATTGATAATCGATGACCAATCTGATCACAGATATAATGTAAAATGACAGATGATTGGTTCATGAAAATTAAAGAATTTCCATTGGAACGAATCCCGTACACTACCATACTGAATTAACCTTAAATTTAAGATATAAAATCCAAATTTTGTATTTTGCTAAAAATAATGTAAAAAAAAATAATTAAATGATATTTAAAACTATTACATTATGTAATATGTGTTAAAATTGATTAACAAAACAATGAATACTGTAAAATACATTGACCGCTATGTGGACATGTTATGAGATCACAGAGTTAATGGATCAGTTTTACGGATCGATGACCGATTACAATTTTATTTGAGTGGATCAGTTCTAGAAATGTATACTTCAAAAACTTCTGACTGACCCCTATGTTCTATTTTTAGTAACAGTGGCCATATTTTTGGACAGATCAAAATCTCCACATCAGTTCTATGGAGAACACCCTAAGGAACATTCATACCAAATTTGGTTCTAACTGGTCCAGTAGTTTTAGAGGAGAAAAGTTTTGAAAAAATGTAAATGAAGTCAAGTGATGGCGATAGCTCATATGGCTCCTTGGACCAGGTGAGTACAAATAAGTAATTTATATAATGTTGAAGAAGTTCCTATTACAAACTCATTTGGACCTTATAATCTAAAAGGAAAGAGACATAACCCTTTTATACCATCAAAACATTCCTTTTATAGTGTTGAACCTTATAATACAATATCAGATAGTTCCATACACTTTTATTCATGCTATTGTTTAGAATTTTTTTTTATAGATTTCTAATTCCTGATTAATGTTGTTCATAACCCTTCAAGAGCAATCCCAGTCTAACCTTTGTGTTATAGAACATAATGTGCAAACATATCATAGAGATTTTAATATTTATACTTGAGTTATGTATTCAACCAATTATTTGAAAATGGTTGGGACATTACCCCTTAAAATCAATACTACCAATCTTTAATTTTCCTTGTGGGTTTTGAAACTTTTGTCAAGATTTACTTACAATTAAGTTATTGCATGCTTAAACACAGTACTAGCCATTCAGCTGAAGTTACATTCCTAATTTTAAAACACTCCTATGAAGGGCTGCTGAGACATGACAGACATACCAAGGTACAGACAGTATTGATGTCTAAGGAGGTAGCATTATAAAGAGAAATCTAGGGAATTAAGATTCAAGCGGAATTCAAAGGAATGTAATCCAGAGTGAGAGAGTAATCAAAGGAATCAAGGTTATAGCAGTAATAAAAAGAATGTAATCCAGGGACAAAGACCGGGCATGGAAAACAGACAAACACAACAAAGAACATAAAATAACCAAAATAATACATAAAAAGTAACAAAAGTAAATGAGCAACTTGGACTCCACTATAAACTGGGAGCATGGACCTGGTGTACCGGTAGGGTAAGTGTAAAACATATTTTAGCATATATCTTATCTTAAATGAGCAAATAATGTATCAATACAGACAGGAGATTTGTATCAATACAGACAGAAGATTTATATCAATACAGACAGGAGATTTGTATCAATACAGACAGCAGATTTGCCATCCTGAGTTACCCATGTGTGAGATAAATGTGGATATAAATGAGTTGGAATTCAGTATTTTCAAAAGCATTTTACAAAATCTCATGAAATGGAAGAAATTCAATACCTTTTATGACATCCTTATATTCTTACCTTAATTTTTGCTTCCTGTCATCATGAAATTTATTAACAAACTTGGTAGCCTATATTAAAGAATGTAACAAATATAAAACATTAATTACACCACACAGAAACAAACTTTTATATTAGTTAATTAGTTTGTATACAAAATTTGCATTTTATTCTCAGTTTTAGAGTTTCACCACAATAAAAAGGGATAAAATTAATATATAATTTTAATTCAAATCAAACTTCTATAATTTAATTCTTTTTTCTCTGACATAACTGTCTTCTCATAAAAAAATAGAAGAACAGAAGAAATAATACAAAGCTTGCCATAAATCTTAATTACAGTAATACTATTAAACTAACTTGTGACTGTAGGCTTATACGTAAGGATGTACTCCTCCTTCCACAAACTTCTTCACAGTCTGTTACAAATGCCTCTACAGTTCTAGATAACTGGACAAACTCTGTAGTAGATAATCTCTCTAAAAATCCATCCTGTAGGAAGATAATAACACATTGTCATGTTAGGTATACCCCCACTGGTACACAGCACCCAAAATTGCTCAAAATGTATGCTCCATCTACATAAAGTCACTCACAAAATTTGAAATCAATTCATTCATTGAAAGCAAAAATTTTTAGACAAAAATTCTGTCATCCCACATATTGAAAAATGACAACAAAACAGTACCCAAAATTGCTTGCAACACATGTCCCATTAATGTAAAGCCACAGACCAAACTGAAACCCATACACTAGTTTGGAGCCATTGGGAGCCAAGATTATAGCAATGAAATTTGGATGGACAGATGGAAGAAATGATGGACAAACAAGTTAATTCCAATATACAACCAACTAGTGAGTCGGGTTATAAAAACTGCTGCAGTAATTCACAATGTATCTTGTAAGGAACACATTCCTATCTGGCAGTTGAAATATTGTACTGTCATAAAGTTTATGAATATGAAATGGTTATTACTGGAAATACAGGAAGTTCGGAGTATCAACACTCAGTCAAATCTAGATGGAAAGAACTCCAACATCAGTGCTTACCTTTGACCTTGCAACAATGACCTTGACAGATCTATCATGGGCATGATCACAGATGGCAAACATCATATCACAGAGTGCACTATGTACCCTTGAGTATTCTTCTTCTGATATCAGCATATCAGAGACATCCTCACTTCTATAATACACAAAAATACTAATAATAAACATAGCAATTAATTTTTGTTGTATGTAATTTTTTTAGTATCTAAGTTTTCAAATGTGACTTTATTTTGTTGTGACTTTAATAAGTTGTTTGACTCAACACAAAGAGCCATAAATTTAGCACCACATCCGATCATATATTGGTTATCTCCTGATGTCAGTAGCCTTTTCATTTATATCTTGGAGGCTATTGTAACAATATTAATACATGCCTGGACCTGTGTCACCATCATATATTTTTCAGCATATAAGTATCTTCAATATGTATATAAAACACAAAGCAAGTTAAAAAAACACTGTGTAGGTTACAAATTACCTAAAGAAATGTACAAATGATAGCATATGCTGATACAAAAATGGCTAAAAGCGGATGAACAGACAGAGGGAGCGGAGTGGTTACCAGGCCTGCTTTCACTGATGGTGATGCAGGTTAAAAGGTATATGTTAAAGGACCTCCAGATTAGTGACTTCAATACATATTTGTCAGAAATATAGGCCAAATATCAATCCAAGTACAGTACCTAAACCGATCTGTGCAACAAAAATTGTGATTGGTCATCGGTCACCGATCAGTTTCCGGTCAGTCATCAATCCTTCAAACCAATCCATTAAACCGGTGATTGCATCATGTGACCACAGAGCAGTCATTGTAATTTACAGTTTCATATTGTTTTCTTGTCAATTTTACACATATTTAATAATGTAATAGATTTAAACATCAATTTATACTTTTATTTTACATTTCTTTTATTTCAAACAGATCTTACACCATTTTACATAAAAAAAAAAACTGTGATCTGATCAGTCACCGGTCATCTATCCGTCAAATCGTTGCACGCATAGGTTCAAGGACTGTACACTGTACTTACAAGAATTGGCAGGGGCCTGGTTTTGGAAGATTTCAATGCTTACACTGAGATATGTAAATGTGAAGCCTCCTCCAAGGGACTTTGTTTATCTTCAGTAGGAGTTACTACTGGACTTGGAGCCTTAGTTTTACCAGCAGAGATCCCAATTACATCACCTATAACACCCTGGAATGTCTAAAATAAACAGTACATAGTGAGTTTTATGTCACATGACCATACCAAACCAGTTATTATCAAAGATGTCGACTATCTTTGTAATTGACTTAATAGTTGGTTTTATACAAATACAACAAGGAATTGTGTACTGAAATTCATAACATTTATTAAAAGCAAAAAACAAATACCTTGAAGACAACTTATTTAAAATAAACTTTTTTGCAGGTGTGTTCAAAGAGACAAAATAAGAGATGTACACCTTCAAAATTTAAAACATAATCTGTGAAAGTTTCTTTTAATTCAATTCAAAGGCGCAGGAGACGTAACAGAAAAGAAAAAAGGTACCACACTGTCTAGAGGAAGTAGATAGCAGGACAGACAGACCTATAACTATTTACCGTCTAACTGTAGGGCTTACAAAAGGGGATATAAACATTTTAACAACAGCTATTATTACTCTATAGAGATAAAATACTGTTTCTTTATCAATTGTAGTACTATTTAAATAGCTTTTCAGGGCAACAGCGTTACTTCGAGTTCATCATAATATTACAAGTGCGCTCATCAATAATAGTTGTGCCGTTTTACTGACGCTCAACCTTTCTGCGGCGTTTAACGTGATTGACCATAACATCTTTCAATCTAGATTGGAATATGCTTTTGGTATATCAGGTTCTGCTCTGAAATGTTTACTTTCCTACCTCCGAGATAGGACTCGGCGTATAGCTTTTGGTTCCACCCACTCCAACGTATTTTGTGCTGTATGCCGCAGGGCTCCGTACTTGGCCCTAAGCTATATTGTATCTTTTCTAAGCCAATTGCCGAAATCTGCTGACGTCATAACATTTTCTATCAATATTACGTGGATGATACGCAGATCTATTTAGTATTCATACCTCTATACAACTGGAAAAATACATTGAAAGGAACTGAGGACAGTCTGTCCGATACAAGTTCCTGGATGTGTGTAAACATGCTTAAACTGAACGAGGACAAAACATAACAGATGCTTTTTGCTCCGAAACACAGAGTGAAGAATTTGAAGGATTATCATCTCACATTTATATGAAACATCATTACAAGTTCTGACTGTATAAAAAATCTGGGTGTTCATTTTGATTAGACTCTGTCAATGCATCAACAAGTCAGTTCAGTGTTAATATGTAGGCCGCATACATTCGTACATCAACGAGGAAACATGTAAAACTTCAGTCAATTCATTTATTATCTCATGATTGGATTATGGCAACGCATTACTCTATGGACTACCAGCGTGTGTCATTCAGAGACTACAAAGGGTTCAGAACACTGCTGCACAAGTGGTAACACGAAAAAAGAAACACGAACACATTACTCCAACACTTGAGTTTCTCCATTCATTGCCTGTACAGTACAGGGTACAAACCAAAAATTACGGCAATAGAAGATTCGATAAAGTGGTGGCCACCCTTTGAAATGCATTACCAAAGAACTGCATAATGCAAAATCAGTGTCTATTATCAAAAAGAAGTTAAAAACTCACTTTTTTCGACAAGCATTTTTAAACCATTAATTTCGTTTCAGTGATACATAATGCCATAGACATTTGCTTGCTTTTGATTATTGAACCTTTGTTTTAACTGGTGATATGTTTCTTTTATAATGTAGCGCATATATTTCTTTTAAAAGTTATTTTTTTACTGGGAATAGTTAATTTTTTATACGATTTCAAATTTTAAACTTCTATTTGATAATTTTTAAATAGCAAACTTATTTTAGACTTTTTATCAAATTTATTATATCAATATACTTACACTCAATTTGACTATGATTCAATTATATATATTCTAGTTTTTCTAAATATTTCCTATTTATCAACTTTACTTATTAAGTAGACAAGTTTTACTACTCTGATCTATTTTTGTGACTTAATGTATTATATTTTTATTAGTATGTATATTTTTAAATACATGACGTGATGTAAAGCGCTCCGAGTAATATTTTTAGATTAAGCGCTATAGAAAAATTGTAATAATAATAATAATAATAATTATAACTCTAAGAAGCATATCTACAAATCTGGCCCAGTGGAGCCTGTTTTATGGTTTATTAGGATCATTGCATCATTGAAAGCTTCATTTCATCTGTTATAATTTTTGAGGTAGCAGCCAAAAAACTTCAAAATGTCATATTTGCCGTTCAAGGGCAATAACTCTAAAGAAGAGTCATCATAAAATTTAGTCCAAATTTTTTCAATGAAGACTTTTGTAAAGCTCTTCTTGTCACCTTAATCTTTCAAATAATGGGATTAATACCTCATTTTATTTTTGTATCTATTACAGCCATTTTATTTTGACTATGGTCTGTCGATATGTTGAATACAATTTTGAAATTTGCTACACTTATCCTATAAAAACAATAAAAACTATAAATTATCACATATGATTAAGTCTGCCATGAGGTAACAAGATAATTATACTTTTACAGTTTATTTCAGGCCAGCTAGACATAATTTCTAAGGCACTCCCTCGTCCAATATTATGGTGCCTCAATATGTATTTGCAATACAATATTAATAAAATAACCACAAAAATCCACTACCCTCATCATCTTTTTTTTTTTTGGGGGGGTGGGGGGGGAGGGGGCAATAAATAGGGAAAAAGCAATGCTTACCTCTGTGATTAGTTTTCATGACGAATGGCATGATAACCAAAAAAATGACTTTTAATGGCCTTTGGTATGTAATATAAGTTTCCTTAAGGTTGTAAATAGCTTCATGATTTGTCTGACACTTCTAGAGATCACATACCTGTGACAAATTTGACTGATTATAAGCTTAAATTATTATAAATAATCTCTTATCACATAAGAATCAGAAATACCTGCGCTCTTTTCAGAAGAACAAGAATATTAGAAAATATCTTATTGAGTAGTTCCATCCACTGCTTGTAATCTAACATTCTCATCTGATCACCAAGACTGAAATCAAACACATTGTAAATAATAAATAAGAAGCACAGATAAAAAATACTGAAAGTTAGTCATTTTTAAGACGGATTATGGATAGTAAAATTCACAAGGGTGTCATAAGATCTTCCTCATTTAAGGTTCAAATTTAAATAACTTATGACAATTAACATTTAAATCACAGTTATCAAAGAGATCTTATCTATATAGCTTAAAAAAAAGCGACTTTTAAGAATTGATTTTTTTTTTGGCCTTTTTTCACACTCAATAAACACAAATGATTGACAAGAAAGACAACTCTGACTCAAAAATTAAACTCTTGAGAAAATCTTTAGTTTAATCAATAATGAGATACATGTAAAACTGATGCTGATAAAACACTTTTTCCATATGAAAACCAAGCATATACTAATTTTAAAAAAGATGATGGAAATGCATTACCAGTACTATTACCTGGTATCTAACAGCAAACAGGTGTGATCATTTAAACCAGTAAGAAAAATGCATGAAATATCTAAATCTATTTTTTTTTCCAACACAACTAATGAAGTTTTATAATGTGAAGTAAACTAGCTGTTATCAAACAAACCTAGTAACATTATCATCTGAAGTTTCCACATTGTCAGCTTTTGATACAGCTTCCACTACAGTCTATAAATAAATAATTGATAGCTTGCACAGTTAATGTGAGATCTACAATCTATAAATAAATAATTGATAGCTTGAACAGTTAATGTCAGATCTACAGTCTATAAATAAATAATTGATAGCTTGAACAGTTAATGTCAGATCTGCAGTCTATAAATAAACAATTGATAGGTTGAACAATTAATGTGAGATCTACAGTCTATAAAATAATAATTGATAGCTTGAACAGTTAATGTGAGATCTATAGTCCATAAAATAATTGTAGATAGCTTGGACAGTTAACATGAGATCTATAGTCTATAAAATAATTGTAGATAGCTTGAACAGTTTACACTACAACTACAGTCTATTGAAGTATTGTTTTCAATTTTCAATTGTGGTATGCATTACAACAAACTTTGGAGCATTTTATGCCATGTGAATTGCAAAGAGGTTTTTGAACCTGCCTAAGATGCTCCAAAAATGAACTACAGTCAAGACACGATACATAAAAAATGAAAAAAAAAAAAAACAACTCTTTTCAAATTCAAAGTAAATATTGAGCCTTTTTTTTAATCAGTTTTTGCTTGGGATCATTATAATCACACAAGTAGACCAATAATGTCTCATGGCCAAACTAGATTTAACAAAATAATCATGCTGTCTTAATTAACAGCCAATCAGAAGATATGTCATTAATCAAATTAAGTTATCATTATAGGTTGTATATCTGTAACAATCAGGGGCTGCTCTGGTTTCCAAAATTCTGTCGCCAGAAAATCGCCAGCTGCCATTTTTTGTTGCCAGTTTTCAGAAATTAGAGCCAAAGGGTGCCAAAAAAATTATACTTTTCCAAAAAAAAAAAAGACCATGTAAGTCCATTGATGAATTATCTTTGTCAGTTCATCAAAATAACCTCTCCATTCATGGCATGCATGTACCCAAGATTCATTCTTGATGCATGTATAAAGCAGGTTTTTGGCTCTAGTCTGTCACTTTTATATGCATAAAATAATAAAGTACTACTTCAGAAACAGGTATTTTACTTCTATCAAAGACTTTATATTACTATTCTCATGTAGTCAATGATTTTAAAACATGTTCTAATACAATATAATTATTTTTTTTTATATTTTTAACAAACTTGATTCTTTTTCTCAAGTGATAAAATTTCTATCAAACTACATTTTGCACCATGGACCATTAACTGTGTCCTTGTTTAATTATCTTGATATCTGAATAGCATTTCCTTAATTAGATTTTGGGAATCCCAATTCTATTTGTTTACCAATTTTCCCACCAAAAAAGTCACATGGCAAAAGTGTAAACACATGTCATCCATTTTCTTTTACCAATTCTTCCATTTCGAAGTATTTAGACACTTCCTTGTGGGATAATCATTGTTAATTGGATTTAATTTATTCTGTTATTAGATAAGTCTGTTTCTGAATGTATTACATTGTTAAACAGGGCTGTGAAACTCGAGTGTAGCCATGTGCACATGGCCTTAATTGTGTTTACCTTTGACCAGATGATGAGAGTTTTGATTGGCTCAATAATATATTTACATTTGTTTGACACCTCCCATGAGGATATTGTCAGTCACGGTCGTAATTACCTTTAATTGCTATCAGTCGTAAATTGGTCATAGTCAATTAACTCTGACCAGGTGTCAACACAAAATTAGAGATTTAAGATTTAAGATTCTTTATTTCACTCAGACACAAGTTATGTGTAACATGAGGATATCTGTTGCTGATAAACTTCCCGTAAATTTTAATTTACAAAACCTATGCGCCAAGAAAATCGCCAACTGACTATTTTTGTCGCCAGATAAAATAAAAAATCGCAAATTGCAACATTGGCGAAGCCCAGCGCGACCCCTGACAATATCTACATTATGTTGGATGATGACAAAATTAAAAAACCTCCAATGATGGGGTGTTATACGTGCAAGATGTGCTGTCAATTCTTTCTTTAGACATAATGACAGATTTTCTACAGAAGTGGAATGTGAGGTACCACTCATATTTGAACCTTCAAAAATTAAACTTTGAATTTTAACTTTTAACATAATTTAATAGAGAAAAGACAAACTAATAACAAGTCGAAGTGACTAAAGGTGAAGAGAGAAACATATCCATAATTACCTGTTTTACAGCAGCTCTTATAGAAGTGAAGGCTTCTTCTCTGTACATATCAACAAAATTAGACTTTCCTTTTCTTATCATTCCAAATACTAATGAGACTAACTTCTCCTGAAACAATAGATATCATCTATAAACCACACTTATCACAATAATGCTACATGAAGTGTGTATATTTGATAATGGTTTAATAAATTTAATTATTTGGTAAACATATCAAAAGAAATATGTTCCTTTTTAAGTCTGACGTAACACAATAAGTTGTAAACATGAGAAAGACACTACTATCTAATGAAATGCATCGTTGATAAACATTTTTCTTGAAAAATCCTACAACAACTTGTTAAAAAGATATAGACTAATAGTCCAAATATTGCATTGTTTTATTCTGTAATAACCAAGTTAAACGTCATACCAAACTTGCTTAGGGTTCCGCAAAAATTTAATTCAGTAAAATAAAGTACCAGTATTTTGACACCAAATCGCAAAAATTTCATTACCCAAAAATTACCGGTTACACAGTATATCCACACCCCAAAACTAACCTCTTCTAACAAAGGAATAGTGTCTGTTACAGGTCTATTTAAATCAGCTGATATACACTTAGCAAAATCCTCCTGTAACATTTTTTCTATCAAATTCTCCATCTCTGCCAACTGTGAACCTAAATGTCTGTTTAAAAAAAAACAACAACAAAAAAGTACTGAACAAGTATATTGGTATGTCAGAAGCAAATATAGATTTTCAATAACAAAGAATGTGTTTGAAGAAGTAAACACTAAATATCAAGCCAATATTTCATAATCATTTCACAAATACCTTCAATTCAACAGGTCTAAATTTGTAGAACCATGTATGTAAACAAGATTTGTTTATTCAAAATGTCAGTTACCTCCCTTATAAATTTCAATCTTATAGTTCAGTATATTTTCCAAAAGTTATGTTTGCAATAGTTATAGAAAATAATATTCCTTTTATTCATTTATTTCATTTATTTATTTCAAGAGGATTAGTAAATACACTAATCTTCCCTGAGGCCCTCAACAGTAAACAAATACAAAAATCAATAATACATATTTTTAAAATACATGCTAACATACAGAGAACAAAAACATTATCTCTGTTTGCTGAGTAAATAGCATCTTAATGTTTTTAAAAAATTTGCAGTTTTAGGAATTCTTATAATTGTTGGTAGGTTGTTCCACAGAGTTGGACCAGTGTAACTAAAAGATCTTTTAAATAAATATGATTTAAAACTTTGGTTACAACAATACTGAATATGCAACATTTCACCTCATAGTATGCGATTAATGTAAAGAAGCCATTTAACATTTATAAATTCTATGGAAACATTCATATTTTATCCAAATAACAATATCCTTCTAAACTTGGTGATAGATAGAAACTAAAAAGATTTAAGATTTAAAAACCGTAGTACATGTTTATGTAAATATGTTTTCTCAAATTTTAATTAGTGGGGGTTATTTAAACTTCAGAATTTCAATTAAGTTTGAAAGAAACCACCATCAAAAGTGCTTAACAACATACTGATTGTAATTTAATATATGTGCTGACTAAAATTATGTGTTCATTATGCAAATGCATTGTCATCATTTAATTAAGTCACCAAAAAAAGTCTCTCCCCTTAATTACTGATTTGTTTTTACTCAATACATGTCATCACCAGTTTTATTAACTTTTAGAGATTGACAGGTATAAATAACTGATTTATGACAGGTATAAATAAATGATTTACAAAAATGTCCGATACATTTCATTCTACATTCAATCTTACTTCACGGTATATATATCTTATTGGACTCACCGTACATTTATGAAAATATTTAACAATAAGATGCACATGATGCTGTGCTAAGGATACCACAAAGATTCCAAATATTATCTAGTTCATAAAACTGAAGAATGGCTTCCAGCAGAAAAAAAATCAATAACATGCCTGGTCCTAAGTTATCTCCTAATACTTGTAGGTGCATAAATATCTTCAATATATGCATTAACACAAAGCAAGTCAAAAAAACTATAGTGTGGGTTACAAATTACCTAAAGTAGGTAAGTGCTGAAAAATGCATAGGCTAAATTCAGCAGGTAAAATTCTTATTATGATTTATCAAACTTGCCAATAACATGAGCTGAAAAATCTTAAATATGGATACAAATACTGTGAAGTTTGAATACTTTACTAGTTACAGATTACTCAAAGTAAATAAACCCTAACTAAGCATGATGGATAGGTGGACAGACCAAAGATGGATGAACAATGAGCAGAGTCAAAGGGTGACTTGACCTGCTTTCACCATTGGTGACACAGACGTAAGGACATAACACTGGATCATGATTACATAGCATAAGTACTGTCAAAATAGAGTAGAAGTGGGGTAACATAAAAACAACAGGTGATGTACAACTCATCATATCAAAGCTATGTACTGATTAAGAAATAATTCTGTCATGTTGAAAATGAGAAAATGCAATCTTTAATGTTTTTGGACAATTACACATCAACATGTCACAAGCAAGTCTTTGCAAATATTCAGTGAACACAAATGCTTAATTACAAGATCTAGAAGCAAAGCAATATACAAGAAATTCTTAATAACCTACCTAAAGCTATGTACACCAGCAAGCTCTTGACAAAGAACTTCTTGTGTTGTGGATATAAGGTCTAATGCACCAACAAATTCATTGGTAGATAGTAACAACTGTATTGTAGGCTGAGTCTGATGTACTGTTGCCATCATCTTCAACTGTGTACAGAAAATAAGCAAGTCTTTAAATTATTCAATTTGGGATATCTGCATTTTTAGAATGCTGTACCTCAACTACAGATGATATTAAACATACAACATTTGTGAGGTAACAGCAAAACATTTACAAGGTCCTGTAAATACAAAGAAAAAATGGCAAGCAGGAGGGCCCAGTTTCATAAAAATTCTCAACTTGACGTTTTCTTCAGATCCATTCTCAATGCAAAGTCAACCAATCAAGTTTGCTTCACATTGAATGTTTGAGGAAAAACTCAAGGATTTGAAGAATTTTTCTAAGAAGCCAGGCCTAAATTGGCCTACTCAACACAAATTTGATTTTAAAGTGAGAAAAAGAGTCAAATTTTGGTGAAATTTGGTGGAGTCTCATTGGAGAATTTGGAAAAATTTCTCATAGATGTCTAAGATTTCTCTGTCTAGCACACTTAGCAGTGTTAGGTTCTTTTAAAATAGCTTTCCTGCTATTGCACTTAGAGAATTAAGCACCCCATGCAAAACACCAAAATGTATGTACAAGTATTAAGGCAATATCTTCCAAGTCTCCCTTACTTAACAATGAAAAGGTTAGGACTAAATATCGTGTGATGCAAATATGTAATAAGTATTACCCTCATAGCACTTTAATTTTAGTCATCAATTTTTGCAGTTTGTCAAAAAATCATTTTTTTGGAATTTCATTAGAACATTAAAAGTTTTTTTTTAAATGTAATTGTACATTTCACTGGGAATTTGAATTCAAGTTTGACCACACTATGATAACCACAAAAAACTAGTACCCCCCACACTATGATAACCACAAAAAACCAGTACCCCCCCACACTATGATAACCACAAAAAACTAGTACCCCCCACACTATGATAACCACAAAAAACTAGTACCCCACAAAAATGTTCTCTCACAGTATTATATTTTCTCTAAAAAAAAACCCCTAATTCTAACAAAAGGGTCCGGAAATTTTGACAGCCCATGCCGGTCATTTTATCAAACTTCAGCAGACGTTTGTGTCAGTCTTTCACATGTTCAGATCGAAAATAAACTTAAAAAAAACTTTTTTATGTAGTTATTTTAAGATAAATATTGGAATTTGTGTTATTTCATCACATACTCTGCCTTTTTTTTCAAAATATCAGAACGAGTAAACGAGTTTGATTTTGACCACACTTGGACTTTTTAACATGTAAACAAAACACTGTATCTCTCGAACTTTTTCATCAAATCAGCAAACAGCCGAAAACTTCCGAGTGGTGAACAAAACATGCTGATTATTTATAAAAAAAAATTGCGAATACATTTTGTATATTGATTTAAAAGGTCCGTTAACTGTGTTGAAAAAAATCCAATCGATAAATTAATAATTACAATCTACGACCAATTTGTGGTCTCAGTACCATGTGCTTCCGTTTCCTCTGAAAGATCGGTGGGAAAATGATGGACTTCATAATCTTTTTCTTAATAAATCAAGTAATAAATGAAATTCTCCGAGTCACTTTAATTAATTTGTAAACACAATGGGGCTGCATGTGTACCGTTAATTCAATTATACAATCAACTAACCAGTTACAGGTAAATCACAGACACAGGTGGCTGCACGTCGGCTAAAATTGACACACATCTGACAATTAATTTCCAATAAACAATTAGGAGACAGAATGTTTATACCCTAACAAAACCACGCAGACTGTAATTTATAAGGGTTCTTTTATGTCTGAAATTGGAAATTGGTCGTTGGTCATTTGTAAAATTTGTCGGTCGATGACTGGCATTTTTGACCATTTCCGGGCCCTTGTTCTAATGTGACGTCTTCATGTCGTCAAACAGTATATGTTGGCACCTGTGTACTTTCTCTTCTCTTTCCCTGTTGCTTAAAGACATAGCACTCACTTGAAAAGGTTTACTCGATGATTTAAAGGCTGAGAGGTTATCTAATTGAAATCAATTATATAAATACACACATGCGATGAGATAAATATACAAATTTAATCCAACTTCCACATGGGGGAGGTTAAACAGAACAGCCGTTATTTTGGCTACGCCTAGGGAAATTTTTGTCACAAAAATTACCATATTTGTCATATTAGAAAAGAAAATAATTCCTTCCAGAGGTAGATTTGTACTCATTTTAACATGGGTTTGGCATTTATATCCTCAATTAACTCAATTAAATTATCCTCAATTAAATAATCAAATGTAAATGCCGTACTCATATTAAACTGAGTACAAATCTACCCCTCCATGAATTACTTCTTGCACAGTGAGGAATGAATGAAAAAGGTAAATGGTGAACACTGAATGTACAGATATAATTTTATGAATAATTGTCTGTCAGCAGAAATGCACATGACAAACCTGGGAATTTAAAAATTTATAGATAAAATGTTTCCATAAACCATCGGTGGGTGTTTCTAGAAAAGCAGAGGACGCTTACACTACCAGTGCACCTGGTCCATGCTCCCAGTTTTAAGTGGAGTCTGAATGATTGCTTGATTATTGGGGTTTAGCACCCGAGCAGCAATATTTCAGCTATATTCAGGCGATGAACATGAAAGGGATGATAAAATGAACATGAAATGATGATGATGAAATGAAAAAAAGGATGGGTCACAAGGATAATAGGGTCGACAAATTTTGATTGCCACAAGATAAAAGGGAGGAATGGGTAGGGTCTACAAATTTTGATTGCCACAAGATAAAAGGGAGGAATGGGTAGGGTCGACAATTTAGCCTTCTGTGACGGAGTGCAAAGGTTCCTACTCCTATTGAATACCACAGAAGGGTTCTTCAACATGTGAGGAACGTGGAATCTTTCCCAACACGGTGCACCACTATGGTTTGCAGTCAGGTTTTTCGTATTATAGCCTGACAACCCCAGCATGTAACACACCAGGGGTACCCCATTCCACCACTTGGAGCACACATCCCAGCTGCTCTGTGGACAGAGTGCCTAGCCCCTGGCTAGGTTTCTGAGCACTATTTAGTCGCCTTTTATGACAAGCTTAGTGCTGCTGCAGGCCTATTCTTTTGACACCCAGACCTGCACAGGATAAAGTGGAGTCCGAGTTGCTAATTTGCTTTTGTTACTTTGTATGTATGATTTTAGTTACTTTGTGTTCTTTGTTGTGTACGTCTGTTTTCCATGTCTGGTCTTTATCCCTGGATTACATTCTTTTGATTTCCTCTACAACCTTGGTTCCCTTGATTACTCTATCCATCGATATCTATCAACATCAACTATGGTTCAAACTTCAGCTGAGAGCTAATAACTTTTCTTACCACTTATTGTTAAAGTGATAAAACTCCTACCTTTTGGTACAAAGATAAATGGTTTTTCATGGTTTGTGATAACTGCAGTATCTTGAGAGATCCTTTAGCTAGTACTTCATCTATCTGTTGAACTTTGTGTCTTTAGAAAAGAAAGAAAAAAAAAATTGGTGAAAACTTTATCGTTGGTGTCAATTTCATAACAAAGAAATTTGACATTTGAAACATTTCGATTTCAATGATAACAACTACAACCAAAGAAGTTTTTAATAGTGTTCATAAATACCGTGACAATCATCATTAAGAATGTTATTTGCCCTTGAATTCAACTCATCATTTCTGAAAATTTTTGTGAAAAGCACAAATGGCCAACAATCCTATAATAATAACAATAATAATAATAATAATAATAATGCCAATACACAAACAAGTGTATTGTCAAAAATACAGCCTGTAGGCATTAGGGAAGGCAGAAAATGTGAGGCTACAATACACCAGTATTGTTTCTATAATGCAATTCAAAAATAAAATGTGTTTTTAAACATAAGTAAAAGTTAACTTAAATAATTTTATCCTCTTGTGTGCCAGGTAGTTTAGCATAAATATAGCGGTTAACTTACATCACTTTGACACCTTGTACTTGTGTTATAAGATGATGATCATAGGATAATTAGATCTTTTGTTGAACAAGTTAAGTTGGAAAGATTGAAGATGGCTTTAAAATCCTTATCATTAATATTGTTTTCCATTATAAGCCAACCTACACAAAAAATTACTGAACAATGTAACACTGCAATTAGACAGGCAAAAAAAACCCCACAAACCAAACCAGAACAGTAGTTATTTCAGTGTATCTTAGATATGGATATAACATTACCTTGATTTAAACAAAGTTATGCAATTAATATCTTACATGTGTAATTGTTACTTTTATACTTTTGTTTATTCTAAGTACCTGAGTTGTTTTATTGACTGGCAAGTTTTCATCATATTTTCTTGTAACTTGTCATGAGATGACATGGCTTGGAAGAATGCATCAGATTTAGTTGAAATCTGTCTAGCTATGTGTACTTCAATAATATCTAGGTAATGACTGAGCTGAAATTAGATTGTAATAATACATGTGTATAATCTACACCCTTTTTGTAAGAGTTTTGTGAGAGGTGTGAATATACAAATATACAACATTTTCCTTATTTATTATTATATAATAGTATTTCTGACAATCATTTGTCTCGGAGGTAAATAGTCTGGAAAATTTCATTCCACAAATTTAATGCATGTAGCATAGATGTAGAAGACTTTTGTTAATGATCCATTGACTTCAAATTCAGAATTTACAATTGTAATTTGCCATTGTCTACTAAAGTGGTTTTTTTTTTGTTTTTAAATATAAATAAATTAAATTTCCTCAAAATATGAAAACATTATTTCAATTGCAACAAAATCTAATCTTCCACAATTAATTCTGAAATTATAGTGTTCAGTATTTCTTTCCTGTTACCATAAAATTAACAAAAATATATGGTACATGTATTAAGATTAATATGAAAATAATAACTTTTTCCTGCAGTAGTTTAGATGACTGATGACCAGGTGAACTAGATGAGGATTTCTTTGAACTTTCTATCATCGACCATGGAAATACTGAATTGAAGGTGTCCAGTTGTTCTAAATCAAAGTTCTGTAACAGGTACAACTGAAAATAAAGAAAAATATAAAACATCATATTTTCAAAACATAGGGCATCTAATGGAACATAAAATGAAACTATGTCATGTTGCAAAAGATTTTTGGGGATAAAAAAAAAACTTGGAAATGGCCATGTAACTTTTGTGTAAATAATCCAATCAAACAGGAATTCAAACTTGATATGTATTTCACGATAAAAACTTATATTCATTTATCATTCATAACTTTGAAATGGCTACTCCCATACACTGTCAACTTCATCAAGTATAGGCAGTCACTGAAGCTACTACTCCCATATACTTTGACAACTTCATCAAATATGGCCAGTTTTGAAGTATCAAATTCAGTATTGAAGGTACCACTCTTATATAATGTCAACTTTATTATGGCCAGTTATTCAATGATTCTCAGAAAACTGAAGAGAACGATTAATGTTATTGTTATGTGTTATTATGCAAGTCATGAATATCAAAACTGATCTGTTAAATGTTCATGAAAATTAAATTGAAAAAAAAAAAATAATCTCCTTTTTTTAAACTAATCAATCACTCTTCAAAATTAGGGAAGTTGAATCTCCTGTGCCTTTTGGCACCACCATGATCAGTTGAGCTGTGACATCAAGAAGTCAGTTTGTAAAGTGAAAGTAAAAAGGTAATTGATTATGATGCCCAAAGAAAGTGCATATTCTGGACTTTTTCTTTATAATTTCAATCCAAATTAAAACAGAAGAAGAGATTGAGGCACAACATGTAAGCAAATGTTAGGAAACATTGACAAATGATGGTATTTGCAGCTATAAGACTAGTATTTCTGAGGAAAATCTAATGGCTACTTCCGAAGAAAGTTTGTGCTGCCTATGAACACTCTGAATATTTTTCTTTTATCATTTGTGTAATAATAAGCTTGACAGCATGTTTTGATGATTAGGAAAACAGGATTGTAGAAATATTTATGGAATATTCTTTCTTTATATCAATATGCAGTATCTGTATCAGTACCAAATTGACTTAATGACGTCACGAGCTAATCGGAAGCTATCGGTAAAAATCATTAAAGTCTGTGTATGATCAACACTATCAATGCCTTCAGATAGAAGATTTTTGGAATATGGCTATTCACATATATCTCAAACATTTTGAACTTTGCATAGCCTTGTGCATTTTACAAAAGTGTGTTTTGCACTGAAGGTTATTTTTTTTGTTACATGTGTATGATTTTTCATAAAAGCCTAACTTACTGCAAAAGTGGTCTTTCCTTTTAATTAAACACATAATTTTGAATGAGTGTTGTACACTTCAACAAGCATTCTTTGGGACCATTTTTTGGTTCTTCATGGCTATCCATGCTTTTTAAAAACATTAACAACAATGTTCTATAGTTTGTATTAATACATCTTATTCTGGGGGATGACAACGGATATCTGACGACATATTCATCAGATACCACCCATGTCCTACTATTGAAAATTAATGGAAAATGCTTACAAAAATAAAGTGGGATTGGAAAAAGAAAGATATTTCATACTGAAAACTAACGATCTTTCCTTCAACTAGGGAATATGTGTTGACAGGACACAGATAAATCCCAGCATTTGTGATGTATCGTAGACAGTATATTCATATGCACTGCACAATCCACCATGCTGAATCTCCATAACAAATTTCAAGAATTTTATATTTAAGATGACAAAATCCACAACCATAAAATTCAGATAGACTGATAAACAGGAAATGGACAATTGTTTGAGATGATGATATCTATTGTACTAAATCTGCATACCAAAGTTCATGTAATTCATATAATTCCATCGAACGGTTTCAAGATTTTAGCAGACTAAAAATTTACAAAATGCATTGCTGGGTCCAGCTTATTTCAACTAGTTGGGGCAAGTATGGACACACCATTCTGAACTTGATACAGCTCTGAATTTTGATTATGATTAGATATTTGACACAGGGTAAGAACAAAGTCTAAACCTCCCAATTCATTCCAAACTTACCTTTGAGGGTAAGGCACTTGTGGTACAAATGCAAAGGAATTCATCCCTTTTACTCAAACTAATATCCAGAAGTAAAAAAAATCAAAACAGAAAGCATGCTACTTTATCCATACTTATCAAGTAAACTATACATTATTTAAAAAGAATGCTTACCTTTGGAATTTCTTGCAATTCTGTTCGACTTTTTTCTGGATAATAAGAATAATTATTGTTAAACATGTATTATAATATATAAAAAAAATTATTACCTAGGTACCAAGTTATTGCCATTATTAGTAAATTTTACTTGAAAACCCCTCACAAATGCACACAAGCAAAATAATTAAAATTCAAACACAATGTCATATATATTTGTTTTAATTTTGTACTTCATGGTTATAACAACATATACAGTTAATGTGTATATCTGGCATAAGGATTACACTTGTTAATATTAAAAAGTTATGACCAAACTTTACAACGATCTGGACAAGAAAAATGAGAACTTGAATTCATGCCCTAGCTTAATCATAAATATCTATTACCTGTTAATAGGATGCTAAGATAAATCTACATGAATCATTTCTATAAATGGTTTCATGGTTTTAGAAAATTTTACAGATGTACAAATAAACTATATTCAAACTGACATCTCTTAACAAAAAGTGCATACAGATCAAGACAAAGTTTCCCAGAAGTATAATCCATCTTTCTGCAGCTTCATACAAAATAGCAAATCATTTAAGGAATGACTGTTATATTGTTTTGGTCTATGAGGAAATAACCTCAATCATGTGATGCACACTGAATAACCTGCGTGGCAAATTATTTTCGAGTTAGCACCATGGGCAATGAGGTTATTTTTAAATTTTAGTATCAAGATTCAACTAGTAAATCATTCTAAAAGGTTGATGACGTCAGTCACATTACAAAATTTGGTCTATGAGATGATGAACTAAACCTTTTATCCAAACAGAAAGCTGTTACTTCTGAAATTAAATTATTCTTTAATAAAAAGGTTTCTAAGTTTAAGCACATAAACAATTATAAGATAGACACAATTTGCCTCCACTACCTAACATATAAAGTTTTTGTCAATAACAGTAATCAACACCTATGTTAAGAATCCAATAATGTTGAAAAAACTGACTTATTCCATCACATATTAATCACATTTGTTAACTTAGATGTTCTTATATATACTTGTGAAGTCATGTTTCTAGACTAGGTGACTTACTTAACCAGCAAAGCTATCTTTCTCAACTAGGAAACTTATCCAACTGATAAATGCATGTTTCTAAATTTAATTGGTGAAGGTAAATTTTTACACTAGGCAGCTTATTTAACAGGTGCAGATGTACTTCAGAACTGGGAGACTTATCTAACAGGTCATGATGTGTTTCTACATTAGGGGACTTATCCAACAGGTGAAGATGTCTTTCTACACTGGGAGACTTATCTAACAGTTGAAGATGTCTTTCTACACTGGGAGACTTATTTAACAGGTGAAGATGTGTTTCTGCACTAGGGGTAACAGGTAAATGTGTGTTTCTACACTAGCAGACTTATCTAACAAGTGAAGATGTGTTTCTACACTAGGAGACTTAACTAACAGGTGAAGATGTACTTCTACACTAGGGGACTTATCTAACAGGTGAAGATGTACTTCTACACTAGGAGACTTACCTAACTGGTGAAGATAAGTTTCTCCACTAGGAGATTCTGAAGAATTGCTTGTACTCCTTATGTACTTTTTGTACCTCTGTTCATAAAAAAAAATGAAATATTTAGATTTTAACAGTGAGCTTCTACAACAATCTGTTGTAATACATTTCAAAGTAGACTACATGTATGTATAGCAGGCTAAAATATTAATGAAATTCTAAGGATTCCTATTAAAAATAATTCTGGATAACAACAATGAGTTTGTGCTATAAATCAAACACTATATGTATCTTTATTCACTAGTGCTTAATAATTGTGCAAGGCTTATATCATTTATAATAAGTAAAACTTTTATAAGTGTTATGAACATTAAGATATATCAAGAATTACAGAGAAAACACTTGCTTTTGAAATTCTATGTTTGTACTTCTCAAAATATTTTCTACTTATGTCAGGAACATGCTGAGATTGTGAAATATGTGAATGCTCATAAAAATCTTGGCCCCATGTTTTGGTAAAGAAGTCAGTCTCTCTTTTGGTCCTGTTAGGGTCATTCAAAGCAGCTGGTAAATTAACTGTAGCATTGTAAACAGTCCACTTCAGTTGATCTTGAACCACTGATGGGATGTTGTCAGCACTGGAGGCAGGTAGTGACTGTTCACTTGAGATGGAACTTCTACCATGCCCTAAAATTAAACTTGACAGGTTTAGTGTACATGCAAGATTTTTTTAATCCACACATGGTTAAAACTTGGCAATAAATTTACACCAATATCTTTATACATCATAGAAATAATAAAGATGATTAAAAATGTGTGATACTATATAAACAGCATTACATGTGACAAGATAAGACTGAGTACATGCATAAGACAATTTCATCTGAATTCAATTGTGAGTTTTTACAATTTCTTATGTGATGTGCCCTGTAAAATTGTGACTAAAATGGAATTAATTATTTGTCAGAATTGTCTCTCTTAATGGACTGAACATTAATGCATGTTTGCCCATTTCATGTAAAACTGTAGCCAACTGCATCTATCACTAAAAATTATGATGGACTATTCTGCATGAATACTTAACATATTTTAGAACATAAAGATTATAGAGGGTCAGACATGGATGAAATTCATGTCATGCTCTCATAAGGAATTAAATGTATAAATGAAAATTACACATGTAAGGACCTGGCATACAAAAATGTAATACTGGCCCCACAGATTTTATCATCAATTAACTTCTGCAAATATCCTTACTGTATATCCAAAGTACAGGTAGTGCTATTTCAAATCAGATAATTGTCTGAGGATATGATGTTATTCCTATTGGTACATGAATATTGTACATAAAATAATTAAGTTAAAAGCAACTTTGACATACAGACATGTATATGTAAAAAACTAAACTTGACATGTATTTTTTGTAACATTTTTATGGAACCTACAGCTGATTTGCTTCCCAGCATGGTCTCTGATGATGTGATTTTCATAGTCCATGTCACTGACCCCTTCTAATGGCAATGAAGGGCAGATGTTATTTGCCCCATATCGGCAAACAAAAGAGCCGCCTTCTTTTGTACAGTGAGTCTGCCGAAGATGCCGACAAAAATCCTTTGAAGATTTGAAATCTATGGAGCATAAGTTACAGCGTTTCCAGGGCGTAATTTGGACAACCCTAGGATCAGCTAAGGTGCTCATTTTATAAACCTGATCATGTTCGTTATTTGGTAAAAATCATGACTTGGTTGACTTTGGTAAAAAGGAAAAAAGGTAAGCTGTCAAATTCAGAATAGGATAAGATGCGTTGATGCACTTCCGGTGTGAATAAATCCTTACCCAATAACGGACAGTTTAGCAGAGACCCCAAAGCATGCCAGTTAAAAGAAAACTACAACGTACCTTTTCAAAATGGACCACTTACAATAATTATTTATATAATATAAGAAGATAAAGCGGTTCTATAGGATTTAAAAATGGTTCGACAGCTCGTTTGACAGCAATATTCCTGAACGATTTTATGACTGCTAATTCGAGTGGGGGCTACGCACAACGTTCACGAGCGTTCACCAGGGTACCGGAAATTCACGACTGTACAGGTGAAACGAACAAAATATTTCGCTTCAGGCGTAAAACCACTTTTAAAAGTCCCATCACTTTCTATGTTGAATCAAGCAATTTTCAAGATCACCATCTTTTTCGAAAAAAATTGTTAAAATGAACTTTAATCCTTTAAAGACTCTCGCATAAAATTTGCAGCATACATTTAATGACTTCTAAGAAAGAACGGTAAAGTGAAAGTAGACAGGTACTAAAAATACTCCTTTCCTTTTGGAAATTTGACAAATCAATGGGCTTAAGATCTAGACTGACAAATTATTCTCTACATCAGAGTTCATGTTGATTTTTGAAAATGGACGTTCTTCATGCCTGTGATCGAATAATGCTTTCCCTCCACAATTAACGGCATCTTTCAAAGATTTATGATTGTAATCCTAAAACAACAACCATTTTCGAACCTTTTTAATACCTATATTGCCTTTGATAACTTCACATTCTAATAGCAATATTTCGGTTTTCGTAAACAGCCCCGGTTCAATCGAATGTGACGCCAACAACGTACGAAACGTCTATGTACTCAAATTTTCAGTCTGTCCTTCTCAATTACAAGTATAACTTTTGATGTGCTTGAGTGTGCTCTATGACTGATACAGGGCCGGATCCAGACATTATGAAAAGCAGGGGTGCCAGTCGAGGTTTCTCAGAAAAAATGGGTCCTAGGACATTATTTGCCATTTTTTTGTCAACTTTACACACAAAAATGACAAATTGTCCAATAAAATGGTGGCTGCCAACCCCCTGCACTCCGTCTGGATCCGCCACTGCATATTTTGTTGTAATATGTATTATGTAAATTTTTGTAATTTTTGTGTAACTGTATGTATTAATTAATTAATTTAAATCATCACTTTGGGAGGAAATAATACAAAAATCAATCAATTTCCTGATACTTTTGTTTTCAATTGTTATAAAAGTTGTTTGAAAGCTTGAAATTTATCTCCTAAACAATCCTTTAGGTATATATTCATAACTACAGAACTACGAAAAGGATTTAACTTGAACTTTCCACATCAAGTATAGTGCTGCGGAGGGCTTAGGATTTTTCGAACTTTCATGTACCTAGAGGGTATACGGCTATATCATATGTCAATGGATAGATAAATCAACGTAGTTTTTGAATATCGTTCTAAGTGCTAAAGTTTTAATTAGAGTAGGGATCGAAGATCAATCGACCCCAATACACTTTGATAATTGATTTAAGTGAAATCGTTCATTGTAGGTATCGGAAAACATGTCAGATGTAAAGATCATATGTATAGAATTTCAAAATGTAAAAAAGAAAACTTTTTTCCGACAAAAGTTGACTATTTAATCACAGAACAAAAATGCCCCTAAAATTGGTTGCATTCTAATGCATTTTCATTGAAAAAAAGATAATAAGATACCGTAGAATATTACAATGTATATCTAAGTACTCTTTACTGAATAACAAATAAAATAAGCACAACGTTCTCGATTCGATCTGCAACATGAGCTTTACGAAATGAGTTTGAATTTGCAAATTTTCACATATTTAAACTATTAATTGTACTAATATTGTATAACAAGGAATCATTTCCGGACATTTTGTCTAGTTTCCGGACTATTTTATGAAAAGTATCTAGTCTGCCTTACGTTTTGATGAAAAGACTTAAGATTTTGAGATTTTTTTGTACATACAAAAATCATGCATATTTTTTGTTGTTGCATTTGACTTTATATGCTTGGAGTTCAAATAAAACGTTAAAGATTTAACCATAATTCAGGGATTCTCAAACAAAAAATGCGACCCGGGAGTTCATGATAAGGCTGGATTTCGTGATAAATTTGACAATACATAAACTGTGAACTTTGAACTTTGCATAGAAGCATGTGCAAACACGTACATGCATGTTGTCACAATATCTATGTCTTATGATGTTTAACTGTGCACCAGACTGATGCTTGTCATACTAGAGTGGCATCTTCTAGAGTGGCAGATCCACATTGTGAAAAGGAGGCTGCTAGCCGGGGTTTCTCAGAAAAAGATGTGTGTGCTAGGATATTATTTTTTTGTCAATTGTACACATGAAAATGACAAATTTTCCAATAAAAAGGGGAGTGCCAATCCCATGCATCCCCTCTAGATCGGCCGCTGCTCTGAACGGATTATACTAAACGAGTTGATAAAAGCAAACCAGATTCCTTGTAAAAATTCTAACCCAAAAAGAAGAAAGAAGTTCAGATGCAATAAAAACTTCTAAGATTTTTTTACCTCCCAGAAAGACTTTAGTAGCCGTATGAATAGAATACAATGGTTTACAACATAATTGTTATGGAATATTAGTTCATAGGAAACATCATTGTCCAGGCCAGGGGCGGATCAAGAATATTAAAAAAAAACAGAGAGGCTCTGTTCAAGACGTTTGAAAACAGGGGATGCAATCTAGGGTTTGCTATAGTTTCTGTCTATAAGTTTTTATAAACTTACTTTTTTGCGGTGTAACTTGAATACACATGTACAGAGCAGTTGTAGTAAGTGGTTTCTGCATTGAATTGAGCGTTACTTCTGTTGTTATATTATGACATGGTAGTTGTTTTGAACATTTACAATATCATAGTTTCAATTTTCGGGCAGCTAATCATGTCTGTCTGCTTCACGCAAAGAATGAGTAAGTGAGCAACTTCATGGTTCACTCTAATTCTGATTTGTTATAATCTAAATACCAATAAGAATTAAACTGATTATGGGATCACAACTGTAAAAGCATATTCGCTACTCTAGGGTTATGGTCTTGCCCCCTCCCTTCACGCAATGGGAGGGGCAGGGGCAGGACCGTAACCCTTGCCTAACAAAGATGTTGTAAAATATAGGAATCGGAAATAAGCCATTCATAATTTGGAAACTTTTCATCGGTCTATATGATAGTAAAGGCCGATTTTATTTGAAATAATCCATTTACAAAAAATCTTTGTAATGTTCTCTTTTTCACCGTCATATACTAGATTACATTTCAGCAATGCCAGAGTTTCCCTCCTTCGTTTAAACCGGAATGACATCATTTATGTAAGAACAGATCGACGGGCGCTTAAGGAAAAACAGAGAAAAGGCGTTCAAATTAATATCCTACCCATGAACCTTTCTTTTGACTATTTTTGTATTTTTGGTGCTTTGTCTTGACTGTGAATATCCTGTTCTTCATTCCAACTTCCTGAAAACGAACATTGTTGAGCGCTCGATTATTGAATGACAGAAAAAATATGTCAAACTTTTATTTATCTGCTTAAAGAGCATTAAAGTATTGATAAAAAATAAGATACTTTGGATAATATTCATGTTTTCTGTTGTACCAACAGTTCGGAAACAGAACAGGTTGTTCGGAAAATAATTTCGTATTTTACAATTTTAGTATAATTTGTTGTTAAAATTTGTGAAAATTTGCAACTTCAAACACATTTTGTAAAGCTCATGGTTGCAGATCGAATCAAGAACGTTGTGTTTATTTTATTTGTTATTCTGTAAAGAATACCCAGATATACATTGTAATTTTATACGGTGTCTTGTTATCTCTAAATCATTGAAAATGCACTAAAATGCAACCATTTTAGGGGCAATTTTGTTCTGTGATTAAATTGTCAACTTTTGTCGGAAAAAGTTCTTTTTTTACATTTTTGAAATTCTATACATGTGACCTTTACATGTTACTTGTTTTCTAATACCTACAATAAATTATTTCACTTAAATTACTTATCAAACTGAACTGAGGTCCATTGACTTGTGATTTAGCCGTATTCCCTCTAGGCACATTTAACTCGAAAACTAAAGCACTTTTTGATATCTGTTCGCAGCACTAGTAACAGTAGGAAAAGGTAGATTTGCGTAGGTGGATCCAAGGCCCGGACCCCTTAATCTATTTGCCAGAAAATTAAAGATATAATAGCTTATTTTTTGTGTGAAAATACCACGCAAGAATGCAGGATTTCGCATCATTCTGGAAGCCTTGAGCAGCCGCAAAATTCACTGTCGAAAAAAAGTAATTCTAGTCACTCCCATATTACTTTTGTTTGAAATGATCCTACATATGGTATCCAAAGTTCATAGAAATTAATGGGAGACTTTCAGATTTTCACATATGATTATCTTTTAAGTACTCATGTACTGAATCAATTTATATCGATCGTTGGAATTTTACGCCGTATATAATCGTCAAATTGCAAAAATATGGGATAAAAGCAGGGATTAAAGGAAAGAGCAAGGATCGAATTCAAACGTACCTAAATACAAGCTTATTGTTGTAAAAGGCCCTGAAGCACCTACAGCTCTATCATTATAACACATGGCCAAATATAATTATTATTACGAAAAGTAGTTTCACCAGACCACAGTCTGACACCATTCCTGGAAAATGCATTATCGAAATTCCTATTCCTAAGAACCACTGCCCCTTTTTGTAAATATATGGATACCTCAGGCCCTGCATGAAATTTCTGAAGACAGATTTTCCAATTGGCGCTCAGCATTGATCTTGTTCATTTCTATAAGCGATGACTATTTATAATCTTGCATGGTTTTTATTTCTAGCTAAACATCAAATGGTTCCTTATGCGTTTTAAGAATATTGCATTTAGGCAATTTAAATATATCGCCACATTAAATATAATATAATATAATGAACTATCGGTTTATTCGGGTAAATGCATAGAAATAAACAGGAACTGGTGATGAACTATTTTTAATTGGATCGTTGTTAATAGAAACCAGATTAATCACCATATTAAGTTCGCAGTAAAAGTTTTTTTGTTTTGTTGTTGGCGTAAATAGCATAGAATTAATTATGATATATTATAGTACGTGGGATGAGATACCCCCGTGCAACCCCCAACTTATTAACCAAAATATGATTTTCAGATACCTTTATATCTCCCATTTACCAATCTTTTTGTCGCCAAAAATAAACTGAAGCATTTTTGTATTTTTGGGTGCTTTGTATACCTCGTTGAGGTAAAAATCTATTTTTTAAATTTTTTTTTATTCTACGAACTTCTTTCTACAAAACGAAGTAAACTGGCATATGTATACATTACCATGTAGCCAAATGTCTCAGTTTTACAATGGTACAAGAAAGTTGCGGTAACACTTACGGTTTTGGGGTAAAATGAAAAAAAAATGTGCCCTTACTCCGGTGAAAAGTCGCTTAAATTGACATATTTTCCACGTCAAAACCTCTTGATTATTAATGCTTTTGTTAAAAATGGCTTATTTAGTATCTTCTGTTTAGTATTATCATATATTATACTTCTGGGGGTTCTTTTGATGAATTTTGGCGATTTCCGTAGTCAGAATTCATCAAAAAATGCAAAAATGGGATTTTCGATATTTCGATCAAAAGTCACATAAATTCGACTCTACAAGTTTTACTCAACTAAAACGTCTCAAATTTGGTATCATTCGATAGATAAATTAATTTTCTATATAAAGAAACCACGAAAAACTAATTTTCAAGGAAAAATTTTCAAAAATATCAAAAATATTACCCCAACCCCCAAAAAACTGGTCTCAGTATCAAACAGAATTCTCATTCACAGCATACCGACACAGTAGAACTCATATTTTAGGCATTCATAATTAATATAATGATGTTCCCAACATCTTATCAATTTAGGCGCTTAGATTTTCCTTTTTGGGTAACAATTACTATAAAATCGTAAAAAGGGGAATTTTCAGAATTTCTTCTATATCACCCGTTATTGTCTTTTTTTTTCTGAATACCGTGGTTTAAACAAGCTTTTGTATGATACAATGCATTAGTATAGTATCTTAGCTTCAAAATGGGCCCAAGTAAAAAATATTTCAACTTTTTAAATTAAGTCAGATGAACAATTGCCACCCTTACCCATGAAAAAAGTACCTCAACATGAACCCCAATGTTATTTTTTGTTATATAAACGGTGTAAAATATACATGCTGAGTACTACTGTTTAATAATCGATGTATCCAACATACCTTCTCATTTTAGGCGCGTGTTTTTTTCAGTTTCAATATGACAATAATGATTTTTTCATAAAAAGAGGAATTTTCGGAAATTCATATTTTCTTCAATTTCAAATATAATTGGCATTTTTTTTCGATTACAGTACTTCAAATAGGCTTTTGTATATTCAAATACAATTAAATAGTGTCTTAGCTTTTCAATGATTTCAAGTAATGAATATTTGAACTTTTCAGTCCAACATTCACCAGAGTACATGTCTTATAAAGGGGTTAAACGGGATATAATATTCACTAATATACAACATTCACCAGGGTACATGTTTCATAATGGCAGTCTACGGGACCTAATTTACAACATTCAACAGGGTACAAGTTTCATAATGGCGGTCGAAGGGACCTAATATACAACATTCACCAGGGTACATGTCTTATAAAGGGGTTCAACAGAACATAATATACAACATTCACCATGGTACAAGTACTAAAAGGGGTTTAACGGGTCCCGTTAAACCCCTTTATAGGACCTGTACCCTGTTGAATGTTGTATGTTATGTTCTGTTGAACCCCTTTGTAAATTTAAGCCACAATCATTAAAATAAATCATGCCTTTAGATACATGTCCCTCTCAACTAACTACATTTCTCAGTTGAGAAGCTAAACCCCTTTATAGGACCTGTACCCTGGTGAATGTTGTATACTATGTTCTGTTGAACCCCTTTGTTAGACCTTTAACCTGGTGAATTTTGCATTTTAGGTCCATTAGATCGCCATTATGAAACCAGTACCCTGATTAATGTATATTACTAGGTATCGTTAAACCCTGGTGAATGTTGTATATTATCGTACACCTGACGAAAAAGGAGTGAGTACGTACCTTTGATGAAAAGATGAAATTTCAGAAGAACAGTTCTCGCAGGGGCAAAGAGGAGTCACCACGTACATTAAAGTACTGAAGAACTGGTCTCGCCGGGGCAAAAGGTATTATAAAAAAGGACTGACCACGTTCATGAAAGTGCTGAAGAACAGTTCTTACCGGGGAAAAAGTATTACGAAAAAAGGAGTGACCACGTACAAAAAAAAGAGCTGAAGAACAGTTCTCGCCAAGGAAGAAGTATTAAGGAACATAGGATATGAAACAAAATGTACAAAGACTATATATAGTTTGTACTTTTTTCAGCCGTTAATCTAATTGTCGTTTTAAAATGCATCAAATGTTTACGTTGACAAATTATTGATGAATAGATAATGTACATTTGCATCTAAGTTGGAAGCTATAAAGGGAATAGTAAACATCTTAAATTACATGTACATGTTTGTTTACTGTACAGATAAGCCTGACACTTGGAATGCCCACATGTAGGTACTAAATTAAACACGAGATAATTAGTAACTTATGAGTTATAATACTTGCACACCTGTTAGAAAAAATCAATCAAACAAACAAAAACTGAACTGCGTAATAAAGTCGCAAATTATTTTTTTATGAACTTTCTTAAAAGTGAGAAGAAAATAGAATTGAAAAGAATGTTTTATTCCAATTTTGGGGCCATTTACATAGCATATATAATTATGACATTTACATACAGTTTAATAATCATAAAATCATGACAGAGAAAAAGATATACTCCCATGGTACTAGTACATTTCAATTCAATATAACATATTATGAAATTTATTTGTTTCTTTAATTTAAATTCATCGTTTATTAAATATATTATTCTTCTTTCGATTTTACCAGTACGTTGGTGAAAGTCCGGTATGCTGGTGAACGTGTACCCTGGTGAACGTTTGATATAGGTGCTGTTGGATTCAATTATGAATAATTGGTATTTTAATGCTAATCGTCATAAGTAAGATGGACTTCTTTTGTGTATAATGTTAAACGCTTCAATTACCATAGATCTCACGCGTCTGATTTCTTCTAATGTTGCCATTTTAGATGTTTCTAGTAGTTGTTCATATCTACTTCGGTAGTCTTTTTTAAATTAATCTGAGTGCTCGCTCTAGGAATGTTTTTTCAGTTTTGTTTCTTTGATTTTGCTACAGAAGTGCTTAGTGGACAAAAGTTTAATAAATTTGTGATAAAATTTTCTCTTTTTATACACTTAACTCTTTATTCATAAAAGAAGCAGGTTTTGCACACAGTTTCCGAGTTTCATTGGTGCATGTTTTCAACCACATTAAATTGTTTTTCCAAATTGTTATACATGGAGAGTATATATGGAGAGAATGGATATGGTGAATATGTCAAAGAGACATCAACCTCACCGGATTGAAAAAATTCAGCTCAAGGCCACCCTTGGGCCTTCAATGAACGACGAGGAAACCCCATCACACCACACGATTGACTGCAACTGTCCCTAAAACCAGATAATACACAGGTGCCGAGGAAAATCGCCCCTATATACTCCAGCAACATAAAAGTAAACTGAAAGTGAAAACGAAACACTATACATACAGATTCCGAAAATTCCTGACTTTGGACAGGTGCAAAAAAAAAAAAAAAAAAAAAAAAAAAAAAAAAAAAAAAAAAAAAAAAAAAAAAAAAAATGCAGCGGGCTTTCAGTAGTTTGGCGGGAAGACAACCTATTTTAAATCTGGCGACTATTTAAAACCACTGTTCTTCATAATTCGTACAATAAGGAAACAACCCGTGTTATGCCGAAAAGTGCCTTGAAATCCTATGTACAGACCCTTTGAGCGAATCAATGTTAATTCAAAAAACTGCTACCGTTAAAGATTTGACAATATCATAACTATTTCCCTTACGAATTAGCCTATTTAATGGTTTAGTCAACTAATTGGGTGAGTATCGAGCTTTCCGTACTTTTTGAAGAATATTACCGTAAAACATGGATTGGGAGATACCCGCAAGTATTCGTTTCCAAGTATATCTATATTTGAGAATGAGTTCTTTGTATCGGTTGAACAATTTTGTGAAAAATTGTGATATCGGAAAGCTTAATGTAGCAATTTTTCTGTTGCATAAAGATTTCTTTCGTTAAAATCCGAAACATTGTTAAAAATACACGTACGAACAAATATCAAGCCAATTGTGATTTGTAAACACCATATGAAGGTGACAAGGAGACGTCATAATCTAAAAAAACAACTACTTAACAATAGGGAATGAATAATCAACCTTTTTATCGTAAATTACCATTATTGACAAGACAAGATTTAGCATGTGACAGAAAAAAAATCTAGAACATCAAGATATTGAATCCATAAGTATTGAAACAAATGTGAATAACAGAAAATATTTTGTCTCGACATTTTTATACATCAATTTTAAGCATAGGTCAATTAAAGGTCTATGTTTCTGGTAATGAAATTCCAAGTGAACGACAAAATAAATTAAACTGAATTGTGATATGTTGCAGCTTACAATGAACCAGGTTAATTTACACCAGTCAGACACGGACTAATTGATTTTCATGGGGGATAAAGGTTTTCATTCGATCCTGGTGGTTCTATACAATTAATACGATATATTTTTCCCCGCGCGGGTCCGGGTGTCAAAAGAATAGGCCCACAGCAGCGCTAAGCTTGTTGTAAAAGGCAACTAAATAATGCTCAGAACCCTCGCCGGGGGTTAGGGCGCTCTGCCCACAGAGCAACTGGGTTGTGTGCTACAGGTGGTGGAATGGGGTACCACTGGCATGTTACAAGCTTGGGACGTGAGGCCATAATACGGAAAATCTAACCGCAAACCATAGTGTTGCAACGTGTTTGGAAAGATGCCACGTTCCTCGCACGTTAAAGAACTCTTCTGTGTTACTTTACCGGAGTAGGAATCATTGGGCTCCGCCACAGAAGGCTAAATTGCCGGACCTTACCCACTTCTCCCTATTTCTAATGGCAATCAAAGTTTATTGACATATTGTGCTCGTGTCCCATCCCATTTTTCATTTCATCATTTCAAGTTCATTTTATCATCTATTTTATGTTCATCGCCTGGACATAGCAGTAATATTGCTACTCGGGCGTTAAACCCCAACAATAAATTAGTCAATCAATACGATATTTTTTACCGTAAGCAATATGTGGGGTCAGAATATCTATTTTCACTCAAGATGCAAATTACATTTTTTGGGACAAAATTGGGGCCAGAATTCGTTTTTATCGCAACCCCTCTTCCCCCAGAAAAAAACAAATGCTTCGTGCCGGATACTTAAATGAAAATTTAGACCTCGACTTAAGTTTACGTTTAACGATATAAAAATGATATACTTTTGTTTTCGCATAGGGCCTTAGTCGACCTTCACGTGCTCCGTATCTGCACCAAAAAATGCTCATAAAACTAAAAATTAAAGGAGTAAAAATAGTATGAGTCATATCCTCTCATAAAATTTACACAACACTTGATAGAGTTTTATACGTTTGTATGTTTATATATTTGTATGTTTTCTAAAAGAAAAGAATGCTGATGTCAGAAAAAAAATCACGTACGTAACATATCTAGGGTATCGACTGCTTAAATCTTTATTGGTACGAAATGTGTAATCCGATTGAGAAAATATATTTACCCTTGAATGGAGTCATTTTACATTATGAGTTGTATGTATTACAATATAACCTACATCTGTATACATTGGAAGACAAACTATCGCATAGTTTGAAGAGGAGGTATCATACCATTGATCGGGCATTGCTTCTCTGATCTACGTTGTGCTACTAAATACTCGGCTAGTTTTTTTTTCTAAGGCTTTGCAACATGTGTTCAAAAATATGCGTATATAAGAAAAGTTCGTTCAGGAGCGTCAGGTATCAGTCCCCTTTTTCCATCAACATGGCTAAAGGGATCTATGTGCTGGTGCTGGTCGCCTTTTCTGCAGGTTAGTTTATACCCATAGTTTTAAAGACAAAAAAAAAAAAAAAATCGATAGAGCGAACAGAAAGATAAAAAAATATATAAATAATAACAAAAACAAAAACAAAAATAAATAATGAAAAAACAAAACAAAACAAAAATCAAACACAAAAATGTAACAAAATAAAAAAAACCATAATAATAATAATAATAAAAACCCCAAATAATAATAATAATAGTTATATTCATTAAAACGAATAAAACAAAGTATTAATCGAAAACATTTTATAGAAATACATTACTTATAACTATGATATGCATTTCAAAAAGAAAAGCTAATGTGATCTTAAACATTATTTTAGCGGTGATCAGTGCATCCGAATTGGACTACCCAGATGAATGTAAGTTAGTAGCAATGAAAAAGTTTATTTTAATGGGAGATGACTTCATAAGTTTGAGTAACTTGTGTTCTATCCCATTTGTTGAGCAAATACAATTCTTATAAACAAAATTAATGTAACTGTTAAATAATCCAATAGAAAATATGCCTTTTCCACTTAATACTTTATTTCGTTTTTGATAAGAGAAAATTGATTTTAAAAATGGTCCAACAAGAAACGTCGTTTTTCTGACTTCTGGAATAAGTGTTGAGTAATTTGTGTGAGCCCTACTCAGTGTTTTCTCTAGTTAACAGCCGTAGTCTCATACACATTTTCCACCACTCTCTCTGGTTGTGCATTTTTTTGCAACAGAATAAATAATCATTCAACAATTGCTTGTTACAATATCACACAAAAATATCCAAACCCCTCAAGGTGTTTTTTTGTATATTGCATTGACCACACAGGAAAGTAGCCAGCTGTAGTATATACTAAAAAACCTTAATTTATCAAACGTTTTTCCTCTTTTCAAATTCTTTGTTTTTAAATAAGAAGTATGTTCATATTTTTTCGCTTCTGTTCAGATACCTAATACGATTTATGGAAAAAAAATTGAAATTGTAAAAAAAAATAATTAGCGTCAAAATACTCTTAATGAAAACAATTATACCCAAAATCTAAATGTTTCAAATTTATCTACACAATTCATATTACATTCTTTAATGTCCTATGGATAATATCTCAGAACGTTTTAAGAAACTGACATTTTTATTAACAGTGGAGGTAAGTCAATTCCGCTCCACAAAAATACACTGAGCATCTTTCATTTTTCTCCATTTACAAAGAAGATATTTTAATGGAATAATATATTGAATGAGCCTCCAGCGTAAGATTTTTTAATTTCTTTTCCTTAGAAAATGTTAACATGATTTTTCGTGATCCCGATTTTCCACATGAGATTGTAGATACTGATGTTAACTTTACTTTTAATTGAATTGCGTGATCTAAAATATTCATGCCATCATTTAGGTTAGGTTTTGTAGTGATTTATAGTTAGTGCTTAAATTTCTTTTACTACCGTTAATACCATTTTCTCGAGACTTGTGTCTTTCAGTCACGTATATGCATTTTGACTTAAGACGTATATAGCTTGAAGTAATGTAGAGAGCCTCTCTTCCTTGTTCCATAAATACTTTAAAATCTGCTTTGAATTTCATGAAAACATTGTCTGTGTTATTTGAGATTTTTGTTGTAGATGAACCTGGATCATTACCAGTACTCCACAAAGTTGTAGCTAAACCTAAATATCACCTTGGATTTAAAATTCATCACCGTGCATTCTCTTACAAAGGAATTGGTAAGGACATTTAATAGATAAAAATTCACGTAAATATATCCATTTTTTGTATTATTAACATTTTGATTGTCCACTTTTTCTGAATTGAAATAGAACACGTTTCGAGGAAGAGTTTAATAAGCACGTAGCAATGAAGAAACTAAAATTTTACCTGTTCAAACAGGTTACAAGCTGGGATGTGGGAAAACAAGATTCCTCAGACTGTGGAGACGTTATTATGGACGATACGGCAGTAAACGGCGATGTTTCTCCAAACTCAGGAAACTCCATATAATACGCAGGCGAATTGCCCATAGTAAACACACCAGAATTAGTTACCTAACCTATTACAAGAAATGGCATGGCCTTAAACTAATCCACGGATTTTTATACAAAGGAATAGGTATGCAAAACATTATTATTATATCAAATGTATATTGAGACCACTACAACCTCGTTTTAATTGAAAACATCACTAATCGAATCAATAAAGTATACTAAAACTTAATTATGTCTACATGCAGTGAGGCAGTATGTGGTTTTCTAAGGAGAAAATCAATCAATTTTTTTTTGAGTATGAAGAACAAAATAAAAAAATATACAATTAAGATAATAATAATTAATATCGTAATTGTCGAAAAATATTGCAATATATACACATCTTTCCTTCTCGAACACAATAAAAAGAAACTTTTTACTGAAATAATCATTAGTATTGTTGATCTGTTGCAGCCTACCAACTGACATGTGGACTTCAGAACTTCTACAGGCTATGGGGTGTATGTTATAATAGTTGTCACAATACGGGACGTTGTGTGAGGAGGTTGCTTCATAAACGATTGTTTGTGGTTAACAAAGGTAAAAGTAAAAATAGAATAAAAGTAAACACGTCTTTATTTTTGAAAATTAATTGTATCCAAATACAAAGTTAACTTACTAAAAGACGTTTTTATCTTCAATATGAGATCTAATCAATTTTGTGTTAGATAAACTGAGAAATCTTGCAGGTAAATTTGCAACATATATTTACATGTATATAAAATAAATCTTTATTAAAACTATTTATTACGATCAATTCCAAACGGAATAAGTTTTTTGATTAACTGTAGTATTTATTTTTATTTATTTTGAAGGATTTCTTGGTGGTCATGTGACAACAATACGAGGTGGTCTTGGATTCAGCAGAATTACCTATAATGACTACTTGAGAAAATATCATGGTTTCAAACTCCGACGTCGCAGATTTATTTATCAAGGAAAATGTACGACGAAGACATATATTGCAGTATAACATAATAGCTGTAGTAATTTGATTTTCTATGTATATATCTTTAATTCAAATTATCGATGTCAACAATAATGTATCACGAGAATAGGTATGGTGTATATGTCAAAGAGACAACAACACCAGCGGGATGAAAATGTCAGCCCAAGGCCACCCATTGGTCTTAACAGTTTTTAAAGAGATTTCGTTTTTTAACACAATTGATAGTTTGTAATTATTGATGTGTTTTTTTCTTTGCATGCATGGTCACTTAAATATGATAGAATATGGAACAATGTATTGATTGAAAGAGTAATCAAGGGAACCAAGATTCTAGCGGAAATCAAAAGAATGTAATCTAGGCTCAAAGACCAGAAATGGAAAACAGTCAAACACAACAAAGAACATAAAGTAACTAAAATAATACATATAAAGTAACAAAAGTAAATGAGCAACTCGGACTCCACTAATAAGGGTCCTCTAGAAACACCGAGTTGCTTATAATAAGTCAAGTCTAGGGTTAGACGAAAGAGGAAAGGAAAACTATGACACGTTGAAAAAATCAGTTTTCATGGCTGTTTTCAGATGGATACACTGTAACGATCCACGAGTTCATGATGACGACCATAAAACTTCTGTAGTGATGACTTCAATCTTGTAGCAACATAACCCTGTTTCAGAAACCTAATTGAAATCTAGCGCGATACAAAAAGTCTGCGTAGTTACGGCAAGCTCTGGCATAACGTATGAGTTGTGATATGATAACTCCATACGCAGGTGCTGAAGCGATGTTGCCACAGATGGAAGGAAAGTTGACAATTCTGAATGAAAAGTCATCACAGTTGTCGTTAAGTTTGGTCAATAGTTTTTCTTTACCATCGATCTCTGAGTATAAGTCAAGATATGAGGCTAACTTCACAGTGTCTGTAGTATCCTTTATCTCAAGTTCTTTGGGGGCAGATGTGATGTATTAAGTCCCTGAAGCTAGGACTGTTTAACGATAAGGCATTGAAACATTTTAAGTATATAAAAGAGTTTCTTGAAACAAGGAAACAATGTACACATTTTAGAATAAAATGAAGTAGATACTAAATGCAATATCATAGAATTGGTGCAGAGTTTAATGCTTGTTTTTTTACATTTTACAGCATACATTCTTAGATGTCGACGCCGAAAATTCTACGGTCTTTGGAGGCACTACTACCGACGGTACCATGCAGTAGGTGCAGTCTTTGGTCGTCTGTTTAGGAAGAAACTGTTCGTCATTTATCGTGGAGGTAAGAATAAAGATTTCCAGTTCTGTAACCATTACAATTAGGCACCTTAATCGTCATATAAAAGAACATTAATGCCCAACTTGTTATTTTTTTCATCAATGAAAAGGACCAACTTTTTTTTATTTATTCTTCTTAAACAGTACTGCTGTAGCATTTACCTGTTCTAAATTATCTCTTTCAATGCATGGCGGAAGTGAACATCGTTTTGCTGTTCCAAAATGAGAAAACAAAAAAAACAAAAAACAAAAACAAAACAAAACAAAAAAACAAAAACAAAACAAAACAAAACAAAACAAAACAAAAACAAAAACAAAAAACAAAAGTAAAATAAAACAAAACAAAACAAAACAAACAAAAACAAAAAAAAACTTGACTTGTATATCAGCATGACTTGATAAAAATGTTTTATTTTAGGACGTGGACGTGTAACCAGGAGAATTAGTTATAAAGTGTATCTCCACAGATATCATGGAATAAAATTGCGACATCGTAGATTTATTTACCGAGGAAAAGGTAAATTAGATCACTTAGTAAGATTTAATGACGATATTTACAAAATTGGTGATTTCATAAGACCAAACCTTACAGCGTGTATCTCTAAATTATTTCATAGTTTGACTTATAAGTTATAATATATCGAAGAAAACAAGTTTGTTGTTAAAACTTTCTATCCCCTTACAGCATACAAACTGAGATGTCGACGACGAAAATTCTACAGTCTTTGGAGGCACTACTACCGACGATACCATGCAGTAGGTGCAGTCTTTGGTCGTCTGTATAGAAAGAAACTATTTGTCATTTATCGTGGAGGTGTGAATTATATATAAGATACAAGACTATTAACTTTTTTTGTCAGTAGCTCGACTTAACTGTCTTGAAATAGCAATCAATCTTTATTACTATAGTGTGAGTTTAAGCAAATACTGTCCACATATTTGACATATTATAAATACGATCTATGTCTGTGTCACAATAATTAAATTGTTTAACGCAATTTTAGTTATACTAGTAATAGTATATAACAAATTAACATTATTGTTTAAAAAATGTCTCTGATAAATTCATTAAATTTTGCAATGATTTTCACAAATTGTATCTTTTGTAGGAAGAGGACGTCTAATCAGTAGAGTTAGCTACAAAGTTTACCTCAGCAGGTACCACGGATTCAAACTGCGACACCGTAGATTTTATTACAGAGGAAAAGGTATCCCATAATTATAGTCTCATAAATTTTTGAACATTTATTTTATACTAACTGACAGTTCTTTTCCCCAATGAAATAACAGTAGCCACTGTTTATACCTAGTAAATTGAAAAATCTTTATTTACTACCTCCTACTACACAAATAGTGAACAAAATAAATCAATCGTATGTGATCATCTACTGATCTGAAAGGTTTACATGTATTTCAACAAAGCTTTTATTCTTTCCTGTAGCATATTTGTTGAAATGTCGACGCCGAAAATTCTACAGTTTGTGGAGGCACTACTACCGACGTTATCATGCAGTAGGCCCAGTCTTTGGCCGACTTTATGGAAAGAAATTATTCGTCATTTATCATGGAGGTAAATATTTTATTGCTTCAAATACCAAATATGTACTGTAACCCAAGGGTATGTTTGTAGCACATTGTTGCAGCCTTAGACAGACAGTGTTGTATTTCATAAAACGTTAACTACTTCATTTCCACAGTTTTATAAAGGTACACGATTTATATCAAATTCTTGTTAAATGTTTCCTTTTATCTCCATAGGTGTTATGCATGTCCACAAAAGAATGAACTACATGGACTACTTCAGAAAATTTCATGGAATAAAATTAAGGAGCCACAACTTCATCTACCGGGGTACAGGTATGGTATGCTTAAATAAGATCTCTTCTATAAACCTACAAGAAATTAAACAAGAAGCTCCCAGGAGCCTGATTCGCCCACCTGGTTGAATTTTGCCTTTCAAAGGCAATACATTTAACAAGAAGTTGTCCAACAATTTTGATCAAGAAGTCTTCGGTAGGGTTTATCATAAGGATCATCTCAACAATTGAAAGTTTCTTTTAATCTATCATAGTTTTCAAGATATTGACTGAAAACTGTTAAAAAAAGTCATTTTTTCCCTTTCAAGGGCAATAACTCATACAAGGAGTCATATGACAACTTTCATTCCTGAAGACTTTTGTAGTCCTAAAAATAAGGATCATTTCAGCTATTGAAAGAATTTGCCTAAACATAAGGGTTTTGGAGATATATGCGAAAAACTACTGTCTGTCCCCTATGTTCTATTTTTAGTAATGGTGGCCATGTTGTCTGACGGATCAAAAATCCTCACATCAGTTCTATGCAGGATACCCCAAGGAACATTCATACCAAGTTTGGTTTCAATTGGTTAAGTAGTATCAAAGGAGAAGATTTTTTAAAAGAAATTACATAAAAAATAGCAAAAATCGTTGAAATAGGGCAATAACTCCAACATGGCTTAACGGATTAAAACCAAAATTTGATAAGAAATAGATCTCATCATGCTAAATACTGAAGTCTTGTCAGAATATAGCTAAACCTAACGGTCTTCGAGATATATGCAAAAATCTGCTTTCTGACCCCTATGTTCTATTTTTAGTAACGGCGGCCATGTTTTTCGACGGATCAAACATCCCCACATCAGTTCTATGTAGGATACCCCAAGGAACATTCATTTTAAGTTTGATTTCAATTGGTTAAGTAGTGTCAGAGGAGGAAATTTTTGAAAACATTAACAATAGCAAAAATCGTTGGAAAAGGCCAATAACTCCAACATGGCTTAACGGATTAAAACCAACATTTGACCAGAGATAGATCTCATCATGCTAAACACTTTTACCCTGTCAGAATTTAGCTAAATCTAATGCTTTTGGAAATATATGTGTCTATATAACTACTGTCTGACCCCTATGTTCTATTTTTAAAAACGGCGGCCATGTTTTTCGACGAATCAAACATCCCCACATCAGTTCTATGCAGGATACCCCAAGGAACATTTATAGGAAGTTTGGTTCTAACCAGTCCAGTACTTTCAGAGGAGAAGAGTTTATATATTTTTTTTGAGTTTGTATAATTGTTAACGACGACGACGGACGCCAAGTGATGGCAATAGCTCACATGGCCTTTTGGCCAGGTGAGTTAAAAAGATGTGAATGACAATATGTATGCTCCATCCTATATATTTGAAAAAAAACCAAGTCGCTAGTTATTTTTTTATTTTTTTATTTTTTTGAAGCATGAAAATAACAATATATCTTACATTGACAGCCTACAGGCTAAAGGTTGGAAGACACAAGTTCTATAAAATGTGGAGATACTATTACCGAAAGTTTCACAACATTGGACATTGCTTCCGTAGACTTTATAAACGACGTGTTCTGGTAGTTCGCAGAGGTAAAATCCTTTTGTTTGATTTTATTAACTTACTAAACGAATCGACAATTAATTGATATTTCACAAATTGGGTAAAATGGTTATGCAACACGTAATAATTCTGCCAATTAGCGCTGTCATGGTAACTTGATGATGATACCATGTGTGTGCAACAAAGTTCAATGAAAGCTATCTTACAAAACGTCTGCTCCCTTTTTCAACACATGATCGTACATTAATTGTACTGAGAAGTAAACTATTTTGTTTATCATTCTTTTCAACAGGAAGAAGCAAGACAAACTATGTCTCCTACTACAAATCGCACCATGGATTTAGAATTAAAGGAAATCGTCTATTCTTCAACGGCAATGGTAATACTTTATTACTAAAGAACTATCCGATATCAATTGGAGGACAAGACTCAAATAGAAACAAGAAGTGTATTTTTGTTTCTTCAAGCTGTTCTATGAATTCTCCAGCAAGATAAATAGTCAAATGAAGTATATAATTAGATTTAGCATTGATACAAGCAAGTATGTTTTTGAATTTAAAACACGAATTATCAATTTTTTTACAGCATATATCTATGATTTGTAGCTTACGTTCTTAAAATAAGGAGAAATAAATTCTACCGAATATGGTACCGATATTACAAGAGATATCACAGCGTCAGGAAGATTTTCAAAGTATTGTATGGGAGACGGTTATTGGTTCGTTTTGGCGGTAGGTAGTAATATTTCTACACTCAGAATTAGTATGTTCACAAATATCGTGCGTGTATTTACTTATAGTAAAGAATGAAAAGTAGTCAAAGAGTAATCAAGGGAACGAAGGTTATAGCGGTAATCAAAGAGTAATCAAGGGAACCAAACCAAGGTTATAGCGGTAATCAAAAGAATGTAATCCAGGGACAAAGACCAGACATGGAAAACAGACATACACAACAAAGAACATACAGTAACTAAAATCATACATACAAAGTAATAAAGGCAAATGAGCAACTCGGACTCCACTAAAAACTTGGAGCATGGACCAGGTGCACCGGTAGGGTAAGCGTCCTCTGTTTTTCCAGAAACACCCGCCGAATTGCTCATAAAAAGTCCGGGGTAGACAAACGAGGAAAGGAAAACATGACCCGTTGAATAAATCAGTTTTCATGGTCCAAATGGATACACCATAACGATCCACGAGTTCATGATGACTACTATAAAATTTCTGTAGTGATGACTTCAATTTTGTAGCAAAATAACCCTGTCCCAGAAGCCTATTTGTTAGAGTTCTAGCGAGATATAAAAAGTCTGCGTAAAGTATGTGGTCATGTCGTATTTACAAATTAAATGCTTATAAACGGAACTGAAGATTTTATCCTGTCTCTTTATAATTGTTTAATGGTAAACCGCTTCTCGTAAGAATATCTGCGCTTTTTACAATTTAAAATCGCAGTGGATGTTTCAGTACAATTTATGTCTTTAGATTAGCAGAGTCTACCTCCTTTCACTGTAAACGTTTTCCATTTACAGGAATTTGACTAGAAACTCCAAAATGGGTTCACCGATTTACTGGCTTTGTCTTACTGAATAATTTTGTCCTGCTTAAAAAAAACAAAAAAACAAGACAAAATATAAAAATCCCAAACAAACAAAAACAAAAACAAACAAACAACACAAAACAAAACAAAACAAAAAAAAAACAATGTAATGTATAAACTAAAATTATTTTTACAATGTAATTGTTTTTACAATTGATTTTGAAAAGGTACAAAAGTCAACTATATGTCCTACTACAATAGTCATAATGGCTGGAGATTCGAGGGCAAAAAATTCATTTACAACGGCAATGGTATGTTTGATTATTTCGCTAGGAATCAGTTATGCATTTAAAAGATGTATTGAAAAGTAAACCTGTTACTTCATAAGATTGGTTTAGGTTAAGAACAGAAATTAAAGGGAGATAAAAACCGTTGTAAGAATGTTTATTTTGAAAAAAGTGAGTGAAAGAAACACGAACCCCCCCCCCGCCCCCCCCAAAAAAAACAAAACAAAACAAAACAAAACAAAACAAAACAAAACAAAACAAAAACAAAAAACAAAAATAAAAGAAAACAAAAAATATCTAGACATTTTGGATGTTTCAATGTAGCACGGAGGATGCTACTGAAATAAATGTTGTGTGGGAAAGGGAATGTCATAATAAATTGAAATAAGGAAAGAAGAATCAAAGTATTAATACAATGTATACAATGTATAACAATTACAGCATACCTTTTGAAAACAACTCGCCAAAGGTTCTATCGATTATGGTATCGATACTACAGAAAATACCACGACATAGATGAAATATTTGACCGGTTGAACGACATGCATATATTCGTACCTTTTAATGGTAAGCTGTATTAAATAAAAACCGGGCATAACGGAAAGGCACCAAGTGTACAGGCGTTTAACCTTAATACAAAATAGTAGATAATTTCAGAGATCATCAAAAGGCCTTCATCAGTGTAAACGGACTTTCAAATAGGCTCTGAAAAGCACCGACAACAGAAGTAATGAACTCCACGATACAAAACGGTGATAATTCCTCAAAATCAAACTAAAGAGTGATATAACGGCACAAAGACATATTAATGATCGTCTTCTGCTTGTGCGTATTGTGGACAGGTAAATGAAATCACCATATCGACAGGTCCGGGTGTCAAAAGAATAGGCGCTAAGCATGTCGTAAAAGGCGTCTAAAAAGTGCTCAGAACCCTTGCCGGGGGCTAGGTCGCTCTGCCCACAGAGTAACTGGGTTGTGCGCCCCAGGTGGTGGAATGGGGTACCCCTGGCGTGTTACATGCTGGGGTTGTCGGGCTATAATACAGAAAGCCTGACAGCAAACCAGAGTGGGTGCAACGCGTTGGGAAAGATGTCACGTTCCTCGCACGTTAAAGAACCCTGCTGTGGTATTTGATTGGAGGAGTAGGAACCTTTCCGCTCCGCCACAGGAGATTAATTTGCCCGACTCTATCCCTCCCTCCCTATTTCTAGTGGCAATCAAAATTTGTCGACCCCATTGTCCTTGTGTCCCATCCCATATTTCATCGCATCATTTCATGTTCATCGCCTAAATATAGCTGAAATATTGCTGATCGGTCGTTAAACCCCAACAATAGGTTTCAAATAGGCTCTGAAAAGCACCGACGACAGAAGTAATGAAATCCACAATACAAAACGGTAATAATTCCTCAAAATCAAACTAAAGAGTGATATAACGGCACAAAGACATATTAATGATCGTCTTCTGCTTGTGCGTATTGTGGACAGGTAAATGAAATCACCATATCGACAGGTCCGGGTGTCAAAAGAATAGGCGCTAAGCATGTCGTAAAAGGCGTCTAAAAAGTGCTCAGAACCCTTGCCGGGGGCTAGGTCGCTCTGCCCACAGAGTAACTGGGTTGTGCGCCCCAGGTGGTGGAATGGGGTACCCCTGGCGTGTTACATGCTGGGGTTGTCGGGCTATAATACAGAAAACCTGACAGCAAACCAGAGTGGGTGCAACGTGTTGGGAAAGATGTCACGTTCCTCGCACGTTAAAGAACCCTGCTGTGGTATTTGATTGGAGGAGTAGGAACCTTTCCGCTCCGCCACAGGAGATTAATTTGCCCGACTCTATCCCTCCCTCCCTATTTCTAGTGGCAATCAAAATTTGTCGACCCCATTGTCCTTGTGTCCCATCCCATATTTCATCGCATCATTTCATGTTCATCGCCTAAATATAGCTGAAATATTGCTGATCGGTCGTTAAACCCCAACAATCAATCAATCAATCAATCAATCAATCAATCAATCCATATCGAAAATATGATACATGCACCTCGGAACATATCAAAAGTACAAGTATTAAAAGTAATCCGTCACTACAATTCCAGTGGACTACATTGGAGAAGTACTGTATATTGTCAATGATATATAGTTTGTTGCTTCAATTTTTTTCCAAATTGTCGTTGTTAAATATTAATGTAACAAAATATCTCTAAAATTTTAACATTCTACATCTTTACTTTTACATTTACTGTATACGTTTTTATCGCTCTTTGTAATACATAACATCTGTCTTAGCAGGACCTAATTTTGGCGAACTTGACGATTACCTGGAGAAACACAAGATAGTTGCTGACCATCACACAAGACGTATTCACATAGCAGCAAACAAACACGTGAGGAGGATAAACAGCGTGTCTAATCGTCATGTAAGAAAAATTAATCAACAAGCCAATCATCACGTTAGACGAATGAAGGGAGAGGCAAACCATCATATCAACAGAATAAAACAACTTGTCAATCATCATATCAGAAAACTAGAACAGAAGAGAAAACAACATCTTAATGCTGTAGAAAAACAACACCACAGGCACATGCAACAAAGAGAAGTTCAACACAAGCGACACATTTCTAATAAGCAATCTGTAAATACACGACATGAGAAGTTTCTCGCCAGAGCTGCAGCACACTTTAGCGGCGTAGACTATCTTAACAAGTACCATGGATTTAAAATTGTTAATAACAAATTCATCTATGATGGAAAAGGTGGGTTTACTAGTTTAATTTTGTTATTAATAAACTCTTCTTAGTCTTTTCATTAAAAAAAATATTTACTTCAACCACTAAACACTTGTTTATACCCACTTTCTGTATTTGAGTGATAATAATGCATAATATAAAAGCATGAACTTGTTACAACTATGCTTCTTTTCATTGTGTTTGTTGAGATATATCAAGTGTGTATTGAGGTATATTATTATCTGTTTTCCAGCATTTGAATTAAAATGTAGTCAACAGAGGTGGACCACTAAATGGTGCGAGTGTTATGAGAAAGAACATAGCGTCGACACCTGTTTAGATAGTCTTTACAATCAAGGACTTGTTGTTACAGGCGATGGATGTATGTAATCTTGCATTAATTTGTAAATAATTATATTTCATGTGCATTTAATTACCTACACCAATCTCATTGGATAATCGGCTTTATACGTGATGTTTCATAAGTTGATAAAACATGTCTTAGAGATGTTTATATTGGCCACGACCACAATTAAGTGGACTACTTTCATTAATTACTGTTTTATATGTACATCTAAAAAAAAGAAAATATAAGAGAGACACATAAAATGTAATTATAAAAATTTAATTTAAGTCAAGTTATTTTTATAATTAAATGAACATCTTTGAGTGTATTTTAAAGATATCGTATGAAGTATATACGTATTGCCCTATGTGCTAATCAAAATTTCTTCTGAAGCAACTGGAAGTAAATATAAAAATAAAGTATCAGTTTTAATTTTACAATAACGTAGTTTGAAGTGATGAATATTGTCTTTATGAATTTAATATTTTGTTTTAAAATGCACATCTTATTAATGATGTAATTGCAGTTAACGGGGAAGAAATTGGTCCTGAAGGTGAAACTGAGGTGGTAGAGGAAAAATAAAACTTGTTTGTAAGTCAGAAAACTTGAAGACAAAAACGGAGAACACAACACCTAATTTGCTTAAGCTAAAAGAATTTTATCTATGAAGGATGTGGTTATCCATTTAATACGGGAACAAGAAGGATTAATACGGAAGTGTTACAGACCAGTTATTCCAGCGATCAATTACATATAATCAATCAACAGAAACATTAAAAGCTTATATTAAAAAGATAATTATTGAAAATCAACCTCATCTTTGGCCAGTTTATTTTTTTTATTTTTCAGGCTGATACTGATTACGAACGCAGACCAAAAACTACAGACATATTTTTATTATAATTAAAAAGAATGCAGTCTTATTTCCTGTTTCTTTTTCTTTAAAGAACCGCACAACTAGTAACGCTAATGAAATATACAAAATTAAAAGCGAGATTTCTTTAATATATCGGGAAAAAAATTCCGAATTGGGAAATTCAAATACGTCAGAATGCAAAAATATGACATAAACGATTACTTATAAAACAGAGACGTTCTATATACAAAATGTAAGATGTAAAAAAAAAATACACATAAAAACTGAAGATATTAGCAATGTAAACTCCCACAAAAAAACCAAAACGGTGACATCAGGTGTTTCGACCTGCTCAGCCACTGCATCCGCCATATCAAATCAATGTATAATCCGGCAATAGTCTAGCAGCTATGATGCAGCTCCGTGACACGTGTAAACGCCATATTCACACTAGGACGAATTCATTTCAACTAATTATCATTATCATGATGTGACAGTAATAACTAAAATTGTGGGAAAATATTCGAAATTGACAAAATTAGATTAAGGACTAAAAAATCACCATAAAATATATGCCATAATCAATTATTTTAAGCCGCCGAATAATACATAAAATGAGTTTAATAGAAAATATTAATATTTATATAAGCTGGAACTACGCATGAATATCCGTGTACCTCAAATAAAGGACATGTTATAGGAACATTTATTCAAGCATGTATAGAGTAAAGCTCAAAGTAAAAAGCGTTTTAAAAACACAAGGCCATCGCATTGATACAAATTCACAGTCATCACCATAATTTTAACTGATATTATTTAGCAAATGCTTGTTAGATATGATTCAACTTTAAAGAAATTGCTTGTTTTTAGTTTAATTTACAAGTGAAAATGCATGGTTTAACTTACCCGTTTCAGTTCAATAAAAAGAAAGATTCAATTTAAAAAAAATCACTAACAAATAAAAGTTACATAAATCTACTATGATAATGCTGGTATCTTATTTGAGAATAAATTCAAAACAAGCTATTGAAATTACAAATTCAAATGAACAATATTCACCTAAATTTAACATTAAAGTAATGGACTACCCTGAGGCAGAAAGAAACCTTGAGAGATATATTTGTAAAATAAATTGCTTAAAACAAACTAAATGTCACTGTCAATCAGGCTGAGATACAGGCTATCCATAGAATATCTGGTAAAAGTGATCAACAACGTCCTATCTCTTGTGAATTTATAGGTGAAATCCAGGATAATAAGGGATAAGAAAAGAAAAGCTTGCCCAAAACTAGTGTCACAAAGTTAGTGAGTGATGTTACGCAACATAACATGGGACGCATTACCAGATTTTCTGACACTATGAAATTGGGCGGTGTATGGTAACGGGTCAATGTACGGTAAGACAAAGGCAGGAAACAGACTGAAATGCAACCTTTTTGACAACATTGACGAAAATCTTGCCAAAAAGAGTAATATCATGTTGTATATTAACATCCTACACAGAAACTTTCTATTGATACAAATAATTTATAAAAGAAAGTATTTTGGCTTTTTATTGTTTTACATAAATATGGTGTCTTGAAAAAGTAAGTGAACATTATATTAGATACTGTATATGAGTTAACTTGAAGAAGAAATTAAAACCTCTTCCACCAGTTTTGATATTTTTATTCTTCCTTTATATAATATCTATTTTTTTTTACTTTTCTAATTATTGCCTATTAAAAGGGATGTAACTGTATTCACTTTGAAAAAAAAACTTCTTCCATATAGATTGAATATTGTCTTGAAGACTCCAATCAAATTGCAATATTATGAACAATAACCAAATGCGTCATCTTGTGTTTTTATGTATGTGTGTATGTTATTTCTTATTTTGTATTTGTTATTATGCTCTTAATTGTTATGTTTATAGTAGTCATTATTGATACTCATGACTGAAGAAATCAAAATACTTTCCTTGAATGTTAGGGAGCTTTTTGTCAAACAAGAAAAGAGGATTGATGTCTTTACTTGGGTTAGGGACAAAACAATATGAATTTATTTGTTTCCAAGAGACATACAGTACCAAGAATATTGAAATGATTGGGAGGATGAATTGGAATTCAAAATTATACTATTCTGTTATTATAACAGTAAAAGTGCTGGTGTATGTATATTGTTATAAAAGGGTATTGATGAAGACATCCATGAAACATTAATTTACTCTGGTGGTAGATATAATTTGTTGGATCTAACTTTAAAAGGCCAAAGGTTGACAATTTATGTTTACAACAATGATGAACCGGAAATATTTAGTAATATTTTCCAAAATATTTAGGCACACACAGTATTTTACATGATCGACATAATTTGAGTAGAAAAAGTTTTCAAGATATTATGGAAACATTTGAATTAATAGATCCATGGAGGATCTGTAATCCATGAGTCAGAAAATTTACATGGCGACAACATTGTCTTGTTCAACAAAGTCAAATAGATTATTTTTTGGTGTCAGATAATTTATTTATCACTCTGCTTTTGCATTTTCTTTTTTTTTTGTTTCATTAGCTAAACATGGCAAAGTTTATCAAGAGTTTAATAAACAACTTTTATATAATACATATTGTATTGCTTTAGTTAAGGAGTCTATACATAATACAATACTTGAATATAAAACTTCTGTTGATATAAATGATGCTTCAAATGTTGAGCTGGTATGTAACGATCAATTGTTTTTTTTTGAAATTCTAAGGATGAAATAGCATTTCAATTTCTAACAGTAATGTAAAATCTTAAGAAGAGAAAAATGATATGTACATATATAGATCTCTGAGTTTTGGTTATAAAGAGAGACATTTTTTTTTCAGATTTTCAGTATCAGAGTGTGCTTACATGTATTCCAAGAAGAGGAGAAATATAGGAGCTATATGTCAAATTGGAGACCAATTAGTTTATTGAATGCTGACATGAATATTGCTACATAAGTAATTGCATCTACACTAAAGAGTTTACTTCCACATATAGTAAGTGATACCCAAAAAGATTTCATAAAATGTGGCTTTATCTGGGAAAATACTAGATTTTTATATGATCTTATGCATTATTTAGAAGAAAATAATAAGAAAGGTTTACTTTTGCTTGTAGACTTCGAAAAGGCTTGTGTTTCTGTTTAATGGGTTTTCGCTATCAATGCAGTAAAAAGTTTTAATTTTGGATTTTCGATCTGTCACTGGTTTGAATTATTACATAAACATGCCAAGAGTTGTGTTATAATAGACACATGTCCACTTTTTTATCTACATCGAGGCTGTCGGCAGGGTGATCCATTATCCCCCTACTTATTACTTGTGTTGAACTGCTATCTTTAAAACTTAAATAAAATTATAATAACATAGACATTATGGTAAGACATTGTGAGTCACTTGTTACTGAATGTGCTGACGACACTTTGTTAACATTAGATGGTACACATACATCTTTAAGAGAATCTATAGAAGTTTTTGATGCGTTTTATCATGTGCCAGGCCTGAAAATAAATAACTCTAAGACAAGAATAGTCTTGATCGGCTGCAAGAAATATTCTGATCATTTTTTGTGTGCTGACACACCACTGTTTTGATCTCATTCTAATTTTAAGCTATTAGGAATTAATTTTTCCTTGTGCATGTCAACCATGATTGATATCAATTTTAAACAAAAGATACCAAAGAAACCAGCAAACTTTTAAAGTGTTGGCAACATAGAAAGTTGACGCTCCTTTGTAAAGTTACTGTTATTAAATCTCTAGCTCTACAAAAGTTCATATTTGACATCACTCCAAAATTAAAAGACAGAGATGAACTAAACCGATTATTCTATAGTTTTGGTTCGGATGGGAAGACTGAGAAGATTAAGAGGAAAACCGTAAATGGTGACTTCCTTGATGGTGGTCTGATGATGATTCGCGTGGAGTCTTTCTCAACATACTTAAGAAGAGATTCCAGGTCACAATTGTAGTAATTGCCAAACCGATGTTGAACATCAGAGGAATTCGTATATTTAGCTTTGAAAAAGAAAAGCTAATAGATGCATCAAGCAGAGTCAATAACCCATTTTGGAGGAACGTCATTATAGGTTTGTATCAAGTCAAACCATTTACCAGTTTAAATATTCAAAATATCCTTAGTCTTGATATTTGAATTATGTGACCATTGACAGTGTTCCGTATTACTGTTATTGAAAATTAAAAGGTGTTGCAAGTCTGATAAATGTTTGAACAAGAAGTATTGAACAAAGAGTATTAGATATCTATATGTTGACTTGATAAAAATATTTTTGTTATGCCTTTTCACAAAAGAGAAGCATGGCAACACTGTACTGAGATGGAGAATATTGAATGGAAGAGTTTTTTTTTTACTTTTGCAGAAATGTCGAAGAAGCAAATATTCAAAAGATTTTCATAGAATTATACCTACAAACACTTATCTTTTTAAAATTGATTATGTAAAATCTAGAAAATGTGGAATTTCAAAACATGTCATGAGACCATTGAACACTTATTTTATAAATGTACATAAACTACGAAATTATACAATGATTTGTATGCTACCTTAAATATTGTTTATTCAGATATTAGAATTGACAAAAAAGAATGTTTTAATTAGTTATGTAAATGGATCTGTACTATTAAATCTTATATTAATTATAGCAAAAACTTATGTATATAGATGTAATTTAGATGTGGTTGTATTAAACATTAATGGCTTGAAAGAAAAAGTGGAATACTATAGGAATTTAGATTTGTATAATGGAAAAAAAAAGAAAAAAAATTCTCAAATAGAAACTTTTCTTCCCTACTTATCAGTTTTTGCAGTATTAAAACGTCCTGATAAATTTCTTTTCATTTTTCAAATAATAGTAAAAGAGCAAACTGTTTTTTTCTTTGTGCGTCTATTTATACAAATAGGAAATGTGGAATGAAAGAGGTGAGATTTGTTTCATTAAAACAAAAAAAAAAATATGTATTACAGCGTGCTAATTGATATACTGTCCAAACCCTTGAATTTTTCCGAAGTAAATGATTTCATACGATCTGATTAAACGAGTGTTAGATTGAGGAGGGACTTTTGGAGATGACTAACCTATTAGTATTAAACAAGACACGGGTAGATAATTTGGAGATCAGATGTGCGGTTTTCTGTTTTTTTCCTTGTATGTATTTGTCTCTTTATTTTTTATATTGTTTATTTTTGCTTTGTTTTCTGAGATGAAATCGGCTAACATGTCTATCTAGGATAGCTAAGCATATACAAATTCAGCAGTCAGTATAAATATAACTGATGAAAAAGTGCTTAAAAAAGGTTTGTTATTATTGGAATGTCATTTAATTTTTTATAATTCATTAATTGTTTAAATATCTTTCAGACTTTTGTATCTAATAGATAAAGTCACTTATATTCATTTTTTGCTACATTACTATATTTTAAGGGTAATTTTAAGTCAACCTTGATGAGAATGACATCTAACTGTTATTGTAACAATGAAAAATGCAACACAATATTTAAATTAAATGATTTGCACTTTATTTGAAGAAAAACAAACAAAGAAGGATTAAGCCGGTTTACAGGAAGACTGAAATTAGAAAAAAAAATAATAAACATTGTTGATTTATATATAATAATATGAGGAATTTAAACATGATTACAAGAGTGAAATTACAAAAGAACTAACAGAACCTGTTTTACATTAATGATGTGACTATGTTGGCGCGATAAAATCCATGAGTTAAACAAAACAATAGTTTCATCTTGAAAATTCGACTAACTGTCACGCTATGTTTTAACTTCTTTGTGGCAGAATGTTATAAATTCATAAAAAAATCATATATTTTCAAATGAAACTAATTTTTTACCAAGCGAACGTATTTATTCACTTAAATTTTACCTTACCAGACATTATTTCTCATTCTTCACCATCATCTGCAGCCTTTTCATCTTTCTCTCTTTCATCTATATCATCTGGTTCATTGTTTGATGAAGCTGACAAATTTAATACGTAAATTGTGCGTTAAGAAAAACTAAAACATAGGAAGAAATAATTCACGGAATATCGATATCATTACTGTATGATTTTAGTTACTTTATGTTCTTTGTTGTGTATGTCTGTTTTCCATGTCTGGTCGTTGTCCCTCCATTACATTCTTTTGATTATCGCTATAACCTTGGTTCCGTTGATTACTCTTCCATGTCTGGTCTTTGTCCCTGGATTATATTCTTATGATTACAGCTATAACTTTGGTTCCCTTAATTTACATATTTTTACGTTAACAATTTTGCAGTTGCCTTGACATTTTAGTTATTGCGTTGTTCAGCATACAGTCAGTCGTCCTTTGTGAATGTGAAACAATGTAAAGTAATTAAACATTACTGTCTTTGGTGGATTAAAAAAAAAGAATAAAAGCAAGTTAAATATTTTCTTACACCAAAGCCAAAATAACACAATACTAATGTCTTTACATAATATCGCTGTCGGAGAATACTGTAAGTGTAATATGAAAAAAGCTATTTGGCGTCATATATATAAACTGCAGTGTATCAATATATTATTACACATATGTACTTCATCGGTAATCACATTGAAAACAGTACTTGGTTGTTTAAAGCTAAATGATCAATTTTCTATAAATGGTTTAAATTTTGATATGCTTCACACGTGTTTTATATATTACACATATGTACTTCATCGGTAATCACTGAATGCAATACTTGTTTGTTCAAAGCAAAATTATCATTTTTATATAAATGGTTTGAACTTTGATAAGCTTCACACGTGTTTTATAAGATGTTACTATATTGATACGGTGATGATGATGAAGATGTTTAAGAACCCTACTTCTTTTACACCGTCTTATCAGCCCTCTGTCTTGAAGTTTGTCTAAGCAGCTACTAACACTGTCCAGCTTTTTATAACATTTGATCCAATTTTTAAACCACTTCTTTGGACTACACCTTAATCTAAATGCTGCAACATAAATATATTTTTAAAAGGGAATATACCGCACTTGTACAGAGAAATCAATGAAATAGTTACCTTAGCCCACAAATGTTCAACTTAATTGAAATGAAACCATATTTTCTTTTTACAGTTAATGTGTTTGTGGTTTCTGTTTTAAATTATTATGATGTTTGGTCGGTAAAAATATTAAAAAAAAGCTTCGCCAAATCAAATAGAAAAAAATATTGCATTGTTGTGACACAATTGTAATCTTGATTTTTTAAGAAATACATTGAAGTATTATTAGCAAGACAAATTTATATGTTGTAGAGTATGTAATGTAAACAGGATAATCCAACTTAACATATAAGTTTTTATTTTCAACCATCACTTAGCCTTGTCAATAATCTGATCAATTTTTTGAAGTTTGTTGTTACTCTGACTGAACAATGTTTATAATATGTTTATTTTAAGTTAAAAAACACATTTAAAACATATGTTTTACCTTCGCCCTTGTAGTTGAATTTGTTATTTCTTATTGTAAATCCATGGTACCTCTTAATGTATTTAACGAAGCGCCCTCCAGTTTTAATGACTCGTCTTTCTGAAGAGACGTGTCTATGGAACGTATGTGTTGTTCTTCCTTCATATTCACCTGAGTTTCCATTATCTTTCAATTAAAGAATATTTTCATTTCAGGAAAATGTAGCTAACTTGTATCAAGCTAAAGGAGACGTGACACACAAAAAGTCTTTTAAACATGCGCTCAGGACGCTCTCCCTAATGGTGCACCTTGTCCATGCTCCTGAGTTTTAGTAAAGTCCGAGTTGCTTATTTGCTTTTGTTACTTTGTATGCATGATTTTAGTTACTTTATGTTCTTTTGTTGTGTATGTCTGTTTTCCATGTCTGGTCTTTGTCCCTGGATTACATTCTTTTGATTACCGCTATAACCTTGGTTCCCTTGATTACTTTCTCATAACGTCAGTTATAAATAAAGTTAAAATAACGTGTTTGTATTTTCAAGGGAGCGTAAAATAAGTATAAAATAAAACAAAATTCCACATATATATATATATATATCTAAAAGAAAATGTATTTGGTTCTCCGCCTTCGCTTTACTATACATGTACCAAAAAAATGTACCTTCGAATCTCTCTAAAATTAATGTTGCAGAATAAATATCACGGTAGTGCATACGTGTCCAATAATCGTGTCAAGAAAGACATCAGACGACTACGTTTCATTTATTCAAATCAATTTTGCAAACCTTATAACGCTTTAAAGCAGTAGTTATATAATTTATATTACGGTCAGTAATTACCTCTAGATACAGAAAAACATCGTCTGTCATACAGAGCAGTAAAGGTTTTTTCAATGTCTCTATATTTTTTGAAATATATATACCATAATCGGTAGAACTTGTGTCTTGAAATCCTAAGAAGGTAGACTGCAAACAAAAATCATAAAAAATGAAACAAATATAACAAATGAACTGTGTACCAGAAAAATAATTAAAACAATATATTCTATTTCGATATATATTTTACAGTTTATCATTTAAAAAACTGTTATCAGAAGTTGTTTCAGAACAAAACTAAACGCTAAAACAAAACAATAAAATGAATGTTTAGGGATTGTCATATGTTGAAATTAAATAACTATGGACACAGACGCACAAAGCCTTAGATGAACATACGTTCAGTACCTTGCATGGCACTTACATTCAATTTATAATCTGTGCTATTAATCTGTATTGTATAAAATAAAGTAAATGATTGGTAAGATTATATAAAACTTACCATTGCCGTTGAAATTGAACCTTTTGCCTGTCATAGGAAATCCACGATGACTTTTGTAGTAGGTCTTATAACTCATATGTGAAGTACCTATATAATGAGTGAAACAGAATTCAGTGATAATTACAGCTAAATGATACAGGTAATTTTGTGCACTTGCAAAGACATTTATGAGTTTATGGTATAATTTACAGTCATTTAATACAATCCCCCTACAAAAACAAAAACAAAAACAAAAAACAAAAACAAAAAACAAAACCAGCATTATCCATCAAGAATACACAATTCAGAACTCGAAACGATGGCAATTCGTAGATCGATAGCATGAGAAAGATATGTCACACATTGCGTGGAAATAAAAGAAAAAACTAAACACCGAAATGGTCAACAAGAACGTCACAAAAATCGTGTGTGACTTAAAGTGACCCGTATCGGTAAGTACGTGTAGTTGTTACAATTTGCAAGACACGTGTCATACTGCATGTTGTGTCATGTGTAGTGTAACAGGTAATCATCACTGAACGTACCTCGAACAATAAATCGCCGTTTGTACAATATTCTGAAGACCTTGTTCATACTTCTGTATTTCATATAATATCGGTACCATAATCGATACAACCTGCTTCTTCCTAGTTTCAGAATATATGCTGAAAAGAAAAGCATTAAACTGTGAGCATTTCATTAAGAAACTGATGACCAAGTACAAACAATTTAATTCTAAAAAAATAATCTTTTTTTCAATCCAATGATTTTAACGGTATAAACGATGAATGAATGAAAAACAATTACCTCTTCCATTGAAGACGAATCTTTTGCCATTCAATGTAAATCCATGGTGCTTTTTGTAGTAGAAGAGATAGTTGAATTTGACAAACAAGTGCTTGTGATGTAAAAGTTTAAAGACCTTGGCAATACTGTGATAGCGTTGATAGTATCGGTACCATAAGCGATAGAATCTATTTCTTTTACATTTCAGTACATATTCTGAAATATATATATATTTATTATTATCATCATTACATTTAGACTGTTTAAAAGTTATTTACAGGGAATGTCTTTTCTCCTTAACTTTGAAAGGGATGGTTGATAAAAAAGAAATGTCTTATTTCTTATGTTAACTTGCTTTGACTACAAGATTTTTATACACCCAAATTACATTCGTAGAGTTCGTTGTCAGGAAAGAAGGTCTCTCATGTATTTCATAAAATTTTTGTTGACAAAAAGGATAAATTATGCTGCTGACATAGATACTTTTGACCGTAGAAAAAAAATTGGATTCAGAACCAATACAACTAGCATAAGATTTAGGTATCTTGTTGGAGGATAAAAGTTTTTCTTTGAATAAAAAATCATTTCAATAGACACTAATGAACATACCACTTCCGTTGAAGACGAATCGACTGCCTTTCAGTGTAAAGCCACGGTGAGTTTGGTAGAAAACTAAATAGTTTATTCTATTATTGACTTTAACAAAGATTCGTTTCTGGTACAGGACTCTGAAGACTCTTGTCACACTTTGATATCGTAGGTAGTTTTGGTACCATAAGCGATAGAACATATGTTTTGCACATCTCAGAACATAAGCTGCAAAGAAAAATTAATGTAACGTAATAACTGAAATAAATAATCAGAGTTAACTAATAACTAATAGTATAATTAATTATGAATTTAAATAAATGTTGGAGTTGTTCAAATAAGAAAATAAATCAATTTTATGGTAGAATAAATATTTGGCGCGGATTTAATAATAAAAAAGCAAACACGTTCGTTGAGGTGATGATTGTAGAAGATTTTTTGTAAATTTAAAGATTGAAAAATATTTTGGTATTTATCTTTAAAGAATTATGTCATAAATGAAAATGTCACGTTTTAAATAGGAAAAGAACATACCATTTCCATTATAGACGAATCTTCTGCCATTTAAGGTAAATCCCAGATGTGTTTTATAGAAGGTCAGATAATTGACTTTCACAAATACATGTTTACGATACAATGCTGTAAAAACTTTGGTAACACTTTGATATCGTATGTAGTAACGGTACCACAAACGGTACAATCTGCTGCTACTACATTTCAAAATATAAGCTGTAAGAAAAAGCAGAAAATAAATAAGAATAAAGCATATTGATTTGATGTCATTAACTTAATAATAGTGTTTCGGAATGGTGTGAATTCAAACAACTCATTTTATAATACAGCATTTAGAACTTCTCTTACAAAATGGGTGACTATCCATGATAATGTACAGATTTTGCAATCTTTAAAGAGCTGATGTCAGGCTTTCGTTTAGTGTAATTTGTATCTGTTATATATATATTGTGGACTGCAAAGGAAAACACTTGGACAAACAACTATCTATCTCTAACAAGTAGTATTTATATTGAATCATTAAACATTAGCCAAAATCCAAAATTAGTTTATATTTAAAAACTGAGTAGATTAACTCATCATTTTGCTCAGATTAACTGCTTAGTATTAACTCTTTATTACACAGATTTATTCAAAGAGACCCAAGAAAATTGAAGGATTTTATTGTATTTAACGAAGAAGATATTTCATCCAATTGAAAAATGAGAAATGAGACCCATACCTTTTCTAAAAGTGTAAAAAATTAGTAAAAACATACTTTTGCCATTGTAGATGAACAATTTCCCTCTGAGTTTAAATCCATGGTGAGTTTTGAAGAAAGCTACATAATTGACACTAATGAATAATCGCTTGCTATACATTTTCGTGAAAATCTTTGAGATACATTGATATCTTTCGTAGTATCGGTACCATAAACGATAAAATCTGCTTAATCCGCATCTCAAAACATATGCTGAAATAATACAATAAAACATATTGTGGTATAAAGCTTCAAGTATCAATGGCTTTATAAAAACCAATTTATTCGATAGAAACATTACTTTACAATTTTCTGTTTTAGTGGGCGGGAGATAGATTATATGATGACTTGTTCATACAGCTAGTATTTCCCTCATTTTCTGACCAGTTTTCTAAACTACCAAAAGAAGACCATACTTGAAATGTTGGGCTTTCATAAAACATGCCCAACCCAACAGTTAAAGTAATCGTACTATTGTTTGCTCTAAGTATATGTCGGTAATGATATAAAACAATACTTATATTGTTTGGAATGTACACTGATGCTGGTTGTTGTCTTATAAAATTTATTCTTTAGATTTGATTATGAAGATCTACACTTAATCACTTTGATAACATACATTTCCCGTTGTAGACAAAACCTTTTCCTCTAATAATGAAGCCACGGTGCTTTCTGTAGTAGTTTACATAGTTCATGCGAACAAACACCCTTTTGCGGAAAAGTACTCTGAAGATTTTTGATACGCTGTCATATTGTAGATAATATTTATGCCACAATCGGTAAAACCTCTTTATTCCACATTTAAGTTCATATGCTGTAACAAGAAAATACCAAGTAAAAGTAAACGTATGCTAACATTAATAGAAAACATTTTGCAACTTCATATTAAATTCCAGACAAAAAAATGAAAACATCATTCAAGATTAGAATAGTTAAACAAGACTGAAAACATTATGCACTAAAAAAAATTATTTCTGTTAAAACGCAGTAAAAATGTGTACCTCTTGGTGATGGATTTTGCTTCCTATTTCGATAGTTTGGGTTTTGAATGCTTCTTGTATAATTTAATTTCTGAATTTAGATCTTCTTATGTATTTGATTATAAAGTTGCTGATGGGGAGTTACTCATTTAAACATGTGTACCTCACATCACAGTTTACAATATTGATACGATTGGAATTTATTTAACCTACAACAAAACATTTTGCACAATAAAAATTCAAATTTGTCTATCAACCGGTGTTAATAATAAACATTTGATTTTTTTTCAATTTTCAATTGTAAAATGACTGTAATCAAAATACAAGTTGTTATTTTCCATCACGGTTTATAAATTCATATATGATTAATGTCAGAAGAGAAAAATACAAAGTCGGAATGACTTCAATAAAGTATTTAGTTTCTTTAATTATGTAAAAATAAATAATGAATAAACATATGAAAACTGTTTCAATATTTCTTATTAAGTGTTATGTTACATAAAACTACATGTGGATTTATTTGTATCGATTATATAACAGTCACGGTTCAATCAATTGTAATAAATTTGATGAAGAAGAAAAAAAAAAAAAAAAAAAAAAAAAAACGGATGTGTTTCGTTTCCATTCTGATTCATTGACTTTATTCGAGTATGATTCAAACTTACCATGTCCGCTGTAGACAAATGTTTTGCCTTTCAGTGATAGTCCTAGATGAGTTCTATAATAAGTTGCAAAATTGATTCTTACAACTACTTTCTTCTTGAACAAAACGCTGAAGATTTTGGTAACACTTTGGTATCGCGTGAAGTATCGGTACCACAAACGGTAAAGTTTGTTTCTTGTGCATCTAAGAACATATACTGAAAAAGTAGTAAACAAGATTGTTAAAGGATTTTTTGTTGGTAACGTTAACGCAATAAGAATTAACAATATATATTCATTGCATTTTAAAGAACAAAATTGTTCACTATTTTTTTAACACTAGGGAATAAATATCGACTCTCCATTATTTGAACAATTTACATGTTTTTTTCTCATTAATTACACAAGTTAAATGTCATTTAAAAAAAAAGTTCTCACTACATCATTCCTTTTATTTTGTTTTTGTGTTTATTTGGCTTAAGAGACAAAACAGTTATTTCATAATGAATGTTTAAAATTCTAACATACTTCTTCCGTCGTAAAATAAAATTTTGCCTTTCAGTTTAATTCCACGATGAGATTTGTAGTAGTCCACGTAATTGATTCTGATAAAAAGACGTTTGCTGTACATCACACGGAATATCTTGGTAATACTTTGATATCGTTCGTAGAAAAGGTACCATAAGCGATAGAATCTGGATATTCCACATTTAAGGACATAAGCTTAAAAAAAAGGACGTCAATTAATTACTCTTCTTAAGGTATTAAAAATTCACGTTGCTTTGAGGACATATATATTTTTACATGTACACTTTAGATTTGGGATTTATATATTTGGTCTAAAATGTTAAATTCCACAATTATCTTAGTTATACCAGGAGTTTATTACATGTTTAGCAGACATGGTTTCACCCGCTATTTCTACCAATAATGTCTAGTCAAGTTATAAACAGAATGCAGACGGTTCCTTTAAAAAGACTTATTGGGTTTAGACATTCGTTCGGATAATCCTACTGAAGTTGCCTGTATTAGTTTTCTTTGTCTTTATATAAATTCATACAGCTATTTGTCGAGGAATATAGTGATAATAATTTCCATATCAATTTCCAAGAAAGACACTGGTGAAGCTAACAACATATATCTCATGTTAAATTTATTTACCTCGTCCGTTGTATACAAAGCGTTTGCCTTTTATTATGAACCCATGATGTTTTCTGTAGTATGCAAGATAGTCGATTTTAACAAACACCCGTTTTCTATACAATACTCTGAAAATTCTATTTACGCTTTCATATCGTAGGTAGTATCTATGCCATAACCTATAAAAGTTGCTGATTCCGCATTTAAGGAAATATGCTGTAAAATAAATGAGAAGTGTAAGGTCGGAACAAAACAACCGTTCAAGTAAATGTAAATGATGATGATGCTTTGAGGTGATATTTCCGGACAAATAAAGCCATGAATAAATAAGAAACACACAAAAACTTTATGAAGAAGGGGGACCAGAATGATTTAGGTGTAATGAATATGATGAGATTAATATGAAAAGAAAAGTAACATGAAAGCGAAAATAAAAAGACGTCATTATTGAACATATTTCCAAGAAGGATGGATGACAAAATTAACCATAAACTATTGAATTTAAGAATAATCTTTTTAATTTATTTTCAATCTTTGCTTAATGTAATTACTTACTACGTCCATTGAAGACAAAAGTATTTCCTGTCAGGGTAAATCCACGATTGTTTTGATAGAAACTAGCATAATTGATTTTGACAAATACTTTCTTGCTGTACATAATTCTGAAGATTTTCGTAACACTTTGATAACGTTGATAGTATTGATACCATAAACGGTAAAACCTGTGTCGTCCACATCCTAGAGTATAGGCTATAAAGAATAAAGTTTAACTGGTAAAACTTTTTACTCCCTTATCAGCTTATATAATTACATGATAATATAGTATGAATTAAAAATAAGTAGATGATGATAAATCATGAGTCTCACACATATTTGATGTAAATAAGACATACTGAGAACAGATAAAGTGAATAAGTTATCTTTTCATTTCTTCATTTCATAAATTGTATAAAGGCTAATTATACAATGCCATTATTTGTCGGTTTTAGTAAAAGGAAATTCTAGTCATGTAGATTGTGGGCGATTAAATATGCATTGGTAAAAGAAGGAAAAAAATATTTCAACATACATGTTCCACCGAAGACAAATGTTTTTCCTTTTATAGAGAATCCTTTGTGAGTTTTGTAAAAAGAAACGTAGTTAATTTTTACAAATATTCTATTTCTGTACAGAACCCTGAAGATTTTGGTGATGCTTTGATATTGTTCGTAGTATCGGTACCATAACCGGTAAAACCTGGTCAGTCCACATTTCAGAATATAGTCTTAAAAATAAAAACATATGAAAATTAAATGTCCTTTTTAAACTTAATTTTTTTTATTATTATTATATTATTTTGTACACTAAATTACTACCGAAAAATAAATGTAATGACAATTTTACACCGTAACAGTTTGAAATAAGGAAGTTCACATGTAAATATAACCCGATCAAATTATGCGTTTAATTTCTACATTGGATGTATGTAAAGTATATTCACTTAACGAGGAAACAACTTCAAATTGTAATATATCCAATAATTTGTTTAATCTTTCATTAATAAAGAAGAGTAACAAAAGTCTTGTTGAAATTTGATAAAAACTTAAATTTCTAAGATCGACAGAATTACATTACATTGCCTCTCCAACATCTGATTACCTTCAGGTAAAGTAAGTATAAAATCTCTGACATACCTCTTCCATTGTAAACAAATCTGTTTCCTCTTAGTATAAAACCACGGTGAGTTTTATAGTAGGTAATGTAGTTAATTTTGACAAACACACGTTTCTTGTAAAAAGCTCTAAACACTTTGGTGATGCTACGGTATTTAAGATAGTATTTGTACCAGTATTGATAAAACTTTCTGATTCCACATCTCAGGAAATATGCTGCAATGCGTACAAAAATAGTAAATATACTTTTTGTTAAAAGCAGGAGTAACATTTTCCCCCGAACAGGAATAACATTTTTAGCATTTTAAGCGTTGTAATGCTCCAGTTTGTTTTATACAAATCGCTGTAATATTTTCCATATGTATATAACATAATAAACTTGACAGGAATGCTTACTGTACAGTTGTAGAAGAAAAATACTAACAGTTACCAAGAAGAATTCGAGCTTACAGCTTGACGTCCTGATTTTTTTTGTGAAACTCTTGTTTTTTAAACGCTGACAAGATGAAGAGTACGGTTCTAAGTTAAGTTAATATAAGTTTCCGATTTTCCAAGCCAATAGTATTTTTAAGTTAGTATATAGCTTTAGAGTTCGCAGGTTTGAGATAATCAACTTACTTTGACCTTTGTAGACAAACGTTTTTCCTTTCAATGTAAAACCATAATGAGTGTTATAGTAGTCAACGTAGCTGATTCTGACAATTACTCGTTTGTGGTATAATGCTTTAAAAATCTTGGTTACGGTGCGATATCGTTGATAGTAAATATACCATAAACGATAGAATCTGTTTCTTGTACATCTTAGAGCGTAAGCTGTAAAAATGTGACAGTAAGACAATTTTAAACGTGATACATTACACCGAAGTAGTGTCTCATGATTGAAAGGCATAAAATGATGTTAGATATAAATTTTTTGTTGTAAAAATGTGTTTAAATCAGCATTCTTTTTTTTTTTTTTACCTAATTTGATATTTTCTAAATTGTCCTCATAATATTGATTGACAATGACAGAATATAGAAAAAATAAATTACAAATAACACAATGATTTTGAATCGTTAAAAACGTATGATAAACGGTTCTACATATTTGTTGAAGAAGTTAAAACAAAAAAGTAATATAACAATATAATTACATGATACTTTTTGATTAACTTATATTTACCTCTTCCATCATAGTCGAAAATTTTGCCTCTCAAGGTAAATCCAAGGTGTGTTCTGTAGAAGGTAATATAATTGACCTTAGCAAATATATTATTTCTATACAGAACTTTGAAGATTTTGGTGATGCTCTGATATTGTTCGTAGTATCGGTACCATAACCGGTAAAACCTGGTCAATGTACATCTTAGAATATATGCTGGAAAGTGTATTAAAATAAAATAAATGTCTAATATATATTTATGAATGTTTTAATTCTTACATAAAGTACAATACATGATCAATAATAAAAAATCAGAAGAATCATAATTGTATGAAATATATTACGTAAAGATTTGTTTTATGGTGTAAATCAAACATGTTTTGCGGCTAATTAAATTTGGTGTTTTCAATTACACCTGTCATTTTGGTGAACAAATGTTTTGGTTGAAATCATAATTAACAACGATTTAAACATCTCTTGAATTGAAACAACTCTTAGTATCTAAAAAAGAACACACTAAGATTTTCTAAAGTGAATCAGAACCGTTCCAATTTATATATCAATTGAATACTGAACAGTGCAATATATTGCACCAGAGACAATTAAACTTTATTAATTTAGAATGATAGAGAATTAAGATATACAATAAGTGTGCGAACAAAAGAACATAATAAGCTCACTTCCAGCTTTTCACAATTAATTATATAATATCAACAATTGATCACGAACGGTAGGTGCAAGTTTGCATATATTTAAATAAAATTGTAAACAAAACACAACATTATGTTTATAATCCAAATCCTTTTCAAGATTTGTTCTGTACGAATTCATTGAAATAAGGTGTTGTCAACCGTAATTGACTGATTTTTAGTATAATGATTGTGTGTATACCATGCTAAATTATGTAGAACACTTTAGGTAGAGAGCTTTACTGTGAGCTTGGATGCTTTAGAAGTATTGTAAAAAAACTTTCTGTATAAACTCAATATATGATTAGCAGGTATAAAATTTTCTAAATATAGATATGAACAATTCATACATACCCCTTCCACTGTATACAAAACGTTTGCCTTGGAGTATAAACCCGCGGTGTTTTCTGTAGTAGGTAACGTAGTTAATTCTGACAAATACTCGTTTACGATACAATACACTAAAGATTTTTGTTATTCTTTCGTATCGTAAGAAGTATCTGTGCCACAATCTGTAAAAGCTGCTGATTCCACATCGAAGAAAATATGCTGCAAAATTTTAAAATTGATCTTAAGGAATAGTTCTAATACAAATATAATCATTAAGATATAATTCGAGATTCTATCTTAAAGGAAACATTTTGAACGCCCAGTTATATCAATTTTATAGATGAAAATATTTAGTTTTATCGGTAACCTGTAATTTTTCCCTTTGATCTTGCTGAATGATATTTTCTACCGCTCGTACACAACAAGATATTAAAAAATATCCGTCAAATTATTAGGAGTGGTGGTGATGTCATAACATCTCTAGATTTTTGAATGGAAATGACGACAAGCATCAACAGTGTGCACTATTGCATTACAAATAGTCTGAAAACCAAATGTACATAAAAATTATAATAAAATGTAATAATTGGAATACCGATAAAGAGAATAATACTTACTTTCAATTAAAATAGCATGTGGTTCACGCGCTGGCCGAGGTATTCAACACGATATTGTCAGTATTAAAATTGGAAGTAACAATCATTATATATATATATATATATATATATAAACGTCTCGAAATCTGACGACTTTATTTGCTACACTGCTCCATCGGATCAAATTGATACAGGGAAGATATATAAACGTAATAGAAAGGTCTGAAAAATTTCCAACGATGTTAGAACCGTCAAATTTGCGATGCAAATTTTTGATCGTTCCCTCCGCGGGACTCGAACTCGTACCGCTGTGACATCTATGGCAACACCGCCTGCACTAAGTCCAGCGCTCTAGACCACTCGGCCAGCTAGGCTATATAAAAATATAGCTTTCGCTGGCCGGGTCATTCCTCCTCGTAGGATCAATCTAGGGCTGTAACTTAGTACACGATGTATGGTAGTACGGGACAGTTCATTTAGATGTTAATATGTAGGATAGAGGATCAAATTAATGATGCATGTCACAACAAATCAATATTATACAAACGTCTCAGAAAGGGACGACTCTATTTGCTACACTGCTCCATCGGATCAAATTGATACAGGGAAGATATATAAACGTATAGAAATGTCTGAAAAATTCCCAATGAGGTAGAATTGTTTTTTAACAAATGTTTCGTTGTTTTCGTACATTTTGGAGAATCTGCATTGCCTTAAACATTCAAAAGGATTACAACATTGGTCATTAAAGATGAGATTTTTTTTTACTCTTTTAATATAATTTTGAATTATTTTTAAATCTAGGGGGCAATTTACCGTCTTGTAGACTGTACCTCCATATAAGTTAACAAGAAAAACTTTAATTTTAGAATAAATATAATGATAGTTTTTAAAAATGAATAACTATGCAAAATGAATTTCATGTTTCAAAAATACACTCTGTACTTACTATGGCCATCATAGATAAAAGTTTTTCCTCTCAATGTAAATCCACGATGAGTTTTGTAGAAGTGAGCGAAGCTTATTTTGACGAATATTTTCTTTTCATATAGTACTCTGAAGATCTTGACTATACTTTTGTATTGTAGGTAATAACGGTACCACAAACGATAGAATCTGTGCCGACCACATCTAAGAATATATGCTGAAGAATGAAGAAGTAAATGAAATATTCATGAACCTTAACTGTCATTTATTTATTTATGAAAAAAGATATATATAACGATAACGAACAAAAAATATTGTTTATATTTGAGTATAAATTAATAATAACAAAATAATAACAATAACTATGATAATAGTAAGAAGAAAAAGCACACAAGATTTTTGAACTAAAAATTTATGGATGAAAGTTAGGGAAAATAAATGTGATAAAATATTTGAATACATTTGATGTCTGGAAAACCTAAATAAGAATTAAAGAAAACTAGCTATACAAGCCGAAAGCTAGTCGTCCCCGTTTTGAGTTTGAAACGAAGGTAAGGGGTCAAGTTTAACCTCTCAAATTGTTTTCCCCTCGTTGCAATATCAGACGACAACTATTTTTCTTCATGCATATCTACAGATGATGTCCAACCTTGTTATAAGATGTAATTACAAATGAACAATTAAGAGGTTTTAACATTTAAATCATACGATTGATTGTCTCTATTTTCAGTCCCCGTAATACCATCACTTTCCTCCATTATATCAACATATGATGCCTAACCTATATTTACAGTTTTTATGAACATTAAACGGTTAAGTAGGATTTTTGATTAAAAAAAATTAGGACTCACGAACGAACAGAAAAAAACATGGTGATAAAGTCTATACTAAATCATATTTTTAACTTACATCTTCTTTTGTAGAAAAATACTTTTCCTTTAAGTGGAAATCCTTGATGAGTTTTGTAGAAGGTAACATAGTTGATCTTAACAAAAATTCCATTGCGATATAGAACTCTGAAGATTCTGGTTATACTTTGATATTGTTCGTAATATCTATACCATAAACGGTAGAATCTGGCAACTCCACATTTCAGAATGTAGGCTGAAAACAAAATCAGAATATTCAATAAAAAATATTCACTACAACAATAACTACCAGTTGCCCTTCAATATAACAAAGTACTAAGAGATTCCAACAGAAAACCAAGATAAATAATTGATTTTCTACTACAGCAAGTAACCAAGTATTATTTGAAGATACCTAGCTATACAGTAACTAGACAAGAACATGGGAAATGGACACTTAATATCAATTAATGATTAACACTACCTCTTCCATTGTAGAAAAATCTTCTGTCCTTTAGTATAAATCCTTTGTGTTTTCTGTAATAAGCTATATAGTTGAGTTTGACGAACACTCGCTTTCGGAACAGTACTCTGAATACTTTAGTCAAACTTCTATATTGCAGGTAGTGTTGGTACCAAAATCGGAAATAATTTTTTATTCTACATCTTACAATGTATACTGAAACAAAAAGCAATGATTTGAAATAAGTAAGTATCAAAATTGTCTTCGGTATAAGCCATTTTAGACCAAGGTCTGATAAAAGTATTTGACCAGATTAATAAAATAATCAATTAAACACGAACAATCACATAGATTTCAAGGCCAACTTTTCTGATTCTTATTTGGAAAGTCGTTAGAATGGATATTAAGTTAAAAGACAATATGTTATATGATAAAAAGAGAAATAAACTGCTAAAACATACCATGTCCTTTGAAAACAAATGTTTTGCCCTTAAGGGTAAATCCACGATGAGTTTTGTAGAAGCCGACGTAGTTAATTTCTCGGAACACGCGCTTTCGATACAGAACCCTGAAAATTTTGGTGATGTTGTGGTATTGTTGATAGTATCGGTACCACAAACGATATAATCTGTGTCTTCCACATCTTAAGACATAGGCTGAAAAGGATAACATTTTGTATCTTTTCTATGGCTATGGATCGTGTAATGCTGTTCTCAACAAGTTACTATTTATGGAAAGTGGGATTATAATTCTTAAAATTTAGATAGGTTTGAAAAATATTCTACATGTACTTATTATGTGTGCTTGAAATGATTTTTTATGACGCTGTATGATAAATATTTCTGTAGGCGGCGCTTAATAGTTTGATTTGTATTCCGCTCTCCGTCTTTTTTTATTTCCTTTCATTAAATATTTGTATGCTTGAATATAATCAATTAAATAAACCCACAACACACAATAGTAATAAACATGTCATAGGGTTTATGAATAAGAATCTGGAATTAAAAGTACATACATTTTTTATTGTAGATGAAGAGTTTGCCTCTCAGTGGAAATCCTCTGTGTGTTTTGTAGAAGGTAACATAGTTAATCTTAGCAAAAATTCTATTGCGATACAGAACTCTGAAGATTCTGGTTATACTTTGATATTGTTCGTAATATCTATACCATAAACGGTAGAATTTGGTCAATCCACATCTAAGGACATATGCTGGAAGAAGAATAAATCTCACTGAAGTATATTAAGTTATGTGAGTGTGCATTAATGTTGAATTTGGAATGAAATACTATTTTTGTCATTAAAATATTAAACGTAATATATGCAAGAGTAATCAAGGGAACCAAGATTATAGCGATAATCAAAAGAATGTAATCCAGGGACAAAAACCAGACATGGAAAACAGACATACACAACAAAGAACATATAGTAACTAAAATCATACATACAAAGTAACAAAAGCAAATGAGCAACTCGGACGCCACTAAAAACTGGGAACATGGACCAGGCGCAACGGTAGGGTAAGCGTCATCTGCTTTTCTAGAAACACCCGCCGAGTTGCTCACAAGAAGTCAAGTCCGGGGTAGACAAACGAGGAAAGGAAAACTATGACCCGTTGAATAAATCAGTTTTCATGGTGCAGATGGATACACCATAACGATCCACGAGTTCATGATGACGACCATAAAACTTCTGTAGTGATGACATCAATCATGTAGCAACATAAGCCTATTTGTTAGAGTTCTAGCGCGATACAAAACGTCTGCGTAGTTTCGGCAAGGTCTGGCATAACGTATGAGTTGTGATATGAACAATCCACACGCAGGTGCTGAAGGGATGTTGCATATGTTAAGATTGTGTAACTGTTAAATTCCTGCTTCATCATGTATTAGCGTTGTATAGTCAGACTTCCTCTGGTTTGATAATAGTATTATCGCAGTCTTACTGTTAATAAACAAGATTAAAATATTAGGTTTTCGGTTTAAGTTAACATTAATAGTTCATGAAATAAAATTCTTGAGTACCTCTTCCGTTATACACAAACTGCCTCTTTTTCAAAATAAAGCCACGATGTTTTCTGTAGTAGGTCACAAAGTTAATTCTGACAAACACCCGTCTATTGTATAGTATCCTGAAGATTTTAGTAACACTTTCATATCGATGGTAGTATCTTTGCCACAGTACATAAAACTGTTTGATTCCACATCGCAGGAAATATGCTGAAATTGTAAAAATCAAAAGGCAATTTGTTTATAGATATCGGATGACTTAAAAAAAAATTGATTACTAATAATATCGCACACATGAAGATTATTCTGAAATACCATTTCAAATTATATTATTATTATTATTATTATTATTATTATTATAATATTATTATTAATATCTTCACAAGAAAAAGTAAATAAAAATAAACAAAATAATGGCGTATTTGTAAAGTAATTACCAAAATATGAAAATTCTGTCAATTTCAAAATGAACTGGCAGCAAACAGTATGAAAGTATAGCATATTATACTTAGAATATTAAAATGAAATTTATTGCTTTACCAATATGGTTCATTCTTATATAGTCTGATCTAAGCTCTCTAGACTTACTATGCCCCTTGTAGACAAATGTTCTGCCTTTCAGTGTAAATCCACGATGAGTTCTGTAATAGCTGACGTAGTTGATTTCAATAAACACTTTCTTGCTGTACAATATCCTAAATACTTTCGTGACACTTCTATATTGTATGTAGTACCTATACCACAAACGGAAGAATCTGTGTCGTCCACATCTAAGAACAAATGCTGAAAAAAATTATCAAAATTCATACATTTTCAAGTCCCTATCTTAACATATAGATTTCTTTCACCAATAACCACTGGTGTTGTGTTAAAAAGTCAACACAACTCTCATGACTAAAAGATATTTTTTTAAAAGGAACTAGAATAAAAACACTACTTTTAAAATATCCCAACCATTGAAGGCAATCTTAATAACATAGGAGAGAAGAAAACATATATTTCAACGACTAATATTTCTCCACTCGCTTATCACGAAAAAGACATAATATTAGTAAAAATATAAAAAGACTGAATGTTACCCGATGTTAGACAAATAAGTATACCATTGAGGACAGCCAATTACTAATGAAGTAATCCACAAGGAATGATAACAAATAAAACTATACTCTATTTTATACCAGGTGCTGGGCATAATGCATCAATATATTCACAGGGTTATCAACATGAACAAGATATTCACAATTACAAAAAAATTGTTCGATAACAAGTCTTAACAATCGCTATTGGGCAGAGCATAGAATTTGTAAAAACAGCGTCAATAATACATGAAAAAGCAAAGGAGAGTTATAAATACACGATAATTAAAGTACAATCATAGTAAAGGCTTTTAATGCTATTGATTAACATACATTTGGAATTGAATTTGAATATTTTGCCTTTCAGTGTAAATCCTTTATGTCTTTTGTAGTAAGTTGCGAAGTTGACTTTTTCAAATATTCTATTTCTGTACAGAACTCTGAAGATTTTGGTGACACTCTGATATTGTTCATAGTATCTGTACCACAATCGGTAGAATCTGGTTAGTCCACATCTTAGAACATATGCTGAAAGAAAGAAGCAAGTATAACATTCTGTAACTATAATGACTTTCATTGTCATTTTTTTTATATGCATTTACTATAGGTTTTAAAGAAAATGATTTATTTTAATCGTGACTTTCCTGTAATAAATAAGTGTTGAATGATATGAAAATGGTCAAAATATAACGAAATTAGCCTGATTATAATTAAAACTGAATGTCTTCAACAGAACTCGTGGTAGAGAAATAAGTGTACATTTTTAAAATATCGACATACCTCGCTTACTGTAGACAAAATAATTTCCTCTTAGAATAAAACCACGGTGAGTTCTGTAGTACTTATGATAGTTGATTCTGACAACTACACGCTTGAGGTACAATACTCTGAAGATTTTCGTTACACTTTCATATCGAATGTAGTATCGATGCCAGAATCGATAAAATTTTTTTAAACCACATCTGACGTAATACGCTAAAAAGTAGGAATTCGTGTTTTAGATGTACAAGTAAATCTTTTTACAACTAACATATAAAGTTGACCAATAAAAAAAGAATCAAAATATTCAGTAAGATTCAATGCAAGACAGAACTCTCAGCTAAAATACACTCTCCTTATATTTATTGTTAATTTTAAGATTTATTAGACATCAGCTTCTTCAGATTCAAAGAAATATACTTGTTTCTGATAAAGAGCTTTACATAAGTTCTAACAAGTTACTCAAAAGGATCGAATGGGAAAAATTGTAGTAATATAGATATATAAATAACATTACGACCGACTTTTCGAACAACAAAATTTAACAATTAATAGTTATGATTTAAAACTGCTCCATTGAAAAGAAATACTCACTTTTTCCTTTGTAGACAAATGTTTTGCCTTTCATTGTGAAACCACGATGAGTTTTGAAGAAGGTTACATAATTTATTCTAACGAACAGTCTCTTGCGGAAAAGTAATTTGAATACTTTGGTGATACTTTTGTATTGTATGTAATATGCTATCCACCAACGGTAGAATCTAGATCTTCCACAATTGAGAACATAAGCTAAAAGAGACAAAAAATACTTGTTTGCTTTCATGTTTAACATCCTTCAATTAAATCAATCTATCTCGACAAAAGTGTATGCCATAGAACAATAAAACAAATGAAATATGGTGACACCCAAAAAGGAAAAACTCAATGAAACTCCAAGATGATAACATTGCCATCACATGCTTAAAGCAATATTAGAATACAAGCAGTAAAATGAGCAAAAATGAGTTCAAAGGTACTGTTCCTTTTTGTGGAGAATAATATATATCGATTTGGCGACTCAGTATATCAAGAATCTAATATACGATGTGAAATGCGAATCTAATACCTTTTAAATTCCGGAGTAAGGGGGATATTCTTTGAACATCGAGGTTTAGAATTATAAGTATCTAAAATGAAGTGAAGTTATTTGATCTTAACAAGCGATAGTGAGATGGGCATAATTCTGTCAATTCCAACATACATTTTCCATCGTAGACGAATATTTTGCCTTTCAAAGTAAATCCTCCATGCGTTTTGTAGAAAGCTACATAATTGAGTTTAGCAAAAATTCCATTGCGGTACAGAACTCTGAATATTTTGGTGACACTCTGGTATTGTTCGTAGTATCTGTACCATAAACGGTAGAACCTGGTCAGTCCACACATGAGACGATATGCTGCAAAAAAAAAGTTAACAAAAATGTCTAGATTTGCAAAACATTTTTAAACGGAATAAATAGGCTTGACTACATCTAAAATTTCAATGCAATTATCTTATTATATTTTTATTATGTATTGTTCAAATTATTGAACAAAAGATAACACAAAGAATAATTTGTAGTAATAATGATAAGTACGCTTGAATCCAATTTGTTTTCACTTTACAACCATATTGAATTATTGCACTACTGATGTCTAAGGAATCTACTATTATTAAATTCTTTACCCCTTCCATTATACATAAATCTCTTCCCTTCAAGGCTGAAACCTCTATGAGATTTGTAGTAGGTAACATAGCTAATCCTTACAAATGCCCGCTTTCGGTGCAGCATTCTGAAAATCTTAGTTACACTTTCATACCGTACGTAATACCGATGCCATAACTGATAAAATCTGTTAATACTGCATTTGAGAACATATGCTGAAAAAATTGAAAATAATTCATAAGGTATTGACGATAAAAGAAGATATTTGTTTTTGTATTTAATATTACATCAGCATAGTTTCTTCACTATTTAATGTCAACAAAGAGAATGTATTTTAGTAAGAGACATGCCTATTGATAATCGAGAAACCAGAATTACCGAATATTCTTTCATGGTATTATACTTATTTACATTTTGAACTTATTCTTAACTGAGCTTTGAAAGAAATAGCTTGATTTAAGGAACGGTTCATATTAGCCATCGCACAAGACACTTATTTATTAATTAACACATTAGTTAACACCACGTAATGAACGACGATAAAAATAATATAGATTCATCACACAAGTGATAGCTGATCTCGCGCTTTGTGATATGGTCTGCAAGGACTGCTCTTGTGATGTTCATCGCAAGGATTGACTTTCAGTGACGTGATAATACACTGTAGGGGAAATAAAGTTTATTTTTTGAGCGTTGTTTTTTGTTTGTTTGTTTTTTTCTACACATTTAGTTTTACATTTTTATTTAAAATAGAAATAAATATTGAAATTCATAAACCAACCCATTCATAATGAATATTATACATCTGCTCTCATTATCTTACTTCATGTACGCGGGACATTGTGGTATTTCCCGCCTTAATACTAATTTATATTCTTTTAGTAATCCAAAAAAATGTAGTATTGAAATGAGTCCGAACAAGTCATCAATGTATAAATCTTTTTCATTGGGAGTATATCAATCTTCTCGACAAAAATCTTGATATTATTTCTCATATGAATATTTCTGAATCACTGAATCAATCACTCCTCAACAAAATAGAGAATCAGTGAAGACCAGTGTGTTACGGTTAATAAAATGATATATATATTCACTTCACCTTTTTGGGGAATATGTAATATGTTTGAAGTGAAAAAAAAACAAACAAAAACAAAAACAAAAACAAAAACAAACAAACAAAAACAAAAACGTAATAAAAGAGAAAAATAATAACAATTTTAACTTACTATGTCTCCTATAAACAAAAGTTTTGCCTCTAAGTGTAAATCCGTGATGTTTTTTGTAGAAGTCAACGTAGCTTATTTTAACAAAAATCCTTTTACGATATAATACTCTGAATATTTTAGTGATGCTCTTGTATTGTTCGAAGTATTGGTACCACAAACGATAGAACCGGTGTCGTGCACATCTAAGAACATAGGCTGCAATTAAAAGAGTAAACAAATTGCACATATAATTAACAATAAAACCAAATGTGAAATTAAGCTTATCAGAAGGAAACCAATTGGTTGTTTTGTTAATAAGTGGTGCTTCTCACAAACCACACAAATGAAAGGCTGGTTAATTAGGACCTTCGACTATTGTCAATATTCAGTAATAAAGAACGGATTGAGATACAAATTTAGCAAGTTTAGTTAGAAATGAAAGGGCAGTTCAACTCAATATGTGCTTCACCATGATATATGCCTCTAGTTAGCATAATGGTAATAAGACCAATAAAAGATAGCCTAAAGAAAAAATTACCAGTAAAATAAAAGTTGAATCCTTGAGATTAGGCTTGAAAGCCTCCTCACGAAGAATGTGGAAATGCGTTATAAGGTAAGAATTAATTAATGGAATTAAACTGAATACTGTTTGTATTCATAAATTGACAGTAATACCGCGGCTAACATATTTATTAATGCTGTTAAAGAAGCGTATGTTGATACGATTGCGCTCTTACATTCAAATAAGAGATCGAGAAATATTTTACATATATCACATACATCTCCCGTCGTAAACAAACAGTTTCCCTTTGAGCCTAAATCCTTGATGGCTTTTGTAGAAGGTAACGTAGTTGATCTTTACAAAAATTCCATTGCGGTACAGAACTCTGAAGATTTTTGTGACACATTGATATTGTTCGTAGTATCTGTACCACAAACGGTAGAATCTGGCAACTCCACATCTAAGGATATAAGCTGAAAATGTAGAATAGGAAGTAAATTATTAAGAATTTGCATTTTGGATAGGTCATGTTAAAGAGTTTTGAATTTATCCTGTCTGCACATTGGTAGTTAATTTATCATACTATTTATTGTTTCTTTTTTTCTGGATCATTAATTACAGTTTGTCTTCCTTCAACTTACACTTCAGCCTTTTAATATATACGACAATGTTTTATATTGTAAACCCATTTTACAGAATATGCTATAATGAATAATCAAAACTGACGACCTACTAAAATTACATTAGTCTAATTGCCTCAAATACCATTTGGAAATTAAATAAAAGATACTTCATGACAGATATTATTACAGGTATTGTAATAATAACATTTAATATTGTTTAAAAGGCGATGAACATACCCTATAATTTGTACGCAAACATTGCGAATTACCCTCCACATGATATTTGGCCTGCTAAACCCCTTAATCTTTATATGTAAAATTACCTCTTCCATTGTAGAAAAACGTCTTGCCTTGAACAATAAATCCACCGTGTTTTTTGTAGTACATCAAATAGTTGATTTTGACAAACACTCGTTTTCGGAACAATACTCTAAATATCTTAGTAACACTTTCATATTTTAGGTAGTATCTGTGCCACAGTTGGTAAAATCGGTTGATTCCACATCTGAGAATATACGCTGTAAAAGATTTATATGAATGGGTAGGCCTTATGATAAAAGAATGCACTTGTATATATTCGTGTTATGCGTAATGTATCATCTCAATGATTTCATTTATTACTGCAGCATGATAATTATTATCTATTTGAAAACGTTTTATTATTTATTTATTATTGAATGGTAGCATAAAGTCATAGAGTCGCAAAAAAACTTCCACTTTATAACAGGGAATATAAAAATAATGAATAAAAAAAAAATTCAATTATTAAATGAGAAAATACTTTGTATGTTTATATCATGTAAAACTTTGAAACTAATCATGAAAGGAAAACCTCAATAATAAAATTTCGTTTTATGTAATTTCACAAAATCTAAATACTTCAAATATTCATATGTAAACGTTAAATACAAACTGAAAACATATAAATTTGATTATATAAGAGGTGACGAGAAAGAAAGTAATATATCCATTTCTATTACGTTAATCTTATTTTAAAAATAAAAACATACTATGTCTTCTGTATATGAATGTTTTGCCTTTCAACGCAAATCCACGATGAGTTTTATAGAAGGAAACGTAGCTAATTGTAGTAAACAGTCGCTTTTGGTACATTACTCTAAATATTCTCGTAATACTCTGATATTGTGTGTAGTAGTAGTACCATAAACGGTAAAACTTGCTTCTTGCACATTTGAGAACATAGGCTGAAATAAAGAATGTACTAGGTTATATACCCTAACCGACAAGATTTATTGTTGTATGGACGAACACCATATTTTTAAGATAGAAAACATGTACAAGATTTATTTTTGAAAACTATATTTAGCTAAATTATCGGACACTTGTAATAAGTTAATTTACAAAATAAAACCGGTTTTCAAGCAAAGTCTATGGAGTATATCCTTACAATATTTTACATACATTTTCCATCATATACGAACAGCTTTCCTTTCAGCGTAAATCCACCATGCGTTTTGTAGTAGTTGAGGTAGTTGATCTTGACAAACAATTGTTTGCGGAATAAAACTTTAAATATTTTCGTCACGCTTTGATATCTTTCATAGTATCTGTACCATAAATGGTAGAATCTGACCAATCCACATCGTAGAACATACGCTGAAAAATGTAGTTTTACTTAATAGCAACCATTCAAGAAGAGAAAACAAATATATGTGTAAATAAGCTGCACCCAGATTTTAATATTAACTTACATGTATAAAGTTTAATTTCATAGACATTTATCGTCATGGAATTGTGCATTCGTCTCGATTTTATCGATATTAATAAAACACACATATTGTTTTGTGTTCCATTTCGTTGCTTGCATTTCTTTTGTCGGTCTTAACTAATATTGACTGAAAACTATCATCATAAGATAATCATGATACATGTAGTTGAAATTAAAGCATGTTTTTATACCTTACTGTTAAACTTTAAAAAAGTGTTGAAATCACAAGAATTATGATACTTTATTTAAAACTATGATTTAAGTAAGCATGGCATATGTATATACATGTGAAAGTAATACGCGTGTTTATATAGTCAAGACGATTACGCCATGGTATTAACAAAGTATATGTTTTGATTTTCCATGTAAAAAAAACTTACTTATTCCATTAAAGACAAAGCGTTTGCCCTTCAGTTTAAATCCTAAATGGGTTTTATAGTATGTAGCATAATTAATTCTAACAAACACTCGTTTGTGGTACAAATGCCTGAAGATTTTAGTAACACTTCCATATCGCATGTAATAGCTCTTCCACAATTGATAGAATCTCGTTATTCCACATCTAAGGATATATGCTACAAAGGAAAACACTTATTTCTGTAATATGTGATTATTCTAACATTGTATGTTTGAAGAGTGTCGCATTAATATGAGTTTACGTAGGACATAAACAGTCAAAGTTTTAACATTAAATTACTTTACTGTGGAGAAGATTAGATGAAATCCTGATAGTCAATTTAATCTCTACCAAATTTAGGCATTAGTTTCAGGTAAATTCGATGACCGTTTGTTTGTTAGACTTGTTTGGTTTTGTTTGGTTTTATTTAACTTTTTCATGTGTCAAATACTTTCACAGTCAGTAATTACCATGTCCGTTGTAAACAAAGGTTTTTCCTTTCAATGTAAATCCATGATGAGTTCTGTAGAAGTTAACATAGCTAATTTGTACTACCAATCGTTTACGATATAAAATGCTGAATATTTTAGTTAAGCTTCGATATTGTTGGTAGTATTGGAACCACAAACGGTAGAAATGACTTCTTGAACATCTGAGGACATATGCTGAAAAGATAATGTCACTTATTAATAATTTTTAAAATTATAATTCTTTACTAAATGAAAACGAAATAATTCATGAAACGGGTTATTTACGAGGAAAACAATCTAGTATTATACAATTATTCAATAAAAAAAACACAAGCAGGCCAACACAGAGATAGTTATAGAGCGTAAATGGACAGTATGCGTATGAGACTAATTTATAAATATAATGTTCTGCAGGTTTTTTGTTAGAAATCGAGCTGAACTGTTGATTTTTTTTTTAAAATTCCAGACGTTGTACCTGAACGTCTGTTTAACGTATATCAAAATCCGGTCTTCAGGTATAAAGTGCATAGGAAAGGACACGTTCAACAAATCAGTTTTTATGATGCAGATGGATACATCGTAACGATCCACAGAACTGTATCAATATTTAAAAGTAAACAGTAGCAAGCTGCTTATATTAGATAATTTTTAACTTTAACATACATTTTCCTTTGTAAACGAACAGTTTTCCTCGAAGGGTAAATCCACTATGAGTTTTGTAAAAAGTATTATAACAGATTCTGACGAACACTTGTCTGCGCAATAGTACTCCAAAGAGTTTGGTAACACTCCGATATACTTGATAGAATTGATACCATAACTGGTAAAATTGGCTTATCCCGCATTTAAGAACATACACTGAAAATAAAATATAATTCCATACATAAAGATAAGAGGCATTATGTTGTATTTATACACAATTATAAGTATTAATGTTATCGCTCACGGTATCCAATGTTTTAAAGCCTTTTTTATTTAGATAATTACGGGTCTATTTGAGTACAAAAAATGTATTGAACTAAAATCTAAATTGAACCTACCATGTCCTTTGTAGAGAAATCTGTTGCCTCTAAGAGTAAATCCGCCGTGACTTTTGAAAAATCTGTTAAAGTTGACCTTTATGCCTCCTGTATAAAATATGATGTGTGTGAACAAATATGTTATGGGTACTTAATGTAAAATTTGCAATTTAACAGATTTAGGTTAATAAACTTAAAGTAAGTCTGTACTTAATGCGTGATATCATATCATAACATAATCCATTAATCGTGTAATACATCTCTCAGGTTTTAAAAGATAACATAAAAGGGTTCATTTTACAGCATGTTGTCTTTTTGAACAATAACGGATAAATTTTATCAATATAAGTCTTTTGATAATTTGAAATGCATTTAGCAGTTTGTAAATGATACTACTACTGAGTTATACGAATAATACATTTAATGGTTAAGACGTTTCCTTACGTTCAGGATAGCCATGATGTCTACCAGGTCTGTAATATCCACCTAAAGTGTGAAAAATATAAGAATTCAAATTTCCCTTTTGTATTTTCTTCCTTTACGGTAACAATATCAATGGCATCGTTTTGCCTTTGTGAATGAGAGTTTTGTAAACTTTAAACCTCATACAAAATTGATTTTCAGGCATTTCCTAACAAACATGACGTGTATTAACATTATTATTTTAATGCATTTCTCAGCTTAGGTTTGTATAAATCAGATTGCGGTATATATTGTTGCAATGACAACAAGAAATTAACTCAATATAGCAACAGCTTACTATGCCCTCCGATATATTTTAGTTTTATGAGTTTCTGTATACATCTCCATCGACTTCCGTATCGCTTGTAGTATGTTCTCCATATCTTTTGAAATCTTCTTGTTCCGCATCGGAGTTTATATCCTTTATAAGGAAAAAGATTCAGTATTTTATTATCAACTATATTCAAACATATAGTAGAATCTTTGTATCGAATAACTTAAGAGAAATCAAGGGAACCAAGGTTATAACGGTAATCGAAAGAATGCAATCCAGGGACAAAGACCAGACATGCACAACAAAGAACATAAAGTAACTAAAACCATACATACAAAGAAACAAAAGCAAATGAGCCACCCGGACTCCACTAAAACTGGGAGCATGGACCAGGTGCACCGGTAGGGTAAGCGTCATCTGCTTTTCTAGAAACACCCTTCGAGTTGCTAATAAGAAGTCAAGTTCGGGGTAGACAAACGAGGAGAGGAAAACTATGACCCATTGAATAAATCAGTTTTCATGGTGCAGATGGATACACCATAACAATCCACGAGTTGAGTTCATGATGACGACCATAAAACTTTGTAGTGATGACTTCAATCTTGTAGCAACATAACCCTGTTCCAGAAGCCTATTTGTTAGAGTTCTAGCGCGATACAAAAAAGTCTGCGTAGTTTCGGCAAGCTGTGGCATAACGTATGAGTTGTGATATGAACACTCCATACGCAGGTGCTGAAGGAATGTTGCCACAGAATGAAAAGTCATCACGTTTGTTGTAAAGTTTGGTAAATAGATAATTAATAACGACTATCAATTTCTTTCTAAGTTTGCTAAGCTTACCTGTGATATCAGGAAACTTTTTTGTTTTAAAGCTCATGTGTTTTATGAAATACCGACTAGCATATTCGATTGTGAAGTAAAATATACGTACTATGTCCTTTGAAAGAAAATCGTCGATGGTGAATTTTGAAGCCATAGCTGTATCGTCTAGTTGAAAATCTTGTCACAACAGCTGCATAAAACAAAAAAACTGAGCATGGATTGATTTGATAAGCAAAATCAAAATGTATTCAGCGACATATTAAATAATCTAAAGTGAATTGTCAAAACATAGTTTAGAAGTTCTAAGATATAAACATTGTAAAGAAAATCCTTTCTTGTATGTTCTTCAGAATTTTAAGTTTATATGATAACAATTACTCGTTTTTTGACAAAGATAGTTAGAGAAACTCAATTTTGAGATTCTTTCTAATGAACCTCCAAGGTTGAAATATGTTTTACTGAATAAAGTTGTAAAATACAATGTTATGAAATAACTAAAGCTGTAACTATAAATTATAGTTTTTTGCAAGCGATATATTTTCAGACCGGGTTGTCTGTAAAAAGAACAATTTTACAAATATGGAAACACGAAGCTTAAGCTTGATATAAACTATCTAATACTACACTGGGTGCTTCGAATGCATGCAGTTATCTGGTTTGATTTAAGATCCTGTGTTGCTTTGTATTATCCGTAGGTGCGTGCTTTGTTGTTTCTACCAGCGATCTTTAGCGGTCTTAATTCGTGACTACCGAATGTCATATTTTCCTTTAACTGTGAAGTCGCTAGATTATATAAGCGGTTTATTTGAATGTTTGATAAAGTAAAGGACGCTGTAAAATACTTCAGTTAAACCTTTAAACAGTAATGTTATACACACTCCTCCTTATGTATTTGATTATGTCGTCCAGATACTGAACAATTCCCATAATTATGTGTTATAGGATTTAAAGATATTCTCAAATAATTCATTTAAAATTGATTTATAGAACTCTTTATCCAACTTGGCATTTTATATGAATTAAAAATATGCTTGCAATCTCAAATTCATTTCATTAATTTTCAAAATTGCAAATTATAGTCCTTAAACTTTAAAATAATAAAAAGGCATTTTTTGTAAGTATATGTTATGCGATCTTTGATTTTAACTGTTTAGATATTTTCATTCTTAATAAAGTTTTTCGATATTTATAGTTTTTTTTTGCGAAATCAGTTTTGAATATAATGATTTTTGTCTATGAATAATACAACTTACAACTATGATGTTTTTGATATCGTCCATAGTCGCTAACTGCAGCTAAAATAAAAGCATGAATTCACGAGTTATATCGAATGACTTCCATTACAACGAGTAACAAAATTCACGTCAAGGGATAAAGCTGTTTTCCCTTGATTAACCGTTACCTGGTTAATTGTTTAAATAGCTAAAGTGACAACTGGCAAGTATATAGAAATACCTATAGAATAGTAGAAATTTTAAATCTGTTTGTTAATTGTCCAGTTAAATAGCTAAGGGTCCATTTTGAAATGGCAATTTAATGAAGGAAATTTCAACTCAATTACCTGATTGTTGGCAAGACGGATAAAATATGGGTATGTGTTAAAAATAGATTAAAAAAAAGTTATTTGCATTCCAAAAAAGTTGGCTTTGAAATTGGAGGGACTAAATTAGTAGTTTACATCGTTAGTAATAGATAACGAAAAAATATCAGAATATTGGATATAGTAAGACATTGTGAAAAATGAACATTGAACTTTTTATGTTTAAAACGTCCAATACAGAAGTTTTCGTATTGGACGGTTCGGGCTATGTACTTCTTACTCACTTACTCTATTATGATTTGTTTTTAATTTAAAAACATACCTGCACAAACAACGACCAACAGTAGCACAAAAATACCTCTGGGCATACTGGTGGTTGAGGCAAAGCTACCTGATGTTTTCGGCAAACCCAAGGCTTATATACCAATAGTTTTTTTAGCAGATGGTGCAAATACCTATGCACAAAACACAAACATATTTTGTCAGAATAGAACCAACATAGTCATTTTAAGGATAAAATCATCGACTCGTACAATTAACCAGTGCAGTATTTTGTTATACCACTTATTTCATGTCGAACGTGATCCAGAATGTAATGAAATTATCACTATACCGAGTACAACCATCTTTACAATAGCAGCTTAAAAAATAGGATTAACGGTACCCTTTACACAAAACAACATTCCAAAATATTCATTATGTAATTCTTCAAAAACTTTTTCTTCGTACAGCTGCCATAGTAATTTTGTGTTTCATGATATGTATATACGAAATTACATAGCCTAGACACGCTTGTATGTAGATGTATTACAAGTAATAACAACTCGTAGATGTTTGAAAATTTTCACATGTTCTTTCGTTTTCTTGTTTTTCATAAGAATTCGAACTCCGATTCACAAGAATAATTCAACGAAGGCAATAGGATACGTTCATAACTGCTTAATTTGGCAATTGAGAATTGTTTTGAAAAATCCGGGCACATTTGTACTGTAAGCAAATATCACTTGGCTCGGCAAACATTTCTGTTTCTGTCCCCTGAAAATGCCTTAATATTGTATATTGCATCCACTCCTGCCTACTTTTGAAGAATTCTTACATCGATCATGTGATTCAACTGAATCTCTTAGTTTTCATTTGGGCTACATTTACATAATAGTAAAATCAAGAAAACAGTCGTTTTAACGAGATAAAAATGTCTATATAGAGCTTATTTCAAAAGCAGTTTCCAACATGGCATGGGTTGTGCCCTTTTTGTATGACTTATGATGTACCGTAGTTCTAACCTTCGCATGGGAAGAATTGGGATTAATAGTGCATACGGCAAAGACATTTTGTAGGTTTAAATTGGTCTAGAATTGGCATGTTATTTGATCATGCATTCATGTAATTTTTGATAGTCTTCTTTATTTCTGTTTCAACAAAAACCTATCTGAATTAATCTTTAGGTGTGTCTAATAGTGTTATATTTTTTTTCACAGAGGCCGGATTGAAAAAGGGAAGGGTTGTAAAGTACTTCTGATCCTTGTATCTCTTGTTTTGTTTTCACTTTCAGTTTACTTATATATTGCCGGAGTCTATGAGGGTAACTGTTTCGCTGTACAAATATACAGTTGTTTTGGACCAGCTGAATCCTGTTTTGTGAGGGTTTTGCCCGTCATTAATTGTAGACCTATTTGTAGCATCAATTCAAAATTATTATCAGAATATAATATTATTTTTAATCTCTGTTTCCGCTTAAAAGATGACGCACTCGTTATCGTTAAACAATCCTAGTTTCGGGGATTTGATACATCGCATCTACCCAAAAGAACTGACAGAATTGTCAACTTTCCTTTCATCTGTGGGAACATCTGTTCAGCACCTGCTCCTGGAGTTTTCATATCACAACTCCTCATACGTTATGCCAGAGCTAACCACGTAGACTTTTATTTTCGCCCTAGATTTCTTACAAGTAGGCTTCCGGGTATCTTCATCTTATCATTTTCACTGACTCTTTTGTTAAAAACTAAATATTAATTAACTCTTGTTAATAAATTATTGATTATATCAATGATTATCTCTATAGTTCTTAATAGAGATTCCTCATACTTTGTAAGAAAGAATTCCAAATCATCTTCCAAATATACAGAGGGAGATGTTTACAAAATGCTGAAATTTTTAATCGACCACATATTTGTCCAGTGTGGTGGACGTGTTTTTCAACGAACGGTCGGCATTTCAAAGGGAACGAATTGTGCTCCTTTACTTGCTGACCTATTCCTTCACTCTTATGAGGCTGACTTTATAGCTGATCTGATCAGAAAGAAAGAATATCGTTTGGCTAGATCCTTTGATATCAATTTCCGCTATATAGATGACGTATTATCGTTAAACAATCCTAATTTCGTTGATTGATGCACCGCATCTACCCCAAAGAACTTGAGATAAATGATACTACAGACACAGTGAAATCAGCCTCATATCTTGACCTACACTTAGAAATTGATGGTAAAGGAAAACTATTGACCAAACTTTACGACAAACGTGATGGCTTTTTATTCAGAATTGTCAACTTTCCTTTCATCTGGAAACATCCCTTCAGCACCTGCGTATGGAGTGTTCATATCACAACTCATATGTTATGCCAGAACTTGCCGAAACTACGCAAAATTTTTGTATCGCGCTAGAACTCTAACAAATAGGCTTCTGGAACAGGGTTATGTTGCTACAAGATTGAAGTCATCACTACAAAAGTTTTATGGTCTTCATCATAAACTCGTGGTTCATTATGGTGTATCCATCTGCACCATGAAAACTGATTTATTCAGTGGGTCATAGTTTTCCTTTCCTCGTTTCTCTACCCCGGAGTTGACTTTTTATAAGCAACTCGGTGGGTGTTTCTAGAAAAACAAAGGACTCTTACCCTACCGGTGCACCTGGTCCATCCTCCCAGTTTTAGTGGAGTTGCTCATTTGCTTTTGTTTCTTTGTATCTATGATTTTAGTTACTATATGATCTTTGTTGTATATGTCTGTTTTCCATGTCTGGTCTTTGTCCCTGGATTACATTCTATTGATTACCGTTACAACCTTGGTTCCCTTGATTACTCCCTCATACAAAGGTACTCTTTTACGAGTATGCTGATAGCATTTAATATATTTTTTTAAAAAGTTCAAGAGTATCGAATCCTGGCTATTTTTACGTCATTGCTTTTAATCTTGATATTTGCACGGGAATTCGTTTTACTTAGACATTTTATGATTCATTTTCAATAAATCCTATGCGACTTGTTTCATTGATATTTTTGTTTTAGTGAATTTGGATATGCCTATCTGTTGTTTTTGGATTTTGAACTAACTTACAGAAAAAGTGAGAACTGTTTTGAGGTTGGCAAAGCTTATTGTCTTTTGTTCTATGTGTTAAGATGTTTGTAATCTGTATCGATCTTAAAAGTTAAATCCGAATTTGACAGATTTTTTATAGTCCGTTTTCTCATTCTACTCTCCCACTACTGTCCCATATTAGAGGGAGAGTTGTTTAACCCCGCCAAATACTATATGTACCTGTCCCGAGCCGGGATCCTGTAATAGAGTGGTTGGCGTCCTTAATGTTCTTTGTTATTTGTTGTGGGTTTAAAATAAGAGAAATGAGAGTTCTCAAATTACGTCATCGTCAAAAATTGATGGTTGACAGCGGAAAATATAATACCGTCTCTTTTACCATAAATTCTGTTATACAGTTTTCCGTTCAGGAGTCGAATATTAATATCCATAAATGAAAGATGATTGTTGATTGTCACTATTAGCTATAATCAAAATATGTTCTATCAGATATTGTTTTGGATGTAAGCAGAAAAGTTGTCTTCTTGGCGTTCAGAAAATCCTTCAGATAGTTAGACGCGATGTTTAATTGTTGCCCAATATTCTTTGAAGATGTATACCTACTGTATTAAGACGCGAAATGCCATTCTTGTAGTAAAACATGTCTGTAATAAGTGTAACGAAATAAGCCCCATATAAATTACGATATCTTGACGGTAAACGGAATCTTCAAAGCGAACACAAAATTTTAGCAAATAATAACTATATTTCGGTTTTCATATCAACGCATGTCAAATTCATGGTTTTTTGTTTTTATTGTTATTAGATAATGGAGTAGATGTTTTCACTTGATTTTAAGAAAAGCCAATTTAATAAAAATGGTCGTGATTTGACTGGGATTTTGTGAGGCAAAGTTGTTAAAGTAGTTAAAAATCAAAAGTTTTAAGGGTCCATATGAGCATGAAATACATTAAAAACATCCTACGACATTTAACACTCCAAATAAAGTTATTCTATCATTTTGGTATAGTTAATAGGAAAAGGCAATTGCATATTTCATTGTACCATGTGGTTTTAGAAGTGAAGAGATTTTGACATTTTGGTAGTTCAACAATGACTAGTACTGGAAAAAATGGTTTTTTTTGGTGAGATAACTTGTGCAGTTTAAGTGGCCAGTACATAGTTGAAATTTCCAAGGACTTTTTGTCTCTGTTTGAAAAGATGAAGGAAGAGGAAAATCTATATAGTAGTTTCGATAGACAATTGCAAAAATGTGTACCGTTTCATCGGAATTAAAATAAAGAGAATTAAGGGATTTTATTTGCTTTTATTGTTCTCTACATTTATAAAGCTAGGCTTGGTGTGTGTCATTTATGATGTTTTAGAAATTAATCGCGGAAACTCCATTTCATAATTGTTTTACTCGAGCGTAAAATATGTTAAATAACGGAATAAATGGCCATCCCGTGGTAAGACAGTAACAAAATGGAATTTCGTGAATTATTTCGATTTTAATAGGACTAGTTTCTTCATATTTTTAAATAGACACAGCCTATATGTTGCACGAACTGTTGGTCATGTGTTTATCCCTTTTTTACCATGGCTGTGGTCTAAAGAGCTTTGAAGCACGTCAAATTAGAATTCAACAGAAACTCCTGATAATCTCGGACTGAAGACAATATTTAGGTCCCATTTAAAAATTTTTTGAAGCCCTGAAGAAGTTAATTTTTATTTTTATATAGCTTAGTGTTTTTATTTCACATTAGCTAATGTACATCTCAATCCTGGTTTTGGATATTTTACACTTCGCATCTATCCCAAAGAAATTGGTATAAAGGATCCTATAGACACTATGAAGTCAGTCTTATGACTAGACCTACACTCAGAAATCGATGGTAAAGGAAAACTATTGACTAAACTATACGACATACGCGATGACTTTTCATTCCGGTTTGTCTTCTTTTCTTTTGTCTGTGGCAACATCCCTTCAACACCTGCGTATGACGTTTTTATATAACAACTCATGTGGTTACCATAACTATGCAGACTTTTAGTATCGCGCTAGATTTCTTACAATTAGGCATGTGGAACAGGGTTATGTTGCTACATAATTGAATTCATCACGGCAGAAGTTTTATGGTCGTCTTCATAGATCGTTACGATGCATTCATCTGCACCATGAAAACAGGTTTGTTCAACGTGGTATAGTTTTCCATTATTTCTTCTACCCGGGACTCGACTTTTTATGAGCAACTCGGCGAGAGGTTCTAGAAAAGCAGAGGACGCTCCCTTAACGGTGCATCTGGGCAGTGCCCCCAGGCTTTGGTTGAGACCGAGTTACTTATTAACTTTTGTTACTTTGTATGTTTTATTTTGGTTATTTCATATTTTCCATGTCTGGTCGTTGTTCCTGGATAACATTCCGTTGATTTTCGCTAGAATCTTGGTTCCCATGATTACTCTTTCAAAATTCTTTTTGGTATTTAATAAATTTGATGAAAAGTTAGTCCAAGTCTTTGTATAGTTTTGGTACAAATATGTCCACTATTAATGAATTTAGAAGGGATCAGTAAAAATCGACATTTTTAGGATATCACAATCAGTGTCAAAAACACAATTTCATAAATAAATAAAATAAATAAATAAATGCTTTCAACTTTATTTACATCAGAACTGGTGATTTCTAGCTGGTTCACAGGTCATGTAATGAAGAATCTGAAATTAAAAATAAAATAAAATAAAAAAAAATAAATCATTCAAATGAAAATGTATTTTATTACCATAAAATTACTTACAAATATATGTGCATAGAAAAAATCATCCCCAAGAGGTTCCATCGTACATACATGGAATGAAGTCTCAGTTTTCAACAATTTTTGAAATTTGTAATAATGCAAATATTGATAAATATGGTAAATAAAATCTGTTATATGTCTGGGTCATACAAAGTATGCGTCTTTGTGTCGTCGAAAAGTCTTTAGTGATCGCTGAAAGTATTTTTTATTTGGTATTCGTTTTAGACCGGTCCATTCGTTACGTTTCAGAATCAATATCCGTTATATTTTGCTATTATACTATTATGTGAATTTACTTTCCGCTAAGTGAAAAACTAAGTATATATCTAATGAATTCATTTATGAAAAAAGTAGCAAAAAGCCATTTTTTTTCAAATAAACATACATTGGTTGATAGTTCGTATATATATATGTATATATATATACAACGTCTCAGAATGTGACGACTCTATTCGCTACACTGCTCCATCGGATCAAATTGATACACGGAAGATAACGTAAAACTACAAAAAACGGAAATATACAATACTCACTTTTGTACTTGCCATACTTGTATCCCCTACGTAAAATTGAAATAATAAAACGACTCGATGCAATATCCAATTTTATTTACAAATGGCGTATTTATGACTATATTTATATATTAATATACAAGAGAAGCAGAAAATGGATTAATACATTATTATTGCTCATTTGGTGAGCAACTCGGTAAGTGTTAATAGAAAAGGAGAGGACGCTTACACTATAAGTTAACCTAGTCAAGCTTCAAGTTTTAATGGAGTCTGGGTTGCTCGCTTTTTTATTCTTTTGGTTAACTCATGTTCTTTGTTGTGTCTGTTTATCTGTCTAGTCTTTATCCTTGGAATATACTCTGTTGATTTCCGTTCAAATTTTGGTTCCCTAGATTACTTCTTTACTGTGACAAACACTTTAGTTTTAAAGATTTATGATGCTATTTTTTTTTTAAAGGTGCTAATTATCTATATCTTTACAACATTTATTTATCTTTTGTTGAGTTGCTTTACAGAGGTGGGATTGTTTATTATCTTTTTGATATAAAGATGGCGCCAAAAGCATTGCACAGTTTTAAAACATGAATTATGTACTTATATCGTTTATGCAAATACTTCAGTCTTATTAGCTTATTAAGACATCTACGTTTACTTCCATATCGTCCATCGTATCGTCTCCACGCCGTTACAAACCTTCTTCGTCCGCATCGAAGTTTATATCCTGATTGAAAAAATACGCTATAGTTTGTGCAGTTTATACAAACCTATGGTGTTTCTGGTTTTACACTGTTGATTATACTCGGCGCCACATAAATAAGATACTGTTAAAAATTTGAATAAAATATTTTCTACGACTTTATTGACACCTACCGTCGTTTAAATTGTCTTAAATGACTTGCTCATTCGTTTAGCCAAACGGCTTCTCCCTAAACATTGAATCGTTAAATTCCGGTGAGATTTTAATTCTCGGTCCCAATATTTACATTATGAAAAGTCGGCCATGTTTACAGTGATCGGGTTGCTAGGAGATGTTGTTTACGTTTAAATGGTTTGTCCAAAAACCGAAGAACTCAGAATGCATTTCGGCGCTAATTCGGATATCTCGGATTTATTCTACGCGAACATCGTACAACACCAAGAAGTTGATCGAGCAGATGATTGTCACCGGAGTTCGACGGGAACTTACGAACTTCGTTTGTAAACAAATAGTCCCGTAGAAACCAACATGGCGGATATCAGTATAGGATTTTCCCGTAAGGATTTGTTACGCACGATTTCAGCCAATGAACGACTCATTGGAACTATCACGTCATGCATATATGCGAATTATTTTCAGATTAAATAAAAGAGAGACAACTCTAGCGGTAAGTCCGGATAGTTTAAAAAAAAAAGAGCTTCAAATCGAAAATGTGCTGTATGTGACTTCGAGTATAATTGTATTGGAAGTTGGATAACTCTAGTGGTATTCATACCAAAAGGTTTTTGTTTGTTTGTTTGTTGGGGTTTAACGTCCGAGCAGCAATAAGGTAAAAAGTAATTTTAAGAAAATTAAGTACCTTACTTTTTTAATTCTTACACCACCGCCAATACGAACTTACGTTGTCCTCCATACGTTAAACGTCGATGCCGAATTTTAAATCCACATCTGTATCTTCTCGCTGAATACCGTGCAACACCATCTACAAAATGAAACATATATTCATAACGATAATACAGAACTGTAGAATCGACATTGTTTATGTTAGTGACACTGTGAATTACCCATTCTAATTACCATCAAAACATTCTTATTTTTGATACACATACACGTAAAGCTCACACGGAACTGCATTTAACCATAACATTTTTTCAACAAGCATTTTGGATACCCAAATTTCGACAGCAGGTGCAAAACAGTACGACATTGCTGTACCCCGTGCAGAAAGATCATCAACCGACTTTATAGTGCCCCAGACCCTACAACTCTACACAAAAATCGTGTCGGAGAAGACATTCAGTGCCACTGGAATTGACTTTTTGGCGCTATATTTTTACGGAATATTTCCTAAAAGGACTCAAATGCAAACTTTTGTCTTTTTACATGCGCGACAAATAGAACTGTTCACGTTGGGATCGTACGCAATATAACTGAACTGCTTTTCGAATATTCCTTAGTTGACGATCTCTACCACCCAAAATGTTTTCTGATAATGTGACTATTTACAGTTATTGAAATTACACATTTGTTAAATTCTTAGATGGTACATGGACAACTTAAAAAGCATGAAACTGTTTGGATATTCATACCTAATAGGGCTCTATGATATGTTGTGGAAGCGACATATCGGACTGACTAAGAAATCTCTGAAGGAAACAAAAGGAAGGCATTTATAGACTGTGTTTTGTTACATAATATTGTAACAAAGTCGGACTATATGGAAAAGGGAATTTCACATGGCTCATCTTACAACCAACAAACAAAAATAAAAAATAAATCAAAATTCAATATTATGAACATTGGTATTGTACAGGACTTTGTGCGTGGCGGAGACGATATGGTGAGATCGGCAATAGTTCGAACTATATTCGAAATGACCAACAGACAGTTTGAAATACCTACCCGAACATCAGATGGTTGTAGTGTACCCAAGAGGAGCCAACGATTGATGGAGAAAAGCAGTAAAAAGTGACTTCGCATAGACTACAAATATTTCTATTTTTTACATGAACTTTAAATTTTGCAAAGTAGGTTTAGTAATCGAATTTTTTTTCTCTTTTTTTTGTATGGAATATTCTCTTATTTTCATTGTGTCTTAATGATCAGTAACTGCTTTCTATTTCCTCGCCAAGGAGTACCTTCAGGAATACTGACTATCTTTATATTGATGGAACTAAGTGGCTCTTGTTAAACATTTTAGCACCTTTAGTAACGCCATTACACTTTTCTTTAGGTGTAAACGTCGTATCTATGTAAAAACGTCCTCCAGTAAATGCTGTCTACAAATGTCTCAGTCTACACAATCCTTACAATATATGATCACGACAGCTGATAAATGTTGAATGATAAGTAGGTTTGTGCTATTTATTGCTCGCTAGATTGTCAATCATATAAATTTGATATCAAAACAAAACTAACAACTACGAATGTCAGTTAATGTGGCAACTTCAGTAGATCTAACATGGACTCTTGATCCTGAAAACCTTTTCAATTTATAACGAATGATATTTTGCCTGTCAACATGATAAACAATTTTATCAAATGAACAAAATGTTTTGAACTTCCTTACTTATCAAATTTACAAACTTTACACAAGAGTAAACGAATATCAAAGTCACTTTGTATTAAAACTGGATAAAATTAGACTTTCTAATTGTCCAGTTTATTCACTGCATGTAGACTCCACCAACAAAAAACTATACCGTTCATTCAATTGTTTTTGCTTCCTTTACTATTTTAGTGATGCTTTCTCAATGAATGGTCTTAAATATGATTGGCATATCAGAAAGTTTCTGTATGTGACTTATTTAAACAATCAGTAAGTCTTGGTTTTTTTTTTATTGTTCATGATATATATAATTTTGGTTATGGTAACTGTCTTTTGAAGAGTAATCAAGAAAACTAAGATACTAGCGGAAATCAAAAGAATGTAATCCAGTTCAAAACAAGACATGGAAAACAGATAAACAAAACAAAGAACATAAATTAACTTTAATATTTCTTTTCACTACTAATGTACAAATAACTGACATAATTAATTTATATTCAAAAACATTTTCAAAGGTTATTTTTCGTACTTTCTCGTACAAATGAAATTGACTATTACATCACTTTAATAAACTTACATTGACCACGTCTGTGGTATCGTCCTTAACCGCACACCGCAACTAAAACATATGTGAAATAAAATCAGTATTTTTTATCAACAAAGAAAACCTGTAGTTCATCTGAGTTTTAAATACATAATATAACAAACAAATCAAATGAAATCAAAACAAACAAATAAACTATGACCAATTTTATTGTAAAAAGAAAACGTGATTTTCAAATTTATTTTCATCATGTATATACATATATGAACGTATAATTAATGTCTATTTTGAAAGGTTGTTAAAAGCGTCTTCGTGACATAAAAAAAGATGTTTAAATGAAGTAAGTTTCCTGTATAACAGCACACACAACGATCAACAGTAGAACAAAAATGCCTCTCGGCATTCTGATGACTGAGGCTAAGATTAATAAGTATTCGGCTTTTATAGTATTTGATAATAGCAGATGTTGCAGATGCTGTTGTTCAGCAATATGTTGTCAGGTACTATGAATCATATCAGTTTCACGGTTACATGCATTTACGTAAACGCTCAGCCAGTACAATACTTTGTCAATACTTGTATTCAGCGGTGTTCATGTTTTCTTTCTACATAACACTTCCGTCTTTTTTCACAAGAATACATTGTGTTGTAAGAATCATGATTGCGTTATATTTTTATCTGTATCACACGAATGAAGAAAAAGATAACGTGGCGATAATTAATAATACAGCACAATAACCCCTCATTCCGTTGACAACAAATTACACGTATAAGGGTAATAATAAAACAAACTGTAGTTTAATATGGAAATCTTTAAGCATTCAGAATGCTTTTTGACATTCAAATTTGCCCAAAAAAAATATGTTTTTTTTAGCATTCACATTTACCAAATGTTAAAATGCCATTTATTATTGCACAATCATTTTAAAAAACCGTTTTGTATCATTATTCGGCATTGACAGCAGTTTGCATGATTCCTATACATAATTTTATTCCAAAGGATAATGACATCATACTCGGATTTTGGTCTTCGAATAAACATACAAACATTTATTCGAAGTAGTTAATTGTATACATTTTGAAATGTTTGTATCATTATTTGATACTAACACACTATCCAATGAAAAAAAAACAATACGTTCTCACTCATTTTTCATATTTTGTTCAACGGGTTTAAAGGTTTAGCCCAAAGAAAAACAAAACCTTAATTCAAAATTTTATTTAAGAGAGAAACCTTAAGTATTTACGAAATGCATCTTCACATAAATTACATTACGTATTAATTCAGGCATGTATTATCTTATCTAGAAACTGTCATTTGGTATTATAATTAATAACGTGGAGTAATTGTTTTAAGAAACTGAAAGTAGTAAGGGTCCTTGATTGCGAAATTAAGATATTCTATTTTTCTTCAAAGAATATTTGATATTGAATGTTGGAAGGAAAGTTGCTTTAAACGGGTAAGCATTCACAACTAATGAATAAGTATCTATTGATCTTTTTGACTGTGTTTAATGACTTTTTGTCACTTCTGAATACAAGAAATAAAGTTTGTTTTTCTTAAAAGTTCCAGTAGGAAAACATCATCAATTAAACAAGACCACTAAGTAGCAGTTAAAAGGCTGTCCATGAGAAAATCATGCAGAACCGTCCTAAAGTGATATAGGCAATTACAAATAAACTTTAGTGCATCTGGAAGGACTCCATGAGAAACTCATAATTGCATTTTAAAAAAAAAATAAAGATCGCGAAGATATGACTGCCATTTTGTTTTAAGGAAATTCCCTTGTAAATGCTAACTTTTCATGGTTGAGACATGGAAAAGAAGATCCAAATTAGGTATTAAGCCTATAATTGACCTAAACTAAAACCATGTTTTTGAACTAAGTGTATTTAACTCTATCAAACATAAGATATATATGTTCTTAAAATGACCTGAAAAATTATTTGACCTCGACTTTTGGCTAAATACCAACATTTAGAAAATTGTCATTTTTACAACAATTCATGCCCTGTGTTGTTATAAAATTACACTTAACAGAAAACTGACTTGTTTATACCCAATAATATGCACCCTTATATGGTACCTAAACAGCAATTTATGTCGTTAAAATTAGAATTAGATGTAACCTTAAGTTATTAATGTGCCATCTATGATGTGAAAAGGGAGTTCTCCTGATAACTACAGAACACCTACATGTACAATGTATGACTTGTGACTTAGACTGAAGTATCATCCTGGTTAGTTTAAAAGTATTTGTTCCGGTGAATTATATAGCCCTGTCCTACATCCACATTCCCCGACCTAATTACCTTGACCCTCTATATGACGACTCGTAATGAACTAAATAAATAGCTGCAAAAATACTTGCAGGCCCTCTGCGAATATCTTTGACTGCATTGTTTCCCCCTACCTCAGTTAGGCCATGACTTTAAGAATATCACCGCCTTATAGTATTTTAGTTGTTGTGTTGTTCATATGAATAGACTGATCTGTATTATCAGCCTATGCCGTTTGAAGTGAAAAGGTGATCTGTTGTAGGAAATCTGTTATCATATACATGTATTCACTACCTCGTGTCAAAATAATTAAAACCCAACTAAATTTAAAGGTTAAGAATTCTGTTACTAGGTCAAAACAAACATATATACAAAGTTTAACAATATCGTTACACAAAAATAATAATCTTACCATTACAAAACATTAATTCTTATACTCAAGTTTGGCTTTGGGGTAGACTCAGTATTGAAAGTCTTACTAACAATGCTTAACTCGGTGTAACAGCTGAACATGCTACAAGATTCGATGAATAGATGTATCGGTGCAGCATAGGTTACAAGAGCCGGAAAAACATTGTTAGTAATGCAGCTTGAAATGATGCTCTAACAAATTGCTTACTTGTCAAGTCGGTGTAGTTAGCTACAAGAGCCGGAAGCGTGGCCAAATGCTACTCAGTGTAACTGGAACTACACGAGCCGGACGACAAGCAGGTGTGTTGTACAAGACCATTGTAGAAAGAGCATAACCTCCAGATAATGCCTAAAATACATGTAGTATGAACACTAAAGCATGTAATGTTACACTAAAATTAAATGAAGCATGAAAAATTTTGGGGATTAATTAATTACGTAATCCCTTACTCTAAAAAGTAATTAAAACGGCCAAAAATCAGATTGTATACATTGTTGTAATTATGCAATCTGAGTGCCCCAAAATTAAATATAAGGGTGATCGAGATAAAACTTATTAACTATAGGTACAACAACTTAAATAATACTAACTTAAAATTAACCCAGTGAATACTTAATTCATACTTAAAAATTGAAGCTGTTGTTACACACTTGTGCATATATGATGCTGTAAATAAACTCAATCATGAGGATTATAAGTAGCTAAAGCTTTTTGTGCATTTTTGATCACCGAGTCTGAAATTTCGATATATCTACAATAGGTATCTGAGGACCATCGACCCAAAAGCTTAATTAGATGGTCCTCAACACAGACCCTGCCTGCAGTTGATGCAGCCCCAATGCGGAAAGAATGACTATTATAACATGTAGAATCATAGCCTAAAATGTCCATGGTATGTTTAAACATATTTAAAAAGTAAGATCTTGAAATAGCATTTCCATATATATTTACAAACAATGGAGTGTCTAGAGATTATTTTGTAGCCTTTTCTTCATATACATACAACATATTTTATGAGGACATATATCCTTGCCTGTCTCGAACAATTTTATTGTCACACCTTGTCTAAAAGGATCTGTTTTGAAAATTTTGAGTTTAAGATATACACAATCAGTCATAATTATCAAATCTGAAACAAATAAATGAAATGCTGGAACAAAATTCTTAGCACTATCTACTGTAAACTCGCCACATCTTAAAAATACCAAAAATGCTATTGTTCACATGGCTTCAAGCAATACATTTTCATAGCTACTTCCTTGACGCAGCCATAGACAAACTTTTTCTAAAATATGATAGGATATCTAGGCTTAGAAGTAATTGATTGAGTCCGTTTGACACCATTGATAATTGTCTTAAGGCGTCAGAGTTCAAGAACATTAGTATAACCAATATTTAATTTTAAACACTTAAACCTAATGCCACATAAATAAGACTTTATAGTGCTATAACCTATCAGTATTTCACTAGTACAATAAGCTACGAAAAGTGGTAGGGTTTCTTCATCAACTTTTACATTAGAACACTCTGGTACTATAAAAGCTACAATCCCCGTTAATAGCAAAACATTCACATAAGCCTTAAAGCCAGCTTGATACACTTGTCTAGTTTTACTTGATATAAATTTATACCACAATTGATCCACTACATTGTAGAGTTCCAAAGCACATGTTGAGGTGGAGGCACTGTGCATGATAGGCTCTGAGCCTCTGGCGCAAGTTGGCGGAATCTGTACATCCATCTGCAAACGAGACAACGCATCTTCTATTGAATTGTATTTACCTAGCACATATTTAGACATGAAAGTAAAGTTATATTGAGCGGCAACTAAAGTGAGTCGTCTCATTAAGGGCATAATATGTTGTGATTTTGATCTGCCTTTCTTTAGGATAGCTACTGTAGCCTCATTATCACACATAAACACTATTCTTTGTTTTTGCCACAAATGCCCCACAAGATGGCAGCCACTACTATGGGGTACAGTTCCTTGAAAGCTACTGAGAAGGTACTGTCCTCCTAATACATCTAGAAACATTGATGGCCATGCTTCAGAAAACCACAACCCTTCGTAATATCCTCCAAAACCTTTAGTGTCTGAAGCATTTGTATATAGACACAATTCATCGGATGAAATACTTTCCACATTGTAAAACATGCTGACACCATTCCAATTACATAAAAAATAACGCCACATTCTAATGTCTTATCGGCACTCTTTATTTATCTTAACATAATGATGTAAAGCTCGAACAGTAGTTGACAATTTAATTGAATGTGAAACAAAAGCTCTGCCAGGAATTACAATACGGAAGGCAAAATTAAGGTGACCAAGCAGTTCCTGTATTGTGCAGGATTTCTTGGACGAAAATTCTGTTAAAAAGGCAGTAATACGTAGTAGTTTCTCATGTGGAAGCCTAGCCTGCATTAAACTAGAATCCAATATAATGCCTATATATTCCGTAACAGTATCTCGGCCAGTTGTCTTATGCTTAACCATAGGAACATTAAGTCTACCAAATATTGTATACAAAAGGTCCATGTTTCTTTGACTACATTTTTTAGGATGCTCGAAAGTGATAAAATCATCAAGAATATGTAAAATAAACTGAATATCATAGTTGTTCTCAGCTATCCAACAAATTGCTTGTGAAAGCATGTCAAACATTTTTGGTGATGAGCGATAGCCAAAGGCAAGTTTAGTATAGTAATAATAACTATCTCTCCATTTAAGACAAAATATATGCCACTGAGAAGGAACAATCGGCATAAGTTTAAACGCGTCAGAAATGTCCGTTTTACACATTGATGTATTCCTACCTAAGTTTTGTATTATTTTAATAGCATCATCTATACGAACATAAGACAAAGAACATTGTTCCTTATCAATCATGTCATTTACACTCTGATGTGTGTCATCCTCATGAGGAGAAGATAAGTCTACTATAAGTCTATGTTTCCCTGAATATTTCCCTTTAGCCACACCAATGGGATTTACTCTGTATTTTGCAAAAGACAAAGTAACAAATGGACCTTGTAAAAAACCTTTGTTTACTTCAATTTCTATGGGTGTATCTACTAGTTCTGGTTGTGTAATTGCTGAACGTAGATTTTTAGACTCTTTACTAGGTACATCTACATCCGATATTAAGGTGTCAAAGCCATAAACAAGGCCATTACATAGGTAGTTAACAAAGTCCCTATCTAGATGTTTAGCAGTTCCTGTTGCAAAACACTAACATGAACAGGGGTATCAACTTTGGTATGTGAAGTACATGTAGCTAGTCACTTGCTGGTGGTGGCAAATTCTGTATGGTTTTGTTTTGTGATTTTCTCTTGGTACAAGAAGAAGAACCGTGATTGTTAGAGAAGCACACAGAACATAAATGTGAATATGAACACTGTTGCATGTTACATTTATTGTCATTGAAATTGTTACAAATTTCTTGATCGTTAAACATTATCCTTTTCCGGCCATAACGGTCACTATCCTTCACACTCACATTTGCCTTTAATTTAGGAGGGAAATTAATTAGATTTTGTGTCCCTAGCTGAGGACAGAAAGATGTAAGATGCATAGTAGATGAACAATAAGATAACATGTGTTAACCTTTGCATTGCCTGTGACCATACTCAATAGTGATGTGTCCTTGATGGACCAATCTACCTTGATGTTAAAATCTTTTAAAGCTGCCGCTGCGCGGGCTGAAAACTGGCAATGGTAATCATAAAATTTTGGGCCATACACATTGAAAATATCAATTATGTTGGCCTCATACCTATCTAATTCTATGCGCCTTTGTAGAAATTTGATGCACATTACCCTTTTATATTTGCCAAAGGCGGTGATAAACTCACTAATTGAAAGCACTTTATGCAATCTTGTATCCTCATGACCTGACATATTGAGTGTGATTGACCCCTGTTCCTGTACATAAGTTTTATCATGTTCAATATGGGGGATTAACACACTTGCAAGATTAATGTCTTTGCTTTCCCAAACACGCTTTTTAAGGATTTCAGGCACCACATCTAAGTGGAGAATACATTCAGATGGGACTCCAAATTCAAAGTTTGGAAAACGATACCCATCATGTGTGAAAGGCTGCTGACTGTTTGTCGTTTCAGTGGAATTTCCATTCCTAAAAGCTGCCAACGCCGTGGACAAATTGTTCTGGTCTCCACTGATTTGAGAGTTCTTATCATTATGAATTAATTTCATCACTGTCTGCATAGACTTTAACATACCAGTCACGATGTTGTTGTTCATGGGCGCCGCCATATTGGATGACGTATTTGCGACAACATTCAGATCTCTACGCGAGTTTCACTGCTATTATCCAACGCTAAAGTTGATAAATTTACCGAACTGTCAGAAGGAATATCAGTAGTATCAACCTCACTCGCTTCCTTTTCAGAATTGGCCGAATTGTCATAATTAATTTCTGTAGACACTTGAACGTTTGTACTATTTATACTTTTTGTTGAAATGTTTCTACGCGCTATATTTTCCTCATAAATCGTTTTCAGATTAGCTTTGCGGATCGAGAGTGGTACAAAAACATCAATTTTTTCTAGTTCTTGTTGTAATTTAGCTGCTGTCCAATTGTTTGGATTCGAGGTATCCCAAGGGGAAGATCTTTGCTTGTTCAGTCAAGATCGAGGTGCGTTTGTCCGCCATTGTGATAACTCTAAAACGGATTTCTTAATCTGTACACCCAATCCATAATCAGTGTTATAATTACAAATGTCAACATCGAACAAAACTGATTTGTTACATACACAAAGGTTGAAATATAATAGTTATGTATCGAATCGAAACGTTTGGAAAAATTTGTTGCGAACTGAGTAACTTGCAGCCATACCCAACTATCAATGACGTAATGCTAAAATAACGACCAATCAAATTCTAAGCATATGTTTACTATAAATAACCTCGTAAAGACGGTTAGCTCTTAATTAACAACATAAATCTGTCTCATCTATATAAGCCTTAATTCATGATATGACAATATAAAGATAATTCGAAAAAGCCAAGATTTGGTGAATGTGTGAAAACGGGAAATCAGTAGTTTTTTTTTACCTCCTACGTTTTGTGCTTGTTTTTTGTTTTGTTTTTTTAAGCTTTAAGGGTAAAGAAAATTATTGGAGAAGATAAAACGTGATAATATAAACCTACAAAAATGATAAGTAGTATCAAAATATGTTGGATGCCCTACAACGCTCAATCTGTCTGTGTGTCCATATGTCAACGCTTGTTCTCTTTACCTTTTTTCTTTCAAGATAGGCTTTTAATATTTGGCATATGGCAAATACAACCACAAGATGATGTGTTGAATACCAGAATTGATGACAATTGACGTTGAACTTTGACCTTTAGGAAAAGTTTTGAGGTCAATGTGGCTGTTTTTAATGTAACAAATTGTGTCCCCACTATAAATGATATTTTTTTTTAATATTTCGACATATACATATGTACAAATGTATGTAGCCTTTTGATATTGAGCATGTGAGTAGATAATCTAAAGAGTATAGTTTTCTAAATTTGATGACCTTCGACTTTCGCTCTGAGGTAATCTATTGCATATTTTTATTTTTTTTTATTGTAAAACATCTTACAAGGCAGCAACAATTTCTTCTAAATACCAGATAGTCATTTTACTTTAACTTCATTATATGTTCATGTACATATTAAAGTTTAAAAAATTCTTGAATGATTGTTCAATGTATTTCCTACATCATTTTCTGTTATACTTGTAGTGCATCACTCATGATCCATGTTAGGGTCCATATCAGTATCTTGCTAATGACACAACAATGAATCATTCTGCAAAATCTATTTTAGTTTCTTTGCCTAAAACAGAATGAAAAAAGGCTTAGATTTACTCTACATTATTATTTATGTTTCTAGAAAATCAGAGGACGCTTGCCCTAACGGTGCACCTGGTCCATGCTCCCAGTTTTAAGTGGAGTCCGAGTTGCTTATTTGCTTTTGTTACTTTGTATGTATGATTTTAGTTACTTTATGTTCTTTTTTTGTGTATGTCTGTTTTTCATGTCGGGTCTTTTATTAGCATAATAAAAGTACCTTACCTAATAATCAATAATAGGCTTGTAATCGTTCATTTTCTTTTTATTTGTTCAACTTTTATACAGAAACAGTGTGTATTCTTGTCCCAGCTTACATTGTAATGATAAATGTACACGTACTTGTACAAGTGTACCTGCTTGTATGACATGTAAAATAATGCCATGATTTGCAGGTCATCTTCTTTCACTGCATTTAAATCTGAGACTGTCTATGAAGTTCCTTCATGTTTTACATAACCTCATTGTAATCCAATGAAGTCAATAACAGTAGAAGTATAATGTCCATTTGTAGATGCATGAAAGAACCATAATGTAGTATAGTGTTACTGAATATGAAAAATAATGTTTAGTTCCTTGGTCAAAAACCTTCAAAGAAGCATTTTAGTGAGCTCCATAGTTTTAGTTTTTGTTTTTATTCATTCCTATATAAATATATATTTTGTCTGTAAGGCATTTATAAAATAATACGTAAATCCGTTGTATTCTTAGGAATGAAGTTACATCCCGACGAATAATTTGCATCAATCATGCATAATAAATTAAGTATTAATTGAATAATGGAGTTTGCTTTTCAATACGGGCATTTATCTTACGTTCAGCAAGGTCAGAAGTCCAGTCTATTACCTATACTATATTCTGAACTATAACAATTACGTGTCGTCGGAGTATAACCCTTAATATCAAAGAAATAAAATCTCAAACAATCATCAATTGACTAGAACAATGAAATTAATAGGCAACTTGGACAGATGGAACTTGTACGTTAATTATCTTCTACTTTTACCAGAATGCCTACCGAGTTATGCATGTTATTTTGGTTGTATAAAATTACACATGCGCACGATTTTAATATTCATGGATTGAAAAAAAAAAACAATTCTCTTCGTATATTGCTTGGCGTTTGAAGTGCGCAAATATGCTAAGATTTTTAACAATATCATTTGTACAAATTTTATTGTTTAATGTGCTTTCAAGTCAAAATATACGACATGGACATACACATATAGGACTAAAATGATAATGCAAATCTTTGCTTTCTCAAAAAATGTGTGTTTGCCTGAATGTAGCTGAAGTATTGCTGCTCGGCAAACCCCAATAATAAATCAACCAACCAAAAAAATGTGTGGAAATGTAGTTATACATATATATATATTGATATTCATTACAAAATATTTTTAGTTCTTCATTGACATATTGCAAATCTTTTTTTTTATTTGATGCGCAATGATTTTTTGTTTTTTGTTTTGTTTGTTTTGTTTTTGTTTTTGTATTTGTTTTTTTTTTTAATTTTATTATTTTTGTTTTGTTTTTTTTTTGTTTTTTTGTACAGAAAGTGCGTGTTCTCGTTTGAAAAACGAAAGTGCTTGGCTGTGCATTTATAAATTTCTCAAATTACGTACAGAAATATATTTCATACATTTAGAGTGAAAAATAGATGAAAGCTTTGTATACATGTTTGCAGAAGGTTTCCGTTCATAATTCATTAAAGTCATGTAGATGTTGTCATTTGTTTATGTGTGCGTCCTATTATTTGACTTTGGAAGAAGATTAGGGATCGAAATATTTTGATTATATATATATATATTTTAAACAGCTACTTGATAATTTTATAAGAATTTAAAACTTTTTTTATCTTAAAATTACAACAGATTTAATTGACTTATAGTGTGAGGTATAGGATGTAAGTGAACCCAAAGAAGGATCATAAACACTCTTTCATTTGCAACTTAAAAGAATAGAATGAATGCTTTCAATTTTATTTTAGTCAGAATTGGTGATTTCTAGCTCGTCCACAGGTCATGTAATGAAGAATCTGCAATTTAAATAAAATAAAATAAAATATATAACTGAAATGAAAATTTATGTTATTACCATAAAATTACTTGCAGATATATGTGCTTAGATAATTTCCTTGATTTGACAATATTTACGGAATTTCCATAAGAAAGGAACATGGATTTTTATCTGTAACGGTATTTTTCTATAGAAAAAAAAGTGTGGACACAGACTGGTATTGCCCAATGGGCAAGTATGGACGCATACTGGGATTGCCCGAAGAGTAATACGTTTTGCCTTGAAAGAGTAATCCAGGGAATCAAGATTTTAGCGGAAATCAAAAGAATGTAATCCAGGGACAAAGACCAGAAATGGAAAACAGACAAACACAGCAAAGAACATAAAGTAACTAAAATAATACATACAAAGTTACAAAAGTAAATAATAAACTCGAACTCCACTTAAAACTGGGAGCATGTAGGGTTAACGTGTTTGCATCGTCTAGAAAACTCCTCCATTTATTGATATTAATATACGACCGCTATTTTTTTTCGGTGACACTATTATACATACATATAGGCAAATTCTGCGTTTGGACATTCTCCATTTTCAATTCCCTAATAAAATGTTTATCAATTACTCTTCCTTACGACCAATGCCTTAGGACCAAATTAGTAGTGTGTGATTTGCTAAGAATTTACATCTATAAGGTCTTGTTTTACATTAGTCCTAGTTAAACAGTTCTCTAGCAATGGAGAAAAAACTGCATAATGGAAAAATTTCCCACTTATAGTCATGTACTCAACAAAAAAAAACCTTCAATATTCGTATGAAACAAAAAAATACAATACTGGAATGTGAAGGATTTAAAGACTAAATCCATCGACACTGACTCACAGTTAACACTTCAAAATCAATATTTCAACTAAATCTTGTATCAAACAATTTTATCAAATCATAAATAGTCACATACATTTGTAGCCTGAAACATGTTTTCTTGGAAAAAATTTGTATACATGTTTTGCAGCTGTATAAAATATACACAGAGGCACTGCCAGTATCATTTGGTTTCAGAACCAACATAACGTGTATTTACATTCAGCACTTCACAACACTGTCAATAACTTTTCTTTAGAATCTTTGTTTGTATATATATATGTAGACGACTCCTACAATGTAAGATGTTGGAATTCCGTTCCTCCATAACCAAAGCCAAACAATCTCTAGCACTACCGGAGTAATAAATAGACCATCCGTTTTTGCCTAAAAACGTTTCCGTCACCCTACCGACCCTCCTTTAGACCCCCTACCCAAAAACTTTTATTTGTAATTTTGAAAAAAAAATAATTAAAAAGTTTGCCGATTGTCTTTCAGAAAAAAAAAAGAAGAAAATAAAGCAAGAGATGTTTTTTTCTATCCTAGATGGAAAAAACAAAGAGTTAGAAATACTTGTTGCTTATATTTAGAATTGAATGAAAACACGCATGCCACGAGTGTGCTCTTGGTCGTGGATAATCCCTTTTGGGATTCGGCAGTTGAGAGTTATTTTTTACCATCTCCGTCAAAACAATATATATCTCAAGCACCGAATCCCAAAAGGAATTAGGCTGTAGACTAAGTCTATTAGATGTTTAGTCTTTGCATATTTGGTTTTCATTGTATTCTGAGTTTGGTGCCTAAATGACTTATTTAAAAAAAATTAAATAAAAATAAATCCCTACCTATCGACCCTACAAATTTTAGAAAAGTGCTCGGAAACATAACATTATTTTTTCGGCCTTTTTTCTCATCAATTAACTGGCATGCACCAATATCTGTTTTACATGCATTGGAAAGTGTTGGTTTTATCTCAAAAAGTATTGTGCCGGGTCAAAGATTCGGCAAATGCTGTAGGCTATACAATGCTGTATATAGCGTGTAGATCACAAAATGAATCACTAGGTTACGAATCGACATTAAATCACGTGATAATGCATTTAATGAATTTAATGAATGAACGTGGTCACATGACAAGTAATTTTCCCGAGTACACTATGACCCATATTCACGGGATAGACTACGCCCGGGGATTGTGTAAACGCTTCGATGCTTTACACCGTCCGTGAGAGACCCAAATGAGAGCCAAAGGTGTTAAGAAACCCCTCAGTCCGTCATGTATTACAAATACCACATACGAGTGTAAACCGGATCTAACAGTATTGAGTTATATGTTAGCACGAAAACGAAAATTAAGTATAGGAACAGTCAGCTGATTGTCAGCGTCACTCATATTGTGGAAATGATTGGCTATCACTGTGTTACGAAACAGTTTTGGGGATTTTAGTGGTTTACATTCACAAATACAGTCGAATTATCTCCTAGAAGCAACGATGTCCCAGCTTTGTAATGCACGAAATGAAGGGTGTAACGGATATACGGAAAGTGCTATATTTTTCAACTTTATTGTTATAGTGTTATTTAAATAACCCTTATTCTTACCTGTTATTTATATTCTTCATCTGCATCGTTGAGAGGAACTTTACCTCTTACTTCAATATCATCTGCTTCATTGGTTGAAACTTTTAAAATACAAACAGTTAATCAATATTAAAATATAAGAAAATACTAGGCAAAACAACTTTATTCCAATTACTTCCATGGTAATTGGTTTAATTAAGATTTTATCTTATTGTGTATTTGTGGAAGTTTTCACTGATATGTTTTTGATTTTTGACGTTATCTCATAATAAGCTTGAACTCCGCTTAATTGGATATCAATCTAAGACTGGTTGATAATGTTTATAACAGTAATTGCGGAGATAAAAAAATGTTAAAAAAAACGTACTCGAATTTACTGCAAATCTTGATAAATATGATAAATAAAATCTGATATATTTCGGGGTCAGACAAATAATGTGTTTTAGTGTCGTTGAAAAGTCTGTATTAATCTCAGATAGTTTTTTTATTTTGTATTTAAGTTGTACGCTTGTACATCTGTTGCGTTGAACCATAACAGTTCTTTTTTCTCGTATACCTTTATGTGATTTTACTTTCTCCTCAATGAAAAAGTATATATCTAATAAATTCATTTATGAAAAAAAACGGCAAAATACAACAATTTTTCAAATAAACATATATTGGCTAATAGTTTGTATTATTTTAGAGGGCGTCTTAAAAAAATGTGTTTTTAGGATAATTACAAATTTGTCCAATCCGACAAGTATACATCTTTGAATTTTATTTAAAATAATTAGTCGTATAACGTTATTATATACTTACCTCCTTTGCATGGAACGACGAAACCATTGCCTTGAAGTTTGTCTAGGCATCTACTGACGCTGTCAAGTTTCTTATAACATGCTACCCACTTAGCAAACCACACTTTTGGTGTACATTTCAGTTTATATGCTGCAAAAATGGACAAACTGTTTTATTCTGTATTATCAAATCTTTTGAACATTTATCACTTAAAAATTTCGAAATAATAAAATGTATGCTTTCTGAACCACTTTAGTGTTCTTTTTATAAAAGGACATGACTAATTTCTAGATTAAATTTAGATTTATTTTCATACAACATAAAATATTTCCCTGTTTTGAAATAAAAACACAAATCTGCATAATGTACCTGGTCCATGTTTTAATTTTTAAATTGAGTCGGATTTGCTCATTTGCTTTAGTTACTTTGTATGTATCGTTTTCTTTGTTTTGTGTTCTTTGGTGTGTTTGTCCGTTTTCGGTGTCTGATCTTTGTAGCTTGATTACATTCTTCTGATATCCGCTAGAGTCTTGGTTCCCTTGAATATTATTTTACCTTTGCCATTGTATTTGAATTTGCTGTTTCTTATAGTAAATCTGTGATATGTGTTGATGTTCTGAACTGTGTTTTGTGTGGATTTACTATTGGGAACGATCTTCAAGTTAGCTGTGCTTGATATGTCATCAGTATCTTCCTGGTCCACATCTGAGTCATCTGTATAAATAAGGTTTAGTATAGCAATATAAAAGTGTGGGAGAAACATCAATTACTCTAAAATACTTATATAAAATAAAATAAAAAAGGACACACTCTACTTCTTAACACGGGGTACTGCTCGAACTAAACACTTTACCGTTTTTAAAAATTGTTTGCTTGACAAAATATTATTCCTCATGATAACAAAGTTATAACTTGTGTGTAGTCATACTATTGTTCACATACTACGAAATATATTGAAATCTTGATTTTAAACAGAAAAAGCACACACACACACACACACACACACACACACACACACACCTAAATGGAGTTTGTGTTAGACATCTTAAGGATTTAGTATATCTATAACTTTTAACACCTTTATTAAACTAAATGTTTGCTTCACTTATAATCGAATCTTGCAGAAAGATATGGGATTATAGATTATGTCTTTTTACTAAATAACCATAGATTTGGTGATCCTATTAATCTCATCTACTAAGAAAGCTTGAAGCAAAGGACAATTAAACTCTATTATCAACTTTGATTTCCTCCGTAGTAGCTTTCTCTCCTACATTGGAACATAAAATGAAAGGTAGTCCTTACCATCAGAATATTGGAAACAGCCTTTGTCATAAAGTTCATCAAATGTTTTCCCAACGTCTCTGTATTTTCGGTAATATCGATACCAAAGTCGATAAAACTTGGTTCTTGAGATTTTCAAATTGTATGCTGAAATCCAATATATCTATAATTTGTACTGCCCAGCAATTTCTTTTAGTCAATACTTCTAGTACAACTTTGATTCGAGTGGTTTATTCAGATAAGAAAATAGTCTTTATGTTAGCACTTTTATATGAGAGTAAATAAAGAGACACTATAAAATATGTGAATTAAAAGTACTCAAATGATATTAAAGACAAGTGTAAGTTAAAACTTAATCATACCATCTCCATTGTAGCTAAACTTTGTGCCTTTGAGGGTAAATCCACGATGAGTTCTATAGTAGGACACATAGTTTATCCTAGAACTTCCTTTATAAAAAAAATAAATACTTATACACACAGAAAACATACAATAAGATATGTCACTTCTAGACTTTGAACAAGAATCCAATACTGTATAGCTATTCAACGAATGTGTACCTAAAAAAATAATCCTTGACAATAAGGTCAAGCTTCAAAAAATGCTTGTTCAAGCTGTCGATTAATTCAAGTCTTTACTATTTAACCGATTTCTCTGATGTTTATTTCAAGGATCTGCTAAAGTAAGGATTAATTAAATTCTTCCAAATCAAAAATTATAATAGTTATTCGACTTCTAAGCAACACCGATGTTAGGGCTATTGTCAACCATTTGTCGGAAAACGTAGGTATTATCAATCAAATATGCAATTAGTACCCACCACGACGACATATGACATATCGCCGCTTGTACAATATTCTGAAGACTTTCTTGATACTTCGGAAGCGTATGTAGTATCTATACCATAATCGATAAAACCTTTTTCTTCTTATGTTTAGGACGTATGCTGTAGAAAACGAGACATTGTTATTATCAATGCAGCAATTATTTAATTGATTTGTAAATAGATCTTTTTTTGTACCAATTTTGTTAGTTTAAGTATACAAATACCAATCTTTATGAGTAAGAATATCTGGCACCATCGGTCATTATCAACCAAAAAATAGTACCATGGGCCATCTTCACCAACAGAGAATAATGAATGATAAAGTTTCGACCACGATTAAATTAATAGAACAATTTCTACAACCGGTCAAAATTAATCATATCGAAAACGCTTATAAACATAAAGAACACAAAGTTAGAAAAAACGTCTTAGAATTGAATTACTACCGAATTTCATTATTTTTAAAAGAACACACAATGAATTTTCAAACTTAATGCATTAAATATTGAACATCAAACTCATACATTTTCCGTTGTAAATGAAACGTTTTCCTCTAAGTGTAAATCCACGATGAGTTCTATAGTAGTCAATGTATTTAATCCTCACAAATATTCCTCTGTGGTATAAAATCCTGAATATCTTGGAAATACTTTGATATCTTCGATAATATCGATACCATAATCGATATAACTTTATCCTTTTGCATTTGAGTACATAGGCTGCAAAACAAATAAACATTACTATGACACGTGAAAATAAGTCTGGAATACAAACTATACCGTACTAATAATCAAAAAGTAAATATTCAATAAAAAGCAATGATAACAAAATACACTCATAGTATAACTATGCTATGACTCATTCAAGTATTTAAAGATAATTTAGGAATATTCACACATACTCTTCCCATTGTAAACAAAATGTTTCCCTTTGAGGATGAATCCATCATGTCGTCTGTAGTAAGAGTTATAGTTGATTCTAACTAACACACGTTTACGGTACAATACTCTGAAAATCTTAGTGATACTTCGATATCGTCGATAGAACAGATACCATAGACGGTAGAATTTTGTTCTTCCACATCTTAAAACATACGCTGAAAGATACATGTCAAATTAATTATCAAATACCAAAACAGATAATGTAAGCTTTATGTTTCTTTAAGAAATAGTTCATAGCTTATTGAATATACTGGAATTAAAAACTTCTCAAAAGATCGCTTCGAGCAAATATAAAAATACGTCCAGCCCATTAACATTTACTATGAAATTCAGTTTTCAAGCATTAACTTAAGGTCTTCAATTATATAGAAGAGAGCCTGAAATGAGTATCAGATATAATATGTAAAATATACAAAATATCATATTCTATTTTACTAAAAAGAAATATGCCAGGTAAGAACAGCTTGACAGAGAATATGAGATCACATTCTTGGGTCTAACACGGTGATATGGAAGCGGGCCTGGAAACTTGGATTTATGAAAAAAAAAGAGTTTAAGTAAGTATCCAATCATAACTATTATGTGGGAAGTCTTTTTGAATAAAAAATGTAATATTGAGAAAAATAACCGCTTTCTAACATTATATTATTTTGATTTGTAACGTCACAAACGACATGCGTATCGGACATTAATGACATGAAACAATTTGTATATGAAAACATTACTAAACATATTAACCGAAACGCCAATAGAATATATGTGAAATTTGGGATCTTCAGAGGGATATGGTCTCATATTCCGTGTCATCGTTTTATATACTCTTCGCCTACGACTCAGGGAATATAGAACGATGACAGGAAATATGAACCGATATCGCTTGTGAAGATACAGATAAACATATATGTCTATGCATGAAAATAAAACTAATCATCACATTTTAATACATTATTTGATTATCAATTTGATAAGTAGACTTAAACATACTTCGACCGTTGTAATCAAAACTTTTTCCTTTCAGAATAAATCCATTGTGTTCTTTATAGTAAGTAATGTAGTTGATTCTAACAATCACTCGCTTTCGGTACAAAACTCTGAATATTCTTGTGATGCTTTGATAACGTTTGTAATATCGGAACCACAAAATGTAGAATCTATTTTTGGTGCATTTTATTGTATATTCTGAAAAGATAGGAATACAGAGCTAGAGATAAAACTTATATATTTTTATATAGGCATTATTGGCACAATTATATACCATCAAAGCACGGAAAAGTTTAACCCAAAATTAAAAATTTCAAAGTTAAGTTTCTTTTATCAGACTTTTTTTTCCGAATCGAATACAATTTGTTGTTTTGTTCTACTTCCATCGGTCAGTGAACTCATCAATTACAATTAACCAATTAAGGAACAATCATTTTTTTTAAATTTGCCAAATAACATTTGCCCATTTTCAGAAAGGACAATTAAAATGAGAAAAGACAGTAAAACAGGAGTGCTTATAAATTGGTAATATAGAAGATATAACAAATTTGCTTACTCTTTCCTTTGTAGAAGAAACTATTGCCTTTTATCGTAAATCCACGATGACTTCTGTAGAAAGTTCTATAGTTGAACCTTACAAATAGTCGTTTACGAAACATTATTCTGAAGACTCTTGTAACACTTCGATATTTCCGGTAATAGCTGTACCACAAACGATACAACATGCTTCTACTACACCTCAGGATATACACTAAAATATCAATAAAAACTGATTTAAGCTGTTATTCAAAATTTTCAAAAACATTTTTAAAGTATTATGATGCATTGTAGTCTAATTTTTTGTCAACCAAAAGACTTTTTTGGTTGTTTTTTCTTTTTCAATTCATGTGTGTGTGGAAATGTATGTGTAACTAGTTATACTTGATTATTGTGTATTTTAAGTTCATCAATTATGTTTATCAACAGTAATGTTAATAATATACATATCCTCAATCTTATTTAACTCGTTTATAATGAATATCATAATTTTGAATTATGAAAATGATAAACCAGCAACTATCAAGTGAATCAATTTGTTTAGTTGAGTTAAGACGCTGTACATTAACAATCATTTCGTTCAGCTAAACCCACTTTCTTCATTTCTTCAGATTAAGATGTACATGGAAAGATCTATGGTTGTAAGATTGTATTGATTGATATCCTTTTAAAGTTATCAGAACATTCATTGAATAAGAAAATAAAGTAATAAAGACAATACAAAGATATTATCATTCGAACGTACTTTTTCTATTGTAGACGAAATGTTTGCCTTTCAGTGTGAATCCATAATGCTGTGTGTAGTAGGTAACAAAGTTGATTCTAACGAACACACGTTTGCGGTATAATACTTTGAATATTTTGGAGATGCTTTGATATCGTTCATAGTATCGGTACCACAAACGATACAACCGACTTCTTCCACATCTTAGAACATAGGCTGAAAAAGGCATTCAAACCTTTAAACCTTCAGGTAATTAGCAAATTATGATTCGTTTATTGAAGTAAAGTAATCGGTATCGTCTATAGTTTGCAATATATTCTTTAGAAGATAGATGTTTACAATCATTATTTGTTGATCGAGTAAATTGTTTTATCAAAAAATACTTTTTAAATCTCTGGTATTAAAATAAGTTACCGAAATTGACTGTCTTGATCCATAAAGAAAATGCAATTATCTGAAGATCATCAGAGTGAAGTTGTAGTGCAGTACAAATTATATTAGAATATAAATTGCTGGGTTGATATGATTTATAATTTGAAATAGTTAATGTCGGATTAAGTGCTAAGCATTATTCCTGTCAGTTTTCCATAAAACAATAAATTCGATAACCTTATTCTCACCCATCTACAAGTTATCCATATAAAACAATAATTAAACCTCTTAATGTCCAAAAATACACACAAATTATCCTACTTCTTTGTGTTCTAAATCTTCAACTTCAAGTCACAATTGTATTGAGTTTTATATATCATTTCATTATCAATTTTAGCATTTAGATTTTTTTATTCTAAGATTCTAAGAAAATGTGCGAATATTTTCTAAAAATATATTTTACTAACTATTTCGATTGATTTTTTACTTACTTCGTCCGTTGTAAACAAAAACATTTCTTTTGAGTGTGAATCCGTTATGGCGCCTGTAGTAAGTCATATAATTGATTCTAACAAATACCCTTTTACGGAAAAGTACTCTGAAGATTTGTGTTACACTTTCATATCGTATGTAGTATCTGTGCCACAATCGGTAAAAACTTCTGATACCACATTTAAGGACGTATGCTGCAAAAATATAACCAAGAAGATATATATCTGAACTATTCTGAATGCAATGTAACACGTTTTATCATATCAAATATTACGTTACTGAATAAAATATAAGATAAGAAAAAATGTGTGAGAGAGAAAAAGATTTGGCTCTTGAAATGAGTAAGATTTCCGTCATTTTTTTAACCGCGCAATGCATTCTAAAGTAGTTTAGGACAGTGGTTAAAGTTAGATATTACAAAAAGGTTGTGCATTTTCTTCTGTTGCCATAAGTAATAATTTTTCATTGAAAGTAGTAACAAAGAGGAATGCATGATTCTAGGTAAAAAGATATTCCTTTTGAGAGGAATTATAGGATAAGGAAGAAAATGAATGCGCATGATCGATTTAGTTTTAGTTTTTCAACATACTATGTCTATTATAAACAAAGGTTCTTCCCCTCAGTCTAAAGCCACCATGAGTTCTGTAATAATTCACGTAGCTGATTTTGACAAATATTCGTTTTCTGTATAATACTCTGAAAATCCTGGTAACACTTCGATATTTTTGGTAATAAATAAACCATAAACGATAGAATCGGCTTCGAGCGCATCTGAGAACAAAAGCTGAAAGTCAGAAGACACAAAGGTTTTTGAATAAAAGACCAACTGTGTGAATCCTTTTTATAGTGTTATCTACGTTTGTTGTTTTTATTCACACGAAAACATATCCAAACAAAAAGAAATAGCTATTATAGTAAGGAAACATCAATGTTCGAAACCTTGAATAATTCGAAAAAGGTCAAAATCACTTATTATCTATTTTTGTTAAACGTTAGCTTATTTATTTTGTAAATGAAATTTGCGGCGATTTTCTTTTTATTTAACTTTGATTTTAATCACTAAAGGATGAGTGTCCATAAGGCCTCGTTCTGCCTACTGAAATAATAATAAAAGAAATTATCATAAATTCGGAAGAAAACTAAATAATAATGTAATTCATATTGTAAATTTTCAATTTTATGCATTAAGTTTGTAATTTAAAAAGCAACGATTGCGAGACGAATGCCCAAAAAGGCCTAGAGGGCTATTCTGTAAATAAAATAGCATTTGCCCACTCTGTTGTTACTTATTTTATTGTGAGATCCAAACAAAATCGAAACTGAAAGTGTTCATTTATTGATTCTTTCTACAGGAAAAAGGATTTTTTGGTTAATGCTGGAACTCTATGTCCATTTAACGAAAAACCTTAAAAATATCACGCTTAAAATTGCTTCAAAAATGACGTGGAGTAAATATATTAATTAAAGAGCTTTTATCTCAACTTTATGCCAAAGAATGAAATAAAGTCTGATCAGATGTCGATTTTGCTATAGCCACTGCTATAAACATGCATGCATGTACGTGAATGCACTTACTTTGAACCGCGTCATTGTATTTTACGTGGGATTTTATTTGATGGATTAAAAATTTGAATGTAATAGCTTTTTTAATATTTTTTTGCTCTAATATCCGTATAAATCTCTTCGATAAAAGATAGTTCTATATTATGATTTAATTTTGCGTTGAATGGAGTACAAAATGAGATGCTTTAAATAAGCTCGTATAAGCATTAGTGTTTATATAGAAACCTGTAGTCCGATATCTAAAGTTATTTCTTGTAATAAATGTTGCATTTCATTCACTTATGCGATCCAACAAAGTTGGACACACTGTTATATCATCAAGCGCGAAAAAAAGGCGTTTACTCGCTCCTACTTTTATTTTGAAAGCAGGAAAATTAAAAGCCATTTACTTTATTTGCCTGTAAACAAATCCAGGCTTAGGATATTTATCTATTGCAATGATAAAACACAGTTCTATATAACAAAGTTCTTTCAAGACTACCTTCTCTCTCCGGGAAAAATCTTCAATACATATACATTTACAATGTGCACATATCAAACAAGTCCCTACATGTACTCGATATTGCAAAGTTAATATATCCAAAATTTTATGCATTTTTGTGTGTATAAAATTCTGCGGCTTAAGTTTCTTGTATATAAAGTACATTTTCCAACATTTCTTTAGTATTTAGTGTACACCTACACAATACATGTAGAAACGTAATGAAAATAACCGTATTTATATCAAAACTGTTTTCTGGTGAAGTACTTTGATGTACCACTCAGGAGGAACGTGGATGTACATGTAAATTTTTCACGTTCATGTGTAAATATCTTTGCTTGAACCACAAAGAACTTGAGATAAAGGATACTACAGACACTGTGAAGTCAGCCTCATATCTTGACCTACACCTAGAAATCGATGGTGAAGGGAAACTGTTGACCAAACTTTACGACAAACGTGATGACTTTTCATTCAGAATTGTCAACTTTCCTTTCATCTGTGGCATCATCCCTTCAGCACCTGCGTATGGAGTGTTTATATCACAACTCATACGTTATGCCAGAGCTTGCCGAAACTCCGCAGACTTTTTGTATTGCGCTAGAACTCTAACAAATAGGCTTCTGGAACAGGGTTATGCTGCTACAAGATTGAAGTCATCACTACAGAAGTTTTATGGTCGTCATCATGAACTCGTGGATCGCTATGGTGTATCCATCTGCACCTTGAAAACTGATTTATTCAACGGGTCATAGTCTTCCATTCCTCGTTTGTCTACCCCGAACCTGACTTTTTTTAGCAACTCGGCGGGTGTTTCTAGAAAAGCAGAGGACACTTACCCCACGGGCGCACCAGTTTTTAGTGGAGTCCGAGTTGCTCATTTGCTTTTGTTGCTTTGTGTGTGCGATTTTAGTTACTTTGTGTTCTTTGTTGTGTATGTGTGTTTTCCATGTCTGGTCTTTGTCCCTTGATTACACTCTTTTGGTTACCGCTGTAATCTTGGTTCCCTTGGTTGCTCTAAATAACCTACATATAGTTTTAATATTTGTTATGACAGGAATAATATACTATTTGTGCCAAGCGGTCCTGTCGTGCTAATTGTTGTCTGCAGTTCAGCTTTTTGGCGTCTTTTTGAATATTTAATGCAAATTTAAGCGTCTATATTTTGTGTGAAAGAAGTTGTCTTTTATTTCAGTCAGCTGCGTCCTGTGTCACGTTTGTATTCAATCCATGTCTCAAAAATTTTGTTATCCGCCTCTTGAAAAAGCAGGCGCGTCCCGGGTGGTGGATTTGATGGGGTGCGACAATGCTTTATAGGTTGTCAAGTTATATAAGCATGGCCTGATTTGCATTTATGTTAGTCTTCGGAAACTCTACAAAAGAAGACCCCTTTCTGTTTTGATCAAAAATTGAAGTTTGTCACTTTTGGTCTTCTTAACTTCCCTTTTCATCCCTATCATCACAACTAATGAATAGCAGGTTTTAAGCTCCCACCGGGAGACGGACAAGACTGTTGGCGATTACAAAATGTATGATGAAATGTCGGGAGGTTCCAGCCAATAGCGGGAGAGTTACATAGATGCATTTGTTTGATTATTTCTTTAATAAATGAATTTAATTTTTTTCTTTTGATTTTTTTAAAAACAAAGATGAAACAAATTGTTTTAACTTTTAAAAAAATGTAACAATTTTGAGTTTATTTAAGGCGGATAATTTCATATCTTATAGTAAGCGCTACAGCGCCTTATGTACCTCATCCTTTTCATATTCAGTGTCATTATTTACAATATTGAAATTGAAGTATATGATCTTTCTATCAATAAATCAACCCTATTCATGATTCTTACATAGATAAATAAAAAAATAATTCGATAATACAAGAATACGAAAATATATGTAAACAATTTCTAAATGTTGAAAAGAGAGAAAACGAAACACGAGGCATACAATTAGGGTAACTTACTTCTTCCATTGTGCACAAAAAGTTTGCCTTTCAATGTGAATCCACGATGGTTTCTGTAGAATGTAACGTAACTCATTCTGACAAATACCTGTTTGCTATACAGTACAGAAAAAACTCTGTGTATACTTCTATATAGTGTGTAGTAACGGTACCATAAAGAAAATAGCCTGCTTCTTCCACATTTCAGGGTATATGCTAAAAAGAGTTGATACTTCATCAAGTATTGTAAAACATTATTAAAATGACGATAAAATATCCTTTCCAAATAGAAATAAACCTTTTCTTCTGTAAAAATGATCATATTTTGTAAAAGATAAACCCAAAACCATTTTGAAACTCTTATTTTAACCGCATCAAATCTGGCATCGTTTTGAGTCAATTCTAAAATTAGAAGTACAAATCAAATTATACAAAAAGAAAAAAAATCACATATGGATGGTGATACTAGAAATTCAGAAACGTACCTATTCCCTTGTATATAAATCTATTGCCTCTTAGTTTAAATCCTTGATGAGTGCTGTAGAAGGTAGCATAGTTGACTTTGATAAATATTCGCATGCTGTACAATACATGAAACACCCTTCTGACATTTCTGTACTGTGTGAAATACTTATGCCATAAACGATAAAGCTTGCTCAATCCAACGCGTAGTGTATATGCTGAAACATAAAAAAATAATATCGTTATAGAGAAATTTCATCTTAGCCCAATACCCACAAACATAACGTCATTTATTTCGCTTTAGGAACTTTTTGTTTTTGAATGTTACCAAATGTCTGTGTTCAGTGAATTTGGTAAAGTACTTTTCACAGAAAGAAATCTCAATTGAAAAAAAATATATCGAGGGCGAGATTAAAAAGATATTATCTTAACTTTTCTGTAGAATAAGTGTTAAGCTTACATGATAAGACCGGAAGTAAATTAACAAAGAAACCCTATTTTTTCCAAACATACCACGTCCATTGTAGAAGAATTGTTTGCCTTTTAAAGTAAATCCACGATGAGTTTTGTAATAGCTACAATAGTTGATTTTTCTGTATTCTGTAAAAAAATAACATTAATAAAAATTCTAAATCTATTTATTTCTCTGAAGTAATAGTTTTCATATATCAGTTTTATGTGATAAAAGAAAATATAAAACATAACCATATACATTATTAAATCATTGTAGCAAAAGAACAAATACGACAAACTTATATACAGCACAATATAATAAAACATAACAAAATCAATCAATTATTGAAAAAAGTACAATTTGAAAAAACAAAAAAAAAAACATACAAAAAAAACCCCAATCAAAATAATACAGAAACACAGATAGTAAAACCAAAATAACAAAATCATACGAACGAAAAAACCTACTAAAGCTTAACTTTTTTTGCCCTCGTCTCAAAAATGTTCATTTATAGTAATTATTAAGACGGTAATATGAATTAATTTTTCCTGGTTATCTGGGTAAAGTTACATAATGCACCTTTCGTTTTTAAAAAAAACTTTAAACAATAATATTTCGAGTAATATATCAACAACAACAGAAAAAATCGTTTGGTACCAGACTAGTAATGTGTGTATAATTTACTAATTATCTGTATAGAAATGACAAAGTAGGTTGCAAAATTTGTTTTTGTTTATATTTGGTCTGAAAGTTTTATTACTGAAAAACTACATTAAAAACGAAAATATACAATACTCACTATTGTATTTGCCATACTTGTATCCCCCTACATAAAATTGAAATGATAAAACAAATCGATGCAATATCCAATTTTATGTACAATAGTATTTTATACACCATGAAAACTGATTTATTCAACAGGTCATAGTTTTCCTTTCCTCGTTTGTCTACCCCGGACTTGACTTTTTATGAGCAACTCGGCGGGTGTTTCTAGAAAAGCAGAGGACGCTTACCCTACCGGTGCACCTGGTCCATGCTCCCAGTTTTTAGTGGAGTCCGAGTTGCTCATTTGCTTTTGTTACTTTGTATGTATGATTTTACTTACTTTATGTTCTTTGTTGTGTATGTGTGTTTTCCGTGTCTGGTCTTTGTCCCTTGATTACATTCTTTTGATTACCGCTATAACCTTGGTTTCCTTGATTACTATTTCCTACTATAGTTATTTATTACATTTGTAATATACAAGAGAAGCAGAAAATGGAATTATTATTGCCCAACTTGGCTGGTGTTTCTAGAAAAGGAGAGGAAGCTTACGCTACAAGTTCACTTGATCAAGATTCAAGTTCTTTACGGAGTCTGTGAAGCTCGTTTTTTTTTTCTCTTTTTTTTTCTTTTCTTTTCTTTCTTTTTTTTGTTGTTGTTGTTTCTGATGGTTAATTCATTTTCTTAGTTGTGTCTGTTTTCCTTGTCTAGTCTTTATCTTTGGAATACACTCTTTTGATTTCCGTTCAAATCTTAGTTCCCTTGATTACTTTTTCACTGTGACAAATAATTTATTATTAAAACTTTATGATGCTATTTTAACAATCAAGATATAAATGAACTATTTTCTTATTTCCTTGATATGTTATCATTTGTTGCGTTCCTTTCCATAATATAGGGGTTGGATTGTTTATTTAGGAATTTTTTTTATATGAAGATGGCGCCAAAAGCCTTTCACAATTTCTAAATTATGAAATCTGTACTTACACCGTTTTTGCAAATACTTCAGTCTTAAAAGCTTATTAAGACATCTACGTTTACTTCCGTATCGTCCATAGTATCGTCTCCATGCCCTGATAAACCTTTTTCTTCCGCATCGAAGTTTATACCCTGAAAAGAAAAAGACTCTATAGTTTATGGAAACCTTGTTGTTTCTTGTACATTGATGATTAATTGTATCGGATGTTAGATAACTTTAGTGGTATTCATACCAAAAGGTAAAAAGTAATTTTAGGAAATTCAAATACCTTATCTTGTTTTAATTCTTAAACCACCGGCAAAACGAACTTACTTCGTCCTCCATACGTAAAACGTCGATGCCGAATTTTAAATCCACATCTGTATCTTCTCGCTGAATACCGTGCAACACCATCTACAAAATGAAACACATATTTATAACCATAATAAAGAGCTGTAGAATCGCCAATTACCGTCAAAACATTTTTGACCAAACTGATTATTTTGGACACACATAAACGCAAATGTAATATGGGACTGAATAGAACCTTAACATTTCTTCAACAGGCTATTTGGATACCCAATATTCGACAGCAGGTGTAAAACAATACTTCATTGTTGTATAAGGATTACATCTAATTGCCCATTTAATTCACTACATGTAGAATCCACCAACACAAAATTCTACCATTTGTTCAATTAACTTTCGATTTTGCTTCCTTTCCTATTTAAAAAATGTTTTCACAATGAATTGACTTAAATCTGATTGGCATATCAGAAAGGTCCTCCAAATGACTGATTTAAACAATCAGTGGGCCTTGTTTTATTTGTTTTATTATTATTATTTTTTTTTTTTTGTTAATGATATATTTATTTAGGTTATGCCAACTGTCTGTGGCATTTCTTTTCACTACTAATATACAAATTACCGACATAATAAATTTATATTTGAAAACGTTATCAAAGCTTTTTTTTAAAGCCTGGTCTTTCTCTTACCAATTAAAATTCTATTACATTGTATATCAAAGTAATTGACTTACATCGACCACGTCTGTGGTATCGTCCGTACCCACACACCGCAACTAAAATATATGTGAAATAAAATCATTATTTTTATATCAACAAAGAAAACCTGTAGTTAATCTGAGTTTGAAATACATAATATTGGGACGTGTAGAACGTTGCAACACGACAACAAGTCAAATAAAATCAATACAAACGAATAAACTATGATCGTTTTATTGCAAAAAGAAAATGTGAGTTTTAAATATATTTTCATCTTTCATATACATAAATGAATGTGAAATTAATGTCAATTTCGCTAAGTTGTTAAAACGCGTCTTCGCGAAACAAAAAAAAAATATGTTTAAATGATGTAAGTATCCTGTAAAACATTATGTAAAGTTGAAAAAAGACCTACCGGCACACACAACGACCAACAGTAGAACAAAAATACCTTTGGGCATTCTGATGGCTGAGGCTAAGTGACCTGTGAGGACTGATAAGTATTCGTCTTATATAGTATTTGATGATAGCAGATGTTGCATATACTGTTGTTTAGCCATATTTTGCCAAATACTATGAATCATATCGGTTTTACGGTTTCATGCATTTACTTAAATGCTCAGCCAGTACAATACTTGTATTCTACTTTGCTCATATGTATTCTTTCTTCAAAACTCTTCCGTCTTTTTTTTCAAAAGAATACATTGTTTTGTAAGAATCATGTGAGGTTTTTATTTATATCTGTATCACACTAATAAAGAAAGAGATAACGTGGTGATAATTAATAATACAGAACAATATTCATCATTCTGATGATAATAAAATACATGTATAAGGTTAACAACAAAAGAAAACACAGAAGTTTACTATGTACTGCTTTTTGACATTCAATTTTGGCAAAAAATAGGTTTTTTATTAGCATTCATTTTCACCCAAAGTTTAAAAGCTGTTTATAATTATAGTATCATTTTTAAAAAAACCTTTTTGTATCATTATTCGGCATCTATAATAACTTGCATGATTCCTATACATACTTATATTCCTAAGGATAACAACATTATAATCGGATTAACAACACCCACCCCTACTGTATATTACTGATAGTCAACATGTATTTTTGTACTTTTCAGCTGTCATAATCATTGTTTACGGTTTTAACATACGACAAGCAGACAGCTTAACTTGGTCTTGGAATAAACATACAAAAATTTATTTGAAGTAATTTATTATATGCATTTTGGAATGATTTTCTCACTCGTTTTTCATTCAACGTTCATTCAACTCGTTTAAAAGTTTTTTTCCATAGAAAAAAACGAAAAAATGATTCAAAATTTTATTTAGGAGTGAAACTTTAAGTATTTACGAAAAGTATCTTCATATAAAGTACGTTTCGTATAAATTCAAGCATGTATTTTCTTATTTAGAAACTCATTTGGTAATATAATTAATAATGTGGAGTAATTGTTTTAAGAGACTGAAAGTATTAAGGGTCCTTGATTGGGAAATAAAGATATTCTATTTTTTTTTATAATTGCCCAAATTAAAAAAAATATTGGATATTGAATGTTGTAAGGGAAATTGCTTTAAAAGAATAAGCATTCACAACTAATGAATAAGTATCTATTGATCTTTTTGACTGTGTTTAAAGTTTTTTTCTGGATACATGAAATAAAGTTTGTTTTCTGAAATGTTCCAGTAGGAAAAAATCATCAATTTAACTAGACCACCAAGTATCAATTAAATGTCATACTTTTTGGCTTTCCAATAGTGTTTTAATTCATACTTCATAACTTGAAAATAGGCTTACACCCAGTTCTACCGGTTTCATTGCCACATAAAATTGAACATTATAAACGAATAGTAAAAATAGATTTTGGGTTTGTTAATTTTATAAATTTGTGTACTATTTCGCCTACTGTTTTTTTCCCCAATTTTTGGCTGATGTCAGTTTAATGCTGCAAATGGAGGCGGGCGGTTTATTGCGCTTTAAAAATGGTTTAAGCCATCTTTTATTTTTAGATGCCTATACCAAGTAAGAACTATTGCGACGATTTCCCAGTGTCCAAATTGTTACCCTGATATTTTGCTATACGGACTTTTCTTTTCAACACTGCTTATACCTCATAAGTTCGGTGTTTTTGTTATTAACCTTCATTTTTTCTTCTTTAAAATGTTTTATTTTTCAAAGAATAAATTTTTAATGAAGACCGAAATTTTGTGTTATAATGATCTGAAATTAAAGTATATTCTATCAATATTATTATTAATAGCTACAAAGGGCGACTATTAACTTCAAAATATTTGTAAAGTCAATTGATTCATAAAATCACTTCTTTGAGGAACACGACGATATTCAATATTCGACGACAGCGGTCATTTCAGAACAAAAAATCTACATGTATAATAAACCAGACTTTGCCTTTCATATGCAGTAACACTACTTGAAAAGATAGTGACTAATATTACAGTAGTTTTATGACTGATACAGACACTGACACTAAATGTCTCAACCAAAGTTTTATCAGCATATGAGAATGTTACAATTTCATATTAAAAATAACTCACTGACATTTCATGGCTAGTTTTTTTTTCTAGCTAGGTGAACCGAAATTCAAAAGAGTTGGTTGACATTTTGAAGAAGCACTTCAAATGATTCTTAACTATTTGTTGCAAGTAAAGATTTTGAACTTTCTGTAACGCTGAAATATGTTTTAACGTTTCCGTTTTGTTTTGTTCTAAAAAATAGTATAGGGCTTGGTGGTAACCATTGCAAATTGGTTCGTTCTCTGAAGACAGAACAGTACATTCAAATGTACTCTAGATATGCTTTGAAGACATTGGTTGTTTTATGTTTTTAAAATAATGAACTCATATGTTAGTTATACGCTTTTCTAGATTTACCAATTTAACAAAAGGTATCTGAAAATCATCAACTTTGCTCATAGTGCTTTATGTAGTGCTACCATTGACAAGAAGAAAATGTACATGTAACACAAATAGTTTTGCAGGTATACTACTTAAATAGCTATAAAACACTAATATTGACTCATTCGATTTATCGCGAATTCGAATATCGATCTATTAGTCAAACAATCTAAAATAATTGTACTGGAGGGTTTTGCTTCATATGAATATCAAAGAGCCTAAAAACTACTCGGATGCTTAAATTCAAACCTAATGGGAAAAGTCTAATGGTTAATTTCGAAGAGTGTTGCAGTCACAAAGCTGATTAAATATTTCATTTTTTTTGTGCAATCATTAGCTAGACACGACATGTTTTAATGATTAGAAAAACAGGAGGATCGTAGAAATATTACAGGAATATTCTTTGTTTACATATAAGTATGCAGTACTTGTATCATTACCAAATCGACTTAGTGACGTCACGAACAAATCGGAAGCTATCGATAATCAATGAAGTCTGCTTATGATCAACACTATCGATTCCTTCAGATGAAAGAGTTTTGCAAGATAGCTATTCACATATATCTCAAAGATTTTGAAATTTGCATAACATTGTGCATTTGTTAAAAAAGCTCCTTCAGGTTTTTTTTTAATTGTTTGTTACATATGTATGATTTGTCATAAGAGCATTACTTAATGCAAAGGCTATCTTTCCCTTTAAAGCTTATATTCATTAAACAATTATATCTGGACAGAACCATTCAAATAGAACTGACACAATCTTTTTATTCACTGAAAGGTACATCTGTATTATCAATTTGCAAGTATTAAAAATATCATCCGATAATTGATAAAGAATCTGTATATTACATTCATTAATATTATAATTAATGAATTGCGAATCCTTCTTGTGTCAGCAAAATTTCCCCCACATTTACTTTGATTTTGCTTGTCCCAATTCAAAATCAATGAAAAAGGAAAGGAATAAGACAAATCAAACAGTCTAAACCCACACACCCCCCAAAATAAAGACCAAACAAACAAACAGACAAACAAACAAACAAACAAAAAACAAAAACTAAAACTAAAAACAAATTCGGCATTAAAAGACAAAATCATACTAAATATGGAATTATGCCATTAGTTGAATCGATCTAAGGCAAAAACATTTGTAGAATTAAAGATCGAATGTCAGGAGAACAACTTTACTTAAATACGTTTAATAACTATATCCTCTATTTCAGTAACTTTAAATATAAAAAAAAAAACATGCATTATTGACACAATTTGACACTAGTAGAAATATGCATACATTTTTAAAGGTTGTAGCTCCTACATACGGTATTAAAGGACTGCTCTGGCTTACGTTGCCTCTGATTAATGAGTCAAGAGCAGCTCATTAAGCCAGCAAAACAAAATTACTTTTGACTCTAACCGTCTCGGAACGAGAACAAATCATTTTTCAATCAAATAAGATTTTCCAATAAAATAATAACTCTCTCGATACATTTAAAGGGGTATTTAGCAAGGAAATTTAATCATGATATTTGCCTAGGACTTATTTTGCAACTTGATAACATTTGTCACAAACGGTGAGCTTGTCTTCTTTTCTTGTTTTCTTTTCTTTATTTCTATTTCTATTTTTTTTTTTTTTGTTTTGTTTTGTTTTTTATTTTTGTTTGTCTTTATTTATGCTTTTGTTTGTTTTTTTAATACAAGACATTTATTTATGTTAGATTATGATTGGAATATAATAGCATTAACACCTAGTGACAAATTCTTAGTTCTTGGTAGAGAGTTTCCATACATTGAAAGAAAACCGATTCAAAATCATCTCTTGAATTTACCGAAAATGTATAAATGCTTTTAATTGTCGACAACATATTTGCCTAGCGTGGTGGATATGTCTTTCAACTTACGGTCGACATTCCAATTATGCACCGCGCTTCCTTTTCTTTCACGCCTGTAAAGCTGGCATTATTGCTGGTCTGTGAAAAAAAAACGGTACATTGTCTAAGCATATGCTTTTATCTCAGTTTTGCTCTATAGATAACGTATTGTCTTGAAACAATCCTTCTTTCGGGTTTTTTTTGCATCTCGCATCTGTCTCTAAGAACTTGAGATGAAGGACACTATAGAAACTACGAAGTCAGCCTTATTTTTTGACTTTCACTTAGAAATGGAAAAGGAAAACGCATTTCCAAACTATACGACAAACGTTTGACTTCCCATTCCATATTGTCAACACTTTCGTTTCATATGTGGCAACATCCCTTTAGCATCTGCGTATGGAGTTTTCATATCTCATTTTATACGTTTTGCTAGACCTTTCCAACACTACGCAGTTTATACTATGCTAGACATTTTACAATTAGTCATCATTACAGAACTTTTATGGTCGTTATTATAAGTTCGTGGATCGTCATATTTTTTCCAGGTACAACATGAGAGCCGATTTGTTGATCGTGTTATAGATTTCCTTTTTTTCTGTCCCGGACATGACATTTTTTAAGCAATTCAATTATGTTTTTTTTATAAGTAGAGGTCTTACTTTACCGGTGCACCTGGTCCATGCTCCCAGTTTTTTTGTACTGTTTTTTCAAGTTGCATCAATCATGAATAAAAATGGAATTCTGGTAATAACGACATCGAGAATCAAATATAAAAAAATAAAATGAAGCATGATTAAGAATTGACTGTCAAATGTTGCTCCTTATTTTGTTGTTCAGTAAAAAGATTTAGAAACAGTTTGCAGGATTATTTTGAATGGGAATATGTTTTAATTTTTATCCGATTTAAAGATTTATAGTACAGCCTTTTCTTTTTTCTTAGTATTCCCTCCACAGTCTGATTATTAGCTATCAAAAACGCTAAGTTGACACGATTTTTTTTCTACCAATCTACAAGTTTTAACTAATCACTGGTAAAGTAATACCAAGATGTTTATGCTGGTTTACAGGTTTCAAGACCTGTTCTCCGAATTGGAAAGACATGTTGCCATGTGAAATATAAAACTTGAAACAACAATTTCAGTTTTTTTATGGGTTAAATTTAACCAACCATTTGAATGACAATTCCTTCTCTTTTTTTTAAAAAAATATTCTAAATCTTTATCTACCATGTACTTCAGATTAAATTCATCATTTGTTACGTGACCGATTGACGTATTGTCAGCATTGCGTTAAATCAACGTGTAAATATATGCATGATATGTTTTTTTTTGTTGTTGACTGCTCTTGACTCATAAATGAGTTACTACTATTTTCAGGATTTTTCATTGATTCCTGTGACAAACATTAGAACAAAATCATTTTTTTTTTGTATCGCGATTTCTTATGTTATAGAACTTAATAACAAGATATGGGAAAGTTATAATAATATAATGAAAAACAAAGACATAAACAAAAACAAAACAAAACAAAATAAAAACAGGAAACATGATAAAAAAAACATTTAAGGAAACCAAAGTAAGCAACTAAAAACTATACAAAAAATATTTTTTTAACAATAGCAATATATGAAGTAATATAAAAAAAAAACGAATATATATTGATAAAAAATTTAAAATGTCCTAGTTTTCTGTTTTGTCAACAACAAAAAGGAATGAAAAGAAAAGAAAGTAAAACAAAACATTTTTATGTTCTTTTTGTTCTTTGTTGTGTATGTCTTCGTCCATGGATTACATTGTTTTGTTTTCGCTAGAATCCTGGTTCCCTTGCTTATTCTTTGTTGTTTCAGTTCATTCTTTACCTCACATAATAAGGGAATTGTAAAGGCTAATAATAATACTTTAACCTCTCTGGAAATATGTCCACAGTCAGGAGATGATGATAAATGTGTGGTTTTTTGTTCTGTTACCGTATATTTTATTGTTTTTGGGGTCTTTCAGAGCTCACTTAACGGTATGTTTACACTTGTTTAAAGAACGTTTGGTGATCTCTGAAAGTATTTACTATGTTGTATTAAGGTCATACACTGGCGCTGTTGTTGTGTTTAACCATATCAGTTCCTTTTTCATTGAAATATTCTGTATGTATGCTACACCTTAATTAATCATATCAGATTAATAAAAACCAACATAACATGAATGCGTTGCGATTTATTTCAATAAAGCAAATTAAAACGAAGTTGTCCTTTGGCCTTGGTCAAACAGTCTGAAATGAGAAAAATATATAATGTATGAATTTGTTGAAATATTTTTGGTTTTAAAATATCGCTTATTTTTTTTTTTTTTTTTTTTGTTTTTTGTTTTTTTGTTTTTTTTTATAATGTTAAATTAATGTTCATTTAAGTGAAATAGAATAAACTATTAGCCAGGGAAAGTTAAGCGTAGCCCTAATAATTGTTATGAAAAGTACCGTATCCGTTATCTATTTTTTATCCTCTTCCATAATGGCCTCTTCGGGTTCACTATCCTCCTCTAATTCATCACCTGGAGCCGCAACAGCAACAGCTGAATGTATATTAAGTCCATTATATGAAATATAATAATAATCTACACTTTCTCTTTGCGGGACTTCGATAGAAATAGATTAAAGGTAACTTATATGGTTATCAGTTTTTCATATGGTTTAATTTGCCAGCTTACGAGAAGATATAATTAAAAGAATATGATAGATATCTGCAAAAAATATGAAGCATCAAAACAGAAAGCCAATTAAGCGACAGAAATTCAAGTTCCTACTAAATTGTGAAAAAAAGCAGACTGAGACAAACTACATCCACAATGTAAAACAATAAATTAACCAAATTATTATACTACATAGCAATCCATATTTACTGATACTAGCACTAACCTCCGCCATATGGGGCTATCAAACCACCGTTAGATAAATTATCTAAACAAGTTGTAACACTATGCTCTTTTTTATAGCAATTACACCATTTTGTGTACCATCTCGTCTGGCTGCATTTCAATACATAAGCTGTTTTAATAAGAAAAATGAAATTATATATGTAACCTTTTTAAGGGGAGATAACTATCATAGAATTGCAATTATCACTTACAATGTAGTGCTTATGTATATATTCAAAAATATACGTTTGTGATTTCGTTAGCTATCCTGTTAACAAAATAGAATATGTTATGTTATAATTGTAATGTTTCAATACGTCCAGTGTTGAAAACACATATGGAACAATTTTATACGGAAAAATCTATGAAAAACAAATTTGTCTTTATTCGGTTGAATTAAATGGCAGGCAAATGTATGGTTTCCTCAAAATGCAGGACAGGACTATCGTTCATAAAAAAGTACTCCGAAAAAGCATCGTTTGTTTGATTTTTTCTCCATTATGAATAACATCTTCCATGTGCAGTGTCCACGTTTTGTCGCCCTTGTATTTAAAGACTGCGTTTAACATTCATACAAAACGGACAAACAATTTAAATAAAAAACTGATTAGAATTGACTGAAAAAGTGTAATCTCTTTTCAGAAAATGTTTTGAATTACACATATCGGTATCAAAAACTTATTACCTCAAAATTTTCAAATTGTGGTATTTTAATAAATTACCTTTTCCACCATAGGTGATTCGATTGTTAATTATTTTTATTCCATGATACGTGTTAAGATAATCTATATCACTGAAGTGTGCTGCAGCTCTGGCGATGAACGTCTCATGTCTTGTATTTACAGCTTGTTTGTTGGCTATGTGGTTTCTGTTTTGAATCTCTCGTTGCTGCATATGTCTCCGGTGCTGTCGTTCTATATCAATTAGGTGTCTTCTTCTTTTATTTTCAAGTCTTCTAATATGAGTATTAACAATTTGTCTTAATTTGTTAATATGTCGGTTTGCCTCTCCTCTAATTCGTATGACGTGTCGGTTTCCTTCTCTGTTAATTGTTCTCACATGTGAATGTGAAATATGAGATATTCTACTCACGTGGCTACTTGCAACGGTGTTTATACGACTAACATGATGGTTTGCTATAACCCTATGCTGGTCCAAGTAATTACCCAAGTCGCCAAAATCAGTGCCAGCTACGACATCTCCTAATTGAAAATATACTTTCTTTTCAACAGCAGTTTTTTATATGAAGTGTACATATATTAAAATGACTAATCAAAAACCGTATGATACGATTGGTACTTAATATGACGATTTCTTTGAACGATTCTAAAAATTGATTTACGAAAATGTTATTTTTGTCGTTGATACTAATTGAACTGAAAAAAAAAAAATATAAACCTTTTAAGGATAACAAAATGTTGATTGGTTTAATGGCTAACAAGATGCTATTTTCTAAATAATTTCTACAACACTATGAACAACGAAAAGAGACGAGAAACAAGTAACTGAATAGAGTATTTAATATAATTTAAAGTTATATATTAATACTAGAGTGCTGGTTATGTTTGGGAAGTAGCTATTAGAAGATGCTTTACATATGTGTTACATACCATTATCGAGTACAAAGTATCGTCGTCCGTACAATGTGTTGAAGACTTGATCAACGTCATGATATTGGTTGTAATATTGATACCATAGTTGATAAAACCTTGGCCTTGCTATTTTCAAAAGGTATGCTGAAAATAACACAAAATCAACTTGTGGTTACCATACTATAACTTTAACCAATTTTTTCAGTCTGGCATATTTTCTATATAGTAAACCCTCATTTGATTAAAAATATATATATTCACCTAAATTTATAAAGGAACATCTCAAAGAAAATTATTTATTAACATAAATATATTGCCACCAACTTACTTATTTTGATCAAATAGTCTATGACTTACTTTTCCCGTCGTAAACAAATCTGTTATCATCAAGTTCAAAGCCATCATGTGTGTTATAATAGTCGACGTAGTTGATTCCAGTTTTTCCTGTTAAGAAAAATAATGAATTCCTTAAGAAATCCGTCTTCTTATATATCAAAAGTAACAATGCTCTGTTACCAAAAAAGGATAACACAACAAGCTGAAATCACTAACTTTCTATTTGATCACAATTAAGTTTTCTATTATTTAATATTTGATGATAATAGGTTTTCATTTATTCAATAAGTTAAAGAAGCTACAAGCTACATACCTCCATATTTAACAATGAAATGCTGTCGGTTAAGTACATTGAAGATTTCATCGACATCATGATACTTTTTATAGTATCGATACCAATATCGATAAAACTTATTGCGGTTCACATTGAGGGTGTAAGCTAAAAATAAATTTCACATGAACTATTGTATCGCTACATTAATGTACTGCAAAATTGTTTTTTTAAGTTAACCAATAAGTTCAATATATACTTGTGTTCAGAAATTATTTTTCAACATTGTTATACAAGTAACAGACTAAACAAAAACGGGGTTGTGCAATAAAGGATCTACAATTGATTTGGTTTATGTATATTGAAAGTCAAAAGGGCATAATTGTATGGATATACATAAATGTTTTTTATCGGTAAATTCGAACGAAACTGTCTTTTACTTAAATCAATGTTTGATGATTTCTGACAGTTTAACCTGAACTACCCCCAATGATTTATAACAAAAAAGAAAAATATTTTTAATGCGCATTTGCATGTTGGGTAAAACAATGTAAATCTCAATAAATTATAACAAGACATTTTAGGTCTCATAGAAAACACTGTAGTTGCAACACCTTAAAATAGTCAAGTACATAATTTCAAACACGTTACATATGGAGCACAAAGATCATTCGACTTTTTATTATCAGGATACATACGTAAAGTAAAGTATAAGATAGCTAGAATTATCTTAACAAGGGCATGCCCTGGAGTAGGAGAAATTCGAACGTACGTATAAAGGCGTATGCTGAACTATATTAAATCATTGGGAAGAGACCTATCAATCAAATTCACGTGAAACTCTTACAAAAAAGCTAACTAATGACGTTTTAATGACTTAAACGAATAGTTGTGTATCGGAGGACATACATAAATCAGTTTTCCTTGTATAAAAAAAAACTATTTAAACATTATAATAACTACCATCTCCGTTGTACTCGAATCTGGTGCCGTCAAGATCAAATCCATTGTGTGAATTGTAGTAATTAAGGTAGTTAATATCTGCAATAAAATGAGATAAATAAAATACTTATTGTGCTGATGGTACACTAAAATATCCGACTGTGTAGATCCATTAGTTTTAGTAATATACTAAAACAGATTATTTAAATTGTTAGGTTACCAGCTGAAATAATTGTTTACTTGTTAATCTTTCAGTATGATGTCGAAAGGCATTCTAATTAGAGTGTTTCGAATTGTGGTGTATCATACAGTGTACTAACCTTTGCGGAAGAATCGTCGTCTATATAACACTTGGAAGACCTTACTTATACTGTGATACCGGTGGTAGTATTGATACCATAAACGATAGAACTTACGTGTTCTCACTCTCAAAGCGTAATCTGTAAGGTGAGAAAATCAGTTATACTTTTTCTGCTCATTATTTTAGTAATGTAATTTATATTAACATAAATAATTAATCACTAACATTTTTTTCTTATTTTGTATTGAGCAGGGCATTTTTCGTAGACATTTTTCAGTAAGCAATTTTTTTGAAATATTTCCCATGTACTTTGATAGTGTAAAATCAATGAGGCAGTTTTGCATAAATACGTTAATGTGTTTTTATTTTGGTAAGAATCAAAGCATAATAACATACCATCTCCATTGTATAAGAACCGTTTGCCTCTGAGTGTAAATCCATGATGAGTAGTGTAGTACTTTAAGTAATTAATTCTTCGACGGATGAAAAATCGTCTTTTATAAAATACTCTGAATATTCGGGATATACTGTGGTATCTAGTGTAGTATTTATACCAATATTTGTAGAACTTTGGTATTCCAACTCTCAAAACGTACGCTGTGAAAATTATTTGTATATGTGTACCATTAAAAAAACAATTAAGACTTTTGGTTAAACGTTAGGGTTATGACATATAGATCATTTCCGATATTTTTGAAAAGATATCTGATGGTTAAAATTCTGACCTTTCTTACCTTTTTTTACCTAAGGTAAGGTTATTACAGTTCTAATTAGCACCCTTCATTCATAAATAATTTAATCTTCTAAGGATAGGTTAAAGTTTATTTTAGTTTGTTGTGTGACGATAAATGGTATGAACGTGTACAGAAGCAATTAGATAAAAATCGATATGTTGTATGCTCTTTTTTCAATATTAGTTAGCAACAAAAGCGATAGAAGTATAAACAGACAGACATACTATTTCCATTGTAAAAGAACAGCTTTCCTTTCAGTGCAAATCCGTGATGGCTGTTGTAATAGTTGAGATAGTTTATCCTATGACGGTAGAAATATTTCTTGTGATACATAGCTCTAAAGACCCGAGACACACTCTTGTAACGTAAGTAGTAGATATACCATCTCCTGTAGAACAGGCTTCTGCTGGTCCTTAAAATGTAGGCTAAACAAAAATTGGTCATAATGGTAACTTGGTTTGCTTTGCAAAACATATTTTATCAAACGGCAAACAATGAATAAATGAATGTTGTAAGAGTAAAATTAAGGAACATTTTTACAAGAATCTGTGTATAAATTTATAACACATTCTGGGCCATTAAACAATAACTAAACAATAGTTCTTATTCATTTTGATGAATTTATTACTGTTTTATTGAATACTTGAATTCATGTTATATTTATTGCAATAATTAAACAAAACCGGTATTGTATCGACAGTACTATTAACCACTGAATTCTATCGTTGCTGAGTAAAACATAAAATTACAGAAAAAAAAATGGTTTTGTCCTCATAAAAGACATCAAGAAATGTATTTAAGAATGCTACATTTTTTTATTTTGACAAGAATACTGATATATTTATTTTTATAACTCTATTTCCGTGTTACAATATGTGTACAATTACGCAAAAATATCTTAATAGGGATTATAACTTTAATTTACAGTGTTATAAACATATTTATGGTAGACTTTGAATACAGTTCAAAATGAAAGATTGGCTATGCTAACATTGCTTGAATCATTCGGTTGCATAACATTATACAGAATACGTGTATAATGATGACATTCAGGGTTGTTATTTACCTTCGCATTAAAAGTCTTAATGTTACTAAACGTACTGTTTCCATGGTAGAAAAATCTTTTGCCAGTAATTGTAAATCCATGGTGGCTATTGTAATAAGTCATGTAGTTGAGTCGGACGAACAAATGTCTGTGATACAATACTCTGAATACTTTAGCGACTCTATGGTAACGTACGTAATATCTGTACCAATAGCTGTAGAACTTTTGTCTACTGACCCTTAAGATATACGCTGTAAACGTAAACACAAAATGTGTGTGTCATTAAGCATAGAATCTTGGTTGGGTTGTATTAAAAATATTTAATTTTTATGAAAGATTGGTACAACCTCAAAGTTTCATTTATAGTAAAGGAATACATCAACTTATGTTATATTTATCTATTTCTGTATGCTAGATTATGCTGTGAAAGTACAAACACTGTATTATGGTTTTAAAGATTTAATGATTAGAAAACTGTTGATCACAAGCAATTCCCCAAAAGATATCGTTTGAATGTTTGTTATTATTGACAAATTTTCCTTCCACTATAAAATAGGTTTTTTTTATGAGTTAAAAGCGTGAATCAGAAACTAAATTATTTCTTTTTGATGTTCTAGAATTACTCACTGTGTCCATTGTACACGAATTGTTTGCCAGTAATTGTAAATCCATGGTGGCTATTGTAATAAGTCATGTAGTTGAGGCGAACAAACAAATGTCTCTGATACAATACTCTGAATACTTTAGCGACGCTGTGGTAACGAACGTAATATCTGTACCAATAGCTGTAGAACTTTTGTCTTCTAACTCTTAAAACGTAAGCTGTGAATAAAAGGCAGTTTTATAAGAAATATAAGAAATAGAATTGTGTCATATATTTCCTAAAACTTTGCAATGACATACAACAGAACAAAACAAATTACTATTTCAAATTATTAATAAAATCATGTTTTATATGATTGTGAGCTACACCTTGCACTTTAGATTGTAAGTGAGCATAAATATCAAAACTATAAACACTCCGCATAGTAGAAAATAATACTTCAATTGAAATCATTATTCAAAACAACAAAATAGTGTTATCGAAAGTACTCACTGTTTCCATTGTATAAGAAATGTTTGCCAGTAATTGTAAATCCATGATGGCTATTGTAATAAGTCATGTAGTTGAGGCGAACAAACAAATGTCTGTGATACAATACTCTGAACACTTTCGCGACGCTGTGATAACGTACGTAATATCTGTACCAATAGCTGTAGAACTTTTGTCTTCTAACTCTTAAAACGTAAGCTTTAAGTAAAAGACAGTTAGGTTAATATAAAAAAGGGCATGTCCATAATATAGAAATATATTTTTTGTACATATATTTGATATAATTCTTGCAGTGACAAACAACTGAACAAAAGAAAAACTCGTATCTAAGTATGCTGTACCGAATTTCCCTTTTCTATCAGATAGTTATCTAGGCCCCAAACTTTATGTTGTTAGTGAATATTAGAATCAAATTTAATGACACTGGAGAAAATAGAACTTTATAATTCAATAACATATCATCTTTTAAAATAACAAAATAGTATTATTGAAAGTACTCACTGTTTCCATTGTATAAGAAGTGTTTGCCAGTAATTGTAAATCCATGGTGGCTATTGTAATAAGTCATGTAGTTGAGGCGAACAAACAAATGTCTATGATACAATACTTTGAACACTTTCGCGACGCTGTGATAACGTACGTAATATCTGTACCAATAGCTGTAAAACTTTTGTCGTCTAACTCTTAAAACGTAAGCTGTGAATAAAACGCAGTTGAATTTATAGAAAAGACTTTTGCATTACAAGAAAATATTAATTATGGTTATTTATTTGCAGACATATTTGCAATGACAAACAACTGAAAAGTAATTCCCAATTTAAGTTTACTTTTTCTATATATCATGTGTTTGTCGTATAATTGATTATAACCTGCAATTAAGGTTATAAGTAAATAAGTAAAGTTATACGTAAATAATACCTTGGCAACGCTGTGGAAGCAAACGTAAAATATATACCAATAGCTGTAGAACTTTTGTCTCCTAACTCTTAAATCGTAAGATGTGAATAATACTCAGTATATCATCACAGTGACAGTAATCCAATAATCAAATTAAAACATTTTAGAACCAATATTTTAAGCTTTTTTTACAGTAGAAACATAAGAGATGGGACAAACCATTAAGTAGTTGTGTTTGATTTTTTATTATTTAAAACATGTAAATAAAAAGAAAATGAAAGAAATATGTTTGCGATAACAAAAAGTACATACTTTGTCCATTGTATAAAAAGTGTTTGCCTGTGATTGTAAAACCATGGTGACTGTTGTAATAAGACATATAGTTGAGACGTGCGAACAAATGTCTGTGATACAATACTCTAAAGATTTTTGAGACACGGTGATATCTTGTGTAGAATCTATACCATAACTTGTATAACATTGGCCTTTTCACTCTGAGAATGTATGCTATGAAAAAAATATGACATAGATCACAATATATATTCTTAAATATCAAATGGAGATTTATTTTTTTTTACCTTTGAAAAGGTAAAATAAGAAAATAAGGTGATTTACACTAGAACAGTTATTCACAATTTAGTCATGAAAAGCTTATTTAGGCTAAATACATTGTAAGAGTACTCGTCTATTACATACCATGTCCATTGTATAGGAAATTGTTTCCAGTAAGTGAGAAACCATGGTGACTCCTGTAATATCTAATGTAGTTTATGTGTTGACGAACGAAGTAATGTCTTTGGTAAAATACTTTGAAAACTCGATCTATGCTGTGGTATTGTGTATAATATTTATACCACAGCCTATAGAACTTATGTCTTCCAACCCTCAGAACGTAAGCTGAAAAGAAAAGAAATCATTTAAGGCTTGACTGAAGTCTTGAGGTACTTTCGTAAGGAGTGATACAACATATGTAAAATCTTTTTAAGATATTTTTTTCTGACAAGAAATTTTCATTGAAGAATAATCTTTTGTTGGTGTTCACATAAGACTGTGTACTTAAAAAATCCCTAGTTTTTGAAAGAGGAGAGGTATCTGCGGAATTGTTTCTTCAAGTCAAGTTAGTCTGACTGTTTGTACACCATTTTCCCTTTTTTAGCCCCATAATTAATACGGCTTAAGCAATCATCTTCATGGTGTACAAGAAATAAAACGTTTTTGTCAGTTTATCGTCTTAGTGTTATCGTTTAAAAATTATCAAATTTTGATTCAGGAATTAATCTCGTACGGTGTCCATGGTACAAGAATCTTTTGCCAGTGAGGGAAAATCCATGATGACTGTTGTAATAAGAGCTGTAGTTGATTCTGTGACGAACAAACAAATGTCTGTGATACAGTATTCTAAAGATTTTGGCAATGTTGTGGTACTGTGTGTAGTATCTATACCATAATCTATAAAACTTGGATCTTCCAACTTTAAGAATATACCCTGTAATTTAAAAACATTGTGGTTATAACACATATTAAACTACTACTAGTTTTTACTATGATGAAGTTTTGTATCAGATAGTTTTATTACTCTATGTGTTTACTAACATGCAACTTTTGCATTTTCATTTAAAAGATTATGCAAATTGTTAGCTCTGTTTGAACTTGAAATATTTCGTTTTTAGAAAATGCATTTATTACTAATAAAATAAGTTTAAACAGAATAAATTGAAGAAAACAAAAACAAAAAAAAATTAAAACAAACTAAAACAAACAAAACAATAAAAAGTAAAAAGAAAGACTCTAGATACGCATTATTTCAAATATGCAGGTGTTGCCACCAAAAGTAGTAAAACATTTTGACACGAAGTTCTAATTGTTACAGTATTATGATAATTCATGTTAGACAATATATGATGCCATACCGTTGCCGTTGTATAAAAATCGTTTGCCTGTTAATGACCAACCATGATGGGCATTATAGTAGGATAAATAGTTTATGTTATGGCGAATAAACAAGTGCCTGTGGTACAACACATTGAATATTTTGGTGATATCGTGGTATCTTGTGTAGTACCGGTACCATAAGCGATAAAACTTGTTAAATCCACATCTCAGAACATAAGCTGAAAAAGCGTTTAAATAACCGTAAGTTGTTATTATGTTTATATATTCTCAACCTATTTCCTTTGCCTGATTCTTTAGACAGTAAAAGTAACATTATAATATATCTTTTATGTACTCCTCCATCTAAGAATCAGGCAAAATGTGTATAGGGTGAGGCGCATGAAGAAAAAACCACAGAGGTTTCATTGCATTATCGAAGTATTTATACCTCATAACTTCAAAAAATTACTGTCAAAGTGTTTGTAAAGTTTTAAGATATTGATAGGTCAATTTTAGTTGAAATGCACCATGGAAAAATGGCGTGAAAATTTCCCGACCTTTTTCCTTATATAAACAGTCAAAAAACATCATGTCACCATGCTTCAGGATAAATTTAAATAGCTTAATAGTTGTTTTCTAGATGTATTTGAATATGTTTGAGGCAAAAAAGACCAAATTGAGAAAAATGATGTGCCACTCATTGACTGATTCTTACACAGAATTGTATTTAATTACCGGAATTCCTGTAGCTTATCAAATCTTTTGCTTTTTAAGATGGCTGAAGAGTGTTTTACTTTTCATATATATATATAGCAGAATATAAATTTCGAATATGATACGCTTTTTAATACAACTAACAACTATTATTCGAATTACTTAAAAAAATAAACTTATTTAAGTATACTGTAACCTACCGTTGCCATTATAGAAGAACCGTTTGCCGCTTAAGGTAAATCCGTGATGAGCATTGTAGTAGGAACGATAGTTGACATGGTGACCTCCTTCAAAATAAATTAACGAACATTTATGCTTTATCAAATGTGGAAACCCGTTAATTTTAGTAATTTTTTAGTTTATACTTTATGAGGTAAAATGAATATTTTTAAATCGTTCATACCAAACTATCAATATTTAAAAAAATCTAATGTAGTGTTTAAGATAATTTTGGAAAAAGGTTGCTAAAGAATTAATGAAATTAAAAAGAAATAACACATACATTTAAGATTTATTTACATTTAACACTCAATGTTTTCGAATGATAGGGTGAAGACAGTATATAAAGTTAAGACTAAAATGAAATGTACATCAATATACATTAAATATACATTTAAAAAATGTAGATTACTTTTTACGAACAATGATGTTAATATCGCGATACCTGTATGATAGATAACAAACAATTTCTTTCTCAACAATCTGGTGAATATCTTTGATACAGAATGATATCGTAGGTAGTAATGTCTCCATAGACTGTAGAATTTACTTTGTCCACATCTCAATCTGTATGCTATTAAAAAAGTTGACAGAATGAGAAAGTTCATGTGTATGTATTAGAAGTTATTTCTACCATTCTAAGTCGGTGACAGATTTCGTTGAAGGAACTCGGTCTCCTTTAGCCTATAATCGTTTTATATGATTTCTTCGCTCGCTGTGGTAAAATTTTAAAATTAATTTCAGATTTCAAATTTAAGTTCTTTAAAGTGTTTAAATCTTAGTTTAAAAATCTCTAGAGTTAAAGAGATAATTTAAACCATTCATTACTGAAAAAAATCTATATTGAAACAGACAATATTCAGAGTTAGAAATACACAAGAGTACTTCTATCAAATTTGAATTTCAAAGGAATGATCATATCTCAGTAAAGGTAGCAATACAATACAATACCTAATCCTCTGTAAACAAATCTATGATGTCGAAGCTTGAAGCCGTGGTATTTTTTCAAATAAACATTATAGTTGATTAGATGTCCATATCTGCCATGCTTAATGTGTCCTAAAAAGTGAAAATATGAAAATGAAAAAAGGTTGTAGATGACAACACATATTTACAGTATGTATGATGAAAGAAAAATCTCGACGTTCTTAAAATATATGTATCAATTTGACATTTTACGAGGATCATTATTCGTTTGTTTGTGCTACCTATCTTCCTATTATTTCTTATATTATATATATTTATATATATTATTGTTCTAGATATTTGTAATTTCTTCTTATTTGAATGTATTTTAATTATGCATTAAAATAAGATATAAACACGGAAACTCAATTTTATCATTGTTTTACCCCGGGCTGGTCATTTATGTCACATTGTTTTACCCCAGGCGAAAGGGGTTAAATAACGACATAAATGGTCAAATATTGATTCAAATAAGACTAGTTCCTTCATTTTTATGAATAGACGCAGCTTATGTGCTGTACAAAATGTTGGTCATGTCTGTATCACTGTTTTTCACCATGGCTGTGGTGTATAGAGCTTTGTAGGACGTCATATTAGAATATGAATATATTACTAACCTCCTCGTCTGATGATATGTAGTTTGTTGAGTTTATAAATGCATTTGCGTCTACTGCCATATCGTCCATAGTATCGTCTCCAAAGTTTGAGAAATCTAAGCTTTCCACATCGAAGTTTATAGCCTGCATAATAAAGAATTTTCAATGTTAAAGCACATTATCATACATTATTAAAATGCCATCCATTTAATAGAATTGTTATAGAAAATTTAGTAATCATTATTTTTATGTAGCTGCTACATTTTTGTTAGTATAGGATGTGTTTATCACCATTGCTTCTGTTTACACACAAAATAGTCGAAACTTATTATATTTAGCTTACCATGTCCTCCGTAAGAGAATCTGTGATGATGAATTTTGAATCCAAAGTGGTACCTATGACTCCAACTATGGTGACTCCAGCTATGACTCGTCCTCCAACTATGATGGCTTGTTCTCCAACCATAGTGAGCAACTCCATCTATAATTGGTAAATTATTTGTTTTGGGTGCTTTTATTTGTTTAAGAATGTATACATAAATTGAAGTATTATTTTATAGTACTTTTGTAGTCGACGAGATAAAAGAGAGCTTTTTCCTGAGAGAAAGAAATTTAGTTGACAGCTTATCACGTTTCCTTGATTATAATGCGTAACAAGTTTCCCTTTTTTAATGTATTAAGTAAGGTAAGCAAACTTAACCATCAGCAATTAAAAAGAGTTTTTTTTTAAAAAAAGATTCGATTTAAATATAGTATATACTTGGTATTTTTGTTTTATGTGTACTATTCAATGTACATTATATTTATTTCGTGTAGATGACATGTTGATGACTTTCACAGAACAAATCGGTCTTGTATCTTTGATTCTAATCACTTTCAGTGAAATAGTGCAAGCCGCATGGGCAAACTATATCTAATATAGACAATGTAAACATTCTGGATGAATATGTAATTTGAAATATTTGATTTTGTTCTAATTATTCAGTCAGAAAATTTCATAAGAATCTCGGACTTACATTTTCAGTGTTATGTTTATACTATAAAAACAATGTTTGAAATCTATACTGCTTTGAAGGATGCAGAGCATACTTTTTATTTGACATTTTCTTTTGTGAAAACTCTGTGTATTTCAACTTACCCCAAAAGGAATTCAGAGACTTAATTTGCATACGGTATTTCAATAGTATCTTTTTCAGTTAAGCGTGTAAAACTTTAATTGCTCATAATGCAGTTTCTTTTTCATTACTCTAGAAATGAATGTCATTAAATAATAGAATGAAAGAAGAATTCAATGTGCATTCTCACGATAGTAACACCCCACTTTGACATGCACTTAATATCTATACTTTTTATTACTTTTGCAAGCAAAACAAATAAATATGAATTTCTCAAGCCGTCAATTCCTTACAAAGCGAAATCAATACATTTAGTTTCCTTCTAAAGAAAATCTTCAAAAAATGTCACTCAATTGTTAAAACAGCCAATAGATAATATATAAATGAAATAAGGACATACCTCGATTACTGGGGAAATAAAGCCCTCTTTGCATACCATTTTATGAAATAATGGACAACACCAAACAAAACACTTCAGACTACACAGAACTTTATGAAAGACATTTTTATTACTGATGGTTCACTAAGTATCTGATATTCATTATGAAGCTACTTTTGTGTTGTTTAATTTCTCCAAAGTTACAAACTGAGTAATAAGATAAGATACTTACAACGTCGGTGATATCTACCATAACTGGAAACTGCCACTGAAAAGTATTTTTAAAAAAATGCTAGAATAGTGAGACACATAAACAATATATAGTTTTAATCTCGAAAAAGTCCGATTTTCCTAATACTTAACCGATATTTCAATTAAAGTACAGCGAAGTTTTCCACCGGAGTTCTCTTTTGTCCTATTATATGTCTCCTTTAACTGAACGGTTTTAAAATTAGTGTTACTTACGTACAATCGATGATGTTCATGACAAAACCTACCTGCTAAAACAACCACCAGTAGCAGAACAAGTATACCTCTAGCCATGATGGTGTATGAGGTATCAGTACCTGGTTTATCATCTTAGTTCAGCCTTATATACTATAGGTGAAATGCTACAGGTGTTATTAAGTCCGGGCGACTGATACAGCTCGAGTTTTGTCAAAAACTTGTGAACAGCAAATTCTTACAGGCCAATGCTCAGCATTCATTGTTCAATATGTGGGCGATTATGTCATATAGATGTACGGGATGTTTTATTATGTCATTCTTGTAGTGTTTTTCACGCTCCTCTTGGTGCGCAACTTTAACGTTCTCCGTTAATAGGATTACTGCTAATTCAACATGACTTCCTATAAGAAGTGTATTGAAAACACTGAAAACGCCATGTTTATATAAATAGTTTTTTATCACGTAAGTGAACAAGGCAACGGCACATTCTACTAAAACTACAAGTAATAACTACATGATATAATTCTTGTGAATGTTGAAAAAAGCATATTGATAATATTTTAATATGCTCGAAATTTTAGACCTTTGATCAATTTTTAATTGTTTTGAAGTCAAACAAGTTCCAAAAACAACACTTCATCAGAAATTGCCAATTTTAAATGCTTATTCGCCAACGTGACACAAGAATATCTTAACTGATCTGGGCTCCTACTAAAGTGGCATATTGATATCATGAACGATAATTACGGATAAAGTTGGCAGAAGCACTAAAAAATGAAAACATGTTAAAAAACGTTATGCCCTGTCGGCATTAATGACGTAAACTCTGATATTTAGGACGTAATATTTTCTAACGTTGAAAGATAATATGAAGCACAAAATGATGTTTGATCTAGAAAATTAATTCGTTCTACAGTCAAAACAACAAAACAAATTTCATGACAATTTTTCGTTCAAGCCATATCTTTAATTGATATCATTCTGAACATATAAGCAAAAACTTACGATGCAAGATGAAAACAATATCAAATCTGGCTTGTTTTAGGATTACTCTTTCCTCCTTTCATATTTTGGTAAACTTTTGGTAAAAATGCCAGAACAATCTTTTATTTCAAAAAGGTTCTGTACTTCCTCTTTTGCCGTTGGGTTGTTAAGTGTTAATGATTAAAAGTATATAGTTGATGGTTTTGTTCAAGATAACAATCGCCTGTTTTTTACAATACTTGACATAATAGCCTCTATAGGATTTATTGTTTAGAACATACTTGACTTTTATGTTTTTAGCTTTAATTAGTTATTTTTTTTATATTTATAAACTGTTGAGAAACCTTAATCGAACAAAATATGTACCGAACCATTTAATTAGAAAGACAAACAAGAGACATCAGAATACAAGTATATTGTTGGAACATAAAGACAGTAAACAGGGGCAAACTAAATACACAAATTAAGTACATATATGAAAACTGTTGTTAGGGAAATCAAACCAGTATACAAATAACTGATGCACTTGAAATATGAACTCCCACTAAAGCCAGGATTGCCATCAGGTTATCGGGAATGGTAAGCATGTCCTGTTTTGTCGGTGGATGGTAAGCATGCCCTGTTTTGTCTATGGATGGTTAGCAAGACCTGTTTGGTCGGTGGCGCAATGATAATGCAGGTGAATAAATCTGGTAAGCGTCAATTGCGGTGGCTGTGAGTCTGATGAGACGTTTCAGATATTTCTTTTTTGTCAAATGTGAGGTAGAAACTTCAAACCGAATTAAATCAGATGTTATTATTCATATTTATCAACATTTGCAGTATTATAAATTTCTAAATATCTGAAACACTAGGTCATCATTCTTTGTATTACACATGATAGAACCTGTCGGTGGATATAGATTTCTATTTCGGTAGGTTTGTTTGTGAGTACTTATTGCACTTGATTAGTTTTTGGATTTAGATCTTCCTGTATAACTGATTCTAATGCCATTGATGAGAGTGTAATCACTGGAAGTGGTGTACAGCATATCGAAAACTTAACGACAAACATGATGACTTTTCATTCAGAATTGTCAACTTTCCTTTCGTCTGTGGCAACATCCCTTCGCATGTTTACAAAATGCTGGAATTTTTAATCGACAACATATTTGTCCAGTGTGGTGGACGTATTTTTCAACAAACGGTCGGCATTCCAATAGGAACAAATTGTGCTCTTTTACTTGCTGACCTATTCCTTCACTCTTATGAGGCTGACTTTATAGCTGATCTGATCCGAAAAAGAATATCGTTTGGCTAGATCCTTTAATCTCAGTTTCCGCTATATAGATGACGTATTATCTTAAACAATCCTAATTTTGGGGATTTGGTACATCGAATCTACCTAAAAGAACTTGAGATACAGGATACTACAGACACTGTGAAGTCAGCCTCATATCTTGACCTACACTGAGAAATCGATGGTAAAGGAAAACTATTGACCAAACTTTACGACAAACGTGATGACCTTACATTCAGAATTGTATACTTTCCTTTCATCTGCGGCAACATTCCTTCGACACCTGCGTATGGAGTGTTGATATCACAACTCATACGTTATGCCAGAGCTTGCCGAAACTACGCAGACTTTTTGTATCGCGCTAGAACTCTAACAAATAGGCTTCTTGAACAGGGTTATGTTGCTACAAGATTGAAGTCATCACTACAGAAGTTTTATGGTCGTCATCATGAATTCGTGGATCGTTTTGGTGTATCCATCTGCGCTATAAAAGCTGATTTATTCAACGGGTCATAGTTTTCCATTCCTCGTTTGTCTACCCCGGACTTGACTTTTTATGAGCAACTCGGCGGTTGTTTCTAGAAAAGCAGAGGACGCATGCCCTACCAGTGCACCTGGTCCATGCTCCCAGTTTTTAATGGAGTCCGAGTTGCTCATTTGCTTTTGTTACTTTGTATGTATGATTTTAGTTACTTTATGTTCTTTGTTGTGTGTGTCTGTTTTCCATGTCTGGTCTTTGTCCCTGGATTACATTCTTTTGATTACCGCTATAACCTTGGTTCCCTTGATTACTCTTATATAAGCATTTAATCCTGCTTTCGTATCGACTATAGTATCGTCTCCATAGTAGGTACCGCATGCTAGTTTGTATCGTTAAAGGTCAATTAACCATGGTAATAACTATATCTATCTCTCGAAGATTTTTGGAATATAATGGATTATATCAATTCACACAGGGCTGCTTCATTAAAAAAATCGCCTAAAAAATCAAAATCCTTCAAGAGTACACTAGCATGCAAGAACAAAAAACCTTAAACCAATAATTATTGCTAGTTATATTGACAATAACAAATAATGGGTCTTCCCGTATTTCCCTTCATTTTTAACATTACTTTAATATCTTATTTTTACTGCAATTAATTCTCTTTCATGCTTCTTTTGAAATAGCTTCACTGAATTCACTTCTATATATGAGAACATAGGATGGTGGACACTGAATCCAAGATGGTTTATTGAACTTTATTATTATCATTATTATTTTTTTAATTTTTTTTTTGTGGGCAACGGGTGCAGATATTTCTATCAATGAAATGTGATATATGAAAAAAAATAGTTACAAGTTTGTCTGCTCCACTCTTATGTATCAAAGTTTTTGAAAATCTTTTCGTCTTAATTTTGGTTCGTTTGTAATTATAAACAAATGCTTTTATTTTAGATACAGACGTATTTCTTACTTATATACAAACGGTAAATATTTCGACAAAATGATTACCAAAGCGTCAGCTGTGGGATAATTCAAATTAGTCAAAACACTGTTACGTGAACTCATAAAACAAATGCGACCTAAAAACAAAATAAAGCGAACCGGATAAAATAGATTACACACAAAAACTAAACGAACTTTTATTCGTTGATATTCAATGGTGATAACTAAAAAATAACAATTCATATATTTATGCATGACTGAATTTCACACATGTAATACTATATATGTTTTTTGTTGGGAATTTATTTAACATGTAAACCACGGATATTTGTACCTTGTAAAAATAGGGTTTTTTCAGTACGAAAAATCTACGATCAGAAAATATAGTTATTCCTTATCTGCTGTTATATTCACACGTTTAAGATAGGTATTTATACTTCCAATACATGTACTTACATTCGTCGTCATAATTGGTGTAGGTACATAACAATATATTTATAAAAAAAAACCTTTTGTTTTAAATCAGACTGTCAATGTTGAATTGAGATAGTGTAACACAAAACTCTGAATGGAGTGAATATATATGAAGTGTGAAGGTTTCCTCTTTGTTCATTTAATAGCCATAGGTGGCCTCGAGTTAATAGTTTCCATCCCAGGAGGCGTCGATGTCTCTTTGATATTTTAATATTTTCACCTTTATTATTATTCATCTTATTTCGTTACAATACAAATAAAGTCTACTTGATTGCTCAACGATAACGATAAATATGTTATTCAATAAGAAAATATAATAATGCAACATTTTCATACATATAGATATTTATATATTTATTATGCATTCATAATATGACTTCCTTTGTGTTTTGCGATTATACTATTTTATGATTCAATTATATTCTACTGTACCAAGGATCATTTGTGATTTCTATTAAATATAAAAATATATATATTCTCACAAAAATATTACTCGCAAGTTATTGTTATCTATTCATCATTTAGGAGCGAAATAACTATGGAAACAAGAATTTACCGTTCCCCGACATAAACTGTTTAATTTTGTCATCAATTACCAGACTTGACTCTGCAAACGCTATTTGAGTTGAAGGCTCAGTGTAACAGAAATAAATATATAATGTTTAGCCTATTGAATGAAAGCTTCAGATGTATAATTCCGAGAGTCACGTCTCCCGTTAGTTTCGATACTGAATATCTGACATTTATGACTTCCGTTCACATATTTATGTAACTAATTGGCTTCAACTTTGACACATACCCGATCAATATTAAAGGAGGCTTACCGAATCTGTCAGAAATATTTAGGATGGCTAGTGTAGTTGCTATGGATATGGAAACCAGTAATTCCTTTTTCTAATATCTTGCGTCCATTTCTAATTTTGTTTTTTTAACCTTTACAATTATTCTAGCCTTCAATAATGTCACATACTATTTACGCAAAACTCAAACTACTGTGACTTGTGGGCGTCACGAATAAGTTTCGAAATTCGAAGAATAAAACCCTACGTAAAAAATAATAAAAAAATAGACAAACTGGTTTGCTTTATAGAATTAACAAAATATCAGTTTTTAATTTAAAGTCAGTTAGAAATAGAGATAATGACTTGTTGAATTGAATTATTTTTCATGTGTTGATCACACTGTTTTACACACATTTTTGATAAACTAAAGCAAAGAAAACCTTGTTCAAATAAACCACGGCACCTGGCTGTGTTTTCTTCTTGTACGTAGTCAGTAAACATTTCTTTCATTAAACACACAACTATTTTTAAGTGTACTAATTTGTATATATATGTTACAACAAATAAGCGTTATAGATTCTAAAGAGTAATTACTAAACACTTTAAAAATAACCTGTAAGTACTAGGAGTTTGATAAATACATGTACTTCCTAAATTTACAGTGGTACGGGTACGGAAGGTGTACCATTCTTGTTGGAAAAACAACGATACGATGTACAATGTTTTTAAGTCGGGATTTTAATTGACTATGGGGAACATATGTATACAGTGTAGGAAAATCATAGGTTTTAATGCTATTATATTCAGATAATAGACTTGAACTGATAGTCTCCAAAAGATCTTTCGAATTTTTTCAGGATCCACATTAAATTAATACTACTACGGGAGTAACAAGTGTTGTGGAAACTTAATATCATCAAAAGAAGAAGAGGTAACACACCCTAATTGACTATTTCTTCTTCATCATTTCGATGCAGAAATGACTTCAAGGTGTACTTTCAAGATGTAGTTAAAATACATTTTTTTTTCTTATTTCAGCAGTTTGATAATTATCACATTTATCTTGAAAAAGCTATTGGGAGACTAATTCTTAATTAAATTGAATTGTTTATTTTATCTGGGCAGGTAGGCTATTTTCCATTTACTAACTTGGTACCATGATATCATAAACGTCAATCAGTCCGCAGATAGCAACTCAAATAATCCCAAACAAAATAAGCCTTTGATGAAGGGACAAATCCTAAGATTGATTTTAATTAGAAATTCAATTATGAAGTTTTTTCTAAATGATGAAAATGCATCAGTTACATACCCCAATGATTAAATCTCTACATTGCATATAGGAAGCCGGAGCATAAATAATAAATCTATTGTAGTCAACATTTTTATACCAGCGTTACAGGCATAACTAGACTAGTGTCGTTAATGAATGTCTATCGTCTTTATCGAACACTTTATGGAAGTCAACGGAACCACAAATAAGCTTTGATTATCAGTCACTTACTTGATTATATAAGAGGCAACAATGCAAATGGTATTTTTACAGGCATGATTATGTTAGATCTTCAAAAAGCCTTTGATACGGTTGACCACAATATCATATACTCTAAATTGAAAATTATTGGTGTTCAATGTATTGATTGGTTTAGATCATATTTTACTGAACGTATACAATTTGTTTCTATTAATAATGTTATGTCAGATCCAATGAGTGTTACATGTGGAGTGTCCCAAGGCAGTATATTGGGACCTTTATCGTTTTTAACATATATTAATGATATGTCTATAACCATAGATGATGACTGTAAATTGATTTTATATGCAGACGATAGCGCCATATTATTTACGCACAAAAACCCTGATGTTATTCCGGATAAATTGGGAAAGGTTTTGGAAAAATGTTCTGACTGGCTTATAGATTACAAACTTTCTTTACATCTAAGTAAAACAGAATGTATGCTTTTTAGTCCTCCTAGAAAGATAAATAAGGTTCTTGGTTCTTCAGATTCTGTCAAGTATCTTGGTGTATGTGTAGATATATACTTAAATTGTGAACAGATTGTAGCTAATATTATAAACAAAGTCAATGATAGATTGAGATTTCTATATAGAAACAGCAAGTGCTTGGACACTAGATCGAGATTGACCCTCACCACGGCATTAATACAATGCTATTTTGATTACTCATGTTCGTTGTGGTATAGTAGTTTAGGGAAGGGGTTGTTAAAAAAAGTTACAGGTTTACAAAATAAGATGGTAAGGATCATTCTCGACCTCGGTCCAAGAATTAAGCAGAGTAAATTGTGAATTATTAGAAAAGGTGAATATGTTGTTCGTGACAGATAGAGTGTCTCAGTTAAGAATAAATCATGTTTCTAATATATTTCATGGAAAGGCTCCTGAATATTTATGTGTAAATTTTAATTTAAATACCAATAGTACAAGAAGTTCCTCAGATTTTAATTATTTTATTCTCAACACTCTAACCAACAGTTTTTGTTATTCGGCGATTTAAGATTGCAACAGATTACCTGCTAATATCAAAACTATAACCAACAAATATCCTTTTAAATCTTCTGTCAAAACGTATTTACAAGAGACTGCTAGAAATCGAGAGAATAATAAATGTATTAGTTACTCTAAATGTAGTTTATGTTTTATTGTCTATTTATTATATAACATATTTTTACTAAATATATCAGTCTTTTTTTTTTATATTTTTTAACTAGGGACCCCATTGGAAATAAGCTGTTATAAGCTTTATGGGTTATCCCAGGCTGCCAAGTTATGTGTTTAAAATAGACTACAGGGATTAATATGATTCTGTATCTATTGTCATGGTTTTATTTGTATTGTAAGTTATTTCAATGTATTGATATTGCCCGGGTAAAAATTCGAATGGTTTATCTTTGAATGAATTTACCTACTCAGACAACAGTAAAAGTCATTAATTACTTGGGAGTAGTTTATGAAGAACAATAACCAGAAAGACTGGTCTATAAGTATTTAGTTTAAACTTTTCGGAAGTGGGACAAACAAGGCACTATGTCAGTTCATTTTAGGGAATATTTTCAATGTAAAATAGAATTTAATAAATCTTTCAAAATTTGAATGAGAAAGTCCGCACATCAGGTGAACATTTCTCCTTTCGTTATTTCCAGCATTTAATACAACGTTTATTTTTTCAGAACTTTGGTAATGTTTTCGCCCGATATTGCAGTGTCATGCAGACCTATCAAATCAGCTCTAGTATTGACATTGTCCGTACGATTGTATTCTTTATTATAAAGCATATGCGGATCGCCACCAAGCACTTTTTCAAAACAGTTTATCAGCTACATAGTTTAAGTTAGATCTTCGTTTTATCGTTCTATTACATTGTGTTGAGTCAGTTTTAGCCAAAGCACAAAGTTTTGTTTAATATTTGCCGTTTGTACCCAAATGAAACTTAACGTTTGGTTCTTTAGTCGTTGTTTCTAGAAGACATATATTCCATTCGATTCTCATAGAACTGTTGGGGTAAAAGACATTTCATTTTACTTAAAAATTGTCTTGCGTTCTTTTACAGTTTTCATCAAACCATTCATTGTCGGTTGTATCTGAATGGCTTTCTTGCCCAGTAAAGGAACACAACGACAATAAATCAAAGGCATTGTCATAGATTTCTTGTTATCTCCCCTACTACATTATTTTAGTTTAACTACTCTGATGTGATGTCATTTGCTAAGGAGTAGAATCTATCTCTATGTAGTAGCCCTATTGGTCGTGCATCAATATGCATATGTTCAAAATATCTATTTAATACCTTAAACTCACAAATCAAATTGTAATTATTAGGATATACTAATAAAAAGTCGTTGACACTTGTAAAATGGTCTCCAGCATCATTACAAAGTATACTTTGTCTTAAAAGTATAATGACTAACATGTACGTTCCAATATAAACATCTAAATGTTTCATACTGTTCCCTGTGTAAGTCTTATTCATTGTACTCTTTCTCGTCAACAAGTATGCAATCCAGAACGAAATACGCTTTGATATCACGAACCTTCAATTCTTTAAAATAGGCTCAGTTTCTCATATCCTTTTTTTTAAATTCAGTTGGTCGTTGCAACGAAAATCTGAATATCTGACAATATCAGATTTTTGTCATTTTCTTCACGATTTCCAAATTGAAAAACAATTAAACCTAGCTTTGGATTGTGTTCTTTTTGATTATCTTCCTTACCCTGGTATTATTGATTTCTATTATAGGAAGCAGTTCAGTTCATATTTAACTGCAACAGATTTACATCCAACGGGAAATGGTTTGTTCTTAATTATAACAATAACATGAAAGCGCAGTAATTTTAAGCAAAATTACATAAGCCTATTTGAAAATAAAAGATCATTATTTTACTTTTTATGTTAAAAAGCTCTGTACTGCTGTGCATAATCTCTTTGAATCTGGCCGTATTAAAGTTAATCATAATGATGACTTTTTTACGTCTTTTCGGTTTATATATATTCATCTGTGTTTAATGTTTAAAGTGTATATTCTGAAGTGCGGAAAAGACAGATTCCACAAATTGTGGTATCGTTACCTTCCAACAGTATCATGATGTTGATGAAATAATCCTTACCATAGTAAACAAAAACAAATGTTTACTGTTGTTTTGAATTAGCATTCTGGGAAAAAAATTCAATCCGATTACATTGTGAAATATTAATTATTTTCTGTTTTAAACATATTGAGAAAAAAAATTCTCATGCAAATTTAAATATTAGAATTCCACTGAATTACTTAAGCAAACAATATAACAGTTTTGCTTTATTTAAATTTTTGATGCTACTTTCAACAATACGTCAAATAAATTTGATACATTTAATATACAATGTCATGTGTCTCATTTCAGAAGCGGTTGCAGCTGCACCAGCAGTTAAACTACTGTATAAAATGACGCGGAGCCCTTAGAAAATGCTTCAGAAGAATAGGAAATTATTGTTGAACAGACAAAAACAACGTCGTATTTTAATTAATGAATGATAATATTTCGTTCTACATTCCTTCTTAATTTTAAAAATTTGATAACAACATATATATATATGTAAAGGGAAAATGGAAATTCTCAATTTTCAGATTTGAGCAAGTCCAGAAATATTCCTACAGACCTGCTTATTCAAATGGTGTTAATTTTAATATGATAAATTTATTTGGCAAATAAATTCAATATATAATAGCATTATAACTTATGATTTTTCAATTATATATGCATGTACTTCTATTCCCCAAACTCAGTCAAAATCCCGAATCAAAAACATTGTACATCGTTGTTACTCAAAAAACACGATACGTCTATATACATATATATATGTATTAACGAATCTCTACGTAATGTCCTTTCTAAAGGTCCCGAGTACCGTGAACCTCGCTCCATAAATTGGAATTATAACTTTAAAGTTCTTATGGATCCCGTGGAGGACTACGCAAGAAAATTGATGAAACGAAAATAAGAAGATATTGATTCTTTGTCAGAGTCGGTAAAGGCCGTGAGGTCTTTAATTTTGAGACGAATGAAAGTTTTAAGTAGATCAATGAGTATCAATCCTTCATCAGTTTTCAAATACCCTGATGTAGCAAAACCAATGTCTACTAAACATGACAAATATGTTGTCCTACCAGCAGACAAGGCCCAAAACAACATTGTTTTTGTCTTCAAAACGTATTACATCCAATGTTTATCGAAAAAAATTTGAGCGGTAATAAGACCTATACTGGCACTACACTCTCCTAAGAAAAGATAGTGGATAACCATAAATCTGTACTATCCTCTTTTGGTCTCTCTACGAAAGAATATTATTGTGATTTACCGTCTATGCACTGAATTCCTGAACTCAACAAGAATCCATACAAGCAGCGTTACATAACTGGATCTGCAAAATGAACCACCAAACCCTTTTCACCTCTTTCAAAAGTTTTAACTTTTATACTCACAGCTGTCATAGAGGGTCTGCCGTCTTACCAAACACTTGTTACTCCCGTATTGCTATTAATTTAATGTGGATCCCGAAAACCTTGAAAGATCTCTTGGAGACCATCAATTCAAGATTATTATCGAAATATAATATCATTAAACCTATGATTTTTCAATACTGTATACTGCTATTCCCGATACACAGTTAAAATCACTATGCATCGTTGTTTCTCAAAAAAGATGGTACACCTAGATACAAATATATAGTGCTTGGTACAGATTCTTCATACTTTGTAAAAATAATTCTTAATCATCTTCCAAATATACAGAAGAAGATGTTTTCAAAATGCTGGAATTTTTTTCATCGACAACATATTTGTCCAGTGTGGTGGACGGGTTTTTCAACAAACAAACGGCATTCTGATGAGAACAAGTTGTGTTCCTCTACTTGCTGACCTATTCCTTCATCCTTATGAGGCTGACTTCATAGCTGATCTGATCCGAAAGAAAGAACATCGTTTAGGTAGATCCTTTAATCTCCGTTCCCGCTATATAGATGACGTGTTATCGTAAAACTATCCTAATTTCGGTAATTTGATACATCGCATCTACCTAAAAGAACTTGAGATCTTGACCTACACTTAGAGATTGATGTTAAAGGAAAACTATTGACCAAACTTTACGACAAACGTGATGACGTTTCATACAAAATTGTCAATTTTCCTTTTATCTGTGGTAACATCCCATACGCCCCAACGTATTGAGTGTTCATATCACAACTCATACGTTATGACAGAGCTTGTCGTAACAACGCAGACTGTGTATCGCACAGGACTTCTTACGATTAGGCTTCTGGAACAGGGTTATGTTGCGACAAGATTGAAGTCATAACTACAGAAGTCTTATGGTCGTCATCATGAACTCGTGGATCGTTACGGTGTATACATCTGCACCATGAAAACTGATTTGTTCAACGTGTCATAGTTTTCCTTTCCTCGTTCGTCTTCCGCGGACTTGGTGGGTGTTTCTTGAAAATCAGAGGACGCTTACCCTACCCTGCACCGGGTTCACGATCCCAGCTTTTTGTTGAGTCCGACTTGCTTTCTCTGTATTATTTTATTTAATTTATGTTTTTTGTTGCGTTTGTCCCTTTCCATGTCTGGTCTTTGTCCCTGGATTACATTCTTATGATTTCCGCTAGAATCTTAGTTCTCTTGATTACTCTTGCAATACCATGAAGTTTAAGTATATTTCCTCATGCCCATCCTTCCAATACACCCAACGAGCAACTTATGAATAGTTGCGCTAAAGAGGTTGTTACATGTAATACACAAATTAGCGTTAAATTTATAACTTTCTGTATATTATTGACTTTTTCAGATGCCCAGACCAAAGGAAGATTCCTTTTTTAATAGTTCAATAATATAGAAAATTGCATCATTTGCATTTGGCAAGATTGTTAACTGACGAAATTTACCCGAACGCATATAGATTACACGTAAACGTAGAGTATTTAAATTATTGTCTTCCCAGTTTTTTGTGGAGTTCAGATTTCCGAATAATTTTGTTGCTTTGTACGAATAATTCTGGTTATTCTTTTTACACCCTTTGTTGTGAATGTTTATTATCCCTGTCAAGTTTATATTATTGGTTCTTTTGATTACCGTTAAAATCCTAGTTCCCTTGATTTCCCTTTCAAAAAAATAGCATAGTTATTTAAGAGACCAAAATACATTTCATTTGAACTCTGGAAAGAAAAAAATAGTAAACAAAACGGAAACCATTTTACGAAAAGACATTACTTGAGGAGTATTTGTAATAAAAGAAACAACACATTTCTTGATTTATACCTTTATACCTTGTATCGCACTAGAACTCTAACAAATAGGCTTCTAGAACAGGGTTATGTTGCCACAAGATTGAAGTCATCACTACAGACGTTTTATGGTCGTCATCATGGACTCGTGGATCGTTATGGTGTATCCATCTGCGCCATGAAAACTGATTTATTCAACGGGTCATAGTTTTCCTTTCCTCGTTTGTCTACCCCGGCTTTACTTTTTATGAGCAACTCGGCGGGTGTTTACAGAAAAGCAGAGGACGCTTACCCTACCGGTGCACCTGGTCCATGCTCCCAGTTTTTAGTGGAGTCCGAGTTGCTCATTTACTTTTGTTACTTTGTATGTATGATTTTTGTTACGTTATGTTCTTTGTTGTGTGTGTCTGTTTTCCATGTCGGGACTTTGTCCCTGGATTACATTCTTTTGATTACCGCTATAACCTTGGTTCCCTTGCTTACTCTTAGTTAAAAGCAGAAGCATCAGCAAAGGTCGTGTTTACGATTTCTTAGTGTATCCGTCGATGTCTTCATTTCAGGTTTGGTTAGAGGAAATGTACATACAAGTACATATGAGTACAACTATATCATTGATTTAAATCACATGCATTTCCGAATCCATTGAAAGCATCGACATCATGGGTTATAAATTCAAGTTTAAGAACTGTATTTCCCATAGTTTTTTATCATGTGTAGAAGAAACAATGAAATGACGCGTGTAATTTATGTGTATTCAACTGTGAATGAAAAAATGATCCTGTTAATATAGACGTTTGTGTTGTCTGTTTAAATACTTTCGATGCAATCTATTTTATCATGTTGCACATAAAATGGGCACGAAGTTATGTGTTTAAGTTTTTAGTGTGCATTCCTTGTAATTACATTAGCAAGAGGTCTTCAGCAAATGCACTTTTATTACAATTGTTTTATTCTAATAAAACAACGATACATTTTAGACACAGACCTTGTGTAATACAGGACTCTAATACTTTAGATCTGAGGGAGTTGCCAAGTAGTGAACCATGCTTTTGGATCTGTTATTTATTTATTTTTTAATTTTTTTAGCAAGATGTTATGTACACGTAAAGTCAAACACTTGCATGGATGAATTTATTTCATCTTAGCCAGTTCATTTACACTTTTTCTTCAATGATTTCTATATCAACTTTAACTTTGCCATTATTGACTGCTGAAAATATTCTTAGACCCATAACTCCTATAAAAATTGTAAATTGAAAATGGCCGTATAGTATACACATTTCAGTTTCTAAAACAATAAATCCTGCACAATATATAAGAAATCTTCATCAAGCAGTTTCAGAGGAATTACACTCACAAGGGTTTTTTGCAACAACGAAAAGCAGAAATAGCCTAAGTCCCACAATTCTTAAAAAAATGTTCAATCATTATGGTGGTAAAGTATGCACATCTTTTAATCATAACAGCACATCATACAAAATATCTATCAATAAGCTTCAAAGGAGTCACATAAATATGACGACTGTCGAAATGATGAACGGATGGACCAGTCAAATATATTATATCCCCAACAACTTGCATGGAATATAATTAGGTATACTCTTGAGTCGTGTGCATATAGTCTACATGAAATTGTCTGTCAACGGAAAGATAAAGAGTGTGTGGCATGAACAATTTACAACATGGCAGTTAATATAACTTTAATCTCATGTAGTTTTGCCTGTTTAACATGCTCAACCTACAAATGTACAATAATACATATTATTATGATGTTTCGGGTAAAAAAATAGTGGGTGAAGACATTAAATATTATTTACATAAAAGTCGCGTTTCTTCAAAATCTTTGTGGATAGCTGACAGCATAATGGCTGTTATTTAAAGAGTAAATTGACCTTATTCTATATTATCATAAGAATTATACTAAAAGAAAGCTAATCAAAGTAAACTGCTAAAGATTTCAGTGAAAATTATCAAATATCTATAGAAAAATGTATAAAATTAATAAATTTACACACTTAGTAATACAAGAAATGTTCATACTTACCAAAATAGGGACCGGTAGTTTTGTAAAGAAGTTTGTGTGCAATCAAATAATTCAGACATTTAGTACAGCTATGAAGTCTTGCATAACACTGGTCGTACAGATTGTAGAACTTGTTCCTATCACAACCTAATCGGTAGCCTGAAACACATGCCACAAAATGTAAGGATTATCTGTGTCTTAAAAGACACATTCTACTAAATGTTCTTCAATTATACAATGTATGATAAAAATCGAATATCACTTTTTAGCCATTTCAATACATTGTAAGTAAACTGAAAAGTAGTTACTTTCGTAAAACATGACTAATATAACGTCCACGAAACGATATAATATACAAATTATTGAAACGTTTAGCTCTGTTATACTACGCTCATTATATGTGTGAAGTCGCCCATAAAAACAATTTCCAAAAATACAAAAAAGAAAATTAACCTTAAGTTGAAAATGACAACAGATTCAGCAATTAAAACAAGGAGGCATTAGTTATTTACAAAACTATCCTATAATTTGAGTATCACCGTTGGATTTTATTTAAACATATAAAAACATTGATGACCAGACATTGTTGTATGTTTAAAGATTTAAAGGTTTAATGTTTATTCAGATTCATATTTCCATCAAATGGACCCCCCTGCATAATTCACAAGCCATTTGCACATAAATTCAGTGTTCATCTGAAAGGAAATTGATGAATCAATTCCCAATTTGTGGTTTAATTATAGAGCTTAAAAACTGCCTTTTCTGGATTTTGTTAAAGTTTAAAATCGAAAAATGCACCCTATAAACTGAATATTTGCTTGAATGGTTTCAATTGTATACATAGATTAGATTTGAACAAACACAGTATTCTATTCGATCTAAAAAAGTAATACTATGTAATATGATTGCTGGTTAAATGATAAGAATAGTATGAAAAGGCTCATCTGGTCGCATGCGACCTAAATATAAACAATACTACAACATAGACCCGGGCTTTTTAATTGTTATTGCATTTACTTTTCAAAATTATGATAAAGATGCGTTGTTCAATATATCATTGAACAAAATATTCTTCTTACCTAATCCATTGTAAGTGAATCGTTTGTGTACAATAGTAAAGTATGCTTGTGCATGTGCCTTGGCACTGGCAAAGGCATGTCCGTTACCAGAAGCATGTGCGACTGCATGTGCAGATGCTGATGCTAAAAATAAAAAGTTGATGGTGGATAATTCATCAAATTCATATAATTTCACATAATCAATGTTAACGAAACAGTGTTCAGAATTAGAAAACAATAACACTATAAAAATGGTTTACATGTGGTTTATTCTTTTCATATATCCCTCTAGCTGTAGGAAAAGAAATATATACTGATAAAAAAAACTTCAATATTTGTTTCTTTAAATATTTCTTCATTATTTCGCTGAAAGTTAAAAGAGAATAATAGAAACACATATTAACTTGTGTGCTACTGATTAGTGACAGGTTCAAACAGTTGGGTAGTTTACCAAGTTCACTTCATTGACTTTATCTCTACCTTGTAACAAAACTACTTGTTATCAACTTCCTACATGGTATACCATGCAGGCTCTGAACTCAATTATAAACAAAAATGTAGAATAAACCGTGAGGTTTCCTCTAATCATTACATGGATAATAATTTCTGCTTTAAGGACTTTTTTCTAACCTCAATTGTATCGAACATTTTTCAGGTTAAGCCGTTTGTCACCTTTTGTCGTAAAGTGTAAGATTCAAAGTAGTTTTTATTCAAACTATATTTCTATCAACTTTAAACCAGTGTGAGTTCTCAATATGACTGACTGAACAGAAATTTGTCAAACCTTGTATTTATAAATAGTAACTTAATTAACACAATAGGCATAACGTGGTATATGTTCTTTTCGGAAGTTATTCCCATGTGCCCTGATCTTATTCGGTTCAATGTTATGTAATTTTATAAACATTTTCATCATAATGCGGACTTTAAAATGATTTTCAGATGTTACATTTGTTTTTTTTTTCAAATACTACACGTCAAATACATGCTCATGTTCATATAAAGTCATCTGCATCGTTTCACAAAGAACTCGTAAAACTTATGTATCCTTAACAAACCAATGGAGATTCTTACGAAAGCTTTGTGAAATGATGCCCAGTACGTAAGACAGACCTACCAGCAGTGTAAACGTGGAAGAACTTATGGTTTAGTAACAAGCCAAAACATTGGTGTTGGTTGTGATGAAGTCTGTAACAATTATTCCAGTGATTGTATAGTTCCTTCTGTTTACAGTCAAGTTGATAAACTAATAAATAATATCATTTACATAGCATAAGATAACATTTTTTTTTCTTTTTTAACAAATGAATTATGTAGTATTTCAAACATCTTTCCTTTTTAATGGTATACACCGAACACACATTGAATAATTGAACGAACTGAAACATTTGGATTGTAGCAAGAGAATCGATACACACATTTTGAACATTAACAACATACAATGCTGTATTTTGTGCAAACCCACATCTATATGAAAAAGTAGAGTATTACAAATGAGACTTTCGTGGACATGTAATAAAGATGGTAACTTCCAAAACGTAATATGTGTTATGAAGTGTCTTAGGTATTCGTGCATATGAATAAAAAAATAAGTAACAAGTAGTCAATTTTAAAGACAAACATCGAAATAATATCAAATGAAATACAATTAAAAAGTTTTAATATAGAATGGGATGCCCAAAATGTGGCCTTACGGCCACCGCCAAGGGAGAGTGACACAATATGAAAAGAGAGGAGATTCCAAAATATCTATTCTAAACGAAGTGAGTCAAAATTGAAAAAAGAATACACAACTGAAAAATAGTAAATTACACACAACAATGCAAAGAAAAATGAGTGCGAAACCTATTTAAAAAATGTGATACAAAGTGTTTCAAACCCATTAAGAGCTTCTTTATTTTGCCCCTCGTGTAAGTTGTTGATATTGAAGAACGAAACACATGAAGAATGCAGATATCATGATTTATTTTACAGAATCGTGAAGAGTAGAAAATTATTGGTAAATAACTTTATTGGCAATTTTAGATTACTGGCGATGTGCTTGCCAGTAAACGGATATGGTTTTCAATTTGTTATACTGACTTTCCTTTTGACTATTTGTTTTTGCTACTGTTTAGATTGTATCAGTTTTTTGCTACTACACGGACAAAACTCAAGTGGTTTATATTAATATGCGAAAAGTAAAAATACCTTTGTTGTTGTAATTAAACCTGTTGTTGTATATTGGCCATGGGAATACAATGACACGTGCTGAGGCTTGGGCTTTTGCATGTGCTGAAGACACGGCATGACCTCCGCGTGAGAATGATCTTGCAGATGCATGTGCATGAGCAGAGGCTGAATAAAACCATATTAGACGGATTTTATAATATCATATATGAATACCATTGTCACAATGAAACGTATTTACAATACAAATATAGTACAGCAGAATACAATATTCAATGTATTATGATAGTAGATTAAAGTACATAAGATACATGTCAATGAGAAAAGTTAATGGTTTATATATTTGCTAGAAAAAAAGATATTTTATTTATTTGTATTTTGTCAAGATTTTCTGTTTATTTTCTAATGTGTGAACTAGAAACACATTCAAGTGACATTCGTTCCTTTGTATTACTCCCGAATGTCACAGGCCTGTCTTATTATTTGCGTTCGATTAACTTTATTTTGTTGTAAAAAGATAGGTTTTGCTTTTTAAATTTTATATTTTTATATTTTTTTCTACAAATTCTCGACTTTCATGTAAACAGCACCCTCTAGCATAACGATTACATATCTACTTATTATCTAAGTGTCTTATTCGAAAGTCGAAGTTGATGTGAAGGAATTTTATAAAAATACTTCAACCGAACTCAATATTCATCAATAAGAAAATATATATTCTACATAATTTTAAAGACCATTTTTAAAATAAAACCGATTATTTATTTCACAGACAAATATCGTTTTCTTTTTTTTAATATCATGGTAGACTACAATATGATTTTAAAGTATCATGCTTATTGCTCTACGTCATATTTTCATTGAAAACGTGACCAGTGTTGAGAACTAAATAATACTTACCTGAGACGTACACATGGAACAGTTTTTGTCCGTATAACATTCCAAAGCACCTGTCTTTGTTATAGTAGTGTCTATAACACAGGTTCCATTTATAGTAAAGGTTCTTTTGGGTGCAGTCTAACTGGTATACTAATAAAACAAACAAATGTATCGATAGTCTTCTTTTTAATTATTTTCAGAATTGCTAAAATGACAAGATCAGTTATAAATAAACTTTGTTATGTGCGTGTTTTCTAACTGAAATGTATCGTAGAATTTCATCTAATATTTATTTTATCATACAATTTTTCGATGTTCAAATACCCAAATTTGAAAAAAAAAAACAATTTCTGGGGGGTATGTTGTTTTTTTTTTGTTTTTTGTTTTGTTTTTTTTTTTGGGGGGGGGGGGTTGATATTGTAAGTAGTTAAGTTTTTTTTCGAAATGTAAATATTGTTGGTCTCCTATTTATTTGTGCACATTTTGTTTGAAACATTACGTTTATTATTTAGATGTTTTACTTCTAACAATTTTTTTTTACCTTTCCTATTGTATGTAAATCTGTTATGGTAAATTGGCCATGGGAATGCAATAACAGCATGTGCATGTGCACTTGCTGAAGAAACAGCACGTCCACCTTGAGCTGAGGATTTGGCGTGAGCGTGTGCTGAAGCTGAAATTATGTTTACAATTTTAAATGATATTAAATGATATAAAATCTTCGTACTTTTGCCGTATAAATGGACCAAATTGCATGCAAAATTTACCTTTCAAAGTCAAACTAGAAGATATAGCAAACTAAAATACCGGAAAGAAAAACTGACCCCTTATAAAACTGATACGCTCATCGTAACACCATTTTTCTTGCACTATTACCATATGACCTCGCGTTAAAATATATTCAACAAAACTTTCACTTTATATTACCCCGACATCGTCTTTTCACCAAACCATGATTATGGAACTATTACACACTGGACTGTGATACTGTTGAGTTTAAAATATTAAGACCCATAACCATCAAACTTGATTTCCTGCTTACAAAATCCTTACCAGAGACGTATACGTGGAACAGTTTTTGTCCATATAGCATTCCGAAGCACTTGTTTCTGTTGTAGTAATGTCTGTAGCACAGATTCCATTGGTTGTATAAGTTCTTCTGAGTACAGTCCAATTGGTATACTAAAATACGATATAAATAATTTAAGTTCTGATGTTACAAATTACTGTTAAATATGTTTACAAAAACGTTTATTGTTTACATTTCTTTTTCTTAACAATATTTAGAGAAAATAATAATGGAATCCTGTTACAAACATTCTGATTCTTTAGAGATTTATCGGTGCGCCTTAAAGTAATATTTGTCTATATTATTCTAATAATTGGGTCTTTATATGCAAGCAAAAACACTATTTTAACCTATCATTTCTTGTTTATTGTGTTTGCATGAATAAGAAGGACTGGTTGAAAATGATAATGTTAAATCAAATCAGAAGGATGATTTTTCTGACAAAACATATTTGAATGAGATAAAGGCTCGTCTATTTTTTTTTCTTTTTCAAATCTTGTATTGCATATTATGCTTCTATATATAAATGTAAATGAAAAATCAAATTAACATTACCTTTCCTGTTGTATGTAAATCTGTTATTGTAAATCTTCCATGGAAAGACAATGACAGCATGTGCGCGTGCGTGAGCCCTTGCGGATGAAACTGCATTACCGCCTTTTGCTGATGACTGTGCGTGTGCATGAGCAGAAGCTGAAAAAATAATAAAGTTTATTTCTGTTGAGACGCACTTTACTTTGTGATGGTTTACAATATAAAGCGAAAAGAATAGTAATTAAACACAGCAATAGAAAAAAAAAATAAATTGCCAATGACCATTTAATTTACTAGCCAATTGATTTTAGACGTGTAAGACTGTGTGAAAATGCTTTTCTTATAGCACAAATAACTTTTTCATTTTATTATTGTTCATAATAAAATAAATCATTCGATCTATATTATAGGCATTTTCCTTAAAACGGTTTCATTAAGTACTTATTTTGTAATTTTTATTTTTGATTCTTAATCAAGTTACCAGAAACGTAGACATGGAACAATTTTTGTCCATACAACATTCCAAAACACTTGTTAATGTCGTAGTAATGTCTGTAACACAGGTTCCATTTATAGTAAAGGTTCTTCTGTGTACAGTCTAGCTGGTATACTGAACGAAGAGATAAAATATATACATTAAATTACACCATATTCCTGTTTTATTTCAGGTACACACGGAACTTTGGGAATGTGAAATAAAAGAATAAATGCTTGTGCTTTTACAAATTTTGTCTTCTCACGTTTGAAAAAAAAACAGTCGAAAATTCCAGACGGGTAAGCGGTATGATGTCGTTAACAAAAAAAATCGAGATTTAACTTGACCTTAAATAATAAGTACTAGTTCTTAGTATATTTGTTCGTTAATATATTATGTCATTCGACTTCTTGATCAATATTTTATTGTTTGATGTTAAGTCCCTGGGTAAATTATTTGGCTATACCAACATATAGAACAAACTCCCTTAAATACATGTATTACCTTTTCTGTTGTATGTAAACCTATTGTTGTATATTGTCCATGGCCATACAACAACAGTATGTGCACGTGCATGTGCACTTGCGGATGAGACTGCATTACCACCTTGTGCTGATGACCGTGCGTGTGCGTGTGCAGAAGCTGTAAGTATTACAATGTATGTATAGCTAAAACATTTCTATATCTGTCAGTAGAAACAATATATCGTTTTCGCAATTATAAACTCAGCAACATTAGTGATTTGATCCAACAATAAAGAAAAATCCACATGTTCTATTTTTATATTGTTTGTAATGACAAATCACATTAGACGATAAAAATAAGCGAATATAACCGTGATCCAATTATTCCTTATTGCAATGACGTTACTCCTTTAAACAAGTAAACGGCATATCTAAATTTGCAATATATATGATTGGTATTTTTGTATTTAAAAACTTTGTCTCTATGCAACTGCTGGTGGATAAAAGTTCCCGAGGGAATTCACAAACCCAGTACTCAGATTTTTCTGACCACGATTTATATCAGAATTTATTTATCATATTCATCAAAACTTGCAGTATTTCAAACTTCAAAATACTTAAAACATCACCGAGACTTCATTCCTTGTATTCCACATACAGAACATATCAGTGATGGATTTGGCTTCATAATTTGATATTTGTGGTTTTGAGTACTTCTCGCTTGTATACAATTAATGTGTTGATGAATATCTTCCTATATATTTGATTATAATGCTGCTGATAATAGCTTACGATTTGAAACACGTCTACAGGATATCGAAATTTGCAATATATATGATTTTTTATCTATTGATTTTTAACATTCTTTATTCACTCACCAGAAACGTAGATATGGAACAATTTTTGTCCGTATAATAGACCAAAGCACTTGTCTCTGTTGTAATAGTGTCTGTAGCATAAGTTCCACTTGTTGTATAGGTTCTTTTGTGTACAGTCTAACTGGTATACTGAGAAAAAATAAGGAAAGTGTTGTTTGACTCTTTTATCTCGGATGCGTGTCTCAATAGAGCAACATATTTACATATGTATTGATAGTTTCCTTATTGCACTTCTTAATGAATATTGAATATCAATTATGATTATCAATAAAAGGGTAATAAGAAAATTATCGAACTGTTAAACTGTTGAAAACGACGCAGTGGTCCTGATTTGGTATTCGCATTCCCCCATGGAAATGATAGGTGGAACCACGTTTTTGTTGTTTCTGGCTAAAACCTGTGATATACGCTAATAATTCCAATCTAATTAGCATATGCTTTTTTCGGGCGTTATGATTATTTGTTAATCTCTAACGACCTCAGCGATGACAGTTTTTACAACAGAGTAAATCAAAAAACAAATAGAGCCATTTAGAGGTTTAAAACGGTAGTATCCGCTTTATTCTATTCATTTCCGGAATTGTATATTCAAAACTACAATTTTTGAAAGAATATAGTTATCAGTACCCCATAAATACTTTGAATATTGAAATTGACAACCACGTCACGATGTCGACTGAACGCTGCCATTTGCAATTCAATTTTAATTTTGGATGTCATTTTCACTAAATGAGCGCCTACAATAAAACACTATTTATATATTTCAGATAGTTGAGGATTGGGATTATTCGGACTTTTATTTGGTTTGTGAGTGGATTGTCCGATTTAACATATCGTCCAATTCTGGAAAAACATTGTTTAATCCTATATTACTTAAAAGTAATCAAAGGAACCTATATTCAAGCGAAAATCAAAAGAATGCAATCCAGGTATAAAGACCAGACATGAAAAACAGACAAACACAACAAAGAACATAAAGTAAATAAAATAATATATACAAAGTTACAAAAATAAATGAGCAACTCGGACTCCATTAAAAGCTGGGAGCATGGACCAGGTGCACTGGTAGGGTAAGCGTCCTCTGCTTTTCTAGAAACACCCACCGATTTGCTCATAAAAAGTCAAGTCCGGGTATATAAAAGAGGAATGGAAAACTATGACACGTTAAACAAATCAGTTTTCATGGTGCAGATGGATACATTGTAACGATTCACGAGATCATGATATTAAGCCATTTATAACCATTTTGTTTGTTTCATGTTAGGTATACAACACTAAACGTTGATCAGAAATTTGAATACAAACGGATGTCAGATGTTATATGCGTTTAAGGCTCTTATTACGTGTAGTCCTGAAAATTCTTAGATTTAGATAATTCTATATATCTGATTCTAATGCTGCTGATGAGAAGTTTCTCCTTGACACGTGTAAATGATGTACAATATATGTGATTGGTAGTTTTGTATTCCAAAACTAGTAATTGAAATATCTATTTTAAAAAGTAAAATACCTTTTCTGTTGTATGTAAACCTGTTGTTGTATACCTTCCATGGAAATACAATAACAGCACGTGCATGTGCATGTGCATGTGCGGATGAGACTGCATTACCACCTCGTGCTGATGACTGTGCGTGTGCTTGTGCAGAAGCTAAAATATTATAAAATATGATATAAAAAAGGTTTTCCAGATTTCTTGGTCAATCTGTTTTGTTCCGATATAACATGTGTCGTTCGGCAGGATTCTAAATGAATTTTCTGAACTATTAAATAGTCAAATTCTTTGATTATTAGAGTCAATGTAATCAATGAGAGAGAGAGAGAGAGAGAGAGAGAGAGAGAGAGAGAGAGAGAATTTTAAATCGCATTTCCGCTGCATCAAATTCCGTTTTCCACCCAGTGAATAAGTAATTTTTCATAATAGTATCGAGAAAGGCCGAGTTGTTTCGATGTATTTCAATCAGTAGCGTTATCTTATACTTTGATTAACTCATTATTCTCTTTTTTGAAATAAACAATAAAATCTAGGTTTTCTCTCCCATGAGGTCAAAATAGGCATTACTGCAGAGAAAAATATATCACAAGACTGCGTAAAATTACTTAGTGTTTTTAAGTTTGCTAAATAAATATGCTTTTTGTACTGAATCATTGTAATCTTTTTGAAACACAGACAAAAGAATGAAGATAATTAGGAAAAATAATCCGTGGAACTGAAATGTAGGCTTATAACTAAATAACGTGTTTATTCTGTCTTACAGACATCGGTTACTATACATAATATCGACTTTACATATAGAGCCACAGAATGAAATAAGAAATTCATTAATTGTTTAATAAATAAACAAACAAAACACTAACACTTAATATGTGACATTAGCCCTTTTATTTCATTTAAACATTGAACTTTCTTGAACACTTACCTGAAACGTAAACGTGGAATAATTTTTGTCCATATAACATTCCAAAGCACCTGTCTTTGTTGTAATAATGTCCGTAACATAGATTCCATTGGTTATATAAGTTCTTCTGTGTGCAGTCTAACTGGTATACTTAAATGAAAGTATTTAAAAAATGAAAGTATAAAAAAGATCAGCAAAGATTTGAAACTAAAATAAATGTTTTTGATTTTTATCGGAAATGAAATATTTCAAATATTACAGTTTTTTATTACTCAATTATTTGCAGATATTTTTAGTATATACCTCTTTGTAAGAACCATAAAAGGCTATAGACCAAACTCGTGATACGTAAAGCTTTGGTCAAGTCGTAAGCCATTAAGATTATGCCCTGAAAACATTTATTATTTTGTATAAAACTGACATTTTAGATAGTATAATTAATATTAATGTTTTTTTTTCCTTTTGTCTTTTTAATTCTTTTGAATAATTAAAAACTGAATTTTGCTTATCCTCGTCAGTAGTTTTACAAACATAAAGTTGATCATTATTCAGATATTATACTTTTAACTTACCTTTTCTATTGTACGTAAATCTGTTGTGGTAAATTGGCCACGGGAATGCAATAACAGCATGTGCATGAGCACGTGCACTTGCTGAAGAAACAGCACTTCCACCTTGAACTGAGGACTTAGCATGTGCTTGTGCCGAAGCTGAAAATATATATATGGGATACACAGATACGTTAAGAGACACATAAATGATGTCCCAATATGTCATTGTTCAGTATTGTTCAGTAATTGATAGTGCTTAATTGATTTCAGTCAAACAAAATTTAATAGTATTAACGACTTAAGAACAACGTAAATAAGATAATCAGCCATTTTTAATTGGAGCTTCCTGATATATAAATATATTTTAATTTCGGTGAAATTCTGAATAGTTCAGCATTATCAAGCATTATTGTCCATTTCGTATAACCTAACTGGATATTTTAGCCACGCCCACTAATTACGGAACCCCATAACCATAAAAATATGTATGTAAATTGCAAATGATGCTTTCGATTGATGATAATGACACAAGCGATCCGTATTAAAAAATGTCGATTTCATAATAGAAAAAATGTTTCTTCTATTTAATTTTTGTTTTCTAGTGTGTTTAAATTAAAGTATATTAATTGTATTCAATTTTGGTCAGATTATTGAATATAAACCAAACCAAATTCGTTAATACCCAATAATCTAGCCAACAATTGAAAACAATCCTTAAATGTACATTTAAGCTGCGTTATCCACTTCGAATATATCTAATTAATCATATTACTTACCAGCTACGTAGACATGAAACAATTTTTGACCGTACAGAATTCCAAAGCATTTGTCTCTATTGTAGTAATGTCTATAGCAGAGATTCCATCGATTGTAGAGATTTTCCTGTGTACAATCTAACTGATAAACTAGAGGAAAAAAATAAATACATGTACGCAACAATTTTAATGAAACGTGATATTGTTAAATATCTCATCGTGTAAATTGTTCTACTGTTATATAGACTATTCTAAACAATTCGATTTTTTACTATTAAACATGACATTTTCTTGTGCAATCTAGCTAGGACTCTGTAGAAAGAATCATATTTGTAAAATCAAATTGTTTTTTAAAAAACAAACAAACACTAAATGATAAAAAAATGTGCAAAAACTCAATATAATTGTGTTTGCTGATTATTATCCTTATTATTTTGAAATCTATTATTAAATCGGCTTTGTAAGACCTCTTACACATCAAATACTATTTCATCTTTTTTCTGTTTTATTGTTAGTCACTTTGTGTTTTGAAAATCCAATTCTATAAAAAAATTTCTTTCACGGAAAGATATTTTACTTAAACTATGCTTATCATTATCTTTTTTGATATAGAATCTGTTTGAATATATCATTGAATATGTCGAATGCTTCAATACAATAAAACACCTCTATTATTGCAAGTGAATCTTCTGTTGACAATTTTCCATGGGAATACAATAACTCTTGCCGATGCGTGTGCATGTGCACGTGCGGATGAAACAGCTCCATTTGATGAGGCATGAGAGGCTGCTGATGCAGAAGCTTAAAGAAAAGTAACATTTTACTGATGTTAGTCTACAATAAAGGAAAACCAAAAAAATATTAACCTTGATATTTATGTGGAAAACTAGGTCAATAGAAAAAGTGTTAATACTAAAGTTGTTAAGTTCTAAAGTGAGGATAGCATTAATTTGATATATTTTTGCAACCTTATTATTTTCTTTGGAAAATGAAATAATCTAAGAATCATGAATAACAGGAACAATTTACAAATCAAATCACAAACAAATGTACTTTTATTTTGATTATAAATACCAATAACAATAATAATAGTAGCAAATAATGGTGAATTTCCCAAGGTATGTAAGTGTACTGTATTTGCCTACCTTGTGCGTACGCCACGAAGAGGTGTTGCTTCTGGAGGTTATAGAAACATTTGTTTCTGTCGTGGTAGCTGCCATAACACAGGTTGTATTTATTGTAGAAGTTGTTCTTAGTACAACTTAATTTATATCCTGAAGAAGAAACAACGACGTACATCAAGACAATGGAACCCTGCTGCATCTTTTTTGTTTGTTTGTTTGTTTGTTTTGTTTTGTTTCTTTTGTTTGTTTTGTTGTTGTTGTTTTTTTATTATGATGATGATGATGCACATGTTATTGATGCTTGAACCGTAGAACAAAAAATATGGACCCAAATAGTCATTTAAAATTAATAAAATGGATCTATATAAAGATTCGTGTAAAGGTCTTAGTAGTATTCAGTCAGGAAAGCTGTAGTTAAATCAAATAGAAGTAGAAGAATTAGCCTGTTCGGATTGCATTGAACTGAAGCCATTTAAATCATCCAGAGTCTGAATTTAGTTTGACAAGAAGGGACTAAAGAAATTGCCTTTGCGTAGACCATAAGCCTGAATCTGAAAACCCGAGTAGCAAGACTGTTCCGGAACTACAAGCAAGGGTATTGTACCAGGATATCATATGATTAAACCGCATTGGGAATTATGATTTAAGTTTGCGGTTAGTTTTACATTTTGATTACGATGAAAAATATTGAACGAAATGAAGGGTGTAACGGATAAACAGAAAGTGTTATCTTCTTCAACTTTATATTGTTATGTTGTAATTTAACAAGTTAAACTAATTTGGCCATTTGAAATTTCGACTACTTTATAACATTCGGTACTATTATATCTTTTTGTTGTTCGTTTTACTTAGTTACAAATGCCTCTCATGACTCAAATATTTGAAATAAAATTTAAAGAAAGAAGAAACTTACTATGTCCATTGTATATGAATCCACCATTTACAATTGTCCAGCCGTGGTATGCTTTGTAAAGCCTTTCTATTCTTGTTCCGTATTTGCTTACAGTAACTCTTTCATGGTACTCTTGTCTACTGGATATAATATGCATTCTAACTAAGTAGGGAACGCAGTAGCTAGCATGATGGTATGTGTTATAACATTTGGTCATATACTGCACAAAAACTGATCTCCTGACAAGTATTTTATAATCTGAAATCCAAAATCGTTATTTTTATTGCATGACATAAGGCATAGATTAGTCCCACACCATTAAGTAATTTTCTATACAACCTACCCCTCCAAACCTCCATTAGAGACTCACTAAACTTAATAGTAACACAAACTGTAATTACTCGTTCTAGTAAAAAAAGTCATGGTGAATGCATTGTATCGCTTGATATTTAAACAAAACTTACAATAATGCTGGTAAACGATGCCATGGTTTCGACAATATACTCCCCAGTGATAACCAGTAGTGTATGTGAACCGTCTATATAGATAACCAGTGTTAGACAGCTGATACAGGCAGTAATTAAGTCCTCTGTACTTGGTATAGCAGTCATTCAGCTTGATGTAGAATGTTTTAACGTTGCATTTTATATCATAATCTAAAAAAAGGCATTAAGAGATATTGAAAAGTGAAACAAGCATTCTTGTTTCAATTCATGTAGCAACCCTTATAAATATCAGACAGAAGATGAATCATCCATGACAAAAGCCCTAAGAAATAACTTTTATTTCTGGTTCACAAACTGTTACTTTTTACATAATAAGTATAAGTTTTACATTTGGTTGTTGCACTTCTGAGATCAAAATTATATAATTTTTACACGTAATTGGCACTTGGCAAGAGTTGTCATTCTTGTTTTTGAAAATATACACTTCCTCAATTTGCAGTTTAATCGTTATATAGGTTGGTACTTAATACATTTGGCAAAATATAAAAAGTAGTCCTGAAAAAACGAAAACTATACAAATCCTAAAATTAATAGATAAATCATTCGTACAAAGTGACTACCATTACGAAAATTACATCCACACTTACATGATCCTCTGTACACTATGACATTGCCAACTTGTTTAAAACCCTGACTCTTGTAAATGTCCAGATAGCTTTTTGGTTGGTAACTGTAGGCGTATTCTACAAAAACATTCATATACCATGATACAAAAGTACGTATATGATCAATTCATGTTATCAGTCAACATATTGAATGGGATAGTTCGGACATAATTAAGCAGTTGAAAAGAAATAACAAAAAAGTTTCCTACTTAAGTTTTTTAGAGGTAGTCCGAGTTGCTCTTTTACTCATGATTCTTTGTATCTACTATTTTGGTTATTTTAAGTTCTTTGTTGTGTGTCCTTTTTCGCTATCTGGTTTTGTCCTTCAATTACGTTCTTTTGATTTCCACTAGAACCACGGCTTCCTTGACTATTCTTACACCACTTAAATAGGTATGAGGAATAATTAGTAGTAGCCTTGATACATATCATTTACTTGAAATCCATTCGGTTTTATCAGCAGTCCAAAAATGATAATAATAACTTCGGTTTAAGACTATGTAACAACCTATTGTTTATGTTTTTCTCAAAATGTCTTTTTGTCCAAATTTTGATTAAAAAAATAACTCGTGCCCAAAAGGAGAGTAGCAGTCGAATTACAAAATTGCAGCTTTAAAGCAAACTCCAAAATATATCTTTTTTGTTTTCTTGCGATGATGAATCAGTGTTGTATATGTTTGAACACACTAAATATGTATTCAAGACTACATAAGCATTGCATGTGAATAATATTCCATGTATTTCGTTGGAAATATTACCTATTATACCATTGATATGCCAATGGTTGTGTTATTACTAAAATAAAAATGCATTTTAAAGTGTTCAAAACACAGATACAATTTTAGTTTGTCTGTTTTTAATGAACTTACTATTGTATCCATAACCAGTGAAATACTTTTTGTTTAGCCCAGCATTACAATCTGAAATAGTGTCAAATTGATATTTTAAAACAATTAGTTAAGTAATATTTATGATTTCCGCTTTTCAGTACATATAAATGTTTTTTTTTCAAACTCGCAAAAAACATATATCTACTGAGACTGCTGACATCAATTGGAGTGCCCTTAACATACCAATTTTATATATTTTCTGTATAACGTTCATGTATGAAAGTGCTTCAATACTGATTTCTTAAGTATTCATTTTTTTTTTTGTTTTTAAACCAATTCCAACGTTATATTTCATATATTCATCGTACTACCTTCATATAAGGTCAACAGAATGAATATATAATAGACCAAACTAAGTGCTACCATTCGGCGGAAATGTACTGTTCAAAGTTTTGAATGTTACCATAAAACGTATGTCGTACATCATTTGCTAAAGGTCCTTTACAACAAGAAAAGTTATGTTTTTAAATTTGTTGCTATACGAAACTAATAATCAACTCACAAGCAAATAATCCTAAAAGGACCAGAATGCAGAGACTTCTGTCCATCGTGGTCCTCTGGTGACTGATGACAAAGACTTCTGAAACAATTACATTTATATAGCAATATGTTACAGATTCTGCATTTTTAAATGATTGCACAATAAATGTTGCCTTTGATATTTAACATAGTATGTAACAAGCATTACATTGTAATTTGCTCACAGCTTAAAGTTAATTAAAAACTAATCTGTATTATTACTTGTTTCTTCTTTTTATTGATGCAAACAAAGACATGTACATGAAACATCAAGTCAGCCTTGAATGAGTGTTGGGATTACTCGGTATAAAATATGTTGTACAATGCAATTGACCAATTGTTAGTATTCTGGTGTTTGACGTGATGAACGTGACAACCAATATACTTTGTTTGAATCACTTGGCAACATTTTCTAAGAAATTATAATGTTAATGATGTGACAACAAAGCAGATCCTTTTTTATTATTGAGTCGGAACAGATGCTGTAGTCTACGCGTTATTTTTGCGCGCTCGCTATATCTAATCTGATCAAAGGTGTTAAATAGACTTAATTCCCCCTTTTTATATCAGTACTTCAGATTTCTGTAAATCTGCAAATTGGCTCGAAATTCACGGAATAAAAAAAGCGATATCAATAGTGTGATAATCACACTAAATTTAACAACGAATCTTTAACTATTTCTGCAAAGTCATATTGTTTATTACATAATAGAATTAATCGCATTCCTGAAATTAATCTTCCGAAAATTACAAGCGCTTAGCAACATACTTGACTATTTTAAATTACTGCTTGATAAATTAAACACTCTGAATTTGATATTGCTAAATATAAACTAAATGCAGTTATTCCTACTTGTACATTTTTAAAAAGTTAGAGCATATGATTTTATTTCAGTTGGCATTTAGAATGCACGAAATCCTTCTTTAACATTTTTGTACTGTCAGTTGAAACAACAAATGTTGGAATTACTTTTTTTCAAGATAGATTCTTGATAGATACGTTTATATGGTTCTTAACTGGTCATATTTATTGTAACGGTAATTCTCAGTTGTGTTTAAAAGTAATCAAAGGAACAAATATTCTAGCGAAAGTCAAGAATATAATCCAGGTACAAAGATCAGACATGGAAAACAGACATAACAAAGAACATATAATAAATAAAATAATATATACAAAGTAACAAAAGTAAATGAGCAACTCGCATTTCACTACAAACTGGGAGCATGGACCAGGTGCACCGGTAGGGTAAGCGTCCACTGCCTGCTAGACATATTCGACGAGTTGCTCATAGAAAGTCAAGTCAGAGGTAAACGAAAGATGTAAGGAAACTTATGACATGTGTGTTGAACAAATCAGTTCTCATGGTGCAGATGGATATACCATAACGATCCGAGAGTTCCCGATTGCTATAAAACGTCTGTAGTGATGAATTCAATCTTGTAGCAACATACCCCTGTTCAAGAAGCCTCATTTTAAGAAATCTAGCGCGATATAAAAAGTCTGTGTAGTTGCGGAAAGTTCTGGTATACCGCATGAGTTGTGGTATGAAAATACATACACATGTGCTGAAGGGATGTTGCAACTGATGGAAGGAAAGTTGACAATACAAATTGACAAATTGAAAAGTCATCACACTGCTGTATAATTTGGTCAATAGTTTTCCTTTACCGTCGATCTCAAGTGTGGGTCAATATATGAGGCTGATTTACAGTGTCTGTAGTACCCTTTATCTCAAGTTCTTTAAAATGTCGTCTATCGATTTTGCAAGAAAATACATGTACTATCAATCTTCAATTTTCATTGTAGTAAAAGTTTATTTATTTGGTATAACGTTGATGCATTGTCGATCAAGTTGCAATTGTATAAAATTTACTTTCATGATAATAGATGTAGTGTGTAGCGTCTTCGAATGAATCATTAACACGTTAAACAGGTCGACAGTCCTTCTATATAGGGGCATTCGATACCAGTACACGTACAGGGGGTGTTTGAATAAAATTTTGAAGTACATTTTAAATTGAAATCTCGGCCTAATAACTTTCATTATTGTCTTCCTTTTTACTTGGAATATTAACTATATTTCATAAAGTAGTATTTCTATGAACCAATTGATCTTTAGTACATGACTCAATTAATAACAAGTCTTGGAAGTAAGCGTGCACCTCCATAAAAATGCATTATTAGGTACATACTTACAGAGAGATCAAATTTCCATGGACGTGTTTTTCAACAAACGGTCGGCATTCCTGGACGTGTTTTTCAACAAACAGTCGGCATTCCAATGGGAACAAATTGTGCTCCTTTACTTGCTGACCTATTCCTTCAATCTTATGAGGCTGACTTTATAGCTGATCTGATCAGAAAGAAAGAATATCGTTTGGCTAGATCCTTCAATCTCAGTTTCCGCTATATAGATGACGTATTATCTTTAAACAATCTTAATTTCGGGGATTTGATACATCGCATCTACCCAAAAGAAGATAAGGGATACTACAGACACTGAGAAGTCAGCCTCATATCTTGACCTACACTTAGAAATCGATGGTAAAGGAAAACTATTGACCAAACTTTACGACAAACGTGATGACTTTTCATTCAGAATTGTTAACTTTCCTTACATCTGTGGCAACATCCCTTCGGCTCCTGCGTATGGAGTGTTCATATCACAACTCATACGTTATGCCAGAGCTTGTCGAAACTACCCAGGCTTCTGGAACAGGGTTATGTTGCTACAAGATTGAAGTCATCACTACAGAAGTTTTATGGTCGTCATCATGAACTCGTGGATCGTTGTGGTGTATCCATCAGCACCATGAAAACTGATGTATTCAACGGGTCATAGTTTTCCTTTCCTCGTTTGTCTACCCCGCACTTGACTTTATGAGCAAGTCGGCGGGTGTTTCCAGAAAAGCAGAGGACGCTTACCCTACCGGTGCACCTGGTCCATGCTCCCAGTTTTTAGTGGAGTCCGAGTTGCTCATTTACTTTTGTTACTTTGTATGTATGATTTTAATTACTTTATGTTCTTTGTTGTGAATGTCTGTTTTCCATGTCTGGTCTTTGTCCCTGGATTACATTCTTTTGATTACCGCTATAACCTTGGTTCCTTTGATTACTTTGATACAACTAAACATTAATCAAAAAGAATTGTAAATGTTAATTATGAATTTAGGGACTTCAATATATAACAAATGAGGAAACTTTTGATAATTCTTGCATTTAAAATTGCTAAGATTCATATATTCTGTCAATTTTGTCACATTAAGACGTCATTACAATGGACTTGAGTCGCAAAACATTCTTTTTCCTAATATTTATATTTTTGTCAATTTTTTAATGTTATTTTAAAACAGTTGTTACTATAAGAAAGATGATATACCTAAAAAAAAATACGTAGTACTTAGAAGTAATTCCTCATACCTTATAAAATTCCAATTATATCGAAAAAGATGCTATAATTTTTTATCGACAAAATATTTTGCCAGTGTGGTAGACGTTTTTCGACGTACAGTCGGCTTTTCATATTGTGCTGCACTACTTGTTTACCACACTGATCTTTTACTTTACTTTCATAAATGTCTTTAAACAATCCTAGTTTATGGGATTTTATACATCCAATCCAAAAAGCTATAGATAAAGGACGATACAGACATTGTGATGTTAGCCTCATATTTTGACCTGCACTTAGAAATTGCTGCAAAGGGGAAACTCATGACCAAATTATACGACTAACGCAATAACTGTCCTTTTATCTGTGGCAACATCTATTCAGCTCCTGCATATTGAGATTTTAAATCATAACTCATACAATATGCCAAATCTTGTCGTAACTATGCGGATCTTTTGCACAGAGCTAGATTTCTTACAAATTTAGGCCTTTATGTTGCTACAAGATTGAAGTCATCACTACAAAAAAAATATTGTCGTCATTACAAACTCGTGGACCCTTACGACCTGTTAAGAGCAACTCGGTGTGTGTTTCTAGAAAAGCAGAGGACGCTTATCCTACTGGTGCACCTGGTCTTTGGTCCTTGTTGTCAGTGGAGTCATAGTTTGCCCATTAACTTTTTTGACGTGTTTTTTTTTTTTTTTTTTTTTTGTTATTTCATGTCCTTTGTTGTGTGTGTCTTCTTTTTTGTCTAGTCTTTTTCCTTGTTATATATTCCTTCGATATCCGTTCAAAACGGTTAAGATCCAAAACAAACTGTAGCATGATTTAACTGCAGCTGTAAGTTCAAAGTTCTTATAACTATGGGGGTTATCCAAGTGATAGTAATCATTTTATTGCAGGTCTTTGCAGTTTGCATTATGAAAATTCATTATTATATTTACACCTTACCTTCTTCCTCGAGCTTGTCTTTACATTAAAGACTTTACGGGTAAGTTTTCCCTGGATTGTCACGAAAATTAGGTTGAAATTCATCTTATAAGAACGAATATCTACACATTTTATCTGTGAAATATGGGGATTGTTAGATACTATTCATGAACGAAAAATTATTCCCATTAATGATCGTATGTCATGAACTAAAGTATATGTTAATAAACTTTTTGGCATATGTATAATCTTATATCAATAGTTTTCACAGCTTACTAAGTGACATTATCGGCTCTTTACAATATTTGACAAGTGAACTACAACGTTTAACTAGGGTGGATTTATGAATGAACAGAAAATTTTACTTTAACATTTGTGGAAATGTAGGTTACAATATACATTTAGGCTGTAGACTGATGGGCTACATTTGTACCAATCTCTCAAGTTTTCATCAAAATACTGTAGGTGAGTAATTTGACATAAAACATATATTGTTTCCATGTATATAAAGATTAAATAATTTCTTTTACTCTATTCTTCTTTGATTATTTGTTGCTGCCAACTTTAGTTTGTGACTTACATTGTGGATTATTCATCAGTGGACATTTTATATGTAAACGTTGGACAATGGCACATGTGAGAATCAATCGCCTCTGCGATTTCAAGATTTGGAATTCTCAGTGACCCTAAGTATAAAATTATATCGTTTTATAAGCGACCCCTCCGAGTAACCCCTCGTTAGCAAACTATTACATCTTACACTTGGGTTAATGATAATTACCAATCTTGCACTCGCATATGTTGTTCATTCTTACTGTATAATTGTCCAACTCATGTTTATATGTCAAATACATTCAACGTTTTTACAAGTACGTCAGAAATGTAAGGTACAAATCGAAATTCATGTACCAGAGAAAGATGAAGTAGATTGCCCGTTGTTATATTTTGAACCATGAATAGCAACAAAGATTTACGAAAATAAATTGACAATCCCATCACCATATGGTAGTTACTTGTTTAAAGGATATAAAATGTTTCATTGATATGAATGGTCTTTCCTAGTAGCCATGCCTCGCATAATTCTGACTGTCATTTTATGTTCTGCAATCGTGTGTAAGTATTTTGGGCAAACACTGGTTTACTTCATTTTCTGATATTTGAAAATTTTGTGTCCTTAAATTATGCAAATTAAGAATGATTGACGTTCCATTACAGATCCAGAACAATATTACTTATTAACTTATTTACAATTTCGAAATAATAACAGAACACACACACATAAAGTAATCTCACTGCTGACACTTCAGTATAATTTGCCGATATTTTGTAGATACTCACGGATTTAGCCAAACATACAGTACGTACTCAGAATCTGGTGATAGCTACAACAGTAAGTTTGCTCACTTTTATAACGGAAATTCTATTGTCATATTTGCTACAACTTTATTTTCCATTTAAACAAAGGAAGCCAAAACAAATATTATATGGCCAAAAAAATTAGAATATAATGATAATAATAACAAATCAATAATACAATAGCATGTTAAGATACATTTGGAAGCAGTCAAATTGAATTTTTTTTTTGCTCTTATTGTTATTTTTATTTTAATTTGTTTCAAAACCAATAGAATGGTCAGTTTCAAGATTTCATGAAAATTTAATTGATTCTTAAATCTTTTTTTTCTCATCGATTATACTATACAGATTATCAAAAAAAGGTCCACAAAAAGAAATTAACCATCCTTGTGTTTTTTTTCAGAGTGTTTGTACTAAATTAATCATAAATATAATGGCACGAACAATAACATTTACTATACTACATGGAAGAAATAGAAATACCAAAGGTGAATACATTAATTGATACACGAAGAATACATATAGAATACAAAGGAACCAAATGGTAGATACCGAAACTTTCCCAACGATGTACAATTACAATACAATTGTCTTTTCATTATAGAGTATTTAAATGCAAAAGGAGAAGGTGAAAGTTTTAAAAGATTTAAAGAATTAGGAGCTGTGTTGGTCGGTAAAGGACTGCGATACGGAGAATACTGTAAGTTTTTCACTTTTAAAAATTCAAATATATATATATAAATGTATTGAATACATATTGTTAGATCTTTATATAATGTGTAACATACGTTATTGCAAAACAATGGCTTTTGTCCTGGTAAAATTTATTTATTATTTATTTATTTATATATCTGCTTAGTTGCTATTGAATATGTTCATTAATATAGTATAAATGATTATATGTTGATCTGTAATAACAACCTAAGGAAGACCATAAATGTCCGAGGTGACACACAGACTATTCCGGAACGGGGACATAAACCATTGGTCTATATTAAAAAGAAGAAAACAATAAACACAAGTTTCTGAATATATCTTTAACCGAGTATACCTAATGCTCTTTCGATAATAGTAAAATGACATAATCTTAAACATGTCATTACATGAAAAAAAGTCTCCACAGATTGTTTCTGTATCATTCAGATATAAAAACTATATGATTTTGTTATAGAAAATCAGGCAAATGTGTTCATCTTGTAATGAATTTATTATCAATATAGAACTAAATTACAGCTTTAACTGAAGGTGTAAGAATTTCTGAAAGAATTCCATTTACCTAAAGGTACATTTATACATATCTATGATAAATGACGATTAGAAAAGAAGTATGAGAAGTGCAAATCGTTCATTCAAGCAAAAGAAAAAAAGCTATTTTAAATTTCTATTTACAATTCTATATGTACTTCATATATATTCATTGCAGATTATGGTATTCGCTGTGTTAAAGCAAAATTATTTCGCCATCTCAACGCATGCTATGATCGATTTTATGGCCTCAAATACTGCTTGTACCGTCTTTCATCCGAAGGATTGCTTGGACGGCGCCGTATACACCAGTGGTATGGACGTGGATATGGTTTAGGTGTAAAGTTCGTAAAACGTGGTATTATATACCATCATACTTGTAAGATTATATTTGTATATATAGTTTTTATTTATACCCTTCGCAAAATATTGGGCAAAGCAAAGATTTTATAAGTCATATTCTAAAGTTTTTAAGGCTATTTAAACGCTATTTAATCCAGTCAGAAAAATTGTGGTACCAGCTGATATTTGAAAACCTATTTTCTTAGAACCCAATCTAAAACTGGTTGTACATCGAAGGAAAAGTTCTTTAAAAGAACAGACTGTAGTTACATAATTTCATTTTCTATTTAAACCAATACTGGTAAAGGTTGTGAGATATGTTGACTCTTTAGACGGCCGGTGACATTTTGTGTTTAGATCAAAACTGAAATTCCACTTTATGTATACTTTAATTAGTGTATTTTGCATTCCTACTTGAATTAGAAAGCCAACCTCTAATGATTCCTTTTTTTAATGTGAACACTAAATAGAAAGCTAAATTTCTTTCGGTAAATTCATTTGATTGTTTTCTGTACAAACTGCGTTGAATAAAGAATGGTGCGTTGCGTGTAGTGAACTGTATAAGTAATAGTAAATCTATGTTTTAGTTGACTCATTCTACTTATACATTATATCCTTTCAAAGCAAAAATCAATCCCCTAGTCTTACTTTTTTTAACCGTGCTTCATAGAGCAGTATTACATTGTCCAATATTGACAAATTATAGTAGATCATACCGCATTACTCTATTAGATAAGTTCCCTAGTTTTACTGGAAAATACTCTTTCGTGAACATACTTTCGAATTTTAAAATAAAAACACAGATCACCGAAATTGACCTCGAGATAATTGAATCATTTTTATATAGATTTTGTGAGGAATTTCACTATTTCGTAAACTACAAAAAAATGGTAGGTATAATTTCTGTTTATATAATGAACACTTAACTGACTTTCTTTTATTTGTCAAAAAGAAAATTGGGATCACCACATTTGTTTTCTTGTAATTTAAAAAAATTGAATGGGAATATCCAAGTTTTAATATTTATTTTAAGAGGACCACATTGAATATTGATTTTCTGCAAGTGTTGATTAATCAGCAATTTCACTTGGATTTTACTTGGAACAAATGTTAGCTTGTTTTTATTTATTTATTTATTTATTTATTGTTTGTTTTTAACAGACTATCGACGCCTTGTAAAACGTAGAGTATTTCTCGAGTACTTGACCAAGTGTGAAGAAACATACCACAGTGCCAAGATATGTGTTAAGAAATTGGTAAAAAGACATGTTTTAACAACAACTCATATTCAGCGCAAATACGTGACGGTTACTAAAGTTGGAGACAGAATCCATCACCATACAACGGGTTCGTTTTAACCTTTTTTTCTCCGTTGCCTTCAAAAAGGTAATCAATTTTCGTAATGTTTTAGTTTAAAAAAATTCTCACGAGCAATTCATTGTCATTCAATTTATAAAACGAGTATATATTTGGCCAATAAGATACTTCCGGAATTATTGATGTTAAAACCTAAAGTAAATGAAAAAGACTCGTGTTTGTTTAATGACTAGTTTATCGAACATCTATTGTGGTGTCTTAAACATTCGATGCTAGGTATATATTTTTTATAATTTTTATTTAAAGTTATCATATTTTTGTTATTGTTTTAATGCTTTATTTACAAAACTGGCAAAATGACAATTGTGATCATGTATATTATAACATTGAATGAGCAGAGTACTCATCAAGTAGTTTAAGTCGGAAAGAAACTTTTATTTGTGGGTAGCTTTACTTGACCCGAACTTTGCGTTCTTATCATCATGATATAATATCTCTCTCCGTTTTCTGAGTATCTTGAGTTTAAAACATTGTCGTTGTATTTATCTGTCATATTTTGTTTTGTTGCCTTCTTCTTTTTCACATTGCAAAAAAAAACGAACAAGCTTGGATCCGTCAAACTTAATTATCATTCCAACATTTAACCAATGTTTATAATTTTTTTCCCATTACGCTACAAAATATAATGCAATGTATAACAACAGTTTTGTTACAAGCTTTCTGTGTATTTACTTTCAAAATTTTGTCTAAATTGCTAAAAGAGCGTACAACATGATCGTCTCTGGTTTCTTTAGACCACTGTTGTAACTTTTATCATTTTGTGGATGGTTTATCTAAAAAAGAAATTTGCGAATGTTTTTTTTTTTATTATGAATTCACTACAATATACGTGAAAATTTGAAAAGGTAGTATTTTAAGGATTTATCTTTAACATGAACAAACATGAAAGCTCTAAACTTCAATTCGTCGCATTAATGGTGTTCTGATTTAAATGCCACGAATTCACAAAATCATGTACTGACTAGTCATACTTCATCATCAAAGATATTTTGATTGAAGATCGCATCCGTCATAATGAAAAACGACGTGCTTTCTAGAGGAACCCAAGTTTAATTGTGTATTTTAAAGAAAAAAAATCAAATTCAAATGTTTTTGTTTTATACGTTTTGTACGATGCGTTCTAGATTTCGTTGAATGATTATCAACGATTCTGAATGTTGAAAACTGACAAAACGTAAGGAAGTATTATTTTTGTTTATTTAGCAATCCATGCGAACCATTTTCATGTCAAACGTATACATTTGTTTAAGATTTTCAATTCATATAAGTATATGCCTTAGCCGAGTACGATGCGTTTATGAGTCGCGTTATATTGATTCCGTCCATGTTATATGGATTAAAGCAGGCATTAATAATCGTGTTTTAGGCTAATTAAATTTGATAATCTTCTCACATCTGATCTAAAAGAAGAAACATCGTTTAGTAAATCTCATTTTAAGCTTGATAGATGATGTATTATCGTTAAACAATTCTAGCTGTGCGGATTTTATACATCGCATTTACCCCAAAAAGTTGAGATAAAGGATAATAGAGACACTCTGAAGTCATCCTCATATCTTGACCTACAATTAGATGAGATGGAAAACTATTGATCAAACTACACGACAAACCTATAATTTTTCATTCCTTAGGAATAATTACATTATGTACTAAATAAGCAAAATAAGATGTAAAGCAATACTAACAAAATCAGGATTTCAGTTGTTTTTTAGACAGAATTTATGCAAACACATTTTTTTTTGCAATTTGAGGTGTCGTACTCCTGGCACGTCCGTCCTCAGATCCGCACCTGAAAATGAATTAGTTTGTATGTAAAGGGATGCACTTAGCGGTTGGATACCTCTTTTGGTGAATACAATGTTCAATGAATGGATAATTATATGAACATCGTTTTCTTTTACGAATCAATCTATTAAGGGCGGTCGATGAACCCATCGAATTTTATTTGAAAAAAATAATCTAGGGAACCACGGTTATAGCAGTAATCAAACGAATGTAATCCAGGGACAAAACCGACATGGAAAACAGACATACACAACAAAGAACATGAAGTAACTAAAATCATACATACAAAGTAACAAAAGCAAATGAGCAACTTGGACTCTACTGAAAACTGGGAGCATGGGCCAGTTGCACCGGTAAAGAAGGTACTTTATAGACTATATTTCCATGTAAAAACAAATTCAAGAACCTGTAGATGCTACTATTTGTATACTAGAAATCTTACGTCGACTGCCACTATTCAGACATCAGAGTGCACTGCACTTGATCTGTTGAAATCTGTTTGTTTGAAGTAGTTGAAGTAGTATATATCTTTGAATTATGAACTTAATATGAAAGATCCTAGGATATATGCCTTTTCGGAGCAAAAAACCGTTCTTAAGGTCGTTTGCTTCATACCTCGAAGTTGTTGCCGTTTTGATGATTCAACGATAGAAGAATCAATGATAACGCCGATACGCGTGCATTTATACATCTGCCGAGAAATGTTTACGAATGAGAATATCATTGCTTTTACTTCTTACAATTAGGCTTTTGGAACAGGGTTATGTTGCTAAAAGATTGAAGTAATCACTGCAGAAGTTTTATGGTCGTCATAATGAACTCATTGATCGTTACGGAGTATCCATCTCACCATGATTTGTTCAACGTGTCATAGTTTTTTTCTCTTTCGTCTACCCCGAACTTGATTTTTTATTTGCAGGTAGAAAAGCAGAGGACGCTTACCCTACTGGTATACCTAATCCATGCTCCCAGTTTTCAGTGGAGCCCGAGTTGATCGTTTACTTTTGTTACTTTGTATGTGTTGGTCTGGTTACTCTATGTTTTTTGTTGTGATCGTCTATTTTCCATGTCTAGTCTTTGTCCCTGGGTGACATTATTTTTATTTCCGCTAGTACCGTAGTTCCCTTGATTACTCTTTCTTTCGTTTGTATACCAAAGTACACTGTAATCATAATCGAATTGTAAACAAATTAGAAGATAGCATGATAGTTATGATTTTTAATACAATACATCATCGGCGAAAAAAAGGAATCATCGGACGAAAACAGAAGAAATCATCTTGCAAAAACAGCCTTCTAAGAACAACTATACCCGCTGTGTAAACAGTCAACATTTTCTAGCTGCAATGGTACTATTTTCGGACAGTTTTGTATCATTTGGCATTTTTGCTTCACTGTAGAGAACCCCATTCATTTTAGGAATGATATTACATTTTTGAATAGGTTTAAAATAATATTTTAGAACTTTATTTTACATGTTCCAAAAAATGCTCCTTTAATCCTAACTTTATCGCATGAAGCACTTAAAACTTGAAATGATATGTTGTTTTCTAGCTTCGTCACACGCCACTCATCACGTGACAATTAATGGAAAAACTGTACACACATCTCATGCACATGCCACAGCCCATGCTGCAGCTGGGGGAAACTATGCACATGCACATGCTCATGCATTTGCAATTGTAAATGGAATGTTCAAGATCAATGGTATAAGTAAGTATATTGCTGTGTTTTCAAGTCGTTTTAAATTCTGTTATTTGAACAAATAATTTTGCAACTTCAAACAATTTGAATACAATTTTCTTAAAATTTAAAAATGAGGGTATTTGCTGTGTTGGGAAGACAGATTTACTAGATTAAAAATAACTGATGTCTCAAGTCTTCAACTTTTTTATTTCACACTGAATTTTCCAAAAGATTTAAAAACTCTTAATATATATGATTTGATATTTAAAGTTAGGCTACATCTGTATGTCCAACATTCATATATTTTCTCTACCTTTTGGAAATATTCAAAATTTTTCGACTTCTCTGTCCCATTAAAGACCTAGTAAATCTGTTAATCAGGTTTACAGGTTTCTTCCAAATTGAAATAATGATAACTTAGGTCTATAATTACTGTTTCCTTTTATAGATTATAAGCTCAACTGTTCCCCAAAACAGTTTTACTATTACTGGAACCTTTGTCAGAGATACTTCAGGGACAACCGTAGATGTTTTTCTCTGTTATATCAACGACATCTATTTGTAAGATATACATCAGGTCAGTAATAAGTTTTATATCATAACATTTGTTGAATGTCCTAAATTTGACATGATTTGATTTTGTTTGTTTGTTTGGTTTTTTACATGCCAACCACATTTTAATGATCATACGCTGAAATGGGTCATAAGTAGACTTACAATGTATCTAGATAGATTTGTTATATTTTCTTTTCAGCTGATGCAACACCGCATGTTGTAGTCCATCCATTCAAAATAGTGGCAAGAAAGTTCAATTACCATGGAAAAGGTTAGTCATTTTAGTCATTTCAAACTTTACAATGTTTTATGACAAAAATAAAAACATCAAATAAAACACCTACAAAATTTGTATATATATATATATATATATATATATATATATATATATATATATATATATATATATATATATATATATATATATAAATTGAATTTAACATGTGCTTAATCATGTAGTTGACGTAGTATTTTTGCAAATTTCAAATTTTCAAATAATACATAAAATTTAGGAATAATTTGAACATAAAATTACCGTCATTTATTGTATTATTTTCATTTGTCAGATTATATCACAGGTCAGTTCTGTTGCATCGTTTTAAATCTTCTATATCATCTTTAATATTTCAGACTACAGACTACGGTGTAGCAAGAGTCGATTTTACAACTACTGGGACACTTGTAATGTGCATTACAGCCAAGAAAAATGTTTCGCTATGTTAAAACAAAATCACCTGATGCAGTCGTACTCAACATCAACAGGTTCTATATATTCTTCCTTTATTTTATATATGTAGTGTTTATTATCGAAGTTCATTTGCTGATTTTAATCGTTTCCTTTTGACTGTTTTGATCATGCGCCCAAAATTTCTCTGTTTCTAAATTTGGCTTTGTCTTATCATATAAATCTTTATCGAATCCGTTCTCTATTCAATTTAACCAAATCTGTGTATAAATTGCTAAAATATATGACCACAGCCAAGAACAACATTTAAAAGCCGTCAAATATAAACATTTCGTCTCCAAATCTTTACATGCATTAACAACAGGTAAAAGTATAAAAGGTAAAAAGTATTCCTTGATAAAACGTGATTCTCCAATGGCTTTGATTACAGTTCTAAAACAACAGATACGGTATTTTTGTATATCTATTTTCAATAAATAAATTTTCCTAAGGACTCTATGTATGTTGAACAGTTTGTTACACAAATTGGCAGCCCATGGTTATTATTGTTTTTGTCCACTTCCGGCTAATGAGTACATTAAACAACCAGCAAAATTCTAAGAGATGGAATTTATTTCAAATTACAGCCTCCTCTGATTCAACATCAGAAGTACATGTGTCAGTGAATGGTAAACAAGTACACTCTTCTCATGCTCATGCACATGCAGCTACATCGTCAGGACTACACGGGAAAAGCCATGCCCATGCACACGCATCTGCTTTTTCTATTACTGATGGGAAATTAAAATACCATGGAAAAGGTAAACTTTATGTGAAAAAGCACATTAAAATTCAGATATTAAACATACAATTATAGTTTACATTATAAACAAAAAACTTTTAGCTGGTCATTTTGAACTTCAACATTTGTTTTTTGTATTACTACATCATAGTAAATCCCGTACAAAAAATGTCCTTGTACGAATGTGTTAGGATATTTTGCATGAATTGTCTAAAATAAATTTAAAGGTTATTTAATGCAGTTTTCATAGAACATGTCTTACTTTTTTCCTACAACTAACTTGAAAACATGTTGTGGCTTTCACAGAATATGAATTAAGCTGTAGTCAGCGGAAGTTTTATCAGGCTTGGAATAAATGTATCAACCATTTCCATGACAATAACAAATGTTTTACAAGTTTGTATATATGTGATCCTTTAACTAAGGCGATTACTTATTTCAAAACATGTTATAGATTCATTCATGCGTTTATCATATTATGTAGTTTAACGATGCATATTATATTTTATCTTATATTAGTCATCTATAATATATTTTAAAATGTCAGAGAAACACCAAAGCAATCTTACGTACTTTTTTACTTATGTTCCGGCAATGTATTTTATACCGACCTATATCTTACAAATGTAAATCCGCATAAGAGGCTTAATTCACCTTAACATGTGTTAACTATTTCATGTATATCTGATATTGCTTTTTATGTTTCAGTTATATATCTGATATTATTACCTTTTATTAGCATGTGGTATACTTATTTTGCAGAAAAATACAGGTGAAAAAGATATAAAGACATACCAATAAAATAAAATTTCAAAGCAGTTTTCTTTTTTTTTCTCGACTAATGTAACCACTCTTTGATAAATCTATATACCATTTATTGTCATAAAAAGCACGTTTACAGCTACATGTAATTTTCAAAGTCATTTTGAAATATCAAATTTGTGCATCCAACCATGCTATTACTACTTTCATTGATGTCATGTATTCAGTGCTTTTTCATTGGCATTGTATGTAGCATCTTTTCGTCTACGATTGTCCCTCACTTTTTACACGTAAAGCTTTTTTTTTTATAATTAATTGTCTTGTAATACAGGAGCGCACATATTTTTTTAACAAAAGCTAAAAGACATGTTTTGCGTGTGTATTTCTAAGAAAAAAGGAGTACAAAGAAAGTACAAAAGAAATTGAATACAAGGAACACGTCTTTATATCTAGTAAGATACGTCCGGTGTTTTCCCATACCATTGCAACATAACCACTACTAAAATGAAATCACTGAAAAAAATACGAAGCTATTAGGCATTTGTAAACAACTTATTGATATCTAATTATGTACTGCCTATAAGGTCGGGAAACTTTTTTATTGCTGTCTAACAAAAGACTGAGTGTATGCATGTATTTTTTAAGATCACAGTAAATTGTCGAATCATACTGATAAAACACATGTGAATTAAAATATATATTTCACTGTCGGACTTTTTACCACCAAAACGAAACAACACTTATCAGACGTTTACTTCATCTGCCTTCAGTGATGATTTGGGATGATTCGTCTAAGCCCCCATTTTGATATTGTTCAAATAATTTAGTTTATTTGCGTTTGTCCTTTAAATCTCCTCGGTTTTTTATTCTAAATCCGTTGCCTCTACTTGCTGCATTGTTTTGAATGGCATTTCACTTAAGGATGTTAAGCCTTGATATTACATTGGACAAAGACATAAATTACCCTTAACATTCACCAAAATGTACCTATTTGTTATTTAGTTTGATATATCAGATTATTCGAAATTCACATTCACTGTTCTGGAAAATATAAAAAAAACTTACATCACTACTTTTGTTGAGTAATTTGTTTGGCGTAACGATGACTCTCTGACTTAGACTCTTTTTCTACAGTCAATACGTGTTGTTTGATCAGCTGATTTACACACACCTGGACCTTATGATAGGTGTGGTAACAAACTGTCATGTATTGGATGACTTCTGTTCTCCGCTTCTGGTATTTGTAATCTGCAAATTGGATTTCCCATTACATTAGCTTGAATTCTGGAGAATGAATAGTACTTTTCGACTGAAACATGTCATATTTGTATTTCAATTTTGAAATACACTTTCTTTTTTTTTTATTTTGACTATTATAGACTTCAATCGATAATTCATTCTTTTCAAAAAGAAATGATTTAAAAGAGTAATCAAGGGAACCAAGGTTATAGCGGTAATCAAAAGAAAGTAATCCAGGGACAAAGACCAGACATGGAAAACAGACACACACAACAAAGGACACAAAGTAACTAAAATCATACATACAAAGTAACAAAAGTAAATGAGCAACTCGGACTCCACTCCGGGGTAGACAAACGAGAAAAGGCAAACTATGACCCGTTGAATAAATCAGTTTTCATGGTGCTGATGGATACATCATAACGATCCACGAGTTCATGATGACGACCATAAAACTTCTGTAGTGATGACTTCAATCTTGTAGCAACATAACCCTGTTCAAGAAGCCTATTTGTTAGACTTCTAGCGCGATACAAAACGTCTGCGTAGTTTCGGCAAGCTCTGGCATAACGTATGAGTTGTGATATGAACACTCCATACGCAGGAGCCGAAGGGATGTTGCCACAGATGAAAGGAAAGTTGACAATTCTGAATGAAAAATCATCACGTTTGTCGTAAAGTTTGGTCAATAGTTTTCCTTTACCATTAATTTCTAAGTGTAGGTCAAGATATGAGGCTGCCTTCAAAGTATCTGTAGTATCCTTTATCTCAAGTTCTTTTGGGTAGATGCGATGTATCAAATCCCCGAAATTAGGATTGTTTAAAGATAATACGTCATCTATATAGCGGAAACTGAGATTGAAGGATCTAGCCAAACGAAATTCTTTCTTTCTGATCAGATCAGCTATAAAGTCAGCCTCATAAGAGTGAAGGAACAGGTCAGCTAGTAAAGGGGCACAATTTGTTCCCATTGGAATGCCGACCGTCTGTTGAAAAACACGTCCACCACACTGGACAAATATGTTGTCGATTAAACATTCCAGCATTTTGTAAACATCTTCCTCTGTATATTTGGAAGATGATTTGGAATTATTTCTTACAAAGTATGAGGAATCTCTACCAAGAACTATATATTTCTAGGTGTACCATCTTTTTTGGAAAAAACAACGATGTATAATGTTTTTAAGTCGGGATTTTAATTGAGTATGGGGAATAGAAGTATACAGTTTTGAAAAATCATAGGTTTTAATGCTATTATATTCAGATAATAGTCTTGAACTGATTGTCTCCAAAAGTTCGTTCGAATTTTTCAGGATTGCATTTTTTCAACCAACATTACATGTCTCAAAAAATATTACTTTATAGATTTCCTCGAAATGATTCACAATTTTATACTTACAATGATGATGATATTCTACCTCCTTTTGCTGAAATTTACATCCTAATCCAAAACCACGACCATATTTCTCGTACTTGTGAGGTGCGCCAATAAGACCATTGTTTGAGAGTATACTAAGACAATACCATAATCCCCAGTATTGATAGTAACAATCGTGCAGAGCTTGGTACATTTTTGTATAATCGCATTTCAAACCATAATCTGTAAAACATAAAATGTGAAACAACGCAACTATTTGATTTGTAACATTAATGGACTTAAATTTTCATTCTCTCGTTGTCTTGAAGCAAAAACTTGGAAGTTTAAGTCAATGCACAAAAGTCCATAGGTTGTCAACACTTAAATTGCGTATTTATAGATAAAAAATATAAGTTTTAGAAATATAGCTTACAGATTCCATAGTAACGGACACCATTTCCAATCAGCTCTACACCAAGTTTATGGTATTTCTCAAATATATGTCCGATCTTGATTTCGTGGACTGGACCTTTAATTGAAACACGTAATATGGATTAAGTTATTAGGTAAATGCAATGTGTCAAAACAATTAAAAAGTGTCATTATTTTTGTCTATTTAAGTTGATGATATGAGTTTAGTTATCTCCAACTTTGTATTAACATAAAATAACTGTGGAAAACACGTTTGAAGCAATGCAAAATAAACCCTCACGAACAATACAAAACATTCTGTGATAAAAAAAAAAAGATTAAATTTCACAAAAGTTTTGCGATCATTCTTTATCTTTAACGTTAATATGTTTGTAATAGAAAGTCTATTTATACTGGAAATTATTTTTAAACAAAAAACTTTCCTTTCCATACAAATAAAAAACATTTCATGATTAGTGGTGTAAATAGAAGTCAACATTGACTGTAGATGACAAATTGTCTAACCTTCGTATGGCTCTGGTTTTGGTGGAGAGTATGGTTTTGTCAAGTCACCGGCATCGGCGTTGTAATCTGAAAACGAAAAAGTTTGCAGCACTAGAACAACACCAGGTATTAGGACATATTACTTATGATATCTAATTTCACGGAAAAACAAACGTTTATTTGTGCATATCAACAAAAAATGCTTAAATCAACATTCTCTTTATTGTCGGCGGAAATGTTGCTCAAACCAAATGATAAAATTCATGTGTAATCTTGCAATGAAGAATTCTGCAACATAATTTTCTGAATATCAATCATGAATTAAATGTAAATAACTGCACATAAAGTATTTTCAATAACCAAAAATAAATTTAGATCATTCTATACAAATAATGATACAAACATTTTTATACAGTTTTCATGCTCGATTTACCAAAAATAAATGTAAAACAATTTTCATTTGAATACTGTTTTACAACTAAATGAAGATAGATACTGGTGTATGGAACATGTTATGAAGATAGATACTGGTGTATAGAACACTAAATGAAGATAGATACTGGTATGGAACATGTTATATATTAAATTTTATGTTTAATATAATTTGGTAGGTATTCTAGAAATCAATTGAAAACTTTTATTTTGGGAAAACGCAACGCAATACCTTTAAAAAGAAGTGCAGCATACTTTAATGTTTGCAAATTTCTTTACTACTTTATCATCATAATACTTTCATAATTTACTATATCACTATTACATGTATTTATACTAGAGGCATTAAGTCCATGACAAACTTACTGATACTTCCAATTAGGAAAAGAAAAACGACAAAAATTCCTCTTTCCATTGTGAGTAATGATCAACAAGAAATGGTAGGTTTCATTATATAATGATATTAGGAAGCACCATATGTTGCAATAAGAACTTTTATTATCAATTTAATATAAATGTAGCATGTAAAGGTTTGAGTTTCTCTGCTTGATTCAATCTGATCTTAAGTTAATGTTTATTAAAACCGTATATAAAGCCCAATAAAAGTAAATTATTTTCTCCTTCTATAAAGATTTTCTGGTCATTCTCCGTAGGTTTGTCACGTATATTGGAATGTGATTAATATTTTAAAAAGGAAATGCTTAACAATTTGTCCGTGGCCTTGTGGTAACAACTGGGATTAAGCTTTAACAGTTGACATTGTTTATGTTAAACGAAACGTTGTGGAGGTTTACATTTCTATTATTCCGTTCATATCTTTTAAACAACGAACGTTCTGACATATATGTCAATGTCCGAACGAAGAACATAATGATCAAAACTCCAATTTTCCTAAAAAAAAAATCAAATGCGAATATTTACAAAAATAGGAAGAAAACAGAACTACAATTAATTGCATGTTTAAAATAATTAAATGAATGATGTATGAACACATGTGTATATTTTAATTTATTTGTTGATTCGATGTTGCATGCTCGCTCAATTATATTTCCTTCATATATGACTTCATCTACATCAGTTCAAGTAACTTTAGCCCTGTATTGAGAGGTTTTAATTATTTATAAAATGAATGGGAAAAATCACAAAGTTGATTTTCCTGTTCTGTAATTACTTTAACATGCATGAATTGATGACAATGAAATAAATTGTCTGACCTCTGACAAAACAAAGTCAGATGATATTCCGAGAGTAACATTAATCAATGCGTAATATATTGGGTTTTTTTAGTTTTTAAAAATTTTTTTTTGTTCGCGTGTGGAAAATTTTGCGTTTTTCTTCAAAACTGGGTGCTTTTTGTGTGATGTAAATTTAGCGATAGACAAAAAAAATAATGAATAAGACATGAATTACTTTATTTTATCTTCATAGATGTTTCGTATGATTTGATTTTCGAGTTTTATTTTTGACCAAAACAAAAAACAATTAAAAACAAAACAGCAAAAATAAGCACTTATATGGTACTTATAGATAAATGTCTCAAAAACATAAATGTGCCTATGCTTGTTTCCTAAAATGTTTATCGAGGAACTAATCGTATGTTGTGTTTGTGTTGCTAACTCAATTGTAATAATTTAGTTCGATTTTGTATTAGCGTTAATGAAAAAATAATTAAGTACCTTAGATCCATATATAATAAATATGGTTTGAAATTAGTACACATTCATATGTTTCTAATTTAAAGAAACCTGTCTTGACAAATACGATTCTAAAACTCTGATAGATAAACATTCCATCATTGAAAAGCGTAGTATTTATCTAGGAGTCAAATGATTATTATGATACAAAGGAAAACAAATAAAGCAATCTCTACGTTAAATGCCTTTTTACAATTGGATAATTGAGGAAAAAACAGATATGGTGAATTGAAACAAATACACCTATGAAAAGCTGAAATCCAAAACAGTAAAACAGTAAAACTGCAACAGATCACCATAAGGTCTTCAAAAAGTATTAAACACTTTTAAACATTTTTTATGAGGAAATGACAAGAGTAATAAATCAACATTCCTCGTCATCAAACGAAAAATATGACAATAGAAAGACGCATACATGACCATCAACTCTGTAGAAAAGGGTGGGCAGTGAAAATTATAGTAAGCAGTCGATAAACCTAGTTTATTGCGTGCAAACTATGGTTTACAGTCGGTCAAAAGAGTTTATCAATGTTTTCTGGTCGCTAATAACAGTAATACGACGAAAAGTAATAAAATCCATGGTAACAAAACAATGGCATTTCTTCAAAATCAAAGTAAAAATTAATTTAACGACACAAAACACATATAGGACCAACAAAAGTGGACAGGCGAATGGACTTGTTAGTAATAAACTAGTTTTGTAGGACCTTAGAGACATTACCATCTTATAGCATTTCTTTGTTATACGTTTTGTCTATTTCATCGATATCATTTTATAGTTTTCATTTCCTCTTTCGTCTATACTGGACTTGAAATTTTATTAGTAACTCGGCAGGTGTTTCTAGAAACACAGTACTGCTTTACCGACATTTTCGTTGACAGAAAATATTCTTAAGACTCATAAGTAAATATATTAAAATTTGAGACTGAACAATGATTTTGATACATTACAATCTCATATTTGAAAAAAAAATTAAATACTTAAAAAACAAAAATACTGATAAAGAAATATTCTAAAAAAAAATCAATATTTACTAATAGGTAATTCAGTTTTAATTTTTGTTTTTGTTTTTGTTTTTGTTTTTTTGTGTATTTCTAGTTTTTTTATTTTTTAGCTTTTTTTTGTTTTGTTTCATTTTTGTTTTGTTTTGTTTTGTTTTGTTTTGTTTGTTTTGCTTTATTTTTGCAATTTCAACATTACGCATTGATTATACATTATTATTATTATATTATTACTGTCTCCTTTTCTTCTGTTTTGCACTTTTGTTATGATATCAAACAAATAATATCCATGATTTTTCTATTGTACGTGATTGAATACATACGTTGGAATTTTAGATAATTCACATCTGATTAATGCTACTTGACGAATAGGCTTCATAACAGTAACTCATGGGTTCATCCTACACTGCTGTGAAGAATAAAGTAAAAAGTATTGATATGGATTTAGTTGTGCACATGGCAATATACCTCTATGTCCGATAAATATATTTATAAGATGCACATCGGCCGTTCATTATTATTCATTTCATAAATAAGGGAAGAAATCAAAGCACTTTGGTCAACATGAGCAAATTATTTTTTAATGATACAGGTCTTATTTGTATGCTCATTCTAAATCACAAATATAAACTTTTACTTTTGTTACTTGTTAGGTATTATTTTAGTTACTTTGTGTTCTTTGTTGTGTTTTCCATGTCTGGATTACATTCATTTCCGCTTTGTTTTCCCTTGATTACTCTTTCACTACTGGATATGTATGTAAACATATATTACATCTTATCATTTAGGTTAGTAAAGTGTGGATTTTTTGTAAGTCCAATGTTAAAACAAAATACAGCAATTAAATAGCCAATAGTCAGAAAACATGAATCATCCTTAATAGAAAACATTGATTTTTGCTATGACGAAAGGACTGTTCAAAGTTTACTTATCAAGAAAAGATTTATAAATTTTAGCTTAATTCGGTTACACTTATATACTTTGGTTTAAACTGTTGGTTTTGGTGTGTGAAATTACTAGTCTAAATCCCTCTCTTCGGTACATATTATCTACGTATCAAAAGATAAAGTATTGTCTATGAAAGTATCAACAGAAACGTGCACCAATATTACCTACTTTTTAATTATAAATAACCAAATGGCGATAATAGGTTTAACAAACTTCAAAAAACTTTCTACAAGGCTGCATTAATTTTATGTTCGATTTATGTAGCATTTTATAAATACATTAGGCAATTGTTGTTACATACGGAATATCACATGCTTTATACAGTATAATATGATGGTTTTAAAAGTCTGTGAGCTGAAGTGTGGATAAATGTAGGAATTTTATTACATGTATTTATCATCGGAAATTCCATTTGCTTGGGTGATACTCCAATGACCAAACATAAATTGTAGCTGTGTATACTAGATTAATTCGATAAGAGGAACAGGTTGCATGGTTTAAAATTCCTTTTGCCTAAAAATTTAACTGTAGAATATTATTACATATGCACCGTTTTATCTTCAACAGTAAACATAATGAAAACCTATAAGAATAGTGTATGTACACTGATATTAAAAAAAAATGGAAATGTCTATTAAAACAAGTAATTAAAACGAAATCAATGAATAAACATGCTAATTTACCTTCAACTTAACACCTTCTGACAAGCTCTCATCATTTCTGTTCTGACTTTACCTCGTCGCAACCCATGTTAGCACTTCCTTACCCATCTTCTATGCTATATCACACTTTTATGTTAATTTCGGTGTTTGAGTTATAAATATCAATTATTTACTAATACGAATTAATAATAATATCTTACATTTACAAGAAACTTTTACCCTTGTGTTTAGTATTTCTGACAAAAGTCAAGATTTCGATATTTTGCAAACTTATGCAAATTATACACAAATCAGTTGCACGATGTTACTGATGCTGATTGTTATATATACGTTAAAGATGGGTGATCACGGGAGGGAGTGGGTGGGGTGAGGAGGTGGTGGGATGATGGGTAGGCCAACGCGGTAAAATGGGACACTCGAAAGTGGTAATTTTTGTCCATTTTTAACCATTTTATGCTATAAGTGGGGTTCGACAGGAGCAGAACACGAACCAAAGCACATTCATCACACAGCCTGTACACCGTGAAGGCCAATGAAGCCAAATAAGGTTGTTACGAACCTTTGCGCTCCGCCACAGGAGGCTAAATTGCCCGACCTTACCCATCCCCTCCTTTTTCTAGTGGCAATCAAAATTTATCGACCCTATTGTCCTTGTGTCTCATTCCTTTGTTTCATTTCATCATCATTTAATGTTCATTTGATCATCCCTTTTATGTTCATTGTCTGAATATAGCTGAAATATTGCTGCTCGGACGTTAAAACCCAACAATCAATCAATCAATCAATCAATCTTCTTTTAGCTCCAAGTTCATTATTAACAAACTCTACATGAAATAGCTTCATTTTAAAACACCCTGACGCTGCTTGCAGATGGACACATATTGTGGTTTCCTAAACAAAGATTAATACTGCCAAAACCAATCCCGGATAAGTGCAGCACGACAAGGAAAAATGTTTTAAAATTGGATGTAGGACATATAAGGCAATTATCGCTGTTGCTACTGTGATATGTTTTTCTTAAATATACAACATAATTCAAAATTTTTTTATTTTGTCAAAACAAGTATATGATTTTTAAAGAAAAAAAAACATTTGGCCTGTGTTTTATCGTTTTATTATTTTCTTTTATATATTCACTTTAATATATGTTGTCAAAGAATATTAACATTTGTTCTTGAATTCCGGGGGTAGCATTATGGAAATGCGACCATATCATGTAGAAAGAAACAATACTAATACATGTTATATGTATCGAACCTCACTAAGACAAGGGTTTTATCAACAGAAAACAAAAGTATTGCCGTGTTTATTGCATCTTGGCATGACAAGTTTGAAGAATATTGGTGGGTAGCTTTGTAATCATTTGTATATATTTCTTTGGTAATAAAATCCTTGCTGTTAGATTCAGATATCTACATCAGAAACAGAGGATGTCGTTGGTCATCCTTTGTTTGGTTTTAATCGGGACATCAAATGGTAATACTTATTATTATATGTATTAAATTATTATTATGAAGTATATCTTCAATAAATGTTTTATCACTGCTGTCAATGACTGTGTGTTATCGATAATTCGGTACATCAAACTGTATTTTAAATTTTAGGGAAACAATTGTTCGAGGTTTCTAATGACTGTGATGGTAAGATATATTACTACTATCTCACAAGTATGTATAGAACAATATTTATTTCGGAATTCACTTAGAATCTTTGAATATCTTTGTCATGATATAATACTATATTGAACAAAACAATTCCTTTATTTCCATAAATCAAATTGTATTTGAATATAGTATTATTTTTAATTTAGTTTATTTACATGTTTTAACTAAGCAATAAATACACCAGTTAACTAAGGGATTGTTAGACTACTTTTTTAAGTTAGCTTGAATATTTCTGCGTTAAGTATTACAGTTTTATGTTATAAATGTTTTTGATTCTACGCCCTTGAGGTAGTTTTCTTTTCATCACTTATTACTTGAAAATTAGCTGCTTTTTTTTTGTTCCATGTAATGAAATACAGAAGACAGCACTGGTAAATCAAATACAGATTCGTCCTTGTCAGCTGATGGATTACCAGTAAAACATTTGAACATACACTTGGATTTAACTCTTCATCTAAGTAAGAACTGTATAGATGTATATTTTATTAAAGGTATTTTCAAATTTTATATAATTGTATGAAATAGCCGAATAGAGAAAGGGAAGCCTTAATGTAATGGTGTAAATCTTTATAGTATAGATCTAATCCTTATCTCTTTATTTCGCTATCATTTGTAGACATGTACATAGTACTTTTACAAGAATGTGATCAATAAAAGCATGAAATGTATATTTGATATGCAATTACAAACCACTGATAAAAACTGCCAAAAATTATATTGCTTCAATTTTTGAAGCGTCCAAAAAACACACTGATTACACGAATGGTTTTATACATCGTAATTGAATTATGCTCATTGATAAGTGAATAATTTACGTGTTCCTTTGTGTGTGAATTAGAAAAAAACTACTTATGCAGTATGTTCATTATTTTACCAGGACGTGGTCTGACACATGGCTGCAAAATTTTCAATGTACGACTAAAGTGTGGATATTTTCGTCATCGTTGTTGTCATCACAGAATTGCAGGTACATCTTCTTTAATAACTGATCATTTTTATGTAATGGTTTTAACAAATAATGTTTTGACACATCTATCTACAGAGAAAATGGTATGCAATATTCTGATTGTTTTTGTTGTTGAAAGCGTAATCAAGGGAACCAATGTTATAGCGGCAATCAAAAGAATGTAATCCAGGGACAAAGACCAGACATGGAAAACAGACATACACAACAAAGAACATGAAGTAACTAAAATCATACATACAAAGTAACAAAAGCAAATGAGCAACTCGGACTAAAAACTGGGAGCATGGACCAGTTGCACCGGTAGGGTAAGCGTCCTCTGCTTTTCTAGGAAAATTATTGCTCCGTTGAATTATAATAAATATTTTCAAAGAAAACCTATAAGTAAAGTTCAAAACACAAATATTGTAAAATCATATTTCTAAATTAAAATATGTTTTTAGGTTATATCTTTACAAAAGCCATAAATCACCAGTTACATTAGTTTATAATCAAGACTTTCAAAATGTATGATCAGCTATTTGAATATATTTTTTTTCTATATTCTACAGAATGGAAGAAACAACGTGCGATTAAAAAGTTTAAGAGGCGACTTGAACAAATTCAATCGACTATACGACAAGAGTCACACATTGATTCAAACATCCGTCAAAATATGAAAATCGTTAAATTACTAGAAAACGCTGTTCATGTAGTAAATAGGGAGATAAGCCAAGACAAAAAGAAAAGCAAACTTACACAGTCTAATGGAAATCAGAATTTTTTTGATGACTCAAAACAGAAACACACAGACGAAACAACATACGAAAAGCAAGAACCCCAAAAAACAAGTATTCGACAGCACTTTCAATATACACAGAATCAGCTACATCGAAATCCATTAAAAAAACTAATACAAACTGGTATGAAAGTATACCTTCGTCGAAATCATCACAATGTCAAGGCTGAATCAAAGACTTTGCACCAACACATTCACTTCAATAGGAATAAACAACAGAGTAAACATTTTGTACGTCAGCATTTAAAAAGCGATGAAAGACTCTTAAAACACTATAAAGAAAAACACTTCCGATCAGTAGAATCGCACCTGCAAACTTCTCACATTAACCACCTGCACAAAATGATACACCACATTACAAATTTAAATCGTTTGCATCTTCAAAACACTCATCGCCACCTTTCACATTTATTTGAAAACAAAGATATAAAAGTAAGGCACTTACAAAATCGTATGAAGCGATTGCACAAGGAGCATTTCAACAAAGTGCAAAACTATGCCAAACATTTACACACTAAGCACTTTTTCCGTGAAGAAAAAGAATTAACAAACATGCATCAACGACACTTTAACAAATTAAAACGTCACCTTGAAATAGTTCAGAAACACGACTTCCACAAAGTACAGGATGATCTTGTTCATCTTCATCGACAACAGTTTAAACGAATGGAGGGAAACCTGAATTATAATCATCGGAAACACTTTTACAAAATTCGGCACAATCTAAATGATTTACATCGACAATACCTTCACAAAAAGCTTCGTCAACACAAACTACAAAAAAACATTCTTCGGGCCACTCAACCTCATTTGCTAAAGCAACATCTCAAAAACAATCAAGGTCAAGTTGCGCATTTGCACAAACAGCATTTAGAACACTTAAAACATGATCTTTTACATTTACATCGGCATCATTTAAATAAAGTACATGATAAATTATCTCGTCTTCGACACTTCCACAATGTTAAAACCAAATCGGAAAATATTCGTAGTCATATATTAACAAAAGTCAAGAGTAAATTGGTGCATAATCACAGGAAACATTTCGAAAATCTAATACAAACACATATTTCACATTTTAACAGACAAAAGAAAGTCAAAGGTCATAGTCATACATTGAACACCCACGGACGTTACTTCGATAATGCACAAAATCCCATGAGACAAATTAAAGGAAAACATATTTTCAAAACGTTACATCATTCCTTACGCTTAAATCGAAGGAATAACATAGAATCAGTGCACTTAACAAAGGAACACCTAAACAAAATGCAAGGTCATACATCAAAGATTTCAGTTAGACAAGAATATAAAACAAAGTTTCAACAGGGAATTAAATCATTAAATTATTATTATCACTGTCTCCAGTCCTTAGGAATCAGACTGATTGGCCACGGTATTCTGTTTAATAATTTTTGTAAGTACTTAGAACGTTCTTTATGTCTCCGAAAAAAAATATTTTTTTGAAATGATATTTTAAACACTTACCATTTAGTCTTAGAAGAAAAACTTATGTTTACAGTCTTTTCCTCTGTATATGTGATTGAAACCTGACTTTTGAAATCTTTTTTAAGTATGAATATTCTTTTTTATATACTGTCTATTGTGTTTTCTTTTTTATAGATTATAAACTGAAGCAAAGTATGGAAATATTCTATATAAAGTTGAAAAAATGTCTCCTGCATCATAGGGGTATTGACTCGTGTTTACCGAGATTGTACGGCAGACAAATGATTGGAAAAAAACATTCATACAGAAAGTATGGGAAAACCTTTGGTCTTGGAGTCAAATTTGTGAGAGAAGGGATAGTATATGAAAACTATTGTAAGTAATTCAAACAAAGACACTCGACGATGAATTTTACTCAATGATTTGACCTTCATATGTAGTAGAACTTACTAAGTACTTACATATGTATTCTAAAGCAGATCTAATCAAATCGATCGATAGACTTGGGCTTTTGCAATGCTGCAAATTTATTACCATTCTCAAAGTTTGATTCGCTGTAGTTGAGTTGCAATTATCTTATTCTTATAGTTTATACTTTCATTAACGGCGGAAAATGACTTATTACGCTGACAAATGGTGTCTCACGAAGGCCTGTCATTTTGGGGTTTTATTACATTTAATTTGTATCTAAGTATTTTTAATCTATTAAATGTGGCTATATTCAATCATTATTATTCTTATCTTCTATACTATTTTGAATGCTGATATTTTCTAACTCTGCTTGGTGGCAACATTATTCGGTCTGTTTGTATTATAACAATCCGGAAAAATTAACCTTAATAGTGTGTAGCGCATTGCAAATGTCCGTTTAAAGTCAACGCAATTTCAAACTTTCAACCTTGGTATTCGATTTGTTATATGAACTTTCCTTTCTGACTATTGCCTAATGTTTATCAGTTCAGGCCCCGGCGCCACAAAGGTAAGTTTTATATTCAGTTTGTTTCATTCCTGGTGTTAAATATGTTATTAATTACTTCTGTTTTACATTTTTTTTACTGTTGTCTTTTTAGAATATATGTTGTGATTTTAAATTCTTGTTTGAATACACTAATACAATAAGTCATTATTCCATGAACCTGTTTTAAAAAAGAAGTATCAACCATCACTTTGATATCTTCTTTGTCGACCAAACATGTTATAATACAACATACCAATGTAATGACCTATTTTATGTATGAATACTATTTTATTCAAGATGTGAAGTACCATGTTGTACGAAGGGAGTTTATTAAATATATGACAGTTTGCGTAGACGAAAATGGGCAAACGAGTGATTGCGTGCGTAAATTACAGAAAACAGGAGTACTTGGCAAATCTCACTTTGTCAGCAAAGAAACTGTCAAAAGATTAAGTGGTTAGTTTAAAATTTCATAAAAATGTTAAAATATAGCTCGTTACACTTAAAATAGGTCACACGTGTTATTAAGTATCTGAATTTAATTTTATTTTGTTATTAGTTGATCATGCTTTGACAAACAGTTCGTATTGTTTTTGTTTTTATTTTTGGTGGTATTTATAAACGCTGTATCTGTTTCAAAGCTGTTTGTTTGTACAAAATTTATGTAAATACTGCAATTTTCGGATGTTATACTCGTGTTTCAATGTGTGAAGTAAAAAATAGTGGAAAACTGATACCATATTTATTAAATCTTGTGAGATACATAAATGCTTATCCCGCCTAAAATATTACTTGTTGTGTTATCCCATGATTTGACACATTTTGTTTCAGAATTGCAACACTCTGTACATGAGGAAGACAATAGTAAACATTTCAATTCGGGAAGTGTCAAAAGTACTATGGGTTTACATGATGAAGAACAAGTATTTAAAAAATACCGCAATCTTGGAGTCGAACTTGTAGGACAAGGGGTAAAATTTAAAAAGAACTGTAAGTTAATTTATTTGATACTACAAAGATAACTACATCTATGTTAAATTATGCAGAAAATTTGAGTAATTCGTCTGATACGTTTTAATTACATAATATCAATATGAATGGAAGTTCTTATGCAGCTATTTACCCCTTGCTTTTGCATTCACTCGTTAGCGGAGTCGTGCTGGGGTCTACTTCGAAGAACCCTTTAGATTTGGTCGACTTTAATCGAATAATATAAGAACTGGCATGTGATTTGTTGTAAAAATTTGAAATACATTTAATGTTCAAATTGTATCAGTTATTGGCATGTCTTTGTTCGTTTTAAGACTACAAGTTAAAGAACGACTACAATTCTGCCTATGAGAGCCTGCAAAGATGCATTGTACAGAGTGGGAATATTGGATCGTGTCTCAAGATATTACAGTCGAAAGATGTACTTGGGGAAAAGCATGTTTACAGAAATTCGTATTGCAGCTTCGGACTTGGAGTTACATTTATTCATCACGGCTTGATATTTGAAAGAAAATGTAAGGAATGAATAATTAAATTCAATATTTTATTTCCGATACAAAAACAATAAAAGGTGGGAGGATTTTCCTGAATGATTGGCCAGAGTGTTATAAGATATATATTTTAATTTCTGTGAAATTCTGAAAAGTTCAGCGTTACCAGCCAATCTTGTTTATTTTGTACAACTTAACTTGATATTTTAGCCATGGGCTCTTACTAGAAAACTACTTGAGTGGTATCCTTATACACTTAAAGCATGCGTTTCAATTGCAAATAGCGCTATTGATGAAAACGACAGAATTGATTCGCGTTAAAAATATATTTTTTATGTTAGAAAATAATTTTTGTTTTTTCATATTTTGTTTTCTGGTACTTTCGATTCAAAGTATTAGGATTGTTTTCAATTGTTGGTTAGATCATTGGATATTAACGACTATGGGTCGGTTTACTCTGTCAAATACCTTAATTACTGACGCCTTACTTAATTTTCATTATATAATATAATATAATATAATATAATATAATATAATATAAGAAGTTTTTTTGTGTATTTTGTGAGAATAATTCAAAATATCAAATTATTTAATATCTAATTAGTTTACAGATTTCTCACATCAAGATTGGTAATCATTAGGAAGCTGACAGTCTGCGAAAACGATTCTCATGATGTTTCTCGCTGTATCGAGAATCTTCGAAAGCTCAGATTACTTGCTGCGGCTAGGAAAAATGCACGCATTACAGGAAAAGATATGTTAAGAGTTGTTGGTAAACGGTTCATGTTTCACCACAAATGTATGTATCATCAATGTAACAAGATTTTATCTGTTTACATGTTGAGAAAATGCATCTTTTGTTAATTAAAATTTCTTGGCGAGCATACAACGGGTAAACAGCGCGTTGGTATCTCAAGGTATCGTGCCTTGAGGTTAAGAATTCATGGGCTTGATCTGGAGAAATGCTTTACGATTGGCAAATGGCTTTCTTGAAGTCAGAAAAATATGCCCAAAAGTGGTTCGTTATTTTTCTTTTTTATTATCAAGAAAATAAAAAACCGACTCCACATGCCGATCTAGTAGAATGTATGGTAATCAATTAACCAATGCCAAAAAATACAGTATGAAAAAGAAAATAACAAAATATTGATATCAAAGACTAAAAATCAGTTGAATATAGAACACTTTTATTAGTTTATAAATATTGAACATTTATAATTATTCAGTTTTTTGTTTTACAAACCTTTCAATTAAGCTCATTTATTTTAATCAAGCATACTCCCTGAAGTGTACAAAGAAAACCTTCTACCAAAAATGGAAAAGATGTATGGATCAATTTTACAACAAAAGCTTATGCTTTACAAAGTTGCAAGCGTTGTACGGAAAGTATAGCCAAGGTTCATTATTATTACTAACATAGCTTATAATTAACATATTAGTGGTCTTATTTAGTAAAAATAAGCATCGTTTTAGTACAAATGTAAAGTGTTTTAAATATTGGTACATTCAGTGTTAAAAGATATTACCCGTCATGGGTCAGTTGTTCATATACTTTGCCAAAAGGTAAAAACTATAGCTCAAAACTTGCTATGTTAACACATTTGAGCTAAAGTGGAAATCTCCTTATACAGGCTTACTTAATGCGCTGCTATAGATCCAACATACTGTTTTAATATGAAAATTACAGAAAAAAAAATGTTTATTTATGAACGAAAGTAATACTAAGGGAAATAAATGTTAACACAGCAGCAACAAAAGGAATTGAGTTATACCATAAGAATTTCTATCGACAAATTTAACACAAAGTTAAGACTCATACAGTAATTAGAATTAAATCGAATAATTTTACTCATATCATTAAAAGGAGTTGTTGACCATAAGAAACATACAACAAGGCGAATTCTTTTGAGGCATGGTTTTCATCACCAGAAGCATCATCAAACAGGAAGACTCATTTTGAGTCATGGTTTTCAAAGGTCTGACGTGAATTCAAAGCATCATTCATTTCAAATCCCTCACATCAGCAATACGCAGAAAAACCTTGATTTCCTGACCTCCCACAATGAGGAAAACAACTCTCAAATTCATAAAAGAGTCAGTGACATCGAAGGATTTGAATATTACCTCAGACAAACAGCACATCAGAGAAATATTCATAATATGATTAATTGGCAGATCTTTAAGAAATATCAGAAATATGGGGTTGCACTACTCGGCAAAGGAATTGTCTATAAACATTTTTGTAAGTATTAATTTGATAGCGTTCATCCTTTGGAATAAAATCATTTGAGTCCATAATAGATTTGTCTCACTTACAAACCATATAATCAAACATTAAGAAATATCTATGCTATGGCTAATTATAATTAACTAGAGAATTTCATTTCAATAACATAACCTACTAAATGAACTTGACTGGAAGAAAAAGAGGGACAATTCCTCTGAATCCAATGGTCAATTTGTGATATAGAAATTAGTGTTAGGTACGCCGGTTAAATAAATAAACTCTCTACTAAAGAATTACTGTTTATTTTTGTAACTCACGTATCAAATACTGTTCGTATAAACATATAGTAAGTGTGCACGAAAAACACGGTGATTGTGTCACTTTTACCACTACTTTCTTACTATTTATTTCAAGTTCTTTTGTTATCTAATAGTACACAACCGACCATATAAGGAAAATAACTTTTTAAAACTGAAATTAATTAAAAAATTCAATAAAATGATTGTTGTTTATCTAACTCATTTTCTTTTTATATATATTAAGATTACACAATAAAGATGGACTATATTGTTTTCCTGAATGCTTTAAAGATTTGTATGAAGAGAATTGGCACAGTGTTTAACTGTCTGCAGTCATTTCAACACAACCAATTGTTAGGTGTTAAACATGTTTTCCATAAATTGAATCACGGTTATGGATTAGGAGTATTATTTGTCAGAGATGGCATATTATACAAGAAGGAATGTAAGTAGAGTTAATAGTAAATGAAATATTTGGCTTTTTTCTATTATAATAACTTTAAAAATGTTTCTAAAAGTTTTTATATGGATTATTGAAATCAAATTCGACATTATTCATTATGATAACTTTTGTGTTTTCGTTTCAGTATACAGTTATACCATTGGAATGACAAAGATAATTCGGTATTTAACAATATGTGAAAACAATTACTCTGATATACCGATATGTATCAAGCAGCTGCAAAGTCAAGGACTATTGGAACTATCAAACAAGAAACACACTTTTCAGCACATTTCTGCTGTCAAAGAAGTAAAACCAAATGGTGAATATCTGTATACATTGCTTTTCAATATACATGAATGTACTTCTAAATAAGGCTAAATGATGTTGTTTTCCAAGAATTATTACATTATACTTTTTTCCAAGTGGAGAATTTAGACAAGTTTTCTTTGCAGAGAAATGACAAACCAAATTGCAAATTCGAGGTTCATATTTTACTAGATGATATTAAGAAAAAAAATTAGTTCTTATAACCCTTCACTTGTTCGAGTACATAAATTCTGAACCTTTTTATTTCGGGTTGGGAAAAGTAAATGTTACCGCCTTTTTAGGAAAATCAATATGCACTAAATTTTTTGAATAATCTTAATGGTGTTATAATTATTCTTGAAATGAAATGTGATTGTAGAGGTTTGTCAACTAAGAGACAAATTTGAACCAAAAATACGTCAATATAGAAGACAAGAATATAAAAGTAATAAAATGTGACAATAAGGCACGTTGTTAATTTGGGCATGTGTATTATATAAGGGGATTGAACCATTTTTTAAAGCTTTACACTTCCTTTGCAACTATATGATGTTATATCCCAGTTGTAATCTTATCATTAAAATTCAAAACCAGATTGATCTTCAAGAATATAATTAAACCCTTAATGTGAGCAACTATTAATTATTCTAACAGATAACACTGACGTAGTGATTGGTAAATTATTCCGGAAATTTCGTAAACTCCACGTTAGATTAGTAGGACGTGGTATACTCTACAATGGTTATTGTAAGTAGCAATTTATAACCATTGGCAAGACAAAAAGATTGTCTAAGAATTAATTCATATCATGAAGAATAGTTCGTACGCGGTAATGTTTTAAATAAATGTTTATGTGGTTAATACATGACAATACCATAATTAGACAGGGCACCTAAAATACATGAAAAGAAGCCTCATTTTTAAATATGACATGTACTCAACACAACTCGAAAAACCTTTACTCCTACGAGAATGCCGAAATGTCGACTAAAGAGAAAAGAGAAATTGAATTTAGCTTGTCATATATGACATGAAACAGGAATGAAATAGTTTTAATTTAGTTCAGCAAAGTATGAACTGATTTAATCTTTGTTCACTCTTCTTGATCTGAACTATATATATTTATGTTGTGTCCAACTTGTAATTCTAAATTTGTACGCATTATAATTTATATCAAAATTTTGTACACATTATAGTTTTGTAGAAAAAATTGTACAAATGATTGTTTTGCTGAAAAATGTAAATATAGCATTATAATGCGTACAACATAATAAAAACTATAATATATTTATGAGTTGATCTGGATGCATTTAGGCCGACAAAAATTGTTTTGAATTATTTATTCTACTAGAACAATGCCCCATTCATTCACTATTAGGAAATTGCACAAACTACTCATAACACTTGTAGCACTTGATATATTCTATAATGGTTATTGTAAGTAATTTTATGTCATATGATCATCAAAGGGATCGTTTGAAAATAAATCCAGTTCTAAGAAGGACAAAATAGTTTTCTTTTGTAAAATACATGTGAACACTCATGTCCATTTGACACAGGAGACATATTTAAAATTATTAAAGAAATCACTTTTTGTAAAATCAGCAGTCCTACATGAATACTAAAACAGTCAAAATAGGAATAGTTATATTAAATTTATTATTTATATAACTACTTAGGTGGAAGACTTTGTAGTGCATTTGAAATAAGTACACATTAACACAATTTTTTTAACAAATATCTCCTTTTGGTATATAATATATATTTATCGTTCCGTTCATTTTTATACAATTCATGACTAAACCTGTTGTCATTGAATGTCAGAAGCAAAAATGCAGCAACATAATAATTGAATACTTTCTATTCTTAATATTTTCAATTTCTAATATCGATTTACCGTATACTTGAACATTTGTGAGATTTGTTTTTCATAATCTGAACATTTGTTTTACTTATCTTAGTCTTTATGCTTCGATGTAAATACACAAAGTTCTTCCGAATTCTGCGCCGTTGTGAGAGAAGAGGTGTAGGAGTATATACATGTCTGTCACAGGCAATGACGAGAAAATTAATTGGAAGAAAACATCGCTTCAGACGTTATGGTCGTGGATATGGACTTGGTGTCACTTTTGTGAAACGTGGGGTGGTGTTTGAACATCATTGTAAGCTTACTCAAAACAACTTACGATTGTAACAAACAATTAGAGAACATTTAGTCAGCTTTAGTCTGAATTCACCAGAGATGTGTAATCATTTTCAAATCTTGATCGGTAACAATACCAAGCGTATACATTTAGCCAATTTCGGTATGCTTTACACGTATTTCGATTAGTTGTCTCTGATCAGCCGCATAATATTAAGAACTCAGGACGTTCAACATCCAAAATAAATCGTATACAAGAATTATCAATACCAAAAATATCAAATGGGAAAGACAAATCAATCACTGAAACGTTTTACAATATGGAATACAAGGAATGAAGCCTCAGTGTTTTAGAGATTTTGACTTTTGTGACAGGAAATTTGTGAAAATAATCTACATGATATGATTCAAATTAGAAAGAAATCAAGAAATATTTCAAATATTACTGCTCGTTTTATATCACTGAATGGACAAAGAACGAAAAGCAAACAGAATGTGTAGGGAACCACTTTTGTATCTGAACATATAAAACAACTCGGCGCATAGACAAGTCGTTCAAAGTCTACTAGAACTTTGGTTGTCATGAATATCGTCATTCTAATTGAAAACTTTGTCCTCTTACAAGTCAAACCTCCCTTACGTTAGCAATATTTATTTATTATCTCATTCAAATTATTTTGTAATTATTCATATTGCCTTTCTGTATTTTATTTTCAGTTTACAAATTTATTGTTCGACGACGAAGATTTATTCGATATATAACGACATGTTACAACGAGTTCGGCGACATTAGACACTGTCTTGTTCAGCTTCATAAACAAGGAGTGATTGGATCCGCATCGATTTATAAACATACGCGTATACAGTCTAGAATATCGGTCAGACATTCTCGTAAGCATACTCCATGTACATGATTTATTAAAAATACGTTGTGAAGACTCTGACCGGAAAGCAATTAACTACAACAACATAGCCTGCTCATATTTCTTTTCTTGAAGAATATCTTATAGATACTAGACATTGTTATAATGTGAATAACAATATTTTCCACTGATACAGTAAGTAATTTTGATAAACTCATTGCAAAAAGAACTTTTTTCTTTGACTTGAAATGCTTATTTCAGACCGTATATGTTCATTTTAATTCGTCTTTTTTTATCAGAAAGAACATCAATAGTGGTTGGTAGAATATTCCGGAAATTCCGTAAACTTCATGTTAGACTAGTAGGACGTGGTATTCTTTACAATGGTTATTGTAAGTAACTTTTATACAATGTAACAAGCAATTGGATCATTTTTTTCAAAAACAGCAATGCGTTATGCTGATGTGAAACACATATCCATTAAAATAATAAGAAATATTTTGAATATATATTTCTGAATTTCTTTCAGAAATATTTTGAATGTAAGAAATCGTAAAATGCAGTAACATTTCAGTTGTATATCTAATATAATATTGTTAATATTTTAAATTTCTAATATCGATTTACCGTATACTTGAACATTTGTGAGATTTTTTTTCATAATCTGAACATTTGTTTTACTTATCTTAGTCTTTATGCTTCGATGTAAATACACAAAGTTCTTCCGAATTCTGCGCCGTTGTGAGAGAAGAAGTGTAGGAGTATATACATGTCTGTCACAGGCAATGACGAGAAAATTAATTGGAAGAAAACATCGCTTCAGACGTTATGGTCGTGGATATGGACTTGGTGTCACTTTTGTGAAACGTGGGGTGGTGTTTGAACATCATTGTAAGCTTACTCAAAACAACTTACGATTGTAACAAACAATTAGAGAACATTTAGTCAGCTTTAGTCTGAATTCACCAGAGATGTGTAATCATTTTCAAATCTTGATCGGTAACAATACCAAGCGTATACATTTAGCCAATTTCGGTATGCTTTACACGTATTTCGATTAGTTGTCTCTGATCAGCCGCATAATATTAAGAACTCAGGACGTTCAACATCCAAAATAAATCGTATACAAGAATTATCAATACCAAAAATATCAAATGGGAAAGACAAATCAATCACTGAAACGTTTTACAATATGGAATACAAGGAATGAAGCCTCAGTGTTTTAGAGATTTTGACTTTTGTGACAGGAAATTTGTGAAAATAATCTACATGATATGATTCAAATTAGAAAGAAATCAAGAAATATTTCAAATATTACTGCTCGTTTTATATCAGGTGACACGAAGGGAAGTCTTCCGAACGGTAATAAGCACGTATTTAAGGGATAATATTTTAAATAATGAGATTCTGATTTTTGTTTGACAATAAGTTATATACAGCGGAACTGTCAGGGATTGATAAATGTTGTTTTTCTCCTTCTTTTTTTTTAATGGCAATATGACTGAATGGACAAAGAACGAAAAGCAAACAGAATGTGTAGGGAACCACTTTTGTATCTGAACATATAAAACAACTCGGCGCATAGACAAGTCGTTCAAAGTCTACTAGAACTTTGGTTGTCATGAATATCGTCATTCTAATTGAAAACTTTGTCCTCTTACAAGTCAAACCTCCCTTACGTTAGCAATATTTATTTATTATCTCATTCAAATTATTTTGTAATTATTCATATTGCCTTTCTGTATTTTATTTTCAGTTTACAAATTTATTGTTCGACGACGAAGATTTATTCGATATATAACGACATGTTACAACGAGTTCGGCGACATTAGACACTGTCTTGTTCAGCTTCATAAACAAGGAGTGATTGGATCCGCATCGATTTATAAACATACGCGTATACAGTCTAGAATATCGGTCAGACATTCTCGTAAGCATACTCCATGTACATGATTTATTAAAAATACGTTGTGAAGACTCTGACCGGAAAGCAATTAACTACAACAACATAGCCTGCTCATATTTCTTTTCTTGAAGAATATCTTATAGATACTAGACATTGTTATAATGTGAATAACAATATTTTCCACTGATACAGTAAGTAATTTTGATAAACTCATTGCAAAAAGAACTTTTGTCTTTGACTTGAAATGCTTATTTCAGACCGTATATGTTCATTTTAATTCGTCTTTTTTTATCAGAAAGAACATCAATAGTGGTTGGTAGAATATTCCGGAAATTCCGTAAACTTCATGTTAGACTAGTAGGACGTGGTATTCTTTACAATGGTTATTGTAAGTAACTTTTATACAATGTAACAAGCAATTGGATCATTTTTTTTCAAAAACAGCAATGCGTTATGCTGATGTGAAACACATATCCATTAAAATAATAAGAAATATTTTGAATATATATTTCTGAATTTCTTTCAGAAATATTTTGAATGTAAGAAATCGTAAAATGCAGTAACATTTCAGTTGTATATCTAATATAATATTGTTAATATTTTCAATTTCTAATATCGATTTACCGTATACTTGAACATTTGTGAGATTTGTTTTTCATAATCTGAACATTTGTTTTACTTATCTTAGTCTTCATGCTTCGATGTAAATACACAAAGTTCTTCCGAATTCTGCGCCGTTGTGAGAGAAGAAGTGTAGGAGTATATACATGTCTGTCACAGGCAATGACGAGAAAATTAATTGGAAGAAAACATCGCTTCAGACGTTATGGTCGTGGATATGGACTTGGTGTCACTTTTGTGAAACGTGGGGTGGTGTTTGAACATCATTGTAAGCTTACTCAAAACAACTTACGATTGTAACAAACAATTAGAGAACATTTAGTCAGCTTTAGTCTGAATTCACCAGAGATGTGTAATCATTTTCAAATCTTGATCGGTAACAATACCAAGCGTATACATTTAGCCAATTTCGGTATGCTTTACACGTATTTCGATTAGTTGTCTCTGATCAGCCGCATAATATTAAGAACTCAGGACGTTCAACATCCAAAATAAATCGTATACAAGAATTATCAATACCAAAAATATCAAATGGGAAAGACAAATCAATCACTGAAACGTTTTACAATATGGAATACAAGGAATGAAGCCTCAGTGTTTTAGAGATTTTGACTTTTGTGACAGGAAATTTGTGAAAATAATCTACATGATATGATTCAAATTAGAAAGAAATCAAGAAATATTTCAAATATTACTGCTCGTTTTATATCAGGTGACACGAAGGGAAGTCTTCCGAACGGTAATAAGCACGTATTTAAGAGATAATATTTTAAATAATGAGATTCTGATTTTTGTTTGACAATAAGTTATATACAGCGGAACTGTCAGGGACTGATAAATGTTGTTTTTCTCCTTCTTTTTTTTTACTGGCAATATGACTGAATGGACAAAGAACGAAAAGCAAACAGAATGTGTAGGGAACCACTTTTGTATCTGAACATATAAAACAACTCGGCGCATAGACAAGTCGTTCAAAGTCTACTAGAACTTTGGTTGTCATGAATATCGTCATTCTAATTGAAAACTTTGTCCTCTTACAAGTCAAACCTCCCTTACGTTAGCAATATTTATTTATTATCTTATTCAAATTATTTTGTAATTATTCATATTGCCTTTCTGTATTTTATTTTCAGTTTACAAATTTATTGTTCGACGACGAAGATTTATTCGATATATAACGACATGTTACAACGAGTTCGGCGACATTAGACACTGTCTTGTTCAGCTTCATAAACAAGGAGTGATTGGATCCGCATCGATTTATAAACATACGCGTATACAGTCTAGAATATCGGTCAGACATTCTCGTAAGCATACTCCATGTACATGATTTATTAAAAATACGTTGTGAAGACTCTGACCGGAAAGCAATTAACTACAACAACATAGCCTGCTCATATTTCTTTTCTTGAAGAATATCTTATAGATACTAGACATTGTTATAATGTGAATAACAATATTTTCCACTGATACAGTAAGTAATTTTGATAAACTCATTGCAAAAAGAACTTTTGTCTTTGACTTGAAATGCTTATTTCAGACCGTATATGTTCATTTTAATTCGTCTTTTTTTATCAGAAAGAACATCAATAGTGGTTGGTAGAATATTCCGGAAATTCCGTAAACTTCATGTTAGACTAGTAGGACGTGGTATTCTTTACAATGGTTATTGTAAGTAACTTTTATACAATGTAACAAGCAATTGGATCATTTTTTTCAAAAACAGCAATGCGTTATGCTGATGTGAAACACATATCCATTAAAATAATAAGAAATATTTTGAATATATATTTCTGAATTTCTTTCAGAAATATTTTGAATGTAAGAAATCGTAAAATGCAGTAACATTTCAGTTGTATATCTAATATAATATTGTTAATATTTTAAATTTCTAATATCGATTTACCGTATACTTGAACATTTGTGAGATTTGTTTTTCATAATCTGAACATTTGTTTTACTTATCTTAGTCTTTATGCTTCGATGTAAATACACAAAGTTCTTCCGAATTCTGCGCCGTTGTGAGAGAAGAAGTGTAGGAGTATATACATGTCTGTCACAGGCAATGACGAGAAAATTAATTGGAAGAAAACATCGCTTCAGACGTTATGGTCGTGGATATGGACTTGGTGTCACTTTTGTGAAACGTGGGGTGGTGTTTGAACATCATTGTAAGCTTACTCAAAACAACTTACGATTGTAACAAACAATTAGAGAACATTTAGTCAGCTTTAGTCTGAATTCACCAGAGATGTGTAATCATTTTCAAATCTTGATCGGTAACAATACCAAGCGTATACATTTAGCCAATTTCGGTATGCTTTACACGTATTTCGATTAGTTGTCTCTGATCAGCCGCATAATATTAAGAACTCAGGACGTTCAACATCCAAAATAAATCGTATACAAGAATTATCAATACCAAAAATATCAAATGGGAAAGACAAATCAATCACTGAAACGTTTTACAATATGGAATACAAGGAATGAAGCCTCAGTGTTTTAGAGATTTTGACTTTTGTGACAGGAAATTTGTGAAAATAATCTACATGATATGATTCAAATTAGAAAGAAATCAAGAAATATTTCAAATATTACTGCTCGTTTTATATCAGGTGACACGAAGGGAAGTCTTCCGAACGGTAATAAGCACGTATTTAAGAGATAATATTTTAAATAATGAGATTCTGATTTTTGTTTGACAATAAGTTATATACAGCGGAACTGTCAGGGACTGATAAATGTTGTTTTTCTCCTTCTTTTTTTTTACTGGCAATATGACTGAATGGACAAAGAACGAAAAGCAAACAGAATGTGTAGGGAACCACTTTTGTATCTGAACATATAAAACAACTCGGCGCATAGACAAGTCGTTCAAAGTCTACTAGAACTTTGGTTGTCATGAATATCGTCATTCTAATTGAAAACTTTGTCCTCTTACAAGTCAAACCTCCCTTACGTTAGCAATATTTATTTATTATCTCATTCAAATTATTTTGTAATCATTCATATTGCCTTTCTGTATTTTATTTTCAGTTTACAAATTTATTGTTCGACGACGAAGATTTATTCGATATATAACGACATGTTACAACGAGTTCGGCGACATTAGACACTGTCTTGTTCAGCTTCATAAACAAGGAGTGATTGGATCCGCATCGATTTATAAACATACGCGTATACAGTCTAGAATATCGGTCAGACATTCTCGTAAGCATACTCCATGTACATGATTTATTAAAAATACGTTGTGAAGACTCTGACCGGAAAGCAATTAACTACAACAACATAGCCTGCTCATATTTCTTTTCTTGAAGAATATCTTATAGATACTAGACATTGTTATAATGTGAATAACAATATTTTCCACTGATACAGTAAGTAATTTTGATAAACTCATTGCAAAAAGAACTTTTGTCTTTGACTTGAAATGCTTATTTCAGACCGTATATGTTCATTTTAATTCGTCTTTTTTTATCAGAAAGAACATCAATAGTGGTTGGTAGAATATTCCGGAAATTCCGTAAACTTCATGTTAGACTAGTAGGACGTGGTATTCTTTACAATGGTTATTGTAAGTAACTTTTATACAATGTAACAAGCAATTGGATCATTTTTTTCAAAAACAGCAATGCGTTATGCTGATGTGAAACACATATCCATTAAAATAATAAGAAATATTTTGAATATATATTTCTGAATTTCTTTCAGAAATATTTTGAATGTAAGAAATCGTAAAATGCAGTAACATTTCAGTTGTATATCTAATATAATATTGTTAATATTTTAAATTTCTAATATCGATTTACCGTATACTTGAACATTTGTGAGATTTGTTTTTCATAATCTGAACATTTGTTTTACTTATCTTAGTCTTTATGCTTCGATGTAAATACACAAAGTTCTTCCGAATTCTGCGCCGTTGTGAGAGAAGAAGTGTAGGAGTATATACATGTCTGTCACAGGCAATGACGAGAAAATTAATTGGAAGAAAACATCGCTTCAGACGTTATGGTCGTGGATATGGACTTGGTGTCACTTTTGTGAAACGTGGGGTGGTGTTTGAACATCATTGTAAGCTTACTCAAAACAACTTACGATTGTAACAAACAATTAGAGAACATTTAGTCAGCTTTAGTCTGAATTCACCAGAGATGTGTAATCATTTTCAAATCTTGATCGGTAACAATACCAAGCGTATACATTTAGCCAATTTCGGTATGCTTTACACGTATTTCGATTAGTTGTCTCTGATCAGCCGCATAATATTAAGAACTCAGGACGTTCAACATCCAAAATAAATCGTATACAAGAATTATCAATACCAAAAATATCAAATGGGAAAGACAAATCAATCACTGAAACGTTTTACAATATGGAATACAAGGAATGAAGCCTCAGTGTTTTAGAGATTTTGACTTTTGTGACAGGAAATTTGTGAAAATAATCTACATGATATGATTCAAATTAGAAAGAAATCAAGAAATATTTCAAATATTACTGCTCGTTTTATATCAGGTGACACGAAGGGAAGTCTTCCGAACGGTAATAAGCACGTATTTAAGAGATAATATTTTAAATAATGAGATTCTGATTTTTGTTTGACAATAAGTTATATACAGCGGAACTGTCAGGGATTGATAAATGTTGTTTTTCTCCTTCTTTTTTTTTACTGGCAATATGACTGAATGGACAAAGAACGAAAAGCAAACAGAATGTGTAGGGAACCACTTTTGTATCTGAACATATAAAACAACTCGGCGCATAGACAAGTCGTTCAAAGTCTACTAGAACTTTGGTTGTCATGAATATCGTCATTCTAATTGAAAACTTTGTCCTCTTACAAGTCAAACCTCCCTTACGTTAGCAATATTTATTTATTATCTCATTCAAATTATTTTGTAATTATTCATATTGCCTTTCTGTATTTTATTTTCAGTTTACAAATTTATTGTTCGACGACGAAGATTTATTCGATATATAACGACATGTTACAACGAGTTCGGCGACATTAGACACTGTCTTGTTCAGCTTCATAAACAAGGAGTGATTGGATCCGCATCGATTTATAAACATACGCGTATACAGTCTAGAATATCGGTCAGACATTCTCGTAAGCATACTCCATGTACATGATTTATTAAAAATACGTTGTGAAGACTCTGACCGGAAAGCAATTAACTACAACAACATAGCCTGCTCATATTTCTTTTCTTGAAGAATATCTTATAGATACTAGACATTGTTATAATGTGAATAACAATATTTTCCACTGATACAGTAAGTAATTTTGATAAACTCATTGCAAAAAGAACTTTTGTCTTTGACTTGAAATGCTTATTTCAGACCGTATATGTTCATTTTAATTCGTCTTTTTTTATCAGAAAGAACATCAATAGTGGTTGGTAGAATATTCCGGAAATTCCGTAAACTTCATGTTAGACTAGTAGGACGTGGTATTCTTTACAATGGTTATTGTAAGTAACTTTTATACAATGTAACAAGCAATTGGATCATTTTTTTCAAAAACAGCAATGCGTTATGCTGATGTGAAACACATATCCATTAAAATAATAAGAAATATTTTGAATATATATTTCTGAATTTCTTTCAGAAATATTTTGAATGTAAGAAATCGTAAAATGCAGTAACATTTCAGTTGTATATCTAATATAATATTGTTAATATTTTAAATTTCTAATATCGATTTACCGTATACTTGAACATTTGTGAGATTTGTTTTTCATAATCTGAACATTTGTTTTACTTATCTTAGTCTTTATGCTTCGATGTAAATACACAAAGTTCTTCCGAATTCTGCGCCGTTGTGAGAGAAGAAGTGTAGGAGTATATACATGTCTGTCACAGGCAATGACGAGAAAATTAATTGGAAGAAAACATCGCTTCAGACGTTATGGTCGTGGATATGGACTTGGTGTCACTTTTGTGAAACGTGGGGTGGTGTTTGAACATCATTGTAAGCTTACTCAAAACAACTTACGATTGTAACAAACAATTAGAGAACATTTAGTCAGCTTTAGTCTGAATTCACCAGAGATGTGTAATCATTTTCAAATCTTGATCGGTAACAATACCAAGCGTATACATTTAGCCAATTTCGGTATGCTTTACACGTATTTCGATTAGTTGTCTCTGATCAGCCGCATAATATTAAGAACTCAGGACGTTCAACATCCAAAATAAATCGTATACAAGAATTATCAATACCAAAAATATCAAATGGGAAAGACAAATCAATCACTGAAACGTTTTACAATATGGAATACAAGGAATGAAGCCTCAGTGTTTTAGAGATTTTGACTTTTGTGACAGGAAATTTGTGAAAATAATCTACATGATATGATTCAAATTAGAAAGAAATCAAGAAATATTTCAAATATTACTGCTCGTTTTATATCAGGTGACACGAAGGGAAGTCTTCCGAACGGTAATAAACACGTATTTAAGAGATAATATTTGAAATACTGAGATTCTGATTTTTGTTTGACAATAAGTTATATACAGCGGAACTGTCAGGGATTGATAAATGTTGTTTTTCTCCTTCTTTTTTTTACTGGCAATATGACTGAATGGACAAAGAACGAAAAGCAAACAGAATGTGTAGGGAACCACTTTTGTATCTGAACATATAAAACAACTCGGCGCATAGACAAGTCGTTCAAAGTCTACTAGAACTTTGGTTGTCATGAATATCGTCATTCTAATTGAAAACTTTGTCCTCTTACAAGTCAAACCTCCCTTACGTTAGCAATATTTATTTATTATCTCATTCAAATTATTTTGTAATTATTCATATTGCCTTTCTGTATTTTATTTTCAGTTTACAAATTTATTGTTCGACGACGAAGATTTATTCGATATATAACGACATGTTACAACGAGTTCGGCGACATTAGACACTGTCTTGTTCAGCTTCATAAACAAGGAGTGATTGGATCCGCATCGATTTATAAACATACGCGTATACAGTCTAGAATATCGGTCAGACATTCTCGTAAGCATACTCCATGTACATGATTTATTAAAAATACGTTGTGAAGACTCTGACCGGAAAGCAATTAACTACAACAACATAGCCTGCTCATATTTCTTTTCTTGAAGAATATCTTATAGATACTAGACATTGTTATAATGTGAATAACAATATTTTCCACTGATACAGTAAGTAATTTTGATAAACTCATTGCAAAAAGAACTTTTGTCTTTGACTTGAAATGCTTATTTCAGACCGTATATGTTCATTTTAATTCGTCTTTTTTTATCAGAAAGAACATCAATAGTGGTTGGTAGAATATTCCGGAAATTCCGTAAACTTCATGTTAGACTAGTAGGACGTGGTATTCTTTACAATGGTTATTGTAAGTAACTTTTATACAATGTAACAAGCAATTGGATCATTTTTTTTCAAAAACAGCAATGCGTTATGCTGATGTGAAACACATATCCATTAAAATAATAAGAAATATTTTGAATATATATTTCTGAATTTCTTTCAGAAATATTTTGAATGTAAGAAATCGTAAAATGCAGTAACATTTCAGTTGTATATCTAATATAATATTGTTAATATTTTCAATTTCTAATATCGATTTACCGTATACTTGAACATTTGTGAGATTTGTTTTTCATAATCTGAACATTTGTTTTACTTATCTTAGTCTTCATGCTTCGATGTAAATACACAAAGTTCTTCCGAATTCTGCGCCGTTGTGAGAGAAGAAGTGTAGGAGTATATACATGTCTGTCACAGGCAATGACGAGAAAATTAATTGGAAGAAAACATCGCTTCAGACGTTATGGTCGTGGATATGGACTTGGTGTCACTTTTGTGAAACGTGGGGTGGTGTTTGAACATCATTGTAAGCTTACTCAAAACAACTTACGATTGTAACAAACAATTAGAGAACATTTAGTCAGCTTTAGTCTGAATTCACCAGAGATGTGTAATCATTTTCAAATCTTGATCGGTAACAATACCAAGCGTATACATTTAGCCAATTTCGGTATGCTTTACACGTATTTCGATTAGTTGTCTCTGATCAGCCGCATAATATTAAGAACTCAGGACGTTCAACATCCAAAATAAATCGTATACAAGAATTATCAATACCAAAAATATCAAATGGGAAAGACAAATCAATCACTGAAACGTTTTACAATATGGAATACAAGGAATGAAGCCTCAGTGTTTTAGAGATTTTGACTTTTGTGACAGGAAATTTGTGAAAATAATCTACATGATATGATTCAAATTAGAAAGAAATCAAGAAATATTTCAAATATTACTGCTCGTTTTATATCAGGTGACACGAAGGGAAGTCTTCCGAACGGTAATAAGCACGTATTTAAGAGATAATATTTTAAATAATGAGATTCTGATTTTTGTTTGACAATAAGTTATATACAGCGGAACTGTCAGGGACTGATAAATGTTGTTTTTCTCCTTCTTTTTTTTTACTGGCAATATGACTGAATGGACAAAGAACGAAAAGCAAACAGAATGTGTAGGGAACCACTTTTGTATCTGAACATATAAAACAACTCGGCGCATAGACAAGTCGTTCAAAGTCTACTAGAACTTTGGTTGTCATGAATATCGTCATTCTAATTGAAAACTTTGTCCTCTTACAAGTCAAACCTCCCTTACGTTAGCAATATTTATTTATTATCTCATTCAAATTATTTTGTAATTATTCATATTGCCTTTCTGTATTTTATTTTCAGTTTACAAATTTATTGTTCGACGACGAAGATTTATTCGATATATAACGACATGTTACAACGAGTTCGGCGACATTAGACACTGTCTTGTTCAGCTTCATAAACAAGGAGTGATTGGATCCGCATCGATTTATAAACATACGCGTATACAGTCTAGAATATCGGTCAGACATTCTCGTAAGCATACTCCATGTACATGATTTATTAAAAATACGTTGTGAAGACTCTGACCGGAAAGCAATTAACTACAACAACATAGCCTGCTCATATTTCTTTTCTTGAAGAATATCTTATAGATACTAGACATTGTTATAATGTGAATAACAATATTTTCCACTGATACAGTAAGTAATTTTGATAAACTCATTGCAAAAAGAACTTTTGTCTTTGACTTGAAATGCTTATTTCAGACCGTATATGTTCATTTTAATTCGTCTTTTTTTTATCAGAAAGAACATCAATAGTGGTTGGTAGAATATTCCGGAAATTCCGTAAACTTCATGTTAGACTAGTAGGACGTGGTATTCTTTACAATGGTTATTGTAAGTAACTTTTATACAATGTAACAAGCAATTGGATCATTTTTTTCAAAAACAGCAATGCGTTATGCTGATGTGAAACACATATCCATTAAAATAATAAGAAATATTTTGAATATATATTTCTGAATTTCTTTCAGAAATATTTTGAATGTAAGAAATCGTAAAATGCAGTAACATTTCAGTTGTATATCTAATATAATATTGTTAATATTTTCAATTTCTAATATCGATTTACCGTATACTTGAACATTTGTGAGATTTGTTTTTCATAATCTGAACATTTGTTTTACTTATCTTAGTCTTTATGCTTCGATGTAAATACACAAAGTTCTTCCGAATTCTGCGCCGTTGTGAGAGAAGAAGTGTAGGAGTATATACATGTCTGTCACAGGCAATGACGAGAAAATTAATTGGAAGAAAACATCGCTTCAGACGTTATGGTCGTGGATATGGACTTGGTGTCACTTTTGTGAAACGTGGGGTGGTGTTTGAACATCATTGTAAGCTTACTCAAAACAACTTACGATTGTAACAAACAATTAGAGAACATTTAGTCAGCTTTAGTCTGAATTCACCAGAGATGTGTAATCATTTTCAAATCTTGATCGGTAACAATACCAAGCGTATACATTTAGCCAATTTCGGTATGCTTTACACGTATTTCGATTAGTTGTCTCTGATCAGCCGCATAATATTAAGAACTCAGGACGTTCAACATCCAAAATAAATCGTATACAAGAATTATCAATACCAAAAATATCAAATGGGAAAGACAAATCAATCACTGAAACGTTTTACAATATGGAATACAAGGAATGAAGCCTCAGTGTTTTAGAGATTTTGACTTTTGTGACAGGAAATTTGTGAAAATAATCTACATGATATGATTCAAATTAGAAAGAAATCAAGAAATATTTCAAATATTACTGCTCGTTTTATATCAGGTGACACGAAGGGAAGTCTTCCGAACGGTAATAAACACGTATTTAAGAGATAATATTTGAAATACTGAGATTCTGATTTTTGTTTGACAATAAGTTATATACAGCGGAACTGTCAGGGACTGATAAATGTTGTTTTTCTCCTTCTTTTTTTTTACTGGCAATATGACTGAATGGACAAAGAACGAAAAGCAAACAGAATGTGTAGGGAACCACTTTTGTATCTGAACATATAAAACAACTCGGCGCATAGACAAGTCGTTCAAAGTCTACTAGAACTTTGGTTGTCATGAATATCGTCATTCTAATTGAAAACTTTGTCCTCTTACAAGTCAAACCTCCCTTACGTTAGCAATATTTATTTATTATCTCATTCAAATTATTTTGTAATTATTCATATTGCCTTTCTGTATTTTATTTTCAGTTTACAAATTTATTGTTCGACGACGAAGATTTATTCGATATATAACGACATGTTACAACGAGTTCGGCGACATTAGACACTGTCTTGTTCAGCTTCATAAACAAGGAGTGATTGGATCCGCATCGATTTATAAACATACGCGTATACAGTCTAGAATATCGGTCAGACATTCTCGTAAGCATACTCCATGTACATGATTTATTAAAAATACGTTGTGAAGACTCTGACCGGAAAGCAATTAACTACAACAACATAGCCTGCTCATATTTCTTTTCTTGAAGAATATCTTATAGATACTAGACATTGTTATAATGTGAATAACAATATTTTCCACTGATACAGTAAGTAATTTTGATAAACTCATTGCAAAAAGAACTTTTGTCTTTGACTTGAAATGCTTATTTCAGACCGTATATGTTCATTTTAATTCGTCTTTTTTTATCAGAAAGAACATCAATAGTGGTTGGTAGAATATTCCGGAAATTCCGTAAACTTCATGTTAGACTAGTAGGACGTGGTATTCTTTACAATGGTTATTGTAAGTAACTTTTATACAATGTAACAAGCAATTGGATCATTTTTTTCAAAAACAGCAATGCGTTATGCTGATGTGAAACACATATCCATTAAAATAATAAGAAATATTTTGAATATATATTTCTGAATTTCTTTCAGAAATATTTTGAATGTAAGAAATCGTAAAATGCAGTAACATTTCAGTTGTATATCTAATATAATATTGTTAATATTTTAAATTTCTAATATCGATTTACCGTATACTTGAACATTTGTGAGATTTGTTTTTCATAATCTGAACATTTGTTTTACTTATCTTAGTCTTTATGCTTCGATGTAAATACACAAAGTTCTTCCGAATTCTGCGCCGTTGTGAGAGAAGAAGTGTAGGAGTATATACATGTCTGTCACAGGCAATGACGAGAAAATTAATTGGAAGAAAACATCGCTTCAGACGTTATGGTCGTGGATATGGACTTGGTGTCACTTTTGTGAAACGTGGGGTGGTGTTTGAACATCATTGTAAGCTTACTCAAAACAACTTACGATTGTAACAAACAATTAGAGAACATTTAGTCAGCTTTAGTCTGAATTCACCAGAGATGTGTAATCATTTTCAAATCTTGATCGGTAACAATACCAAGCGTATACATTTAGCCAATTTCGGTATGCTTTACACGTATTTCGATTAGTTGTCTCTGATCAGCCGCATAATATTAAGAACTCAGGACGTTCAACATCCAAAATAAATCGTATACAAGAATTATCAATACCAAAAATATCAAATGGGAAAGACAAATCAATCACTGAAACGTTTTACAATATGGAATACAAGGAATGAAGCCTCAATGTTTTAGAGATTTTGACTTTTGTGACAGGAAATTTGTGAAAATAATCTACATGATATGATTCAAATTAGAAAGAAATCAAGAAATATTTCAAATATTACTGCTCGTTTTATATCAGGTGACACGAAGGGAAGTCTTCCGAACGGTAATAAACACGTATTTAAGAGATAATATTTGAAATACTGAGATTCTGATTTTTGTTTGACAATAAGTTATATACAGCGGAACTGTCAGGGATTGATAAATGTTGTTTTTCTCCTTCTTTTTTTTACTGGCAATATGACTGAATGGACAAAGAACGAAAAGCAAACAGAATGTGTAGGGAACCACTTTTGTATCTGAACATATAAAACAACTCGGCGCATAGACAAGTCGTTCAAAGTCTACTAGAACTTTGGTTGTCATGAATATCGTCAATGTAATTGAAAACTTTGTCCTCTTACAAGTCAAACCTCCCTTACGTTAGCAATATTTATTTATTATCTCATTCAAATTATTTTGTAATTATTCATATTGCCTTTCTGTATTTTATTTTCAGTTTACAAATTTATTGTTCGACGACGAAGATTTATTCGATATATAACGACATGTTACAACGAGTTCGGCGACATTAGACACTGTCTTGTTCAGCTTCATAAACAAGGAGTGATTGGATCCGCATCGATTTATAAACATACGCGTATACAGTCTAGAATATCGGTCAGACATTCTCGTAAGCATACTCCATGTACATGATTTATTAAAAATACGTTGTGAAGACTCTGACCGGAAAGCAATTAACTACAACAACATAGCCTGCTCATATTTCTTTTCTTGAAGAATATCTTATAGATACTAGACATTGTTATAATGTGAATAACAATATTTTCCACTGATACAGTAAGTAATTTTGATAAACTCATTGCAAAAAGAACTTTTGTCTTTGACTTGAAATGCTTATTTCAGACCGTATATGTTCATTTTAATTCGTCTTTTTTTATCAGAAAGAACATCAATAGTGGTTGGTAGAATATTCCGGAAATTCCGTAAACTTCATGTTAGACTAGTAGGACGTGGTATTCTTTACAATGGTTATTGTAAGTAACTTTTATACAATGTAACAAGCAATTGGATCATTTTTTTCAAAAACAGCAATGCGTTATGCTGATGTGAAACACATATCCATTAAAATAATAAGAAATATTTTGAATATATATTTCTGAATTTCTTTCAGAAATATTTTGAATGTAAGAAATCGTAAAATGCAGTAACATTTCAGTTGTATATCTAATATAATATTGTTAATATTTTAAATTTCTAATATCGATTTACCGTATACTTGAACATTTGTGAGATTTGTTTTTCATAATCTGAACATTTGTTTTACTTATCTTAGTCTTTATGCTTCGATGTAAATACACAAAGTTCTTCCGAATTCTGCGCCGTTGTGAGAGAAGAAGTGTAGGAGTATATACATGTCTGTCACAGGCAATGACGAGAAAATTAATTGGAAGAAAACATCGCTTCAGACGTTATGGTCGTGGATATGGACTTGGTGTCACTTTTGTGAAACGTGGGGTGGTGTTTGAACATCATTGTAAGCTTACTCAAAACAACTTACGATTGTAACAAACAATTAGAGAACATTTAGTCAGCTTTAGTCTGAATTCACCAGAGATGTGTAATCATTTTCAAATCTTGATCGGTAACAATACCAAGCGTATACATTTAGCCAATTTCGGTATGCTTTACACGTATTTCGATTAGTTGTCTCTGATCAGCCGCATAATATTAAGAACTCAGGACGTTCAACATCCAAAATAAATCGTATACAAGAATTATCAATACCAAAAATATCAAATGGGAAAGACAAATCAATCACTGAAACGTTTTACAATATGGAATACAAGGAATGAAGCCTCAATGTTTTAGAGATTTTGACTTTTGTGACAGGAAATTTGTGAAAATAATCTACATGATATGATTCAAATTAGAAAGAAATCAAGAAATATTTCAAATATTACTGCTCGTTTTATATCAGGTGACACGAAGGGAAGTCTTCCGAACGGTAATAAACACGTATTTAAGAGATAATATTTGAAATACTGAGATTCTGATTTTTGTTTGACAATAAGTTATATACAGCGGAACTGTCAGGGATTGATAAATGTTGTTTTTCTCCTTCTTTTTTTACTGGCAATATGACTGAATGGACAAAGAACGAAAAGCAAACAGAATGTGTAGGGAACCACTTTTGTATCTGAACATATAAAACAACTCGGCGCATAGACAAGTCGTTCAAAGTCTACTAGAACTTTGGTTGTCATGAATATCGTCAATGTAATTGAAAACTTTGTCCTCTTACAAGTCAAACCTCCCTTACGTTAGCAATATTTATTTATTATCTCATTCAAATTATTTTGTAATTATTCATATTGCCTTTCTGTATTTTATTTTCAGTTTACAAATTTATTGTTCGACGACGAAGATTTATTCGATATATAACGACATGTTACAACGAGTTCGGCGACATTAGACACTGTCTTGTTCAGCTTCATAAACAAGGAGTGATTGGATCCGCATCGATTTATAAACATACGCGTATACAGTCTAGAATATCGGTCAGACATTCTCGTAAGCATACTCCATGTACATGATTTATTAAAAATACGTTGTGAAGACTCTGACCGGAAAGCAATTAACTACAACAACATAGCCTGCTCATATTTCTTTTCTTGAAGAATATCTTATAGATACTAGACATTGTTATAATGTGAATAACAATATTTTCCACTGATACAGTAAGTAATTTTGATAAACTCATTGCAAAAAGAACTTTTGTCTTTGACTTGAAATGCTTATTTCAGACCGTATATGTTCATTTTAATTCGTCTTTTTTTATCAGAAAGAACATCAATAGTGGTTGGTAGAATATTCCGGAAATTCCGTAAACTTCATGTTAGACTAGTAGGACGTGGTATTCTTTACAATGGTTATTGTAAGTAACTTTTATACAATGTAACAAGCAATTGGATCATTTTTTTCAAAAACAGCAATGCGTTATGCTGATGTGAAACACATATCCATTAAAATAATAAGAAATATTTTGAATATATATTTCTGAATTTCTTTCAGAAATATTTTGAATGTAAGAAATCGTAAAATGCAGTAACATTTCAGTTGTATATCTAATATAATATTGTTAATATTTTAAATTTCTAATATCGATTTACCGTATACTTGAACATTTGTGAGATTTGTTTTTCATAATCTGAACATTTGTTTTACTTATCTTAGTCTTTATGCTTCGATGTAAATACACAAAGTTCTTCCGAATTCTGCGCCGTTGTGAGAGAAGAAGTGTAGGAGTATATACATGTCTGTCACAGGCAATGACGAGAAAATTAATTGGAAGAAAACATCGCTTCAGACGTTATGGTCGTGGATATGGACTTGGTGTCACTTTTGTGAAACGTGGGGTGGTGTTTGAACATCATTGTAAGCTTACTCAAAACAACTTACGATTGTAACAAACAATTAGAGAACATTTAGTCAGCTTTAGTCTGAATTCACCAGAGATGTGTAATCATTTTCAAATCTTGATCGGTAACAAAACCAAGCGTATACATTTAGCCAATTTCGGTATGCTTTACACGTATTTCGATTAGTTGTCTCTGATCAGCCGCATAATATTAAGAACTCAGGACGTTCAACATCCAAAATAAATCGTATACAAGAATTATCAATACCAAAAATATCAAATGGGAAAGACAAATCAATCACTGAAACGTTTTACAATATGGAATACAAGGAATGAAGCCTCAGTGTTTTAGAGATTTTGACTTTTGTGACAGGAAATTTGTGAAAATAATCTACATGATATGATTCAAATTAGAAAGAAATCAAGAAATATTTCAAATATTACTGCTCGTTTTATATCAGGTGACACGAAGGGAAGTCTTCCGAACGGTAATAAACACGTATTTAAGAGATAATATTTGAAATACTGAGATTCTGATTTTTGTTTGACAATAAGTTATATACAGCGGAACTGTCAGGGACTGATAAATGTTGTTTTTCTCCTTCTTTTTTTTTACTGGCAATATGACTGAATGGACAAAGAACGAAAAGCAAACAGAATGTGTAGGGAACCACTTTTGTATCTGAACATATAAAACAACTCGGCGCATAGACAAGTCGTTCAAAGTCTACTAGAACTTTGGTTGTCATGAATATCGTCATTCTAATTGAAAACTTTGTCCTCTTACAAGTCAAACCTCCCTTACGTTAGCAATATTTATTTATTATCTCATTCAAATTATTTTGTAATTATTCATATTGCCTTTCTGTATTTTATTTTCAGTTTACAAATTTATTGTTCGACGACGAAGATTTATTCGATATATAACGACATGTTACAACGAGTTCGGCGACATTAGACACTGTCTTGTTCAGCTTCATAAACAAGGAGTGATTGGATCCGCATCGATTTATAAACATACGCGTATACAGTCTAGAATATCGGTCAGACATTCTCGTAAGCATACTCCATGTACATGATTTATTAAAAATACGTTGTGAAGACTCTGACCGGAAAGCAATTAACTACAACAACATAGCCTGCTCATATTTCTTTTCTTGAAGAATATCTTATAGATACTAGACATTGTTATAATGTGAATAACAATATTTTCCACTGATACAGTAAGTAATTTTGATAAACTCATTGCAAAAAGAACTTTTGTCTTTGACTTGAAATGCTTATTTCAGACCGTATATGTTCATTTTAATTCGTCTTTTTTTTATCAGAAAGAACATCAATAGTGGTTGGTAGAATATTCCGGAAATTCCGTAAACTTCATGTTAGACTAGTAGGACGTGGTATTCTTTACAATGGTTATTGTAAGTAACTTTTATACAATGTAACAAGCAATTGGATCATTTTTTTCAAAAACAGCAATGCGTTATGCTGATGTGAAACACATATCCATTAAAATAATAAGAAATATTTTGAATATATATTTCTGAATTTCTTTCAGAAATATTTTGAATGTAAGAAATCGTAAAATGCAGTAACATTTCAGTTGTATATCTAATATAATATTGTTAATATTTTAAATTTCTAATATCGATTTACCGTATACTTGAACATTTGTGAGATTTGTTTTTCATAATCTGAACATTTGTTTTACTTATCTTAGTCTTTATGCTTCGATGTAAATACACAAAGTTCTTCCGAATTCTGCGCCGTTGTGAGAGAAGAAGTGTAGGAGTATATACATGTCTGTCACAGGCAATGACGAGAAAATTAATTGGAAGAAAACATCGCTTCAGACGTTATGGTCGTGGATATGGACTTGGTGTCACTTTTGTGAAACGTGGGGTGGTGTTTGAACATCATTGTAAGCTTACTCAAAACAACTTACGATTGTAACAAACAATTAGAGAACATTTAGTCAGCTTTAGTCTGAATTCACCAGAGATGTGTAATCATTTTCAAATCTTGATCGGTAACAATACCAAGCGTATACATTTAGCCAATTTCGGTATGCTTTACACGTATTTCGATTAGTTGTCTCTGATCAGCCGCATAATATTAAGAACTCAGGACGTTCAACATCCAAAATAAATCGTATACAAGAATTATCAATACCAAAAATATCAAATGGGAAAGACAAATCAATCACTGAAACGTTTTACAATATGGAATACAAGGAATGAAGCCTCAGTGTTTTAGAGATTTTGACTTTTGTGACAGGAAATTTGTGAAAATAATCTACATGATATGATTCAAATTAGAAAGAAATCAAGAAATATTTCAAATATTACTGCTCGTTTTATATCAGGTGACACGAAGGGAAGTCTTCCGAACGGTAATAAACACGTATTTAAGAGATAATATTTGAAATACTGAGATTCTGATTTTTGTTTGACAATAAGTTATATACAGCGGAACTGTCAGGGACTGATAAATGTTGTTTTTCTCCTTCTTTTTTTTTACTGGCAATATGACTGAATGGACAAAGAACGAAAAGCAAACAGAATGTGTAGGGAACCACTTTTGTATCTGAACATATAAAACAACTCGGCGCATAGACAAGTCGTTCAAAGTCTACTAGAACTTTGGTTGTCATGAATATCGTCATTCTAATTGAAAACTTTGTCCTCTTACAAGTCAAACCTCCCTTACGTTAGCAATATTTATTTATTATCTCATTCAAATTATTTTGTAATTATTCATATTGCCTTTCTGTATTTTATTTTCAGTTTACAAATTTATTGTTCGACGACGAAGATTTATTCGATATATAACGACATGTTACAACGAGTTCGGCGACATTAGACACTGTCTTGTTCAGCTTCATAAACAAGGAGTGATTGGATCCGCATCGATTTATAAACATACGCGTATACAGTCTAGAATATCGGTCAGACATTCTCGTAAGCATACTCCATGTACATGATTTATTAAAAATACGTTGTGAAGACTCTGACCGGAAAGCAATTAACTACAACAACATAGCCTGCTCATATTTCTTTTCTTGAAGAATATCTTATAGATACTAGACATTGTTATAATGTGAATAACAATATTTTCCACTGATACAGTAAGTAATTTTGATAAACTCATTGCAAAAAGAACTTTTGTCTTTGACTTGAAATGCTTATTTCAGACCGTATATGTTCATTTTAATTCGTCTTTTTTTATCAGAAAGAACATCAATAGTGGTTGGTAGAATATTCCGGAAATTCCGTAAACTTCATGTTAGACTAGTAGGACGTGGTATTCTTTACAATGGTTATTGTAAGTAACTTTTATACAATGTAACAAGCAATTGGATCATTTTTTTCAAAAACAGCAATGCGTTATGCTGATGTGAAACACATATCCATTAAAATAATAAGAAATATTTTGAATATATATTTCTGAATTTCTTTCAGAAATATTTTGAATGTAAGAAATCGTAAAATGCAGTAACATTTCAGTTGTATATCTAATATAATATTGTTAATATTTTAAATTTCTAATATCGATTTACCGTATACTTGAACATTTGTGAGATTTGTTTTTCATAATCTGAACATTTGTTTTACTTATCTTAGTCTTTATGCTTCGATGTAAATACACAAAGTTCTTCCGAATTCTGCGCCGTTGTGAGAGAAGAAGTGTAGGAGTATATACATGTCTGTCACAGGCAATGACGAGAAAATTAATTGGAAGAAAACATCGCTTCAGACGTTATGGTCGTGGATATGGACTTGGTGTCACTTTTGTGAAACGTGGGGTGGTGTTTGAACATCATTGTAAGCTTACTCAAAACAACTTACGATTGTAACAAACAATTAGAGAACATTTAGTCAGCTTTAGTCTGAATTCACCAGAGATGTGTAATCATTTTCAAATCTTGATCGGTAACAATACCAAGCGTATACATTTAGCCAATTTCGGTATGCTTTACACGTATTTCGATTAGTTGTCTCTGATCAGCCGCATAATATTAAGAACTCAGGACGTTCAACATCCAAAATAAATCGTATACAAGAATTATCAATACCAAAAATATCAAATGGGAAAGACAAATCAATCACTGAAACGTTTTACAATATGGAATACAAGGAATGAAGCCTCAATGTTTTAGAGATTTTGACTTTTGTGACAGGAAATTTGTGAAAATAATCTACATGATATGATTCAAATTAGAAAGAAATCAAGAAATATTTCAAATATTACTGCTCGTTTTATATCAGGTGACACGAAGGGAAGTCTTCCGAACGGTAATAAACACGTATTTAAGAGATAATATTTGAAATACTGAGATTCTGATTTTTGTTTGACAATAAGTTATATACAGCGGAACTGTCAGGGATTGATAAATGTTGTTTTTCTCCTTCTTTTTTTTACTGGCAATATGACTGAATGGACAAAGAACGAAAAGCAAACAGAATGTGTAGGGAACCACTTTTGTATCTGAACATATAAAACAACTCGGCGCATAGACAAGTCGTTCAAAGTCTACTAGAACTTTGGTTGTCATGAATATCGTCAATGTAATTGAAAACTTTGTCCTCTTACAAGTCAAACCTCCCTTACGTTAGCAATATTTATTTATTATCTCATTCAAATTATTTTGTAATTATTCATATTGCCTTTCTGTATTTTATTTTCAGTTTACAAATTTATTGTTCGACGACGAAGATTTATTCGATATATAACGACATGTTACAACGAGTTCGGCGACATTAGACACTGTCTTGTTCAGCTTCATAAACAAGGAGTGATTGGATCCGCATCGATTTATAAACATACGCGTATACAGTCTAGAATATCGGTCAGACATTCTCGTAAGCATACTCCATGTACATGATTTATTAAAAATACGTTGTGAAGACTCTGACCGGAAAGCAATTAACTACAACAACATAGCCTGCTCATATTTCTTTTCTTGAAGAATATCTTATAGATACTAGACATTGTTATAATGTGAATAACAATATTTTCCACTGATACAGTAAGTAATTTTGATAAACTCATTGCAAAAAGAACTTTTGTCTTTGACTTGAAATGCTTATTTCAGACCGTATATGTTCATTTTAATTCGTCTTTTTTTATCAGAAAGAACATCAATAGTGGTTGGTAGAATATTCCGGAAATTCCGTAAACTTCATGTTAGACTAGTAGGACGTGGTATTCTTTACAATGGTTATTGTAAGTAACTTTTATACAATGTAACAAGCAATTGGATCATTTTTTTCAAAAACAGCAATGCGTTATGCTGATGTGAAACACATATCCATTAAAATAATAAGAAATATTTTGAATATATATTTCTGAATTTCTTTCAGAAATATTTTGAATGTAAGAAATCGTAAAATGCAGTAACATTTCAGTTGTATATCTAATATAATATTGTTAATATTTTAAATTTCTAATATCGATTTACCGTATACTTGAACATTTGTGAGATTTGTTTTTCATAATCTGAACATTTGTTTTACTTATCTTAGTCTTTATGCTTCGATGTAAATACACAAAGTTCTTCCGAATTCTGCGCCGTTGTGAGAGAAGAAGTGTAGGAGTATATACATGTCTGTCACAGGCAATGACGAGAAAATTAATTGGAAGAAAACATCGCTTCAGACGTTATGGTCGTGGATATGGACTTGGTGTCACTTTTGTGAAACGTGGGGTGGTGTTTGAACATCATTGTAAGCTTACTCAAAACAACTTACGATTGTAACAAACAATTAGAGAACATTTAGTCAGCTTTAGTCTGAATTCACCAGAGATGTGTAATCATTTTCAAATCTTGATCGGTAACAATACCAAGCGTATACATTTAGCCAATTTCGGTATGCTTTACACGTATTTCGATTAGTTGTCTCTGATCAGCCGCATAATATTAAGAACTCAGGACGTTCAACATCCAAAATAAATCGTATACAAGAATTATCAATACCAAAAATATCAAATGGGAAAGACAAATCAATCACTGAAACGTTTTACAATATGGAATACAAGGAATGAAGCCTCAGTGTTTTAGAGATTTTGACTTTTGTGACAGGAAATTTGTGAAAATAATCTACATGATATGATTCAAATTAGAAAGAAATCAAGAAATATTTCAAATATTACTGCTCGTTTTATATCAGGTGACACGAAGGGAAGTCTTCCGAACGGTAATAAACACGTATTTAAGAGATAATATTTGAAATACTGAGATTCTGATTTTTGTTTGACAATAAGTTATATACAGCGGAACTGTCAGGGATTGATAAATGTTGTTTTTCTCCTTCTTTTTTTTACTGGCAATATGACTGAATGGACAAAGAACGAAAAGCAAACAGAATGTGTAGGGAACCACTTTTGTATCTGAACATATAAAACAACTCGGCGCATAGACAAGTCGTTCAAAGTCTACTAGAACTTTGGTTGTCATGAATATCGTCATTCTAATTGAAAACTTTGTCCTCTTACAAGTCAAACCTCCCTTACGTTAGCAATATTTATTTATTATCTCATTCAAATTATTTTGTAATTATTCATATTGCCTTTCTGTATTTTATTTTCAGTTTACAAATTTATTGTTCGACGACGAAGATTTATTCGATATATAACGACATGTTACAACGAGTTCGGCGACATTAGACACTGTCTTGTTCAGCTTCATAAACAAGGAGTGATTGGATCCGCATCGATTTATAAACATACGCGTATACAGTCTAGAATATCGGTCAGACATTCTCGTAAGCATACTCCATGTACATGATTTATTAAAAATACGTTGTGAAGACTCTGACCGGAAAGCAATTAACTACAACAACATAGCCTGCTCATATTTCTTTTCTTGAAGAATATCTTATAGATACTAGACATTGTTATAATGTGAATAACAATATTTTCCACTGATACAGTAAGTAATTTTGATAAACTCCATGCAAAAAGAACTTTTGTCTTTGACTTGAAATGCTTATTTCAGACCGTATATGTTCATTTTAATTCGTCTTTTTTTATCAGAAAGAACATCAATAGTGGTTGGTAGAATATTCCGGAAATTCCGTAAACTTCATGTTAGACTAGTAGGACGTGGTATTCTTTACAATGGTTATTGTAAGTAACTTTTATACAATGTAACAAGCAATTGGATCATTTTTTTTCAAAAACAGCAATGCGTTATGCTGATGTGAAACACATATCCATTAAAATAATAAGAAATATTTTGAATATATATTTCTGAATTTCTTTCAGAAATATTTTGAATGTAAGAAATCGTAAAATGCAGTAACATTTCAGTTGTATATCTAATATAATATTGTTAATATTTTCAATTTCTAATATCGATTTACCGTATACTTGAACATTTGTGAGATTTGTTTTTCATAATCTGAACATTTGTTTTACTTATCTTAGTCTTCATGCTTCGATGTAAATACACAAAGTTCTTCCGAATTCTGCGCCGTTGTGAGAGAAGAAGTGTAGGAGTATATACATGTCTGTCACAGGCAATGACGAGAAAATTAATTGGAAGAAAACATCGCTTCAGACGTTATGGTCGTGGATATGGACTTGGTGTCACTTTTGTGAAACGTGGGGTGGTGTTTGAACATCATTGTAAGCTTACTCAAAACAACTTACGATTGTAACAAACAATTAGAGAACATTTAGTCAGCTTTAGTCTGAATTCACCAGAGATGTGTAATCATTTTCAAATCTTGATCGGTAACAATACCAAGCGTATAAATTTAGCCAATTTCGGTATGCTTTACACGTATTTCGATTAGTTGTCTCTGATCAGCCGCATAATATTAAGAACTCAGGACGTTCAACATCCAAAATAAATCGTATACAAGAATTATCAATACCAAAAATATCAAATGGGAAAGACAAGTCAATCACTGAAACGTTTTACAATATGGAATACAAGGAATGAAGCCTCAGTGTTTTAGAGATTTTGACTTTTGTGACAGGAAATTTGTGAAAATAATCTACATGATATGATTCAAATTAGAAAGAAATCAAGAAATATTTCAAATATTACTGCTCGTTTTATATCAGGTGACACGAAGGGAAGTCTTCCGAACGGTAATAAGCACGTATTTAAGAGATAATATTTTAAATAATGAGATTCTGATTTTTGTTTGACAATAAGTTATATACAGCGGAACTGTCAGGGACTGATAAATGTTGTTTTTCTCCTTCTTTTTTTTTACTGGCAATATGACTGAATGGACAAAGAACGAAAAGCAAACAGAATGTGTAGGGAACCACTTTTGTATCTGAACATATAAAACAACTCGGCGCATAGACAAGTCGTTCAAAGTCTACTAGAACTTTGGTTGTCATGAATATCGTCATTCTAATTGAAAACTTTGTCCTCTTACAAGTCAAACCTCCCTTACGTTAGCAATATTTATTTATTATCTCATTCAAATTATTTTGTAATTATTCATATTGCCTTTCTGTATTTTATTTTCAGTTTACAAATTTATTGTTCGACGACGAAGATTTATTCGATATATAACGACATGTTACAACGAGTTCGGCGACATTAGACACTGTCTTGTTCAGCTTCATAAACAAGGAGTGATTGGATCCGCATCGATTTATAAACATACGCGTATACAGTCTAGAATATCGGTCAGACATTCTCGTAAGCATACTCCATGTACATGATTTATTAAAAATACGTTGTGAAGACTCTGACCGGAAAGCAATTAACTACAACAACATAGCCTGCTCATATTTCTTTTCTTGAAGAATATCTTATAGATACTAGACATTGTTATAATGTGAATAACAATATTTTCCACTGATACAGTAAGTAATTTTGATAAACTCATTGCAAAAAGAACTTTTGTCTTTGACTTGAAATGCTTATTTCAGACCGTATATGTTCATTTTAATTCGTCTTTTTTTATCAGAAAGAACATCAATAGTGGTTGGTAGAATATTCCGGAAATTCCGTAAACTTCATGTTAGACTAGTAGGACGTGGTATTCTTTACAATGGTTATTGTAAGTAACTTTTATACAATGTAACAAGCAATTGGATCATTTTTTTCAAAAACAGCAATGCGTTATGCTGATGTGAAACACATATCCATTAAAATAATAAGAAATATTTTGAATATATATTTCTGAATTTCTTTCAGAAATATTTTGAATGTAAGAAATCGTAAAATGCAGTAACATTTCAGTTGTATATCTAATATAATATTGTTAATATTTTCAATTTCTAATATCGATTTACCGTATACTTGAACATTTGTGAGATTTGTTTTTCATAATCTGAACATTTGTTTTACTTATCTTAGTCTTTATGCTTCGATGTAAATACACAAAGTTCTTCCGAATTCTGCGCCGTTGTGAGAGAAGAAGTGTAGGAGTATATACATGTCTGTCACAGGCAATGACGAGAAAATTAATTGGAAGAAAACATCGCTTCAGACGTTATGGTCGTGGATATGGACTTGGTGTCACTTTTGTGAAACGTGGGGTGGTGTTTGAACATCATTGTAAGCTTACTCAAAACAACTTACGATTGTAACAAACAATTAGAGAACATTTAGTCAGCTTTAGTCTGAATTCACCAGAGATGTGTAATCATTTTCAAATCTTGATCGGTAACAATACCAAGCGTATACATTTAGCCAATTTCGGTATGCTTTACACGTATTTCGATTAGTTGTCTCTGATCAGCCGCATAATATTAAGAACTCAGGACGTTCAACATCCAAAATAAATCGTATACAAGAATTATCAATACCAAAAATATCAAATGGGAAAGACAAATCAATCACTGAAACGTTTTACAATATGGAATACAAGGAATGAAGCCTCAGTGTTTTAGAGATTTTGACTTTTGTGACAGGAAATTTGTGAAAATAATCTACATGATATGATTCAAATTAGAAAGAAATCAAGAAATATTTCAAATATTACTGCTCGTTTTATATCAGGTGACACGAAGGGAAGTCTTCCGAACGGTAATAAACACGTATTTAAGAGATAATATTTGAAATACTGAGATTCTGATTTTTGTTTGACAATAAGTTATATACAGCGGAACTGTCAGGGATTGATAAATGTTGTTTTTCTCCTTCTTTTTTTTACTGGCAATATGACTGAATGGACAAAGAACGAAAAGCAAACAGAATGTGTAGGGAACCACTTTTGTATCTGAACATATAAAACAACTCGGCGCATAGACAAGTCGTTCAAAGTCTACTAGAACTTTGGTTGTCATGAATATCGTCAATGTAATTGAAAACTTTGTCCTCTTACAAGTCAAACCTCCCTTACGTTAGCAATATTTATTTATTATCTCATTCAAATTATTTTGTAATTATTCATATTGCCTTTCTGTATTTTATTTTCAGTTTACAAATTTATTGTTCGACGACGAAGATTTATTCGATATATAACGACATGTTACAACGAGTTCGGCGACATTAGACACTGTCTTGTTCAGCTTCATAAACAAGGAGTGATTGGATCCGCATCGATTTATAAACATACGCGTATACAGTCTAGAATATCGGTCAGACATTCTCGTAAGCATACTCCATGTACATGATTTATTAAAAATACGTTGTGAAGACTCTGACCGGAAAGCAATTAACTACAACAACATAGCCTGCTCATATTTCTTTTCTTGAAGAATATCTTATAGATACTAGACATTGTTATAATGTGAATAACAATATTTTCCACTGATACAGTAAGTAATTTTGATAAACTCATTGCAAAAAGAACTTTTGTCTTTGACTTGAAATGCTTATTTCAGACCGTATATGTTCATTTTAATTCGTCTTTTTTTATCAGAAAGAACATCAATAGTGGTTGGTAGAATATTCCGGAAATTCCGTAAACTTCATGTTAGACTAGTAGGACGTGGTATTCTTTACAATGGTTATTGTAAGTAACTTTTATACAATGTAACAAGCAATTGGATCATTTTTTTCAAAAACAGCAATGCGTTATGCTGATGTGAAACACATATCCATTAAAATAATAAGAAATATTTTGAATATATATTTCTGAATTTCTTTCAGAAATATTTTGAATGTAAGAAATCGTAAAATGCAGTAACATTTCAGTTGTATATCTAATATAATATTGTTAATATTTTCAATTTCTAATATCGATTTACCGTATACTTGAACATTTGTGAGATTTGTTTTTCATAATCTGAACATTTGTTTTACTTATCTTAGTCTTTATGCTTCGATGTAAATACACAAAGTTCTTCCGAATTCTGCGCCGTTGTGAGAGAAGAAGTGTAGGAGTATATACATGTCTGTCACAGGCAATGACGAGAAAATTAATTGGAAGAAAACATCGCTTCAGACGTTATGGTCGTGGATATGGACTTGGTGTCACTTTTGTGAAACGTGGGGTGGTGTTTGAACATCATTGTAAGCTTACTCAAAACAACTTACGATTGTAACAAACAATTAGAGAACATTTAGTCAGCTTTAGTCTGAATTCACCAGAGATGTGTAATCATTTTCAAATCTTGATCGGTAACAATACCAAGCGTATACATTTAGCCAATTTCGGTATGCTTTACACGTATTTCGATTAGTTGTCTCTGATCAGCCGCATAATATTAAGAACTCAGGACGTTCAACATCCAAAATAAATCGTATACAAGAATTATCAATACCAAAAATATCAAATGGGAAAGACAAATCAATCACTGAAACGTTTTACAATATGGAATACAAGGAATGAAGCCTCAGTGTTTTAGAGATTTTGACTTTTGTGACAGGAAATTTGTGAAAATAATCTACATGATATGATTCAAATTAGAAAGAAATCAAGAAATATTTCAAATATTACTGCTCGTTTTATATCAGGTGACACGAAGGGAAGTCTTCCGAACGGTAATAAACACGTATTTAAGAGATAATATTTGAAATACTGAGATTCTGATTTTTGTTTGACAATAAGTTATATACAGCGGAACTGTCAGGGATTGATAAATGTTGTTTTTCTCCTTCTTTTTTTTACTGGCAATATGACTGAATGGACAAAGAACGAAAAGCAAACAGAATGTGTAGGGAACCACTTTTGTATCTGAACATATAAAACAACTCGGCGCATAGACAAGTCGTTCAAAGTCTACTAGAACTTTGGTTGTCATGAATATCGTCAATGTAATTGAAAACTTTGTCCTCTTACAAGTCAAACCTCCCTTACGTTAGCAATATTTATTTATTATCTCATTCAAATTATTTTGTAATTATTCATATTGCCTTTCTGTATTTTATTTTCAGTTTACAAATTTATTGTTCGACGACGAAGATTTATTCGATATATAACGACATGTTACAACGAGTTCGGCGACATTAGACACTGTCTTGTTCAGCTTCATAAACAAGGAGTGATTGGATCCGCATCGATTTATAAACATACGCGTATACAGTCTAGAATATCGGTCAGACATTCTCGTAAGCATACTCCATGTACATGATTTATTAAAAATACGTTGTGAAGACTCTGACCGGAAAGCAATTAACTACAACAACATAGCCTGCTCATATTTCTTTTCTTGAAGAATATCTTATAGATACTAGACATTGTTATAATGTGAATAACAATATTTTCCACTGATACAGTAAGTAATTTTGATAAACTCATTGCAAAAAGAACTTTTGTCTTTGACTTGAAATGCTTATTTCAGACCGTATATGTTCATTTTAATTCGTCTTTTTTTATCAGAAAGAACATCAATAGTGGTTGGTAGAATATTCCGGAAATTCCGTAAACTTCATGTTAGACTAGTAGGACGTGGTATTCTTTACAATGGTTATTGTAAGTAACTTTTATACAATGTAACAAGCAATTGGATCATTTTTTTCAAAAACAGCAATGCGTTATGCTGATGTGAAACACATATCCATTAAAATAATAAGAAATATTTTGAATATATATTTCTGAATTTCTTTCAGAAATATTTTGAATGTAAGAAATCGTAAAATGCAGTAACATTTCAGTTGTATATCTAATATAATATTGTTAATATTTTCAATTTCTAATATCGATTTACCGTATACTTGAACATTTGTGAGATTTGTTTTTCATAATCTGAACATTTGTTTTACTTATCTTAGTCTTTATGCTTCGATGTAAATACACAAAGTTCTTCCGAATTCTGCGCCGTTGTGAGAGAAGAAGTGTAGGAGTATATACATGTCTGTCACAGGCAATGACGAGAAAATTAATTGGAAGAAAACATCGCTTCAGACGTTATGGTCGTGGATATGGACTTGGTGTCACTTTTGTGAAACGTGGGGTGGTGTTTGAACATCATTGTAAGCTTACTCAAAACAACTTACGATTGTAACAAACAATTAGAGAACATTTAGTCAGCTTTAGTCTGAATTCACCAGAGATGTGTAATCATTTTCAAATCTTGATCGGTAACAATACCAAGCGTATACATTTAGCCAATTTCGGTATGCTTTACACGTATTTCGATTAGTTGTCTCTGATCAGCCGCATAATATTAAGAACTCAGGACGTTCAACATCCAAAATAAATCGTATACAAGAATTATCAATACCAAAAATATCAAATGGGAAAGACAAATCAATCACTGAAACGTTTTACAATATGGAATACAAGGAATGAAGCCTCAGTGTTTTAGAGATTTTGACTTTTGTGACAGGAAATTTGTGAAAATAATCTACATGATATGATTCAAATTAGAAAGAAATCAAGAAATATTTCAAATATTACTGCTCGTTTTATATCAGGTGACACGAAGGGAAGTCTTCCGAACGGTAATAAACACGTATTTAAGAGATAATATTTGAAATACTGAGATTCTGATTTTTGTTTGACAATAAGTTATATACAGCGGAACTGTCAGGGATTGATAAATGTTGTTTTTCTCCTTCTTTTTTTTACTGGCAATATGACTGAATGGACAAAGAACGAAAAGCAAACAGAATGTGTAGGGAACCACTTTTGTATCTGAACATATAAAACAACTCGGCGCATAGACAAGTCGTTCAAAGTCTACTAGAACTTTGGTTGTCATGAATATCGTCAATGTAATTGAAAACTTTGTCCTCTTACAAGTCAAACCTCCCTTACGTTAGCAATATTTATTTATTATCTCATTCAAATTATTTTGTAATTATTCATATTGCCTTTCTGTATTTTATTTTCAGTTTACAAATTTATTGTTCGACGACGAAGATTTATTCGATATATAACGACATGTTACAACGAGTTCGGCGACATTAGACACTGTCTTGTTCAGCTTCATAAACAAGGAGTGATTGGATCCGCATCGATTTATAAACATACGCGTATACAGTCTAGAATATCGGTCAGACATTCTCGTAAGCATACTCCATGTACATGATTTATTAAAAATACGTTGTGAAGACTCTGACCGGAAAGCAATTAACTACAACAACATAGCCTGCTCATATTTCTTTTCTTGAAGAATATCTTATAGATACTAGACATTGTTATAATGTGAATAACAATATTTTCCACTGATACAGTAAGTAATTTTGATAAACTCATTGCAAAAAGAACTTTTGTCTTTGACTTGAAATGCTTATTTCAGACCGTATATGTTCATTTTAATTCGTCTTTTTTTATCAGAAAGAACATCAATAGTGGTTGGTAGAATATTCCGGAAATTCCGTAAACTTCATGTTAGACTAGTAGGACGTGGTATTCTTTACAATGGTTATTGTAAGTAACTTTTATACAATGTAACAAGCAATTGGATCATTTTTTTCAAAAACAGCAATGCGTTATGCTGATGTGAAACACATATCCATTAAAATAATAAGAAATATTTTGAATATATATTTCTGAATTTCTTTCAGAAATATTTTGAATGTAAGAAATCGTAAAATGCAGTAACATTTCCGTTGTATATCTAATATAATATTGTTAATATTTTCAATTTCTAATATCGATTTACCGTATACTTGAACATTTGTGAGATTTGTTTTTCATAATCTGAACATTTGTTTTACTTATCTTAGTCTTTATGCTTCGATGTAAATACACAAAGTTCTTCCGAATTCTGCGCCGTTGTGAGAGAAGAAGTGTAGGAGTATATACATGTCTGTCACAGGCAATGACGAGAAAATTAATTGGAAGAAAACATCGCTTCAGACGTTATGGTCGTGGATATGGACTTGGTGTCACTTTTGTGAAACGTGGGGTGGTGTTTGAACATCATTGTAAGCTTACTCAAAACAACTTACGATTGTAACAAACAATTAGAGAACATTTAGTCAGCTTTAGTCTGAATTCACCAGAGATGTGTAATCATTTTCAAATCTTGATCGGTAACAATACCAAGCGTATACATTTAGCCAATTTCGGTATGCTTTACACGTATTTCGATTAGTTGTCTCTGATCAGCCGCATAATATTAAGAACTCAGGACGTTCAACATCCAAAATAAATCGTATACAAGAATTATCAATACCAAAAATATCAAATGGGAAAGACAAATCAATCACTGAAACGTTTTACAATATGGAATACAAGGAATGAAGCCTCAGTGTTTTAGAGATTTTGACTTTTGTGACAGGAAATTTGTGAAAATAATCTACATGATATGATTCAAATTAGAAAGAAATCAAGAAATATTTCAAATATTACTGCTCGTTTTATATCAGGTGACACGAAGGGAAGTCTTCCGAACGGTAATAAACACGTATTTAAGAGATAATATTTGAAATACTGAGATTCTGATTTTTGTTTGACAATAAGTTATATACAGCGGAACTGTCAGGGATTGATAAATGTTGTTTTTCTCCTTCTTTTTTTTAATGGCAATATGACTGAATGGACAAAGAACGAAAAGCAAACAGAATGTGTAGGGAACCACTTTTGTATCTGAACATATAAAACAACTCGGCGCATAGACAAGTCGTTCAAAGTCTACTAGAACTTTGGTTGTCATGAATATCGTCAATGTAATTGAAAACTTTGTCCTCTTACAAGTCAAACCTCCCTTACGTTAGCAATATTTATTTATTATCTCATTCAAATTATTTTGTAATTATTCATATTGCCTTTCTGTATTTTATTTTCAGTTTACAAATTTATTGTTCGACGACGAAGATTTATTCGATATATAACGACATGTTACAACGAGTTCGGCGACATTAGACACTGTCTTGTTCAGCTTCATAAACAAGGAGTGATTGGATCCGCATCGATTTATAAACATACGCGTATACAGTCTAGAATATCGGTCAGACATTCTCGTAAGCATACTCCATGTACATGATTTATTAAAAATACGTTGTGAAGACTCTGACCGGAAAGCAATTAACTACAACAACATAGCCTGCTCATATTTCTTTTCTTGAAGAATATCTTATAGATACTAGACATTGTTATAATGTGAATAACAATATTTTCCACTGATACAGTAAGTAATTTTGATAAACTCATTGCAAAAAGAACTTTTGTCTTTGACTTGAAATGCTTATTTCAGACCGTATATGTTCATTTTAATTCGTCTTTTTTTATCAGAAAGAACATCAATAGTGGTTGGTAGAATATTCCGGAAATTCCGTAAACTTCATGTTAGACTAGTAGGACGTGGTATTCTTTACAATGGTTATTGTAAGTAACTTTTATACAATGTAACAAGCAATTGGATCATTTTTTTCAAAAACAGCAATGCGTTATGCTGATGTGAAACACATATCCATTAAAATAATAAGAAATATTTTGAATATATATTTCTGAATTTCTTTCAGAAATATTTTGAATGTAAGAAATCGTAAAATGCAGTAACATTTCCGTTGTATATCTAATATAATATTGTTAATATTTTCAATTTCTAATATCGATTTACCGTATACTTGAACATTTGTGAGATTTGTTTTTCATAATCTGAACATTTGTTTTACTTATCTTAGTCTTTATGCTTCGATGTAAATACACAAAGTTCTTCCGAATTCTGCGCCGTTGTGAGAGAAGAAGTGTAGGAGTATATACATGTCTGTCACAGGCAATGACGAGAAAATTAATTGGAAGAAAACATCGCTTCAGACGTTATGGTCGTGGATATGGACTTGGTGTCACTTTTGTGAAACGTGGGGTGGTGTTTGAACATCATTGTAAGCTTACTCAAAACAACTTACGATTGTAACAAACAATTAGAGAACATTTAGTCAGCTTTAGTCTGAATTCACCAGAGATGTGTAATCATTTTCAAATCTTGATCGGTAACAATACCAAGCGTATACATTTAGCCAATTTCGGTATGCTTTACACGTATTTCGATTAGTTGTCTCTGATCAGCCGCATAATATTAAGAACTCAGGACGTTCAACATCCAAAATAAATCGTATACAAGAATTATCAATACCAAAAATATCAAATGGGAAAGACAAATCAATCACTGAAACGTTTTACAATATGGAATACAAGGAATGAAGCCTCAGTGTTTTAGAGATTTTGACTTTTGTGACAGGAAATTTGTGAAAATAATCTACATGATATGATTCAAATTAGAAAGAAATCAAGAAATATTTCAAATATTACTGCTCGTTTTATATCAGGTGACACGAAGGGAAGTCTTCCGAACGGTAATAAGCACGTATTTAAGAGATAATATTTTAAATAATGAGATTCTGATTTTAGTCTGACAATAAGTTATATACAGCGGAACTGTCAGGGATTGATAAATGTTGTTTTTTCTCCTTCTTTTTTTTACTGGCAATATGACTGAATGGACAAAGAACGAAAAGCAAACAGAATGTGTAGGGAACCACTTTTGTATCTGAACATATAAAACAACTCGGCGCATAGACAAGTCGTTCAAAGTCTACTAGAACTTTGGTTGTCATGAATATCGTCATTCTAATTGAAAACTTTGTCCTCTTACAAGTCAAACCTCCCTTACGTTAGCAATATTTATTTATTATCTCATTCAAATTATTTTGTGATTATTCATATTGCCTTTCTGTATTTTATTTTCAGTTTACAAATTTATTGTTCGACGACGAAGATTTATTCGATATATAACGACATGTTACAACGAGTTCGGCGACATTAGACACTGTCTTGTTCAGCTTCATAAACAAGGAGTGATTGGATCCGCAACGATTTATAAACATACGCGTATACAGTCTAGAATATCGGTCAGACATTCTCGTAAGCATACTCCATGTACATGATTTATTAAAAATATGTTGTGAAGACTCTGACCGGAAAGCAATTAACTACAACAACATAGCCTGCTCATATTTCTTTTCTTGAAGAATATCTTATAGATACTAGACATTGTTATAATGTGAATAACAATATTTTCCACTGATACAGTAAGTAATTTTGATAAACTCATTGCAAAAAGAACTTTTGTCTTTGACTTGAAATGCTTATTTCAGACCGTATATGTTCATTTTAATTCGTCTTTTTTTATCAGAAAGAACATCAATAGTGGTTGGTAGAATATTCCGGAAATTCCGTAAACTTCATGTTAGACTAGTAGGACGTGGTATTCTTTACAATGGTTATTGTAAGTAACTTTTATACAATGTAACAAGCAATTGGATCATTTTTTTCAAAAACAGCAATGCGTTATGCTGATGTGAAACACATATCCATTAAAATAATAAGAAATATTTTGAATATATATTTCTGAAATTCTTTCAGAAATATTTTGAATGTAAGAAATCGTAAAATGCAGTAACATTTCAGTTGTATATCTAATATAATATTGTTAATATTTTCAATTTCTAATATCGATTTACCGTATACTTGAACATTTGTGAGATTTGTTTTTCATAATCTGAACATTTGTTTTACTTATCTTAGTCTTTATGCTTCGATGTAAATACACAAAGTTCTTCCGAATTCTGCGCCGTTGTGAGAGAAGAGGTGTAGGAGTATATACATGTCTGTCACAGGCAATGACGAGAAAATTAATTGGAAGAAAACATCGCTTCAGACGTTATGGTCGTGGATATGGACTTGGTGTCACTTTTGTGAAACGTGGGGTGGTATTTGAACATCAATGTAGGTTAATTCGAAATAGTTGACGATTATAACAATAAAAGATTATAAACATTTTAACCGATGTAATATTAATGATAAACGCGAACAACGTAGTTCTTGCTGCTTTCTAAAATCATTCCAAATTTTTCAAGATATACTTTATTATATTGATACAACTGATGAATTTTGTAAGATCTTTCATGTACTATATTGTTTTATACAATATACATATATTTCTGTATTTCTGTCCCTTTACTTAGAAGCATAAGACGCACATTTATATACTGTCCATAATATTTATTCCATTTTTTGATTATATAACTTTGTAAACATAACTGGCAGAACAACTGATGATCGGTGGCCAATGATCCAAGAAATGTATATGTCAAATATGAATTCAATGAACTGATCACAAAAAGGTCAGGTACTAAATATTAATTAAGAAGCGTCTATAGCATTCTTGTCTAATCATTCACTCTCACGACATTTCCTAACAAGGGCACTTATATAAGTGACTCCTATAATATAATTTGAAACAATTTGTTCTTAATTCAGGTGTTGTCCAGGGCCTTTTTGTTTATACAATGTATTATAAAAACTCAGATACAGAGTGACACATGCTAAGAAACTAACTCTACTGACTTCTGTTAAAAAAAAACACAATACCAATCATATTCATATTGTAAATTGTGGTATGTTGTGTACGTCTGTGAAGACAGAAGCTATTTTCAATGGCAATAGAACTTTTGCTTTCGGGAGTTCAGATGTAAGTTTTATACAAGAAGTACTCAATACCAAAAATGTCAAAATTACAAGCCAAATCCTTTATCAAATAGTTAAACCATATGAACTTAAGAGTTTTTCCGTTTTTGAATTTTATGACGCAAAAAATTATGATATATACTCTACATGATATAATATTAAATAGTTCAGAAATAAATTAGAAAACAATATTTTTATTGTCTTTATAAACCAGGCGATAACAAAATATTTATTATCCTATTTATATTGTAGTTATTGATCTCTGTCTGGTCATTATTTCCAGTTTATAAATTTATCGTTCGACGACGAAGATTTATTCGATTTATAACGACATGTTACAATGAGTATGGCGACACTAGACACTGTCTTGTCCAGCTACATAAACAGAGAGTAATTGGTTCTGCAACGGTTTATAAACATTCGCCGATACAGTCTCAAACATCGATCAGACATCCTTGTAAGCATCAAACGTAATAGCATAGAAAGACGTTATATGTTTTATTTAATATTTGTTTTGTTTCTATTTTCTTATATATGATATTGATTTAAATGAGCAATAACAAATTGAGACCTAGTTATCTTAGCGTTCAGATTTTATTATGTGTTTATCTTACAGAAAACACCATATGTCTATTTTAGAATGATGTACCAATACTAATCGAAATGTGCTGGATGCGTAAGGAACCACTTTCATATCTGAACAACTCGGCGCATATTTATATTTTTTTTTTCAAACAGTCTGTATCGTATTCATTGACTTCAAACTAAGGGTTAGTTTTATTTACAACATTTTAGGGGTTAAACCGTTTCATAGACCTAATGTGCGACTGATTGGACGTGGTATCAAATATAAGAGATATTGTAAGTTGATAAAATCATTACACATTTTATAAACGTATGTTTGCGAAAGAAGTTATAGTTTAAAAAACTTGATTTCTCTAATCTTGCTTCAATTTTCATACCGCTTGACCGGTATGGAAAAAAATATTCTCATCTCTAGTAACTTTTTTGTTCTCAGAGTTCAATTGGCTTAGAAATCGATTGTCTTGGACTCCATCTTGAATCGCCTTGATTGCCATTGTAGTTATATTTCAGTTAAATGAGATAATTTTGGTGTTTTCTTACCTTAAATAAAAATTATGAAGGGACTCGGGAAGATTTGAAGTGAAAGAACCGTTGAAATCGTCTGGTTTCTTTTGTTTGGAATGTTTGCGTTTGTGTGACGTCAACATGATTCGTACGAATCTGAATCATAACGTCTCGCGCGACTTTCATTTATTTTGGGTATTTTTGACGTTTTAGGGCATAAGAGAAACAGAATCTACACTCAAACCTTGGTGATTGTGAATTTCTAACATCTCGTGAAATAAATTTTATAGTTTGAATAGCTCGGCAAGCCTCGCAATCAAAACTATAAAATTTATTTCACTCGATGTGCGAAATTCCATAATAAACTCGTTATCGTTGTAGATTCTATATATAATCTTAAAAATTAGGTATTTGTCTCTTCGTAATAAGTAGAAGTTTCTTCGTTTTATTGAGAAAAGTTGAATTCTGGATTAAATTCCTGAATCATAGATAATTCAAGAACACACGCTTTCATTACAGCACGAAACAGTTTTGTAAATATGACATCCTTACTCATATTTTATCATACTATTGGAAAAAAGTAGAAAACGCTTGCCCTACCCGTACTTTGGTCTATCTCACAGTTTTTCGTGCTGTCCCGGTTGCTCATTTACTTTTTTCATGTTCCATGTTTTCCCCGCCTTCTCTGAATCCTTGGAGTATATTTTTAATTATTTCTGCTTGAATCCCCGTTCCCTTCATTAATGTTATTATTTTTGTTGGCAGTTTTCAAACTACGATGCAGATATGTTACATTTAACACAAAACTTCGAACTTGTGAGGAAAATAAATACGGGACTTATGCGTGTTTGAAAAAATTACAAAAGAAAGGATTGATTGGATTGGAACATCGATTTTCAAGATTTGGACAGAACTACGGAATGAGTGTTATTTTGAAGAGAAAAGGCGTTGTTTATAAACACAAATGTAAGTAGTATCTCTTATCATAATTGTCTCAAATCAAGTAGGGTTAAATAAACAGTGCTTTAAAGTGATTTGTAGTAAAAGCACTCGTCACCAATAGAAGATAAAAGTGACCAGTCGGCTAGCGCGTCTTCTTGGATTAAAAATATTTATGTTCCTGTATTTTTAATGGGTTTCAATTGAACTAAGCTTACGCATTTTTAAAAAAAAACAATTGAAGGAAGCATAATGGTTTGATAGTCTCATTGGCATTCATAAATAGGCAGACACATTTTTATTGCTTTTACTTAATCAAATGTATTAGTGTTGGTCTTAACTAAATTAAAGGCGACGATTTTATGTAAACGTTTTAAATTATACAACATCAAATTGTTTTGTATTTTCATTCAGTTTACAAGTTCCTGATAAGACGTCGTCGCTTTATTCGTTTCATGACAACATGTATCAATAGATATGGTGTGACCATACAATGTCTCCAACAGCTACAGAAAAGACGAGTTATTGGCAATGCTACTACCTTAAAACGCAAGACTAATTTGCAATATCGCATTTTTTATCATAGAGATATCCGTAAGTCCGACTAAGTTATTTATAGTGTATAATGAAGACATGTATGGTTTATTTTTGTATGCATTTGCATTATCAGTTTTTCATCAAACATGTAATAACCCAAGCGAAGATTAACAATGAATTATGCAAATGTCTATTTCTGCAGAATTGAATTCGTGCAAATATATGTCAAATACCGGTTATGAAGACTAAGAAAAAATGTGCTGAATATTTATATTATCCCTAATTTCTTTTGACCAAACACCATGAAAATGGTGTAAAATACTTTTGAACGTATCACAGAGAAACGTGAAACATTACAAAATAAAAAAAGAGATTTATTTACTAACAAATACAATAGGAACAAACCGCTTGTTTAGATCACAAATTTATAAACCTATTTGAACTTACCATGTAAACTTCGGATATCTCCTTTAGCTACGTTTAGAGAAAGTAGCAAATCCTATATTTACTTAGAAAGCCGCATCGAAACATTATCAAAACTGTTATGTTTGTAAGCACACATGTTCATTATTTTAAAGTATTGTATCGTCTGATAACAATATACCAAGTCATACTAATTGCGTGATAGTTTTTCAGAAATGTTTTACTTGAAATTTTCATAGTGTAATGTAGGGTTGATAACGGATATGACAGTAACTTTAAAAAATCTTAAATTATACTAAGGGTACATTGAAAATACATACACATAGTAAAAAGTAATTTAAACGTATAGCAATTATAACATAGCAAAATATAGCTATCGAAATGTGACAGTGTGACTGGGAATAAACTTATTTTCAAACTTCATAGTCAAACTGCCATTTACATCTATGGCGACTTTTTATAAAAACCAAACTTCTTTTAGCATTTTTTTTTCAGAAATCAGTAATATTGTTTTAGTCGTATATTTAGAAAATTTCGTAGACTACATGTAAGATTAGTTGGACAATGTGACTGGGAATAAACTTATTTTCAAAGTTCATAGTCAAATTGCCATTTACATCTATAGCAACTTTTTATAAAACCAAAACTTTTTTAGCATTTTTTTTTCAGAAATCAGTAATATTGTTGTTAGTCGTATATTTAGAAAATTCCGTAGACTACATGTAAGATTAGTTGGACATGGCATTAAGTATAACAGATACTGTAAGTTCCTTAATCTTCAAAAATTATTTTATTGACAAACAAATAATACAATAATACACAAATTATCTTCATATCTCATTCATTCTATACAATGATACATGCTGAGAACATTATCACAGGGTTTTCTTAAATATCGGCAAAAAAATACCGAAGCTTAACATAATGCTGCTGATGAGAGGTTACTCATTGAAACGCTTGTACAGCATATCGAAATTTACAATATATAAAGCTGGTATTTTTTGTATTTATTGAGACGATTAAATATGTAAAAATCTTCATACAAAATGTAGCAAAACCGAATGGAATACACACAAAAAGTAACACAAAAAGCTATGGCACTGGTAAAATAAACTCCTATAAAAAAGCGAGAGAAACATCAGGTGATCCGGAAATGTAAACATGTCCTTCTCCGCCAGCGTCACCGGTCATATTTCAAGTGAAGGTAATCTGGTAAGTATAGTTACAATAATGCAGCTCACTGACACGAGTTTCAAAAGGGTTCCATGATAAACAATTCTCATTTGGGGTGATCTCATTTAATTCGACAAAATATCATGATGTTAGTAATGCTGAAAAACAGTCAAATCAAATTATAATCAACCAAAATCACCATAAATCATGAAAACGCAGGAACAGCCTTTGATCTAGAACTTGATTAAACATAGCAATTAATCATTCTGAATATAAGATCGTGTGAAAATTTCATAGAAGATTTCTAAGGAAATGAAATGCTTCTTTGTGTAATTTCAAAGTAATTATATGATGGTAGTGTGATGATTGCCATTGGAAAAATATACCGTAAGTGATAATTATATAGAATGAAGCACTTAATTTTAACCAGATTCGATGCTTGAGCATTATATTATACACATTAAATGTAAGCTAGGTTTTTAATGTTATGCTATTTTCTTTCGTATGCGTCTTTTACTTTAACTTTCTATTGTAGTTTTCAACCTTCGATGTACATACGTTAAACTTTACCGAAAGTTACGCCGTTGTTTGAGTCGAGGTCGTGGTATCTTAAGGTGTCTATCTCGGTTTAGGAATAGAGGATTGCTAGGAAGACAACGAAGGTTTAAACGATTTGGACAAACATACGGCATGGGTGTGGTGTTTGTGAAAAGAGGAGTTGTGTATAAACATCAATGTGAGTAGAGAAAAGTTAACAAATGTATTGTTTGCTTACTCTTATCAATAAGTGAACAATAAGGAAAGATTACATAGGTGCTACGCAAGATAATAATGTTAGAGTTTTACTATCTTATTTTAAATGTAATTTTCAGTTGGTGAATATAACAGCCTGAAAGTAGTTATATCTACATTATATATTATTTGTAAAATGATAAAAAAAAGTACAAGAGTAATCAATGGAACCAAGGTTATAGGATAATCAAAAGAATGTGATCCAGGGACAAAGACCAGACATGGAAAACAGACATACACAACAAAGAACATAAAGTAACTAAAATCATACATACAAAAAAACAAAAGCATATGAGCAACTCGGACTCCACTAAAAACTGGTGGGAGCATGGACCAGATGCACCCGTAGGGTAAGCGTCTTCTGCTTTTTTGAAACACCCACCGATTTGCTCATGAAAAGTCAAATCTGAGGTAGTCGAAAGAGGAAAGGAAAAATCAGTTTTCATGGCGCAGATGGATACACCGTAACGATCCACGAGTTCATGATGACGACCATAAAACTTTTGCAGTAAAGACTTCAATCTTGTAGCAACATAACCCTGCTCAATAAGCCTATTTGTTAGAATTCTAGCTCGATACAAAAAGGCTGCGTTGTCTCGGCAAGCTTTGGTATAACGTATGAGTTGTGATATGAACACTCCATACGCAGGTGCTGAAAGGATGTTGCCACAGATGAAAGGAAAGTTGACAATTTTGAATGAAAAGTCATCACGTTTGTCGTAAAGTTTGGTTAATAGTTTTCCTTTACCATCGATTTCTAAGTGTAGGTCAATATATGAGGCTGACTTCACAGTGTCTGTTGTATCCTTTATCTCAAGTTCTTTGGGATAGATGCGATGTATCAAATCCCCAAAATTAGGATTGTTAAAAGATAATACATCATCTTTATAGCGGAAACTGAGATTAAAGGATCTAGCTAAACGATATTCTTTCTTTCGGGTCAGATCAGCTATAAAGTGATTGTGAAATGTAGGTAATTCAAAATGAAAGGCCTTGAGTTAAGATTTTGAAAATTTTGTCGGTTTTTTTACACACATTTTATATTTGTATACAAATTTTACACAGTTTAAATAGCATTTGTTATTGCTTTAATATTTTATTGGAATTTTGTAAATTTATATTTAACATTTTGCAGTCTACAAGTTCTTAATACGTCGACGACGTTTCATTCGGTATATGACAATGTGTATTCATAAATACAGAGAGACATCATCGTGTCTTGACCAGCTAAGGAAACAAGGAGTCATTGATGATCCTCGAATATACACACACCAAAGAAAACGATATCGCAACATTTATCGAAAGCGTATTGGTAAGTACCTGATTTTCTAACCAACAAGTTGTTGAATAGTACAAAATTAAGGAAAAATTATGTTGTAATGTAAAAATGTTTTTACACATGATTAATAATTTAAACTATATCATTTCCGACAGCTGTATAATGGTAAAAAGGATAGTTTGTTTTGATAAAATGTTGCTAACAGTTCTGCATTGATCATTAAAAACACATTTTATGACAAAAATATTCAAGATCTGCAATATCCATATTGTTTTGTTGGTCAATTAAAATAAAATGAAGAATATAAACTCATACTGTATACTGTACTAATTTTCACGGTGTACTTATTTTCGCTATTTTCGCGGTGGAAAGAAAACCGCGAAAAATAGTACACGCGAAAGTTTTTTTCAACACCATATAACGCTAATCATTTTTTAACCGCGAAAATTGATACCCGCGAATATGTTCACTTCACAAAATCCGTGGAAATTAGCAGACACTAAAATTAATAGGTATACAGTAACTAAAGGACTATCTAATATAGAATGTTTTCAGTTTGTAACGAAATGAGACATAATATCTTATTGCAGTTACGTCATAATATAAATGGTTCAGAGAAAAAAAATAATTATTGAAGACGAAGAAACCTTCTCCTTTTTCTTGTGACTAGTATTTGCGACTCCCTTATATTTAGTCATAATTACATTTTATATTCATTTTCAGACTAGTTAATTTATCGAGGTACTAATTTGAATCTTTGCTATCAAGAAATCTATTAATGAAGAAAAATGTTGAAAGCAAAAAAACATCAAAGCTATAAGTTGACAAGACAAGCATTTTGTAGTCATGCCTTAGTTATTTCTCCATTTATATGGCAATGTAAAACCAAATGAAACGTTATCTGGCAATCTAAGGTAATCATAAAAACCTTTTTGTCGATTAAAAACTAATATAATTATTATAAATGTCTTATAGTGCTTAAAATGGTGCTTTTATCTTTCGATATTTCTGCGAAATAGATGGTTGATCAAAATCATAGATAGATTTTTATGGCCGAAAGATTTTCATCTTATCTATTTATGTTACCTATTATCAACGTGTTATTTTTACTAATTGTCAAGTAGTAAGTTGTTGTCTAGTGACGCTTAAAAGTCAGACGGTTGTATTTCGATAGCTATTTATCTTCTACGCTTTTTTGCTTTTTGTACCGAATAAACAATCATCCAGGGATATATTTCGAAATCTCGTAATTCGAAATTTCCCTTGTTCTAGTAGTTCTAGTTCCGTTCATTATACACGTAATTACTGAACTGAATTACCCCCCCCCCTTGTGAAGTGGAGTATGCATTGAAAGGTGCGTCTTGTGGTGCTTTAGTCTGCATACTTTTACAAAGGGGATATCTGTCTGTTATCCGTTAATCCTTCAACACCACTATATCGAATGGTATTTAGGGCACCCATCTCTTATCTGCAACTGTACTTGTTAAACCCCATTTTTTTTATTTTGATACGAATAAATAAAAAGACTTTTTTATTCTAGGACACAGGGATGGGGAATGGTAGATACAAATATAGTCTGCATACAGTATAGTTATACCTCTGCTTAAAAGCGGGAGGTATATAGTTATTATGCTTAACTGAGGCTCTTTTGCTGTGTTGAAACATTAATTAATTACAATGATGTTATATTTTAGGAACATTGGTGTATGCCTTATTTAATTACAGTTTATATCAAAAACCATCAGACATGTGTGAAACATAGCATTGTTCGCCAGCATAAGGTTTAATTCAAGCAGATGACTTTCGCCTTTTAACTTGGTTCTCATGATTTCGGACCATATTTTTTAATATGTTTGCATCTTTTATATTGCTTTTATTTGTTTGTTTGGTGTTTTTTTGTTTGCCTGTTTGTTCGTTTGTTTGTTGGTTTGTTTTGTTTTGTTTTTTTTTTGTTTTGTTTTTGTTTTTTTGTTTGTTTATTTAAGTTGTTTGTCAAATTGATTTGCTACATATAATGCCGATTTTTCTATTTTCTAAAGAACAATATGAAATGGGGTGAATTATATAAATATTGCGTTTCACTGACTTAATCTTATCTTTCTTCGAGCGACAGATTGAATGAAAACTATCGCTGGAAACTCAGAACGCATGCATGCAGAATTTCTTACAAACGTAAATAAGCAAAATAGTAGTAACCTTATTTTTATCTTCGTTCGGTTTGTTCTTTTTGTTTTAAACTCAAGCAAAAGTCAGTCCCATGAAAAATATCAACAATAATTAAAACTTATCACTCTATAATTAACTCTGATAGAATGATAAATTTATGTCATTACATTGAAAAGTAAGTCAACTACTTCAGATTAAACTGACCATTTATCGGAACGTAAGAAAAACTCTGCTGATTCATCAGAATATATATTGATATTTATGTTACATGGCTGATATTTTATAACGAATACGTCGTGATAATTCAGTATCAGAAGTAAGGTGTTTTCTGATTAGATCAAAACATCGTTTAGTGTATCATAGACATACTTTTGCATTAAACAGTGACGTCACCATCCACCTCTTTTATTGTTGATGATTTGATACTGTTATTATTCCATAATGAATGATCCAAAGAATTTTTCGCGAATGTCGGAGCGAAGTTTAAAAGTGTTGGTGACTTCAAATACATGGGAAATAATAAAAAAATAAAAAACATCAATATATATGAAAATTATCATAATTATCATATACGAAATAAAATTTTCTTTGTAGGACACATTAAGTTTGGTCGAATTTTCAGACAATTCAATAAGCTGCATGTAAGACTTGTTGGGCGTGGCATAGTTTTTAAAAACAAATACTGTAAGTTGTACTGTAACTCATTATGTCATTTACGTTTTACCTGAATATTGGAATAGAATTGGTTAGATTTAATTAACAACAAAATCACTTACCGCACAAGTGAGTATATTTTTCCAGATCACTTTCTGTCGCCATTGTACAGAGAACATTTCACAGCCAGAAATAGATGTCGATTTTCTTGTAAGGACTAAACGTCAAACTACCGGAACAGGTGCTTGTCAAAATACTTCAGTCTTCGCTTCGACATATCTATGGTCGTCACCACGATCTACCTTAATGATCATTATGGAATATTTGTTTTCCGAATGATTAATAAACAGCACTTTTCGTGGATTTTTTTTACCTTCAGCAGTCAACATGATAAGTGTCTTGCAAGAAGTCAATAAATGACAACACTTCAGACCTGTTGCCGTTTACCCTTCCGCAGCACCTTCTTTTTTCTTGTTGCTAATCTTATTTTTTCTGAAACATGTTTTTGTGCATGGATTTCCCCTATTTGTATTGGCAAGTCGGTGTTTATGATTTCCCTTTAAATTTGCAACTATTATGATAGTTTAGTAAACACTATTGTAACTTTCATAGGTGAATTGATTCTGTTGTTCATACAGCAATTGCTTTATATATACTAGCAATGAGATAAGAAACTAATGTATATTTTAAAAATTAAGCTAAAATTGTATATGTGTCTTCAATTGCATACTACCTTGATAAACTTTATAAGCTGTTTCTTATATCTCGAGTAATCTGGGGAACCACAGTTCTGACGGAAATCAAAAGTATGTAATCCAGGGACCAAACATGGAAAAAGACATACAAAATAAAGAACATTAAGTAACTAAAATAGTACATACAAAGTAACAAAAGCAAATGAGCAACTCGGACTCCACTAAAAACCGATAGGGTAAGCGTCCTCTGCTTTTCAAGAAACACCCGCCGAGTTGCTCATAAAAAGTCAAGTCCGGGGTAGATGGAAGAGGAAAGGAAAACTATGACAAGACGAACAAATCAGTTTTCATGGTGCTGATGGAGACGCCATAACGATCTACGGGTTTGGGATGGCGACCATAAAACGTCTGAAGTAATGACTTCAATCATATAGCAACATAACCCTGTTCCAGAAGCTTAACTTTAAGAGTCCCAGCGCGATACAAAAAGTTTGGCATAACGTACAAGTTGTTTTCACAGATGAAAGGAAAGTTGACAATGCTGAATGAAAAGCAATCACGTTTGTCGTAAAATTCGGTCAATAGTTTTCCTTTACCATCGATCTCTAAGTGTAGGTCAAGATGTGAAGCTGACTTCATAGTGTCTGTAGTATCCTTTATCTCAAGTTCTTTGGAGTAGATGCTATGTATCAAGTTCCCGAAACTAGTATTGTTTAGATTGTTTAATGATAGTACGTCATCTATATAGCGGAAACTGAGACTAAAGGATCTAGCCAAACGATGTTCTTTCTTTCGGATCAGATCAGCAATAAAATCAGCCTCATGAGAGCGTAGGAACAGGTCAGCAAGTAAAGGAGCATAATTTGTTCCCATTGGAATGCCGACCGTTTGTTGATATAGAATTCATTTGCCAAGGTTGCGAAGCATAAATTGATAAAATTACATTGAATCGTTACATGATTTAAAACAATATATGAGCATCCTAAAAAGTTTTCAAAATGTTTTTTAATTGATATTACTTAAATGCAGGGTATAGACTTCGATGCAAATACATGAATTTTTTCCGCAAGCTGCAACAATGCGAGAGAAACGGATTGAGAACATATCTTTGTCTATCATTGTTGAAGAAAAGAGGGTTAATCAGGAAACGACATTTCTATCGACGTTTTGGTTATACCCATGGGTTAGGTGTTGTTTTTCAAAAATCAGGCATAATATATAAACACCATTGTAAGTAAAAATATAAAAGTGTGAAACTTGTCATCACAAATCTCCCCCTCTATGTTCATGCATCATTAGAATAAATACATTATTTCTATGTGCCACTTACATAAAAGCACGAATGACATCAGTCTATTGATTAATACCAACCTGAAAACTATTATTATGAAAAGTTTAAAATAAATCATCTAGTAAAACTTCTAGAAAACACGATGTACCGAAATATAAGTCAAGGGACAACATACAGCATCTGGTCACCGAAGGGATACGCCCTAAGTTGACAGAAATAAAATTCTCTGTAGGGAAATGTAAACGTCCTCAGTAAATGATACAACATTAAATTGTTTGGTTACATAAACTAATTTATTACGCATCAATAAAATATTTTGGGTCTCATAGTCAACATACGCGTTTGTCTCAGGTTTCGGTGTTTAATGGATTGCAATAGGAAAAATATTATCTCATTTCAGTTTACAAGTTTCTAATTCGTCGACGTCGATTCATTTGGTATATGACAACCTGTATGTATGAACATAACAACGTGAAACTCTGTCTTAAACAATTGCAGAAGCAGTACCTCATTGGCACTTCCATTAATAACATGGACAACAGGCACAATTTTTACAATAGAAAACGTAATGGTACCTTAAATTTTATTTATTGTGTATGAATGCTCTGAACGGGGAAGGTTGGTTAAGTATGCGTGTGGTAATTTAATTTCAATAATTGTAACTGATTCATACTCTCGAAGAAATAAATAAGACAATATTATTGCCATTTGATTTTCAATAAAACACTGTCATTGCTTGAACTTCCGCGTAGTTTTTCTACCAATTTCTCGACTATCGCGACAGCTAAATCGGATGTAAAAGTAAGATAAGGAGTACAAATTGGATCGTCACTTTAAATGATGTTGTCTCCATAAAAACTGATCCAAATTATTACAAAATAACCAATATATTACTATATAATTATGAAAGGTAAAAAAAATAAGCTCGCTAACAACAAAAATATACACATGTAATGTAATTGCTTCCATTTTTTATAAAATGTATATGGGCACTCAATACTCAAATATATCGAAAGCTCACCTACTGTAGACATCATCATAAAATTTTGCTAATATTTCAGTTTAAACATATTTATTCAGTCAAATGCATATCTGTTTGAATTTTTACACAGTACAATAATACACACTGCATAAGGAAACAAGCAAAGCTTATATTAATCCATCTCCTTATAAAGTATGACAATTATAATATTTTATAACATAGTTTAATGCTCTGTGTACGAATTTACTAAAACGATGAATTGCTAGAAGCCAATGGATAGTGTTGAGATAGTATGGAATACAGAGGATTAAATTTAACATTTAACATATGCTAATATTTTAACATATCCGTATTTAAAACGAAAAAAAACTGTGTTGAACTGTCAAATGATACGTTCTAAAACCTACCGGGGTTAAATGTAGGAGCATCAAGCGGTACCATTTTCGGTAATTTTGTCATTATCGTTCATGTAAAATGTTCATCATGCTTTACAAAACGTTAACACAATCGATAATTGTTAAGCGAACAATTACAATAAATACGCATAAAATCAATAAAAAAACGTTGAGTACACGACGCAATGACTCCTTACTTTAAGAGATTATATCCAGTGGTTCGTCTCAGGCGACGTACTAGACGTACTTATAGTAGAATAAGTGAACGTATGTTGTATCGGTTAATGTAAAACAAGCCCAGTGAAACGTATAACAGTGCAAACATTTTGCAATAAAAAAAATCTTTGTTTTAAAAATAAAATTCGTGAGTCTATGTTAAGAAATACTTAGATTGAACTTGCGCATAATAAATTTGGCCAAATCATTTTTGTTTTAAAAAATTATGTGAGAGTTAAACGTTTCTTTATACATGAATACGCATTGATTATGTGCTATATATTTGCAAAATATTTTTGCTTTCTTGTCTTGTGTTTGTGTGTGTTTGTGTTCGTTTTCTTGTTTTGTCTTACTTTGGGTTTTTTTTTTTTGGCTTTTGTTTTTGTTTTTGTTTGCTAATGTGTTGTTTTTGTTTGCTAATTCTTTATTTTGTTTTGTGGTTTTTTAGTGTTTTTTTTTTGTTTTTGTTTTTTTTTTAGTTTGTTTCTTTTTTGCCTTCATGGCTGGATTTGGAAAATATCTGATCTGATATCTGAACAAAGATCTTGAAACCAACATGATACACTTTCTGCAAAGAATATTTTTTAGGTTCACAATACTATTTTTTTCTTTAAAATAGTTGAGGAATTATAGTTGCACTTACCATTATTGTCAAACAATTTTTTATCTTTGAATACGAAGAGATAAGTTGTCGAATATAGCAAAAATGGACCAGATCTTTTAAAAAGTTAGGTTTATTTTATGAAGTTATTGATAATAGTTCTTAAAAAAAACAGACAATGCACCTATAGAATGTGTAAACAGGATTCAAAAGATCATCTAACATTTTCTTTAGTCAAAGGACGGTTCCAAAATTAAGTATAAAGTTAATCAGTTTCTAATAAAATATGGTAGACTAAAAGTGCAAAATTTTGAACATTAGCTCCAAGGATCATATAGATCAAGCAAATTTAACCGATGCGAATGCTAATTAGAAATATGTTTTAGGAGCCTTCTATAATATCTTGTGATCTTAAGGAAAGAATTTTTTACAGTAGACTATCGATTACTAGGGATTCTCGATCTCAAACTACCCCATTTTTATATCTGAGTCTTGTCATCATGGGTTTCACTAACTGTTTTCGCCGACAAACGCTTTATAATCCCAAAAATGATTTCTTTGTTTAAATCCTTTCGTCAAGATTGATCACAAAAACATTTTTTACAGGTCACGGTTTTCAAGGGCGTTAATAATACAGGAGATTTCCTGTCTCACACAGATATAAGTATATATACGATATGCATGTTACATTTATTGATGTGGTGTCACTCAGATTAGTATACCAAAACAATGAAGAGGTATCTAATTGAACGACTTTCGATAGCTAGGCAATCTATTGGAGTTTTCTTCGAATACAAGATGCCCACCATTAAATCGAATTCATAAGATGTAAGAAACTTGCTTTCAGAAACAAGTGTTTCAGCTACAGTAGAACTGATGTGGGAGAAAGTTTAAATACACAAATAAACTAGAATCTTTGGCAAGAAATACACCTTATTGAAAATGAATCGACTTCATGTTTGAAGTACATGATAATTCACAAAATTGTAGCCCATAATTCATTATTATGTTAATTTAATTATGTTGACAACAACAAATGTTCATACTGTAAAAAAAAAATAGAAACCAGTGAACGTTTTTTTTTCAATGTAAATATGTACAGAAATTGTGGAGTGACATTGTTGAATGATGGTTATTCATATTTCAAAAAAAGAAGAGTCTGAAGTCTTTATTGTATTCTATTTTGCATACTATTTATTTGACAAAAATTATCAATCAATTATACGTAACAAATTTTCTTAGATATTTTAAAGATAAACTTGAAATACTATAAAATGTCTATCTAAGGAATGACAAAAAGAAATGTTAAGAAACAGATTTATATGTATAATTGAAAATCTGGATGCATAAGAGAAAGAAATTTCTTAGGTCCCAAAACATTGTTTTATTTAGATATTTTCTGTATTACAAAATGTACTCCATACCACGTTTTGTATAAAATATTACTGTGCTGTGTAGTTAAAAACAAACATAAAGTAAAAGTAAAAAATTTAAAAAGTGTATCGAATAAAAAATGACCATTGTCAAATATACATACTCAAAGTAAATTGAACTATGTACAGGAGCCTTTCATTTATCGAAAAGTTGGAAGCATGTTACATTTGCATTGATATTTAAAATGCCCTTCAATATCCATTTTTAACAAACTGCTTTTCTTTGTTTATATGTTACGTGATCGTAATAAGTTTTTTTTTCTGTTTTTTACTATGCTCAGAATTCTATTACACTCTGTACATTTTTATATTTCATTAACAGTATGTTTCTAATTATAGTTACAAAAAGAAGTTACATCAAAGTTAGGCGAACGATAAAACGATTTCATAAACTACACGTACGACTGATTGGGAATGGTATAAAGTACGACAAACACTGTAAGTAAAGAGTAGATATATGTTGAACCGATCGAACGTAGCAGGTGTTGTTAATTTCAGTCGCATGCATTTATTACATTAAAATGCTTTTAGTGAAATGAGCACCTTTCTTTAAGTTGTGAACTGTTATAAAATTATTCGGATTGTTTCTTTTTGTCGATATCAATCTACCACCGCTTTTAAATTTCATTTTGTCAAATTTTTGTCATACTTTTTGACGAAATTTAAGGTTTTTAATTGAAAGATTCAATGTTACAATGTTACTAAAATCTTTCATATTGGAAATTTAAAATGCAGAATACAACAACGAAGGATAAATGTACTTTCAATCACTGTCGCAGAAAATGTAGATAATATTGTCAGATATGGACAATTAACAGACGCCAATATAACAATTCAATTGAGAATTAAAAGTTATTTTTTCGACAAAAAGTTTTTTGAAAACCGAAAATACAGTAGTAATAAGTCTGAACAAGGACGATAAGTCCGAAGATTCATTTTGTACCATGTTTATTCGATTTTGTCCTGCCCTTTACGGTTGGCAATTATAGAGCAAATTAAGAATCAAAGTCAGAAATTAACCGACATTTCATTCTCACAAAACTTATACAAAATTAAATACACTTTTAATCAATGTATTGCAGTCTCCAAGCTGCAGTGTAATTACAAAGGATTTTATCATAAGCTACAGCGGTGTGAAATGATCGGGAACAAAACTTCCTACTGTCTGAAACTTTTGCGAAAAAGACGATTGTTAGGAAAGAGTCATCGTTATAAAAAGTTTGGACGTGGATTTGGTATTGGTGTAAAAGTTCACAGAAAAGGACTTGTTTATGGACGCAGATGTAAGTTCAAAAAAGTACCAAGGCGATTTTTCACTGTTAACAGTTGAAAGTTAACAGTGTCAAAGTAAATAAGATGGGACAGGAATTAAAAAACTATATTTAAATAGTAAGAGAAAATAAAACAATTTAAAGAAACCATGTGACCCATTCTTGAAAATTGCTTAGCAAAGTAAAGAATCAACAGGACAGTATAAGTCTCTTAGTTTTCTTAACATAAATTGTTAATGTTAAATGTTATACTAGATAGTCTTAGTATTTTGTATCTGTTTCTCTAACGCCCCGTGGAGGTCCGGGTGTTAAAAGAATAGGCCTGCAGCAGCCCTAAGCTTGTCGTAAAAGGCGACTAAATAGTGCTCAGAACCCTAGCCGGGGGCTAGGGCGCTCAGCCCACAGAGCAACTGGGTTGTGTGCCCCAGGTGGTGGAATGGGGTACCCCTGGCGTGTTACATGCTGGGGTTGTCAGGTTGTAATACGGAAAACCTGACCGCAAACCATAGTGGTGCACCGTCTTTGGAAAGATGCCACCTTCCTCGCACGTTAAAGAACCCTACTGCGGTATTCTCCCGGAGTAGGAACCAAAGGGCTCCGCCACAGGAGGCTAAATTGCCCGACCCTACCCACCTCTCCCTATTTCCAGTGCCAATCAAAATTTGTCGACCCCATTGTCCTTGTGTCCCATCCCTTTTTCATTTCATCATCATTTCATGTTCATTTTATCATTAATTTCATGTTCATCGTCTGAATATAGCTGCTCGGACGTTAAACCCCAACAAACAAAAAACTGTTTCTCTAACAATTCATTTTTTATAAATAATTCTTTTTAAGAATCAGAAGAAATGATAAAAAAAAATTGAAGATCAAGATAAAAACGAAAGCGTCAACTGACAGAAATAAAATTAATATAATGAGAAACATAACCCAACCAAGCATCAAAGATCGAATAATTCGAAGATAAGTTAACCCTAGAAATATTTCTTGGTTTTTATTCTTCTAAAGAACCAACTGTCATTGACAAATGTGTGTGTAAGAAAAGTGGATGTTTTTGCATTACAGTTTACAAGTTCCTAACACGACGACATCGTGTGATACAATACATGACAACAAGTTATCAGGAATATGGGACTACAAAGAAGAGTATTTCCTGGCTTCACAAAGAAGGGATTATTGGTTCCGCACAGACTTATAGGAGGAATAAGTCAAGACGAGTCCAGATACTACAACAACGAACATTAAGTAAGAATTAGACATAACAGCAACATTTTTATGGACCACAGTCCTTAATGTAAATTGCAAAGAATTTTATTTTAATCAATAATGCATAGTCTATTATATTAGTCTTAACAATAACATATATATATATATTACTTTTTAAGTAGAGATGTGCATTATCTTAACGATACACTTTAATGTAAATTTTTTATTGAAACTATATTTGACCAATAGTTTACAATACTCGCCATTAGCATGCTCACAGAATGTTGAGTAATTCTGTCAATCTCTATAATATCTTGATAAAATCTGGCATACTTTTTTATAATAAACATTTCGGGGCACATTATTTCTTACTACCATTCAAGCGTACGTTTTATGTACGAGAAATCAGAGTTTACAAACATAAGCACAGAGCTACAATCATCTGAACGCGCCGTGCTACTTTTACTTTGCATTTGAGAGAAATGAAGTCAAAATCATTTTACGTATTTATCGATAATATTTTCATTTTTTAAAATTTTTTAAGTTATTAAAGACTGGTTCAAATTTGGCAAAAAAGGTGCTTCTAATGCAGCTCTTTCATTTCCGATAGGGAATAGGGAAATACTCAGAAATATCACGTACTTCTCGTAAATTTTAGATGACTGGCATAGTAATCAAATCAATTTAATTACTCTCCGTCCAGTGTATATCAAGATGGTGGAAATGATTTTTTTCCATTAAATGCTTTTATCAGTGAAAAACATTTATAATGTGTTGTTACGATGTGAAAAACAAAGGCTTAGAGAAATTGACCCGAAGCAGAACTAAACTTGGTTTGGCACAGAATGAAACTAGGAATCCATGGCAAGTCTTGCAAGTTGTAGAATGCTCCATCTCAAAAACTGTAACCTTGATGGTTTTATGAGATAACACTGGCTTGTCCTCGGTTGTTAGGCCGTAAGAGAATTACCTGACCGCAGATTAGGGTGAGCCGATGTATGTGGACTTCTCAACGCTCCATGGTCGTGTAACAATCCAATATATGTGGAGTTTTCTCAGATATACACAAATCTGCTACATATGACGCAATTTCTTGCAAGTGTCAATTTCTTCGATTTCCCACTGGCAGTTAAAATTTAGCTTTTTCTTTTTTTTTCCATCCATGTTTTGTTTTCTGTTTTAAATTGTTCTCGATCGGGTTATACATGAAACATTTTCGGCTTTACAAACAACATCCATATCGATCATATCATTTATTTGTATGAACCAGTTAATTTTATTTTAAATCAAATAAAATCTTTGAATAACAATACTCGCTTTCTAAAGGGCAAAACCGTTTTTTAAATTGCTGTTGGGGAGCCTTTTGTCCGTTATTCGCAGTCACACTCTTTAGGTTTTATGCTGAGATCATTATTCCAGGAATGATAAGCATTGATTTTAAAACGTTCAATAACAAATTTAATGTGCATGTTTAGGAGAGATTTTTAATTGGACCAACACAGTCATTAATATAGTAGTACAGATAAGTATTAAAATGGCACAGAACAAACTATACCTGCTTCAACAGAATGATTTGAGAAGATAAGTCGAATTCTTAGGCTTCCAAGCTGCCTCACCTTGCAAATATAAAATTATGTCGAGAAGGAAAACATGTGCCTTAACAATGCAATATCAAATAAAAAATACCCAACTGGAGAAGACAAGGACAGACAGAAATATCTAGAAGAAGTCTCAATGTGGACATTCACTTCGCCCTATAAATAACTTGCAAGCTAGTTGATTGGTTTCAAAATGCACCTAAAAAGTACAATTTAAATGGATGGCTTTGAATAAAGTAAAGCATTATTTATTAATCTCCAGAATCACACGTCAACCTTTTTTTTCAAAGGAATTTAATGTAGGTATAGAAGCAAGATTATTTCATTTCACTATATATTGATGATTTCATCCAATTATTAATTCTTAATTGAGAGAATGTCTTCCGTTCATTTAACTAGAAAGTAAAGATAATACTTACACAGCTTTTTCTGTGTCATTCGACGACAGAAGTCATCTAAGTACAAATATGTATAACAAAAATTGTGATTTTTATTCAAATTTAATATAATTCCGTTTTATATGCTGTAATATACCAGGTTTCAATGGATATGGTGTTTTTATTTCCCATTTGTTGAGGCATGCCAGAGATACTAGAAATTACTTTTACTTGATGCGCCATCGTTGCCTGAGAGACAGGCTGCCTACTACATTTCAATTGCAATAATCCATATATTACAGAGAAATAATCGTAGAAGGGAGATGTCATAATATCATCAATACTGTTCCTTATGTCAATTTTATACAGTATAGCTGTATACCGCAAATGAAGCAATAGATTTGGCGCATTGGTTTAATCTACCATTTTCATCGGAACAAATATTCTGAAACTACCAGACCAATTAGAACCAAACTTGATTTGAATGTTCCCTGAGGTTTTCTTAAACTGATGTGTGGATATTTGATCCGTCGAATAGCATGGCTGTTGTTACTAAAAAAGGAACTTAAGGGTTAGACAGAAGGTTTTCGCATATATCTCCAAAAACCGTTGGGTTTGGTCAAATTCTGACATGGGAGTTAAAATGATGAGACCTGTCCGTGGTCATATTTTTGTATTAGTCTGTTAAGCCATGTTTGAGTTATTGCCCTCGTTCGATGTTTTTCAACTATGTTTAGTGTTATTTCTTTTTTTTAATTCTTTTTAAAAACTACTGGACAAAATTTCATGAACATTTATGTGACTTGTCCTTAGTTATGAGGTCACAAATTTTTATCCAAGAACAAACATTGCCGCTTTTACAAACATAGAATGTTGCCTATCAATTCAGGTCAGCGACTAGTTTAAAGTTTCTGATAATGAAATTATTTGGTAAAAAATTGGCAACTTCATAACATGGAACATACATACATGTAATTATAAATATGATATGATCGATTGCTTGTTTAATGTCAAGTAGCGAATATACGGTTTTCGTGCAATACCAGGATGAACACAAATATCATTTGAAAGGGCATACATGTAGGAACATGGAGAGAATATTTGTCTGCCACTAGTATTTCTTTTATTGTCCAAAAATCTCGAGGCAAGGGTTATCTCTGTTAATCTATCTTAGCAACACAACGTCGAATCTCTGTGAGCTTAACATCACACCACTGGAAAGACTTCTTACTACCTTTTTTCTCTTTAATGAGAAGTTAAGTTAAGCTTCGGGCCAATTTTTCGTTAAATCCACACTAGTTCCGCCATTTGAATTATACTAGAGGAAAGTTCTTTTTCATTGCTTTCTGTCGCTTTTTTGCGTAAGAAATAGCTAAAAATGAAGCCAAGTTTGTCTTTAATTCGTGCAGAACAAGAAGTGTAACATTGTGCAACATCTACATAGTGTCCTAAAGGTACAATTTTCAACGAGTGCGGACCACAGATCAAACATCTAAAAAAGTAGAATCTAATTGATATTTATCATTCAAAGATGCGTGTGAATGAAATTACTGCATATTATATCATTAATAACACTTGTTGCATCAATGTTGAAAAAAGAGTTCTCTTATTCAGTTCAAAATATGGATTGACCCAGCTGAATTTCTTTCTAACATTAAATGGAATTTTAGGTTATATTGTGTTTTATTCTATTCCAGGCTATAAGTCTATTGAAATGAAACAGAAACCCATTATGGACAATGTTCCTAAAATCAGATCTACTATAAAATATGTCTTTTAAGTTGAAATAATCTGTTGTCAGGTTTTTACAGTAAATATTTGACATATTGTAAAAGCACTTTCAGAGTGTTATAAAACAATTCGCTTATTAAATTATCTATGTACCATCTACATTGATTTTTTTGGTATCGATCCATATAGCCTCTTTTTAGGATTGCTTTTAAAACCTAAAATTTATGGAAATCATCAAAAATTTCAAGACAGAACTTTACTAATTCTTTATCTTAAAGAAAAAGGTTTTTCATAAGCTGATACAGAAGTTTACATCTCTCAACCTCTAAAATGTATCCCCGATATGCTTTTATTTTCTCTTGTATTCATTCCCAAAAATTGATAAAAAGGGTGAATTGGGATACCCTTTCCGAAACCCTTTTCAGTATTATTAGGATATCTAATAATGTTATTATTTAAAACATATTTTTTTTAATTTTGTGTTTAGGCAGGAGGTACAGACACGACAGAGGACTTTACAGCTATTAAATTTCAAATGTACACGTCTTGGTGAGTAAATTATTATACCCAATTGTTAAACTCGATCAAATAATTACTTTAATGACAAAAACGATTTTGTTGGTCCTTTCACCTTTTAAAACATTCCTATACATTACTTCAATTTTTTTGAAAATTAAGTCTGTCTTTGTCTTGAAGTTAAAACTAAGTATGTGCATAAAATAGAAGATGCGTTCGAACACAAGATGTGAAAACCTTACTTTTTAATTATTGCCCGATTTAAACTCATATTCAATTGCAGATTAAGATAATTATTCAATGTAAAGTTTCGGAAACCTAGGATTGTTGTATGTTGTTATTACATTATTAATATTACAGATTTTGCTTTACTTTGTTTCAGAAAATAAATCTGTAAAGAATAAATATAGAACAATAACACATATGTGTTATCCTTCGTACACTTGGCTATATCTAAATGCAAAAAAAGAAATAAATACCGAAGCGTCAGCCATGGGATAATTTAAATCAGTCCAAATTCAAACAAATTGCTAAAAACGTGAACATGGGAAACAAAGACGATCTACATAGACAATTTAGCCAACCGAATGTAATAAACTTCACATAAGCTGAAGATATGGAAAATTAGAACAACTTTGATCGAAAAAAAAATTAACAACAATATAATTTATATTTATGTACATTCATGTACATATTTTGAAGAGTATTGTGTTCATAAAAATGGCACGATAAGCTATGGGTTCAATTAAATAGCTCAGTGTTCATATGCGTCTAATTATTAATTGATTGAATACATCAAATAAACGAGAAAACAATTAAAGGCTTAATATGTGAAATTATTTTTAGAAACCTTAACCTTTTCCGCTAGAATATCGGTTCCCTTGATTATTCTTAAACTGATAAACAAAGTATACAATGCAATTATTTAACAGGATCTCACCGACGACTACTGTTGAAACGATAAACCACTGTTCTGTTTTAAAAGATAAATAGTAAATCAAGACCAAAGAATAAAAGAAAATGAAAACATAAACAGTGAAGAAAAATAATCGGGAAGAGGTGAAATCAATGCATATGTTCTAGTGTCCTATCAACACAAAAAAAAATGAGATCACAAAGACATGAATAGACAGTATTAGATGAATTGTTAAACAAATCGTATAACATAATTCACAAACGCAAGTTGATGTAAGGGAAACATGTAACCCCACAATAAATAACTAAATATTGGATGCTGGAAAGTATCTTAGCAAATTTAGGATCTTATTTATAAGGTCCTTATTTTTTTAAGGAGTTATGGCCATTTGAATATAAATAAAAACAAAATCCATGTGCTTTTGGTCTATTTTGAGCACGACTTGTGATGACCTGTTTTAGATATTTAAAACCTCCCAAGTCAGGGTTTTTAGACGACGTTCGTTCCCTCAAACCATCGCCATCTAGTGAGTTACCTAAATTTAAAATCCGATCAAATCACTCGTAATAGAAACTTTTCGATATAACTTACAAAATGGCTACACATAGCGTCTATTTTTTTCCAGTAAAGACTCAGTAAACATAATCTACAGTTATCATTTTTGCTCTTATTAAATCATTTGTGACATCTTACAACTATCAGTTACTGTATTGGATCATCCATTATCTCGTGTTATTGTTTACTTTTCAACTGACGTTATATGTTAAATCGATTTTCATTGGTGCTTCTTAGAAGTAACCAATCGGAATAGGCTGGACGATACCCACAAATATGAATGTCAGTGGTTTTAGGGAGCGAAGGTGGACCCAAGACCCTGTCTTGGGAGGATTGAGAAACATGTTCCCCAAGTGAATGACTAAATATTGGATGCTGGAAAGTACCACTGCAACTTCAGGATCTTTCAAATTGTATGTTGCTTAAGTACTCATTGACCTTTTCAGAATTCTGATTTGTTCTTGATTTATGGATCTCACTGCTTATACCCATTAGGAAAGGGTGTTTCTATCCTCCCCTTATTTGATCCTTTTTTGCTATCCATAAATACAGTACGCTGACAAAGATGAAATCCTACCTAATCAAAAGTCCTTTGTGGCATCCTTGAATATTTCTTCAAGAGAAAAGCCTGAGTACTTACCTTATTTGTAATGGATTCTGAAACTACCACCTAAAAACACATAAAGACACAGCATGATCATCTATTCGTTCAACAGAAGAACTGTTAATACAATGTTAATACAATTCACCAAGATTTTGTCTGCGCTAAAGAAGAGACAAAATACTGTGAAACTGTTTACTCGTGTAGTGGTATTAATCAAAGGAGGATTCTGAAAATCACTAAGTATCTTTTAGATAATCTTAAATATCGCTCCTTCGCTGAATATAATTTTGTTAAACCTTTTCACTTTATCGTTATCATTATTACAAGTTTGACCGGATATGAAAGTAAACACTATTTTTTTTGTTTTTTTTCTGTTTTTGCTTTTGTTTTTGTTTTTTTTTCCAAAAGATTATAAAGTCTGCAATACACTTCACTCTGATTAATTTGCATGACATCTAAGTATAAGTTTGAATTTATTGTAGTTCACTTTTTCAATCATTACGAGTATCGAGCCAGGTCCACTGCGACCTTAAAGTTTGACCAATGTCCTTTAATTTAGTGTATGTAATTACATATGATGAACCAAGTTTAGTAAAAATCTAATGAAAAGTATTTTGCATTAGTATCCACAAACATTCTACAAACTGGCGGTTATCACAAAAACAGATATACATTTGAAAAATACCACGTAATAAAGGGATTCTATCGTCTTAATCGAATTTCTCGCAAACAAAAAATAAAATCCTCCAAAATGTAAGGGCTTCTTATTCTAGTAATATTATTATTCAGTTTAAATTCCATCTAAATCGGTGAAAGCATCTTTGAGTTTAAGTACGATAATGAAAATGTTGACAGACGAACGGACAACTTAACGTGATTCCTTATTGGCGCCACCGAGCGTAGTATCCCTTCGTCCGGCAACAAGTTGAACCCTGTTCGTTTGGGACCAATATGCACCAATATGGACACTATTGGTAGATTTTAGTGCCAAAGATGGCGTTAGATGTACATGCAGGCACATGTCAATTCTCAAGCTAAACTTATAATGAAATGAATGTACAAATAATACCTTAATGGTTTGTCAATCCATATCTTAAAAGAGTTTCCTAGCAAGATCTGAATATTGTACTAGTTCAAAATTTATATTTTCAATTTATAGCAATAATAATGTTGAAACTGATATGATAAACAACCGCGCCATGAGCGCATGTTACGTCTGTCAAAAAAAGATATTCGTGTCTTTTGGAATTACTTAATTTTTAGTGTATTTAATTCCATATATTTTCAATTGTTTATCGTTGATTTTTTTCTGCACTGCACTGATTTTATCGATTTTGACCGGTAGCAGTTGTTTGCTGCCGAACTGATAAAATCTGGGCAGCAGTCAATAGGAAACAAATGCCAATGTAAGTTGTAAACAACGGAAAACCAATAAAATGGTCCTGACTTGGTAACACCAGGTTATTATAACACACTTAACTTTCTGGTAATAAGTTTGTTTCTACCCTTCATTCAATGCATTAAACCTAATTTGTTGGTTGGTTTTAATTCACAATGTTTAGATACTTGACATTTTAAATTTTAATCATCTGTTATAAAGAAATCAACCATGAAAATTAATAGGATTTGATTTTTATTCATTAATGTTCAGATAGTTGAGGAGTAGGTATAAGAAAATGAAGGGATAGACTTATTCTTGAAATATGGCGGAAGTTCTTTAATAACGGAAAACTGATGTAGGATTGTATAAAACATAATAGCTTAGAAACATTGTTGGGAAAGGAGTGCAGAAGGAAAAGATAATACTCCTGAGGATCCGTCAGTAGGTCAAATAGTCTAATTAGTCAATGATGGTGTCCTAGTTTGCAAAACATTTGATATTTGGCCAGTCGAAACAGGCTTTCACTACAGTTTAATGTTTAAACTTATGTTATTACAGTATATAGAGGCAGTTATATCGCTGTACCTGTGTATAATGTTGTTTTAGGGGCTAGTTGAAGCCTGCCGAGAGATCTGAGGGTTTCCTCGTCGATCATTGAATAGCCATAAGTGGCATTGAACAGACATGTTTCATTCTGGTGGGGTTGTTGACTCTATGACATACTCACTTTAGCCATTCTTGTTATATTTGCACTACTGAAAAAGGTGAAACATAATATGATGCGAATGTAGTTCTAAAAAGGAACATCGTTCAGAAAAAAAAAACTCTTTTATTTTGTTTCCACCATAAAGATAACTATAGCCAATCAAAGACTCATCTATCCCAAAGCAGATGCCTAGTATCTTGACCTTTTTGTAGGGTTTGTTAAAAAGGAAATGTCATGACTAACTATACAATTAATACGATGATTTCTCGTTTCATATTGTCGATTTTCCTTTCATCTGTGGATTGTTTTCCTCCATCGTCTGTCTCGGATGTGGCATTTCATGAGCAAATTGGCGGGTGTTCATAGAAAAGCAGAGGCTTATCTTATCGCTGCACCTGGTCAAAGCTTTAAATGTTCAGGGAAGACCTGGTTGCCCTTGTACTTTGACTTCTATGTTTTTGTTTGTTTTTCGTTTGGTCATTTGTTCAGTATCATGTGTTTATTTTCTGTTTATAAAATGCATGATATATTATGTCTAGTTAAGTATAGGGATACAAAAGGTTGCTACAACAGCACATGTTATTTTAAAATACCGAGCTGACAGTGTATTCCTCAAAGCTCAAATATTGAGAGTTAACGAAATAAAAATGAAAAAAAAACGAAGCAAAAAATACTATGATTTGCTGTAAATTCACAAGTATTACAGAAATAGAATCATATACTTAAAATGACGAAAAAAACTTTTTACAATATAAAGTGAAACCAACATCATATTTGTTTGTGTGTTCTCCCCAGATTGTTTTAGTATACCTTGTGTTTTTTCACTCTTGGTTTCCATGTTTTAATGTTTGCAGTTGATGTCAATTTGATTCTCTGTTTAATTAGCTTGAAATAATTTTTTTATTTAATTTAAACAGAATCAGCTCGTAGTCGGTACCAGTGGAACAAAAGAAACATCTAGAAGAGTAAGATTTTGTTAAATGAAGGATAATATGACCGAATTGGTTAAAGTAAAATACACTTTAGCGATCATTGATACCTCGATTAATACTGAAATAAAAACCATAAAGACTCAGTAACGTTGTCGAATTTGAAAGTATAGATGGGGACATTTTACATTTACACGAGTCTCACAGGGACCATTCGAAATATTATAGTTTAAATAATCACTACAAAACAGAATTAAATATGTATTTTTAAGACAAACTTTGACTGCTAGATTACAGTCGAACACAGATAAACGAAATTGGTTGAAATAGCCATTAAAAGTGTTCCCATTGGTGTTATATCTAACTTTATTGTATATACAATATGAAAGAACGATAATCTCAAAATGTGTCTTATAAGATAATTAGATTCTTTTATATGACCACTAGAAAAAAAATTAAAGTGTATCGAACTGGATTTCAATAATTTATTTCCTGAAAAAAAAATTATTGAAGCTTTATAGGACTAAACTTTGAAGATTTATAAATATGAAATACTTCCACAATTTTATAGATAAGAAAAAAGATAAAAACGTGGAAAGCGAATAATCCTACTTCATCATATTCTATAAGTAAGAACTACAGTTTTAATTTTTTTTTAAATGACATATTTTTTTCTTAAAAAACAATGAAAAATATGCATTAACACAATCTTCTTAACCGCAATATTCCAAATACAGCTATATTATTCTTAGAAAAAAATAGAAAAAAAGATTGGATCACATAATGCACTGAAAACTCTAAATACGGAAAAGTGCATCTATAGGAGATACAGTTTCTGTTGTACTACTTTCCCGAGAAGAAATGTTGTTTAGGGTATTAAGCAGCCATAGCGTTGAGAATGCTAAGAAATAAGGGTTACAACAAAATTACTGAACACTTATCTGGTCCATAATCAAAGCATTTCCAAATAAATCTGACAAAATAGAAAAATACACCGCCGAAGTAGGTGGTACCGCAATAGTCCTGACTTGGTACAGGCAATTCAAACGAAATGATGGGTTAAGTATATTTTAACATATATGTTAAAGAGTAAAAAAAGGAAACAAGATTCATGGGGATATGAAAGAATGTAATCCAGGGACAAAGACCAGATATGGAAAACAGACATACACAACAAAAAACATAAAGTAACTAACATAATACATACAAAGTAACAATAGTAAATAAACAACTCACACTCTACTAAAAACTGATGCAGTATTACTTTTGTAAAAAACATAGATACTGCCTTTATTTTATAGTTAATAATGTTTGTGAAGTTTGCAAAAAACATCTAATCTAAGATCGGTTTTCGTTTCCAATCAGTTACTTTGGGCCTATTAAATTAGAACAAGAATTGCATTGATGAAAATATGTTTACTTAATGAAAGAGTAGATAATTCTGTCCATGATTGTAGAGTAGAGTCCAACGTAAGAATATACAGGGTGATTTGTGGGTTGAAAGGTCAAATATTATTATATGTTGCTGAAATTATTTCAATCGGGTAAAAATATTTGCTTTAAGTTGCGAGAATATAATCAATGGAGGTCATAACATGTCTCAAATATCTTTCACTAAAGGTTTTAATATAATACATAATTGTTTATACCAAATAAAAAAAATCAGAGAGAAACCTTACTGAAGTACTGTTAGTTAAATTTCAAAGAAAAGATACGTGAGAAAACAAATGATACTTCAAAGTTTCTTGTAGTCTATTTCTTAAAATTAGGCCACTTTCGTCAAGGAAAAACAAGTTTGTTTCATTTCTTATAATCTTGTTTGCGTTCAGTGCGATTGTTGTATTGTTGATACCTCAACAGCAGTAACAGCTGTGGCAGTAATATTTTCAGACAAAGTCGCATTTGCTTGATGTTTACAACATATGATACGGTCTCTATACTCACGAATTCTCAATACATTGATAATAGGATCAAATATGAGATTCAGTAACACTAAATGATTGCTGATCTTCAACCATGTCAAAGTATTTAAAGTTGGTCCACTGTATAATGAATAGAAAGCAACAATACATCTAGGTATATTTGAAACCATGGTTACCACGATGATTACTCCAAGAGTATTTATATTTCTTTTCATTAAACGTCTTGAGTTTTTCATTTGAGTCGAGGAAGGATCAAACATGTTATTATCGAAAATCTTTTTACTGTGGCTAAATAACCTGTAAATCACCAATGAGTATATCATAATAATAGAAATTAGCAAAGACCCAATTGGTATGTCTAATATCAAGACAAAACTGAGAATTGCAGTATCTGCGACATGACATGGAGTTACTCCATCTTTAAGCCGATATCCAAGATGTATGAAAGTATAACTATGGATAGTCACAAAACTTATTATGATAGCCTTCTTTGTTGTTATCGATAAGATAAGACGACTCTTTTGTTTAAATGTTGCATTCAATCGTTCCAGACATATAAGCAATGTCTGATACAGTGAAAATGTTATTGTTCCCGCAATGAGATGTTTAAGGACCATACATCCATAAAGTAAAAGTGTCTGTCCATGATTATTAACGTCAATTATTATATGAGTAAGAAACTCTGTTCCTGAAATAAAGTCACTAACACATAAGAAAACAACTAAAGACTTAAAATGTGATTTCTGTAGTTTTTTCGTCGTTCCTAATATAACAATAGAACATGCATTTAAAATAATACATGTCGAGCACAAAGCAACACCTACTATTTGAATGATATTAAAAGAACTCATTACGATAAAGCGCTAAGCAGCTATGAAGACTGTTCCTTAAATGATTATATAGTACATATATATACCATTTGCTACAATGATTTATGTCATTTAGCCGATCAATGATATGGACTCAAACAAGATTGATACGCCCCTTGATATAAGTTAAGAATTTTAGTTACTGTTTTTGTATTAGTTCATTGATTTTGCTGTAACTTTTTAAAATGAGAGAAACCTTTATAAGCATCTAATCAAAAGAAAACATTTTTTATCTAAATCGGAAAGGAAAGAAACCGTAGTAAGTTGGAGATAGTATCGCAACAGAAATAATAGTAATCAAGTAAAATGTAAAACTCGGTTGGAAATATATATAGTTATAAGCAAAATTTCTTCTTTTAAATATTCACCCTTTAAACAGTTAGAATAACCGATAAGAGGCAGAATAAAAAAGAATACCAGATCAATGTGAGATAAATGTGAGTATGAAAAATACACCCATGAGAAGTGCAAGATTTAATGGAAAGTTTATTTAACTATACAAGTACTACAATGTGTCTATAGCTAAAATTTAAACGGTTGTGATGTTGTTTTTTTTTAATCCTAATCAATTAATGCTTTATATTTTTCATATTCTGATAGATGTACAGTAGTTTGTGTTATATCTTTCGACATTCAAAAGATTAAATTCAAAGAGAATAAAACAAAACTTATTGGATATACATTACTTGTGTAAACCAACCTACGGATTGTTTATATTATCCACCGCAACATAAGGCATTGCTTTACGTTTTAATACATTTAAACAAATACCGTTATTCATAGTTCAAGTTGAAATACTGAAAAAGGTGTACAGTGTATGTAATCTACATAACTTACATTCAAACTGCCATTTGAAATAATAACAAATTAAAATTATAAACATCCACTTAAATTTGTACATTAGTGCCGTTTATTTAAATATATTCGGCAACACTGCCTAAACAGGGTGCTTAACTTTTTTTTCTATTTTTGACATTCCTTCTGTATTGATATGATCACTTTGAACAGGAAAAATTACGAGTTATTGTATGGTAAATACGAATCTCTGTCAGCTCAGCAATTTAATGCGTTTTAATGACCACTATGGAGACGACCACAAAACTTGTGTAGAAATTACTAAAAGCTGGTGGCAACATAAGGCCGTTCCAGAGGCTTAATTGTAAGAAGCATGCATATAGCACGATAAAAGTATCGGTACATAGGAGAGATATTCCAACGATAAAAAAGAAATTTGACAATACGAAAATAGATTTCAACGATCTCTATGAGTAGGTCAAAATATAAGGCTGACTTTATAGTGTCTGTATCATTCTTCGTCTAAACTTGTTTTTGCAGACGCGACGAATAATGTCCCCAAATTGAATTAATTTGGATGCCGGTCGTCTGTTGAAATATCCGTAAAAACAACATATTGTCGTGAAAAGTAACATGGTTTTGGTATTATCCAGAGCAATGTAGCATTGACACTCATTCACCTACCTATAACTTTCATACGTTTCGAAATTACAGACCTTACAGATTTAACATACTCTACCAGGAATCAAGGTCATCTTGTTCATTTTATCCGATTTTCTGGCATAGTCCTCCACAACACCCTTTACAGTCTTTAAAGTAATAATATCAATTTTTTGGGCGTGGTTCACGGTATTTGGTACGTTTAGGAGGGACTTTGCGGTGATATTAATTTCACGATGTCTATTTTTCGTAATGACGCGACCAGAGGAACCATAATTAAATAAAAAATCAAGGCAAGAACAATCGAGTAAATTATTGAAAAATTGATGAAGCGATTGGTAAAGTATAATAATATAAAATTATCGGTATATGGTTTTATTACTCTTTTATGGATGCTTGCTGCTCATGTTCATCGATTTTTGTCAAATTTTCGAACTTCTGTGGTTTGATCAATTTCAAAGCATATTTTTTTAACCATTATTTTTTTTCTCCTTGCATTGTTCAAGCATGAAATATCTTGATACTTAACTACTCTACTTTCTGATATTGTCAAAGGTATGTATGCTATGAAGGTTTATATAAAGATTAAATATCGATCGAATTCTTTCTGTCCAGGTTTAAAATGTTGTCGTTTGAACTTTATTCTATTTTTTAAAAAGCCGTGAAACTAATTCATGTATTCAAGACAATTTTAGATTTTGACTTTAATAGAATGGTAGTTTACTAAATAGAACATGGCATGAATTCTTTTTCTTCAATCCTCTATATACAAAGTGATACTTCAAATATCTTGCACGATGTATGAATGAAATTAGCTTGTCAGTCGTATTCTTCTAGCGCTGTCAAACTAATCCAGTTATATTGCAGTTTATATTGTAAAGAGCTTAGGTCGTCTACATTCTTTTTCACCCAAAAACTAATTACAAAAGGGTAAAAATGGCACAAAGCGCAGTTCATCCTTCACTCTGATTTTTAAAAGAGATATTTCATTACTTTATGTCATTTATATAAATGGAAGCAACCAAGCCCTAAAAACCTTGGAAAGATGTTATGTTCCAAAACAGAAAGAAAACAACAAAATGACAGCCATACGAACTTTGGATTATTATATTTGACAAACTAACTAGTCGTCACTTACCTTCACCATAATTTCATTACAGTTCCAATACAAGACTTAAAAGCTTAAATATGCAAAACGAAAAGGTAATAGAATTTTTACTGCTACACTACAAAATCCCTTTTTTTAATTTTTGTTATCAAGATGCCGCCATCAATTTAAACATTATACAGTATATCAGAATGTATGCATTAAGGACACGTCTATTCCGTGTTTGATTTAAAGTGTCTATGCATGTGACCATAATCTGACATGAAATAGTTTTTTTTATGAATAAAAAACCAAGTTTTTATCGTATTCATTTGTGAGAACATACCGTCAAAACCCTTTTTGGGCGAAACTTTATAGACAGATTTGGCGTCATCTGCAGATGGGCATGAATAAATTTTGTTGTTGTTGGATGAATCCAAACTATAATAATCCAATTTAAGCGTTTATACATTTAATATTAAAATCCATTTGAAGCAGTTTTATTTTATTTGTGAGCTTGCTGACAATATTTCTTGTTTCAATCACGTTTTATGTGAAGGGTAAAATGTCTCGAAGTAGAATTCATAAAAATTGTAAATGTTAACAATATGTCATTTTATTTTAATTTAAAGTAAAACAACCCGTACTTTTATTTTAACTCTGTATAAACGACCGCTCAATAGGAAGATGAGAATTTAAAGAAAACATACAAGAAGAGAAAGCATTAATGTCAAGCATTTGAGTTATTTTGTTTTGTTTTGTTTTTTTTTTTTTTTTTTCTGCAAAATAAAATCTCAAATCTCAAAAGTTATGTGTTTTTCTTTTAAATTCTGTTCTAAATTTAAGGGTTATTTTTTGGTTTTGTATTTAAAATATAATCTCAAATCTCAGAACTTTTGTGTTTTCTATTTCTGTTGTCGTTCTAAACCTCCATTGAATCGTCTTTCTAAACGTGCTGATTCTTACTTTTTTCTTAAATTCTTAAATGAGTGTACTGAATTAAGGATTAAACTGAAATTGTAGATCATCTTGGTAAAAGAGATGACAAAATTTGAGTTAGCTTAGGTAAGACTTAATAAGAGTATCTACGGATAAATCTTGCACGGGGGTAAGTCATCATTACTCACAAAGAGGCATTATTGACCTATAAGAACTTAACTCGGCTGAAAAAAAAATTGAATCTACACATTTCCTTTCATGACTACCTCTTGATAAGCTTAACATTTTATTCCATTATCACGATGCTTACTCTTGACATGAGCTTTTTGTACAAATTTGTAGTCATTTTTACGGTTTTTTTTACATTCTGGCGCAATGAAACGTCTACGTCTTTATATATGTTTCTTACATATTGTAAATAAAAAAAATTAATAGGGTCATATTAGCAAGGCAAATCGTTCAACAGGAAGTGGAGAAAAAATGTTCACTTTTTAAACATTTAAAAAAACAAAAATGATATCCTGTTTTTATGGGAAAAACCACTTTCAATGTGACTTTCACAGTGTCCAATTCACATAACCTTTCATTTTCAAAGCGTGATTCATCGTATACATAGCGTGATTGAAGTGCATTATGTGATTCCATTTCTTCAATACAGGGATATATTTTATTTCTAGCTGTTTAGGTGATCAAGCATGTAAATACAAAATGTCAATTAAAACAAAAAACATCTACTTTTGAATGTTTATTTCATGTTCTAATTAGCAAGTTCATTGAAAATCATTGCCTTAACGACTCAAGTAAACACAAAAAAACTAATGAAGTTTATTAGCCTTTGGCTTGTAATTAATGGCAGTCAGATCAATAAAAAAATTTTGACAAACTATTTGTTAAAAGCTTTATGATAATTATTAGAAACCGTTCTAGGATATGACCATACCTCTTCAGGAACTCATTCATTATCGTCGTACTGTTTAACATCGTATGTTAACAGTATTGATAAAAACAAATTATATTAATTATTTTAAAGGTAAATTTTCGCTTAATTTATCATAAATATGTTTCTTACATGTATGATATAAGTTCCGAGCTGCTCATTTACCTTTGTTATTTTGTATACAATATTCTGTTTTTCTTTCATGTTTTTTTATTGTATGTGTCTGTTTTCTGTATCTTGTCTTTTTCCCTGGATTACATTCTTTTGATTTACACTAGAATATTGGTTCCCTTCATTACTCTCTTACTTCAAATACATAACTTCCTTATTATTATTATGAAATCTGTAGAAAATAACGTACCCTAAGAAAAGAATAATAATTAAAGAGTTATGTAGGCACGATGCACAACTGTTTCTTAATTAAAAACAAATGTGGTGGCATTTTAAGTATCATTTGTATATGTTTTTTCCATCATTATTATTTATTTGTTGCTTTACTTTGCTTGGATATGTTTTTTCACTAAATCAATACATTTTCTTCCTTATCACAAAAAAAAACAGTAAAAACTACATGGAGCACGCAATATTTAAAAGTGAATAATCTAAACTGTTCATCATGCATATATGCTCATCACTTTAGTTTCTCATTTTACGTTATTCTCGAAAAATTGTGAAATTGTCTTTATACGCTTAACTGATATATAGCCTTATCTCAAATTGTTTTAATATTGCCTTCCGTCAACTTCGATATGAAAAAAAGTTGTCCACACTAGTGGGCTTACTAATCAACTCGAATCAACGAAAAGGAAGGATTTCAAATCTAAAGTGCAATAAATTTCGATTCTTGTTCAAATATTTCTATATCATAAGAGCAAATGTCTAGAAGGGTTGTTATGTTCTAATCTTTAATGCTACAGATATGTAGAAGCTTTATCGTGGCTTATCAAATTGTATCCCTCGGTGAAGTTTTAGTCATCTTCAAAATTAATATTTCATATTTTAAAAGGGCTTTCTATTATTGAAGTCGAACCATGAGAATTATTGTCATCTATTTACTCCCTGAAAACGATGCAACTGCTGGATCTGTAGATAACAAATAAAAGAGTCAAGGGCGAACTATCGGACCCACTTATGAAAAAAGAAATGGTGCAGAAAAATTATCTTGGGGAGATGACTTTTTTAGATGTCATTTTGAGCTCCTCTTATTGGAAACCAAAAAGCTGCAACGGGATAACATGGGTAAGACAGTCCGCCATTAGGATGGTTAAACATTAAGATGGAATAATTATCTTATCTCATTAGAGTTTATGTAAACTACGAAACGACCACTTATTTCATAATTTTACCATATTAATATTAAGTTCTTTTCGCAAAATAGGGTACTCTGTGTTAAACAATTAGGTAGAAGTACAGTTATTTTCAAAACCGTTTGCAAGCAGTGCATAGAAATTGTTGAGATTCAGAATTTCTTCTCTGGTTTTTATATTTCTAGCATTTAGAAAAGTAGTAACTTATTACTGTTGTTTTAATTATTTATGCGTGCCTCCTAAGAGAGTGCTGTACAAAAGAAGTGTAAGTAAAACACCGAGATTTAAGTATTGTCATAAAGATATAATCATTCTGCTTGCGTGTTGATAAAATAATTTACACGCAAGTTTGGAGAATTATGTGATATACATCGTTCTTTAACCAAATGATAATATTCCATTCAAGTGCTGAATATTAATAATACAAGTTGACAACTACATAATTCCAATAACGTACTTTTGAACGCCATTGTTTTCGAAAGAAAGAGTGAAGATCTAGTAAGTAATTGACAATTTCTTTATATGATTAGAGCTGTTTACCTTGATACAGTAATTTTTTTTTTAGTGAATTTGATTTTTGCTGTCTGATGTACATTTGCAACTGCATGTTGTCCTTTCAGTGAATTCAACAGATAATTTTGCTTGATGATCAGTGTAATAGGAATGAACAATATAAATCCATTCCTGGATACATGACAAGAGAAGATTCTTTATACAGTGCATATACGAGAAGCTACTGTCAATGACTTGTTAGGTCCAGTTAGGGAGTCATTTAGAACAAATCTGCTTTTACATTGATACCTTATGTTATAGATTTGGTACAACCAGCTCCCCGTTTATTCTAACTGGGCTCAAGGTGCCAAACTTAACATCTGCCTCTTGTCGTAAAAAAAATCAGATTTTCATAAAAACAAAAAGATACATAAGACCTGAAAAATAAAACAAGATAGACTTAAACGTCCTTCTGAAGCATTAAAATGTAGGTGGAAAATTGTTACAAACAGTATACTCACCCAAAAGTAATTGATTTGTAAAATAATATAAAACAAAAGAGTTGATACATGTACACGTAAACCAATCTACAAGCTATTATCAATATGATCATATCGTGAAACTGAACCGTGAAAATAAACGAATAATACTGAAGTTGAAAAAAACTTTAAAATGCGCGATAATTGAGATCGAAACTTAGCGAGAACTTAAAAATAGAAAAGTATATGCTGCTCACTGCAAGACATTACATACCTGCCTGCATGTCCTTGCTAAATATTATTAAAAGTCATTTTTACATCGATTTTTAAAGGTGTATAAAGGTGTTCGAAACAGTTTTTGATAATTTGAGTTATTGCAAAAATTAAAGACTTTTACTATTATTGTGTATAGTCTTTTAGGTAATGTTTAGTATATACAAAAAATCGTATGTAAGGGTGGTTTTTCCTGTGATTTACACATTGTGATTACATTAACTTATTTTTATATAATTAACATGTATTAAAACTTTGTAACATACACAAGACATATTTTGACTATGTTTAAATTACATGTATACTTTTCATAATGACGGCTGGCAAAACCAAAACTATGATCTTCAGTAAAAAAGTACATGTCGTATTCTCATGATTTTTAAGTGTTAAGAAAAAAAACTAAATTGTTGCTACCTATATGTGTGTATTTACCATATTAACCAAGATAAGTGTACTCCAAAGAACAAGTATGCCAAATAAGAAGGGTACAATCTTTATGCATTGAGTAAAAGCCCCGTGCAGGTTCGGGTGTTGAAAGAATAGGCAGGCAGCAGCGCTAAGCTTGTCGTAAAAGGCGACTAAATAGTGCTCAGAACCCTAGCCGGGGTGGTTGAATGGGGTACTCCTGGCGTGTTACATGCTGGGGTTGTCAGGCTGTAATACGGAAAAACTGACCGCAAACCATAGTGGTGCACCGTGTTGGGAAAGATGCCACGTTCCTCGCACGTTAAAGAACCCTACTGTGGTATTCTTCCGAAGTAGGAACCATAGGGCTCCGCCACAGGAGGCTAAATTGCCCGACCCTATACACCTCTCCCTATTTCCAGTGACAATCAAAATTTGTCGACCCCATTGTCCTTGTGTCCCATCCCTTTTTCATTTCATCATCATTTCATGTTCATTTATCATCAATTTCATGTTCATCGTCTGAATATAGCTGAAATATTGCTGCTCGGACGTTAAACCCCAACAAAAAAACAAACAAAACAAACATTGCATAAAAAATCAGAAACCTATCGAGACCGGTTAATTTTCAACTAAAACTACATAATTTCCTCATTGTTCCGTGGTTTTGAGGAAACTTCAATTATTGACGATATGCATTTTTTTCGAATGGGTCTTGTTTGTTCAATCTTCAATATCCAATTTTGTGGTGAAACGGGTATATACGTGCTAGACTTAATTGTAAAATGACGAATGATTATATTCTGGTCATTAGTAACTATTGAATAATTCTGACTAGATAATCAGGATAATTACATCAATTATCATAAGAGTGAAAGTTCAAGACTGATTTTGAACTCGTGTCTTGAATTTACTTAATTTGTTTTGTATTTTGCTCTTTTTATTTCCACTTATTTATTGATCATTTCTTCTGTACTGTTTTGACTACTGACTTTACAGATTTTAACTGACGGCAATTTTATGCTGACCATATATGTTAAATTATTCCGGAAGTAGTAAATCGTAATGGAAGCGGGAAGAGTAGCACGCAATAAAGCCTGGTTTAACCCATCTTTCATTATGGAACTGTCTGTACCAAGTCAGGACCATTGTGGCGATCTCAAACGTTCTTGATTTTACCCTGATAATGTAATTCAATATAGTGACTTCTTTTGACTATTGCCTAGATAATATCACTTCGGTAATTTTGTTATTACCCTTCATTGTCACGAACGGTAAAGAGTAATGGATGTACCATGAAAATTAAATTCTATTGACCGATCCTCAAGTCATAAAGGTAAGTAGGAAACAAACAATTGTATATGAAACATGCCATCGGGTTTATACATATATACATTCAAAAGTAAAAACAGCAGTAACAAATCATTTTTATTCATAAAAGGTACGAAGAACGAGGTAAACAATAAATATGTATTATAACACTGTACATAACAAATAATTATATAAAAAATCAAATCAATCCGCCGTATGACATATCAACATAAATACGAAACTAATCATTGAGCGACCATGCTACACCAAGGGTACGACTTTGCGTTATCCACTCGTGATGGGACAAAACCATTCGTTCAAATAACCGAAGCAGCAGTATACAAATGAAGACCATACTTAACAAATAAATCACGGAAACTCCATTTTATCATTGTTTTGCCATGGGCTTGACATTTATGTCGCATTGTTTTACCCCGAGCAATATCGAGGGGTTAAATAACAACATAAATGGCCAGCCCGTGGTAAAACAATGATAAAGTGGAGTTTATGTGATAAATTTCGATTCTAATTGGACAAGCTTCGTCATATTTTTTTAAAGATGCAGCCTGTGTGTCGCACGAAATGTTGGTCATGTGTTTACCACCTTTTACCATGGATATGGGCTAAAGAGCTTTGAATTACGTCATATTAGAAATTTAAAATTCATACGCCACAATGATTGATGAAAATATTTGAAGTATCAAACCAATGAATAATATGCAAATGAAGACCATGAAGGGAAACACCAAAGATAACAATTTATGTAGAATCAATCCATTATTCAATAATTCAATTTAAGAAGTTACACGGATTTTGATTGGATAAAAAAAATCGTCCATCATTACATAGACGAAATTTTGTAGTGACTAGCTGCGACATCAAACCTTTATTTACTGATTTACTCGTTGAAATTTAATATACTGAAATTAAATGCTAAAGAGTGACTGTTATATTTTTCGGTCCATTTGAAAAACCCTCAAATACCGGTGGTGCACACTTGAAAATATTCTTCGTAGTAGGTTATTTAGACTGCTCCACATGATTGAGGTTATTTCTTCATAGACCGAAAAAAAAATATAAGTAATTCCTAGAATAATTTCACTTTGACGATTGATCAATGAAGACAACTCGCGCTAAATGTGCACTTTCAAACAATTTGACCTGGATGTTGTTACATAGACAGTTAAACCACGCCACCGGTCAGCGTTTACACTTCACCAATTTGAACTGGACATCAATGAAACAACTGAACACAATGGAAAATAACGGAGGGTCAATGGGCGGGGCTTAATTTATTGTATTGTGGCCGCTGTCAAGATTTCACCATATAATAGCCAAATGACTACCAAAAACAAATTCTGAAGAAATATTGTTCAGTACAAAGATTCAAACTTTATTTATTTATAATACATGTATAGATCAGCAAAATCGTACGAAAGTGTTACAAACTCCCGTAACTGTCTATAATTATTGAGACATCAGGTTGATCTGTTGGTGGGATTCAGCTAACGCCTCACCTTCTTCATAATCTAATGACTGTCTAAATAAGCATAGAGATCACCTTGGAGCTTATAACTTAAAACATTAGTCCTAAGCGATGAATTGTCATTAAAAAGGGTAATATACTAAACTCATTTTAAGCATAAAAAAGAAGAGGAAGCTCATATAACAGTCACAACTGTGTAACAATGTTGACATCTGCGTCAAACATTGAGAATGGAAAGTGATATTGACATTCTTTTACAAACCGGACAGCTATTCTGTCGCTCCGTCAGCCATGGTTTTATGCACTTGACATGAAACTCTGAAAGGAACAAATATTACAAAGTTGTTTTGTTTCTGCTATCCTGTGCCGTTTTGCGTGCATGTAGTCTAAAGTTAAAATGCATAAAATGGGGCTTTGCTTCAAACCAAATCTCTCAATGCTTGTTACGTGTATAAATTAACACTAAAATGCTTAAAATGTCATTCGGTCAAAATGACAGCATGTTCTCTACTCATTATGTTCTGTCAGAAATGCACAAATCCTTTTTTGATCAACTTAATCCAAGTTAGATTTATAGCAAAACTGCAATGTTTCTGTTAAGTTGTATTGAAATTTCAACAGATGACAGTTTAAGAAAATATTAAAAGTTAATCTTACCGTGTTCACAAGGAAGTATCCATAGTTTATCATTAACCTCGAAATCATCGAGACACACGGCACAGGTATCATATCTATGTCCTGTATCAAATTAAAGTTGCGTTTTTATTTTCAACATTGACTTTTATTCAGAATGAAATTTAAGCTAACCAACAGAGTGTGGATCCAAATTAAATTTATGGGATGATAAACGAGGAAACAATATTGTGAAAATGATTTTGCATAAGTGTAAACACACGTGTAAATACACTGCGTTTTTTTAAACACTAGCAAGAACTAATTCACTATTAAAAAGCAAAGATATATTCAATATCAACAAGGCAAGGGCAAATTTATTATTCTTTTTACTTTTATTTTTCCTTTATTTATTGATTAAAATTGAACTAATTTCTATAGTGCATGGCATTGTAATGGTTAAACCGATTGTTGACGAATTACTATTACACGTCAGTTCAGTATCCGACAAGTAGATTATGGGTACTGTACAGTAGAGTAGAAATACTTTTTGCTGAAATTAAGTACCTAAAAATAAAAACAAAACAATATTTAGTTTACCTTCTTTGAATTTTTCAGCTCGTATTTGTGGTTTACTCGACTTATTTTTGGATCCTACACATCCTGTTGGGCATGTTGGTTTAATTCTGCTTTGTCTTCTTCGCCCGAGACGATTTGAAGACCCCCACATGAAGTCACAACATTCTTTACACTATGAAATCAAACAATTATAGAAACATTTTTTCTTACCAAAAAAATATGCATGTATCTCACTAATCATATTATTATTTTTTTAAAAGTTATTGTTTATTTTTTTTATTAATATTTTATATTATAACTCACAATGTGAAACAAAGTTGCATTGGTGTAGGAATATTTTATTTGTAGCAACACGTTTTTGCGACATTTGTACTTTATTTGTTTTAGCTTATACTTGTTCAATGAAAGTTATTTCAGAAGGTATCCTGTACATAAGTTGTGATTACATTCTTTTGTTCGTAAAAAAACATTTATTTTTAAACAAAGGGATAAGTCCGTTATTTTAAAATTTATCTCATAAACCTATGATGAGTTTTCGTAGTTTTAGTCAAGTGAATACTAAGAACAGTATCATAAAAACCATAAAACAAAAAAATCCGAGTAATAGAACGATCCTTATGATTAACCCTACCAACAATTCAAGTAAGTCGTGGTAAGGAAAGACTTCGGTATGAAGTTACTGTCCTTTGAAGTTAAACAATTCCGTTTTTGCATGTTTTGGGTTTATATTAAAAAAATCGTAGCTGATGTTGGAAAGGTTTAAACAGCGTATAATATTCTTTTATTCCTGACACCAAATATTCATAAGGCAAAAAAATGAGTTCATGATAATTGATTTATACCATCAAGAGCCTCTGGTATTATATACGAGGTTTGTTATTATTAGATGTTGTGTACACAATTTCACGACTTTCATAATAACACATTAGCAAGACTTATTCACTTTTATAAATTACAATAAACAGTAATATACTGGTTTGAAAACAATATAGAACAACAGATTTCTTGCTCTATAGGTTATTTAGAATTATGTGCTTCTATGTAATGAAGTGTATTCCTATGGGTCGATTGAAAATCTATTGTACTTCCGAACAAATCAATGCAATCGCAGTTTCTGATGGAGTTTTCCCCGGCTTCCACGGGTAAACTACACAATTCAGAAGTTATTTCTAACACAATGTCTTCTGTACGATAATGCATTAGAATGCTCACTACTCATTACCTGAAATGTTATAGATATCGTAATAATTAGTCACAAAAAAGGGGAGTTCTTTCAAGATTGGTACGATCATAACAACATTATGATACTATATCTACGATATGTGGTATACATACATGAGCTTTAAAACAACAGCAAATCAATACGAAACAAATAGTAATAGGGGTCGTAATCAATAATGTCCACAGGAAACTGTTGTGTTCGTCGGCCTCCTCATCATTAGATATATCCACATATACCCTGTAAAAGCATTATTATTTATGAAATTTGAAGCAACAGTTATAAAAAGTTTGTATATGTATGCATAAAAACGCCCGTTTAGGTAAATTATCGAAGAAATAATTCGGTGTACAGTAGCTTACTAGTAATAATTAAAGATTATGTCATGTATGCAATAAGGTATAGATAATCAGTATCAGTATTCTATTAATTTAAACAGGAAGTGCATATATTTTCATTAAAGATTCATGTTAAATCTGATAAAACAGTGACGTCACCATGTATTCATTCATATACCGTGGAGTAAGTCTAATCTTTCACATAAAGTGGAGTAAGTCTAGCCTTTCACATACCGTGAAGTAAGTCTAGCAACCTTTCACATACTGTGGAGTAAGTTTAACCTTTCACATACCGTGGAGTAAGTCTAGTAACCTTTCACATACTGTGGAGTAAGTCTAACCTTTCACGTACCGTGGAGTAAGTCTAACATCAAACGATGATAAAAAGATTCCCGCTTTGTGCCCAACAAACACTGATGGTATCATTACATCTCTCGCTTCTGAACCTAATGAACAGTCAAAAACATTTTTGTTCCTTTAAATCTATTAAATTACGTGAATGATCATTAAACATACAATGTAGTTACAAGTGCAACGACATCCTTTTCAACAGAGTTTTTATTGGATTTTTTAAAACAGAAATGTAGTTGTAATGACGACAAAATACAACAAGAACGTACGGGTATACACCCCCTATGTTTCCTACAATTTGTATGTAATAAATGTTACTTCAGGTACAAACCAGGTACCATATTCTTTCTGGGGGAAAAATAGCAAAGCTAATGTAATATACTAATGATAACTAAATTTCATGCGAAAATGAAACGTTTCTGCTTAGTTTTAAGCAAGAGTTCCGTCAAGAGATTTCGAGAAGACAAGTGTGTTCATCGAGCGGAATAACAGAGGGGCAGAAGCTATTCTACGATCAGGAAATTCTAAATATATAAAACTATAATCAGGTCGATTTACTGTTTTTAATGCACATGTATGTGATTATTATGTCAATGAGTTTCTTTAAAACATAGTTCCATTACCTAATGAAGCAATCATTTGGACGAGGGAGTCTCCTCCCTTTATGTTATTGAATACAATTACAGCATTGTATGACATGTTTTGAGCGGCAAGCACCTGAAACATTACATCAAATAGACATCAATTATGATTGCTTTAAAGAAGAAAATCAGTTCATAGTTCACTAATCTAAATATGAATTAAAAGCAATATCTCAACATTTCAAAGCATGGATCTACATAACGACATTTTACAACTACAATAAATATTGATTGTCCAATGTTTTATGGTCTCTCTTATGGTAAATTGTCGTTGTTGTTCGGTTGTAAAGACAAGAATGTATAGACAAATCATTAAGTCAACCGTTTTGAAACAGCTTTTGGATAAGTTTGGTAGTAAATTAGATGTAAAATTTTCCATGACGTCTACACTCTACGCCTAAATGTTGAATAAAATAACTGTCGTAAGACGTTATGAAATCTCCTTTTTCTAGAAAAAAAAACAGGCCAACTGTTCAAATAACATATTTTTTTCTCTCAAGTCGTCATGTGAACAGTAATATTTGAAATTCTAATAATTTCATTTACAGATGGTAACTAGAGCTTTACCATGAACAGCTTTCCTACTCTTTTTTTGTTTTTGTTTTTTGTTTTTTGTTTTGTTTTGTTTTTTTTTTTTTTGTTTAGAATTCATAGATTTCTAAAAAGAATTGAACTAGTCAATGTGAGCCAAAAATGGTCGCCGTTGTTCTCATTTTATTCAGTAAAGAAAATAATATAATTACCATTTTAACAAATTTACATCCTTCCCGCTGCATGAGGGCAATTAGTTTTGATCCATTCCTGGCTGGAGGATTTACGGGCGTATAGTCTGTGCATGAATTATTTATTGGTCTAAGGTATACCAGTTTTCCCTGCAAGAATGATTTCGGGTAGTTTCGTTGGTGCATAAAACATGTGTATATTTTTGTAAAGCGGGGCGGATATTGACTATAGGATAAAACACAGTGACTGTTTACCCAGAATTTATCGATGTGTAATATTGGACCATTCACTCACAAACAAATAAGAGTCTTGTGCCAGGTTTGTTAGTGATGGGGCGGATATCTTAAATTCTAGAAAGAAAAAAAAACAGTAAAACTTTTATAACTTAGATCCCAAAATATTTGAAATGTATCTTTTTCCTTCTTTTAGAATCTTTCATTCATTGAAATTGACATGACTGACGGTTTTCAACCGACAAAGTGACGTGAGCTGTCAATATCAATATTTGAAGAAATATGAGGTACAGTACTGATAACCAAGAGGACGCTTACCCTACCGGTGCACCTGGTCCATGCTCCCAGTTTTAAGTGAAGTCTGAGTTGCTCATTTCCTTTTGTTACTTTGTATGCATGATTTTAGTTACTTTATGTTCTTTGTTGTGTATGTCTAGATCTGTTTTCCATGTCTCGTCTTTGTCACTGGATTACATTCTTTTGATTACCGCAATAACCTTGGTTTCCTTTGATTACTCTTTCAAAGTTGAAATATGCATACCACTCATTTAGTTTGAATGTTAAAACACAGTAATAGACATTACTTATAAAAGAACATTTATAATTACGACAACGTAACCCTATGTCCGACACTTCCAGCAGGGTTACAATTTCACCCAATTGCTAGCAATGACTGCGAAAAATATGAGATATAAACTGATATAAAATATTAATTGGAATGAAATATCTAGTATTTTCCAGCTTTAATCATTTCTTGTTATACTTAAAAATCATAATTTTACTACTTCTTATAAACTTAATTTTATTTCTTCGTGTTCAAATTCTGATCTTGAACTTCATGAAATAAAGTTTATTTTTAAATTGATGTTTGTTGGGGTTTAACGCCCGAGTAGCAATATTTCAGCTGTATTCAGGCGATGAACACGCAGTGGATGATAAAATGAACATGAAATGATGATGAAATGAAAAATGGGATGGGACACAAGGATAATGGGGTCGACAAATTTTGATTGCCACTGGATATTGGGAGAGGTGGGTAGGGTCGGGCAATTTAGCCTCCTGTGGTTCCTACTCCGGGAGAATACCCAAGGAGGGTTCTTTAACGTGCGAGGAACGTGGCATCTTTCCCAACACGGTGCACCACTATGGTTTGCAGTCAGATTTTCCGTATTATAGCCTTGCAACTCCAGCATGAAACACGCCAGGGGTACCCCATTCCACCACCTGGGGCACACAACCCAGCTGCTCTGTGGGCAGAGCACCCTAGCCCCGGCTAGTTCTGAGCACTATTTAGTCGCCTTTTACGTCAAGCTTAGTGCTGCTGCAGGCCTATTCTTTTGACACCCGGACCTGCACGGGTCTTATTTTTAAATTGAATATAGACAATGATTTGAAAGTTGTTTAAAGATAACATGATATAACAGTATAGAATGATTATATACATTTAAGAAAAAATAAACACAATGTTGTTAATTATTTTAGCCATGAACTGGGGTTGCCTTCACTATAAAGTTCCAGATCATAAGTTTTAATATTTTCAAGGGTGTTTCAATTGATTTTCTATCGTCTGGGTTGACGGCTTGTCTTTATCCTTGCCCAGTAGTATTCACCCTTGGCAAAGGCCGAAAATGTATGCCTTGTTTTCTTTCCTCCATCACGTGTGATATGTATTTTGTTAAATATGTATTTAGTTTGTTTTTCTTTAAACGTTGCTACTTACAACTTATTTTATTATTAATATTCACGGATTAGCCGCATCACAACTTACATTATTGTTCTTTCAAAATTGTATTTCAGAATATACGATGTCCAAAATAAATGAGATATAAACCTGATAATACTGTGTCACACCTTTATTCGGCTCTGTCTTTTATTGAAGCGATTGAAGCCATATGTCAGTGTACGATATGTTCATCGTATTTACAGAGATGTAAAAAAAGATATTAAATTTAGCAGACAGAACATAATTTTTAAAATGGTAGTCAAGGACTGTGACGTTCATAATTTCATAATAGTTATGAACATTATACTCTATTATATGTTATATTTTTCCTTGCATTTTTGACATCGGGAGCTCTCTATTATCATCACTTTGACTTTCGTTTTACATCGGCTTCCTGTTTCCTGTGTTATCGATTTCCTGTTTCCGAATGTGACCTTGGTTTGATTGTGCACCACAATCTTAATCGTATTTTTCATATATCCATCGTTGTGTGACACCTCACTATGTAAGTATTCTAAACGAGGGAAGTTCGTTCAAGTTATGGCCGATACATTTTGGACAAAATGGAAACAAGAATATATGCAAACTTTACAACCACGTAGAAAGTGGGAACAAAATCAGACACACATTCAGGTGAATGATGTAGTAATTCTGAAGGAAAATGATCTTCATCGCAATGACTTGCCAATTGATATTATCGAAAATACTTTTCCTGGAACTGATGGACTTGTCCGTAAAGTGCAATTGAAAGTAATGAGAGATGGTCAACCAAGGACTTGTGTTCGTCCAGTTACCCAGCTTGTTCGATTGAATATGTAATTGTTTTGTGTTCAGGTATATCTGACTGATATTTTGCATAATTTAAGGAACTTGATAGGTTTTATTAATTTGACATTTGATATTGCAAAGTTTTGATATATACCCCGGTATATTTTTTCCCTCTTTGTACTTTGATATCTAGTCCTCCTTTTGAGGTTGATATATGTTTTATATCAGACGGGGTGTGTGATGTTCATAATTTCATAAAAGTTATGAACATTATACTTTATTATATGTTATATTTTTCCTTGCATTTTTGACATCGGGAGCACTCTAGGATAGAAATGCGCAATTCTTTGTTTACATTCTACCGGGAACTTTTTTTACCCCAACATGGTACTGAGTACTGAATACAAGGTGGTACCTGATTGGTTGGATATGGCTTGAAATTTATTTTCATTTCAAAGCTTACCCATTTATGATTGATTTTATTTTGGTAATAATTAATAAAATGTTATAGGGTTGAGATGATTTCTCATAAATGAAATCTAGGTGCTTCATTTTTTTTGCAGTGTATTTTGTGCTGAATTTTCAAGAGTCCATAACAACTGAAATTTAGGTCAACTTTTGCCGCATGACCATGTACTTTTTTTGTGCAAATAAAAAGTATGCTTTTCTAGTTTTAGGAACTGAAATCCATTTTCTGCTAATTTGTGTGGTTTTCTTGAAATTAATTTTCAAACTACATAGGTACCCTATGGAAAATGCACTACAAATAATTGCGCTCTTGTATCCTCTATTATCACTACTTTCACTTTCGTTTTATATTGGCTTCCCGTTTACTGTGTTATCGATTTCCTGTTTCTAAATGTGACCTTGGTTTGATTGTGCACCACAATCTTAATCGTATTTTTATGTATCCATCGTTGTGTGACACCTCACTGTGTAAGTAGAACCTTTGTTTTTATGACTATATTTAAGTGAGGTATGATTTATTAATCTGTGGAAAAGTGAATATTTTTGTGATTTTGAGATATCTTTCCAGATAACTGTTTAAATTTTACTTTTCCATTTAAACTTCATTTGTAAACTTTTTTTTTGGATAGTACTATTTTTCTTTTTCATTTTTGAAAATTCATTTGTTAATTGTATGGCTAATCTTTAAAGTTCATTGTGGTTTTTCAGTGACATTTTGCATATGTCTTTTGTAGGTTTTGTTTAGTTGTATCAATTAATACATTTTCCCTTTTTGTTTCTTTTTGTAGCTTTTTACCGCATGTAGTCACACTATCAACAGTCATAATTGCATAACATCTTTTTGTCATGCATGTACCATGCAACTGTGTTAATGACCATGAACCATAGGTTATGTTACAACTGTGTTAATGACCATGAACCATAGGTTATGTTACAACTGTGTTAATGACCATGAACCATAGGTTATGTTACAACTGTGTTAATGACCATGAACCATAGGTTATGTTACAATAAATGATTGACTTTTTACTTCTGTATTTGATTTTGGTTATGCTATCTGTTGTGCTCCAAACAGAATAAGGACGTTACACCCCCCCCCCCCCCACCCCCACCCTCCCTTTAAAAAAAAACAAGATACAAAAACAAAACAAATCAAAACAAAAATGATATTTTTAATAGCCATTAATGTACTAACCTCAATTCCGTAATCTGGTATGCCTGGACCAAATGCGGCTAGTTTATCATCGAAAATAGACTTAGTGTTATCTTCATGTATCTTATAAGAAGTGGAAAATGTCATTATTTCATGAGAAATCTGAGAAATCGTCTAAATACACAACATAAGTATTGTACCAACTTAGATAAAATTGATAAAATACCTATTATGAATATCTAGGGGGCAGACCATAATATTCTCACGGTGAATTTCTGTGCATATCGCCCACTGCTGGTTTGAATCTTTGGCAAGTTGCTTTTATACGGTTAAAAGAGAGAATCTTAACTCTTATTGAATGTAAGATATCATTATATTGTAATGCTTCATATATGTCAATGTTTTCATCTGAAGCGATAGTTATTTAGTTTTATTGCAACTTTTTTATTATTGTGCTGTGTATCAGAGGCAGGCTCTTGTGTGAAGGTTTTAAAAATACGCCTCATACGCTGCCTAAAAGTTTTAAACTCCGATATACAGAAGGTTTTTAGTAGTAATATGTTAATGACAAACATAATACAGATGAAGGGTTTTCATACTGTAAATCATTTTTTGTATTTTTTACTTTTTTCTTATTATTTTCACTTTGACACGCCTTGCGCACGAAGTTCATGACCTAATTTGAAGTTTGTGTCTTTTTTGTTGAACTTGTATTTCAATTGTATTAATTCCTTTTGTATTCACTTATTTATTGCCTTCATTTTCCATGCTGTTTTCTCTAATGATTTTACCGATTTCCAGAGGAGGCCATTCTATGCATGCTTGTTTATATTAAAATATACCGTCACACATTTTTGTTCATTTAAATTGTACACAGGAAAATATGCACTATGCGTTTTACGCATTTTTTTATTTATATATGTAATACGCATGGGAACAATGCGTTTTACGCCTGTTTTGCCCTGTATGGGAACCATATGTGAAAATAGATGCGTTTTACGTATGTAAAAAACGCATGTAAAACACACGTTTTACATGCGTAAAACATGTGGTGCATTTTTTCCTGTGTACTTGTATTTCAAACCGAATATATGCACGTGTATTAGTGTGTATTAATGATATACGTACCACCGTGACACTACATTCAGCATACTTCACAATGGTTAGTAAAACCAGGGTGTTGGACACGTAAGAAATAAATGTCGTCATCTTCATTTCTTTTCTGAAGTTTATAAAGTAGACAAGTAACAACGTTTGATGAGAGATTAAGGATACATACAAATATTCAATAAGGTAAGAATTAATTCATATAAATTTGATATGATCTTTTCTAACTTGAGTGTTAGCTCAACAACCTAATATATCAATATTATATGGACATAACACTTCTCTGATTTTATTACCAGGAAGTACAGTGTATAATCGGATGAATACTCCAATAATAAGTTTTCGGATTTTCCTACTGAATGAGATATCAAAACTTAATTGAAGATGTAATAATGGTTGTCTCACCACAACGTTTTGTAAGTCATAAGCATGGTTATTTTCAGTTGTTTATTAGTAATCAGTAATGTAGTTATTACCCCTCCCCTTCCAATTTTATAGGTAATCAGTAATGTAGTTTTCACCCCCTTCGGTTTTATTGGTAATATCAGTAATGTAGTTATCACCCGGCGCTCCCCCTCCGGTTTTATTGGTAATCAGTAATGTAGTTATCACCCCTCCCCCTCCAGTTTTATTGGTAATCAGTAATGTAGTTATCACCCCTCCCCTCCAGTTTTATTGGTAATATCAGTAATGTAGTTATCACCCAGCGCTCCCCCTCCGGTTTTATTGGTAATCAGTAATGTAGTTATCACCCCTCCCCCTCCGGTTTTATTGGTAATCAGTAATGTAGTTATCACCCCCCTCCAGTTTTGGTTGTCAAACGAAAACTTATTACGCATGTTACTATACTTTCGGCTTCTAATTTATATAGACTTTACTTACCAAATAGTGAACTCGAAATGTAACAGTTCTAAATGTTCGTGCGAATATTTCCTATTTGATCGCTTCCTTAAATACTAGTGTTACTACGTATTATTAAGTAAATTTGACATTGTTATTCAATACACAAATAAACGTTTTACTGTTGTACACTAATCTGAAAAAATGGGTATATATATGTTCACCTACCCCTATTCAGGTAAGTGACGATTTGCCATGGTTGACGGACTTTTTCCATTTAATTCTTCGACGTGTTTAAAATCAGTCGATAACACTTGAACTTTTAAAAATGTTATATATAATAGCATAGGCTACATGTATGTTACGTGTTGCATTTGTCATCAGATTTTTAAAGCAGAATATATATATATATATACTAGTGGTATAAGTTCATGAAGCCAAGTAATCTGGATTAACAATACCCTGGTTTCTACATCCATTCAATATTGGTATACAAAACGGTCATTGGGAAAGCATATTATTTAATGTTTTTTTTTAAATAGAAAGTACTTGTACCAGAAAGATCTCAATTGTTCTTATACAATAACTGATAACTATACAAAGGAATCTTGTAAAAGAAAAAAAGAACGAATATGATGATACGCAACAAATGCCCCAGCTTATACACTGTAACCTAAATACAGAATAGGAAATACTTTCAGAGATCACCAAGAAGTCTTCAACAAGAGTTAACACACCTTTAAGTAAGCCATATAAAGCCTAGACAACAAAAAAGTAATAAAAGCTACGGAAACATAACGATAACAATTCATCAATAATCAAACTAAATAGTAATATAACGACAGAAAGGCATGTTAATGACCAATATCTTCTGACTTTTGACAGGCGCATAAATTCTGGGGGGGGGGGTGAGTTAGACTAGTTTTGTAACGACTTAACCATTACCCTTTTAAGTAAGGTAAAAAAGAACTAAGTAGTAGTGTCAACCACTAATAGACAAGATTGTATGTAGTACAATACTAAAAAAAAAATACGGCATAAAATGGGACATTAAATGATACCCTGCCACGTTGTGCTGTATTTAATACCAATGGGCACATGATTTGGAACAATTCTTTAATATTCAATGGAAAATAACTCAATTTATCAAAATATTTAGGGGGAGGGTGGTAAAAACGGTCGTATCCGTTGAAACTGAAATTGATCAGTATTTTTATGATACTCGATAAGTACAGAAATATTGAAAAAGATTCAGCAAATTTCTAACATTTCCATGGAAAAACCGTCGACACAAAACTTTTCGGAAAGTACCATATAATACCTCACCACTTCGTGTGACGGGATATAAAATGGGCATGTTTTAACCTAAGGAAACAATTAGAGATATCCACAGTTTTTGCAGTTACTGAAAGCTAGCTCAGAACATATTAAAAAATGACAATACCATCAAAGGCGCCCATGTTTTTCATGGATAAAAAATCCTCATATCTAAGTAATAATAACACTTGTATCAACTTTCATTGAATTCTGTCCAGTATTTTCTAAGGAGAAATATTTGAAAGTAATAGCAACAAGAAAAAGCATTGTAAAAAGGCTTCAACATGGTTAAACAGATTCGCGCCAACATTTAACCACTAAAAGATCTCATCACGTTAAACACTTTATCGCTATTTTGTTTAAAATCCCTTTGATCTTGCTACACGATTATTTTCAATCTTACGCCAGTCGAGTGAGAATGAAAATTGTCGCCAGTTTCTATGTCCTCGCGTGACATTCAATTAACAGCGTACGAATATTTCACGACCCAAATAGCCATCTGTTTGTTTACTGCGTATGAAATAAAGGCTAATTTGTTGCAATATTTTCTAGTCTACAATGGAAGATGATTAAATGCAGTAACTTATCCGATTAGAATGAATAAATCCCAAAATTAATTAACAAATTTTAAACGTGATCGTCATAGTTAACCGATTTTTTTCAAAAAATGTGTATCACAGCTGCACAACATACGTGACGTCACGTAGCAGGTCGCCGAAATAAATGTCTAGAAAGGAAATTTTGCAGTGCTTATAAAACTTACCCCATTCCACCACCTGGGGCACACATCCCAGTTGCTCTGTGGGCAGAGCGCCTAGCCCCCGGCTAGGTTTCTGAGCACCATTTAGTCGCCTTATACGACAAGCTTAGCGCTGCTGCAGGCCTATTCTTTTAACACCCGGACCTGCACGGGGCTGTTTGGAAAGATGCCACGTTCCTCGCACGTTAAAAAACCCTACTGTGGTATTCTCCCGGAGTATGAACCTTAGGCTCCGCAACAGGAGGCTAAATTGCCCGACTCTACCCACCTCTCCTTATTTCTAGTGGCAATCAAAATTTCTCGACCCCATTATCCTTGTGTCCCATCCCATTTTTCATTTCATCATCATTTCATGTTCATTTTATCATGCACTTCATGTTCATCGCCTGAATATAGCTGAAATATTGCTGCTCGGGCGTTGAACCCCAACAAATAAACAAAAATATCTATTTCAAGTAAAGGGAGCCTTGTTTTTCTACGGATCAAATATATCCACATCAGTTCTAGATAGATTACCCTAGGGAACATTAAAACAAAGTTTGGTTCTAATTTGCCTAGTAGTGGCAAAGGAGAAAATTTTTTAATGTGACAACTTACAAATGGCAAAAAAAAACGTCAAAATAGGGAAGTAGCTCCATCATGGCTTAAAAGTTTAACACAAACATTTGACCACAGATAGATCTAATCTCATTGAACACATTAAACTGATTCAGAAGTTGACCAACCACAGCGGGTTTGGAAATATATGCAAAAAAAAACTGCTGTCTGACCCCTATTTTCTATTTTTAGTAGTGGTGGTCATGTTTCGACGGATCAAAAATCCCCACATCAGTTCTAGGCAGAATACTCTAAAGAATATTTATACTAAATTGATCTGTACACGGTCTTTCTCTGTCGAGCATGAATATATTCAAATATTCAGGGGTACATTCAGCCTTTATTAATATCAACACTTCAGACGTTTTACAGTCGTCACCACGATTTGATTGACCGACATGAGATGAGACACACAGATGAGACAAGATATCAGATTCCACGGCTTACATTGATTGACGATTGGCGCTGTAAAATCTAGATTTAACCCACAATTTCGTTTGAAATGCTTGTACTAAGATCAGGACTATTGCGGTACCAGCTGCTCCGGTGGTATAATATCTGTTTTTCCAGATTTATTTTGGACTTGACTTGATTATGGATCGGATTATTGTTTGGTAATTTTGTCGTTACCTTCGTTTACAGTGATTAGTCACACTGTGATACTTTGTTGAATTTAATGATATCGACCTAGTGTGAATTGTTTTTTTTTACGGAACCCATGTGTGACTCGTGTTAGAGCTGCATTATTGTAGCTAGACTATTACCGGATTATACCCAATTTCTACACGATGGACGCAGCTGGCGTTGCATGAACTGTTTCCCATTCCAGAGCACCTGTTGTCACTCACGGTTTTTGTGTATCTTCAGTTTTTATGTGTTATCTATTTTATTCGGTTTGCAACATTGTGTTTGTAGGCAATTAGATTCCTGTTTCCACGATATTTGCTATACCTAATATGAGTTGAAAGCTCAATTATGTATTATCAAGCTCATAATTCTTTTCTTTCAATTAAACGAGGATGTGGTCATCCATCTACATCATCAGATCCATTCGCGGTAAAATAAGGCGTATCAGAGTTCTGAACTAATCAGTACTAAAATTCACTTAGAACAAGCTGGGAAGTTGACTGAGATAATACCTCTACCCGTGGGCTGTGCTGTATGATAGCTAATCAGAAATGACATATTGATCATGGAGTATGGACATGGCATTGAAGTGCAACATTTCTCGATCAACGTGATTTATATAGTACGTGGTATAGATTCCTCATATTTTGTTAAAAATGATTCCAAGTAATCTTCCAAATTCAACGAAGATGATGTTTTCAAAATACTGGGATTTTTTATCGACACAATGTTTGCCCAGTATGGTGGACGCGTTTTTTTTCTCCGATAAACGGTCGGCATTCCAATGGGAACAAATTGTGCTCCTCTACTCGCTGACCTATCCCTTCACTCTTATGCGGCTCACTTTATTGCTGATCTGATTCAAAGAAGGGAATATTATTTAGCCAGACCATTAAATCTTAGTTTCCGCTATATAAATTACTTATTACCTTTAAACAATCCATGTTTCGGGAATTTATACATCGCATCTACCCTAAAAACTTAAGATAATGGATACTAGACATTATGAAGTCAGCCTCATATCTTGGCCTACACTTACAGATCGATGGTTAAGAAAAACTATTGACCAAAATATACGACGAACGCGATGGTTTTTCATTCAGAATTGTCAAATTTCCTTTCATATTTGGCAACATCTCTTCAGCATCTGCGTATGGAGTTTCCATATCACAACTCGTACGTTAAACCAGAACTTTCCTTAAGTACGCAGACTTTTTGTATTGCGGTAAACTTCTTACAACTAGGCTTCTGAAAAAGGGTTATGTTGCAACAGGATTGAAGTCTTTACTACAGAAGTTTTATCATGAACATCGTGGACGTTACGGTGTATCCATCTGCACCATGAGAACCTATTTGTTCAATGTTTTATAGTTTTCCTTTCCTCTTTCCTCTACCCTGGACTTTTTATGAGCAACTCGGCGGGTGTTTCTATAAAAGCAGAAGATGCTTACCCTACCGGTGCATTTGGTTCATGCTTCCAGTTTTTAGTGGAGTCCGAGTTGCTCATTTGCTTTGTACGTATCAATTTGGTTATTTTATGTTCCTTGTTATTTGTATGTTTTCCATACCTAGTCATTGCCCCCTGTATTACATTATATTGATTTCCGCTAGAATCTTAGTTCCTTTAAATACTCTTTAAAATTTTTGTTTAAAGATGCTATAAGAAGGTTAAACGGATGTGTAATTGCATGTAAATCACGCAAAAAAACGCATATTCATGTAATCATAAAAACTTTTCCCGGAACTTTTGCTCGGATCATATCAATAAGGACTTATTGATATGATCCGAGTCTTTTGACCAGTCAGTGTATTTCGTAAAATGTCTAACTATCCGAATTTTCATTAGGAACTGAAAAAAACTTGTGCTTTTTTTTGTGTGTGTGTGTGTGTTGTTGTGATCAGTGATTTAAGAAAACATGCATTGTAATAGCGAAAGTTGATGGAAAGTGTGCCTTTTTATGAAAATGTAACTTTTTCGAAAAAGATGAATATGATTTGACAGTGATATAATAGGGATTAAATGAGACATGGAGCAGCCTGATATAAGACAACGAAGATGACATGGAAAAAAGCAGGAAAAGCTCAATTTTATTTCTCAAACTTCAGTAAGTAAAATAATGTACTCTTCCGGGATGCTTCCTGAATTTAGCCTTTCAGAACTAAGAATAATGGGAAGTGATTTCATATGATTCCTTCTTCTTCCTTCGGATTTCAATATATGCAGACGTGTGTAAAATCTCAATTTCTCTATCGCCTAACATCCCCTTCCGAGTCTTATTGATACCATTCCAATGACATTAGTTTCAGAGTGCATTTAGTCTTTAAAAGTTCTGGCACAAAAATAATTGTATACATGCACACAGACAAATTATACGGCATAGTTTGAATCATTAAGACGTACTTCATATATATTATAAATTTGTAACCGAAACTACCATTAAATTGCTTTGTGCATGTGTTACAGGTAATTGCATGGTTAGATATCAGAATCCAGAATGCCAGAGAGATGCGAAAAGAGATGAGTCTTTAAACTAATAATTGCAAGCCACAAATCGTCTCCAACTCACAGTTGGTGCGCGGTAGATGTCGCAAAAAGTATATAAATGTGCGGTCCGCGGATGTAGAAAGTAAAAAATGCACGTAAATGCTCTGGAGCTTAAAGCGGCAAATTTGGGTTAAAAGCAATTGGAGCATCTTCCGGCCCAGTCAAAAAAAGGTTGAGTGATGTTCTTATTGGCTTAAAAGTTCTAGCAAAAGACAAGCACAAAATAAATGTACACATGCAATTAGACAGCATGACAGCAGTGGCATATACACACAAAAGGCTCCCAGGAGCCTGAATCGCTCACCTGCGTGAATTTTGCCTTTCAATGGCAATACATTTAATAAGATGTTTCCAACAATTTTGACTCAAGACTTTGGTAGGAGTCTTATCATAACGACCATTTCAGCAATTGAAAGTTTCTTTCTACTATCAAAATTTTCAAGATATTGGCTAAAAACAAAAACCGTCATTTTTCCCTTTATAAGGGTAATGACTTTTATCCCTGAAAACTTTTGTAGTCCTAATAATAAGAATCATTGCAACTATTGAAAGAATTTGGCTAAACCAAACGGTTTTGGAGATGTATACGAAAAACTACTCTCTGACATCTATATTCTATTTTTAATAACAGCGGCTATGTTTTTTCACCGAATCAAAAATCCCCGCATCAGTTCTATGACTTAATGGATTGAAACGTAAATTGGGCCACATATAGATCTTATCATGTTGAACACATTTACCCTGTCAGAATTTGGCTAAACCTGAGGGTTTTGGAGATATATGCGAAAAACTACTCTCTGACCGCTATGTTCTATTTTTTTTTTTTTTTTTTTTGCAATGGACCGAAAATCCCCACATCAGTTCTATGCAGGATTCCCTAATGAATACTCATACCAAGTTTGGTTCCAATCGGTCAAGAAGTGTCAGAGGAGAAGAGTTTTGAAAAATTGTTTACGAATGACGACGACGGACGCCATGTCATGGCAATAGCTAAAAAATGGGATGAACACATTCTCCCAATCTTTTGAAAATAATTCAATTTGAGTTTCTGCCTACAAAGAGGGAAATCTCTACCAGCCGAGTACATGCCAGGAATTCTAAATTTTCGAGCGGGCTGGAAACACACGGAAAGCTCAGACAATTGAATATTAAACAAAACTGTGTTCGATCAGATAAACGAGTGTGACCTTTAGAAATAGATTTATTCGCAAATCGCCTAAATGCTCAGTAAACAAGTTATGTCAGTTTGCGACCGGGCCCGTTCGCAGTCCATACCGAAGCGTTTCAGATGATTTTGGGGAACAAAGTGATGAACAAATGTCCTTCTTTCAGTATGACAGACCTTGCCTGAACAGAGTGAGCAGAGAGAAAACGAGCTTGGTCATTGTTAATCCGACTTGACAAACGCACGCGTACTATCCGATGCTATTAGAGATGTCGATATCAGTCCACATTTTCCTACCCCCCCCCCCCCCAAAAAAAAATGCCTTTCATTTCACTCAACTTGGACTGCCAGTACTTCAAAACTTACAAGCTGTGGTTCTCAACCCAAAAAATAATGAAACTGTAAGCTGGAAATCAAGGGGAGCTTTCGAAATATTTCATTGTAGAATCGCAAAGAAATCATACTCAATGAAAATCAATCGACCATATGAGGGGTCTGGAAAAAGAATTACAATAGTTAACATGGTGTCCCTAATATTGATACAATTTTGCTTATACATTATTATACCTCACTTAAGTTCGAGAAATAAAGTAAATTTACAAAGCGCACAGTATGAAATTAAATTTCTATTATACAACTTAAATGTGGTATAATGTTCCATCCCACACATCCAACTTACATGACATTTTTACTAAGCGTATAATTGTATAGTGGTGAAATTGAGAGGAAGTCTAAGAAACAGTGAGCAGAGGCAGGTTTGGGAGATGTTTTTTTTTTTTTTTTTTTTTTTTTTTTTTTTTTTAAATTTGTTTTGTGAATCAGTTCGGTAGTATTGTTGCTACAATCCAGTATAATCTGACTAAAGATATTTTGTCTCATTTATGAGATATGTTTATATCGGTCAATCAAAACTATTTTAAATGTTTTAAGTTTTCAAAATAGCAACAAGCTGAAATGGCGAGAACAAAGAAAAAATATTTTATTTTTTTAAGGTACAAAACTAAACGTTTCGCCATCATTAACTGATATCTTTTATGTAGGATGATAAATGGTCTATTCCTTCCCTATATGAGTCATAAAATGAAAAAATCATGAACCCATGTTCCATCCCATCCCAATGTTTATATACTAATGAATGGTTTATTTTACGTAATCTATACCCCAGTATCATACCCTCATCCCGTAACCCATCATACTCAGCTGTCAACAGATATGTTTTTGGTAGTAGTTTCAACTCCTCGTCTGTCGCCATTAATGGAGCAAAATATGGATTTGAAATTACATTTTCTATTTCTGATGCAACTTTTATATTTTCTTGTGAATTAAAGTCGTCTGGTTGTACTTTATTTTTCCCTGATAGAACACTTGGATCTACCATTCTTCGGTACTTTGTTTTAAATGCTCGTGTTGTGTGAGTATTATTCCAGAAATAACTTAAATAACGCAAATCACCAAAACCATAAAGATTGTAATAAGTAACCATGGCAATCTTTGTGACTGGCGTGTATGTATTTCTCATCGAGAAATCAAACTCTCTGTAGGATGAAAGGTTATAATCCATGGCTTGAAGAGCAGGGTATATCAATCCTTGGAAATTTAATTCTGGTTTGAACTGTTCCTTTCCAAGTTTCAAAGATACTGCCATAGCTAAATTTCCACCTGCACTGTCACCTAAAATAAAAGTTTGCAGATGTTTTAAAATGAATAAGGACGAAAAATCAGTTTGGAACCAACAATCACGTCAGAGATCTAAATGTTAAATTGGGGAAGAGGAAATCACTTATATTATATGATTTACACATGTATTTGTATATGTTAATCAATTATTAGATTGACAATTCTTATGAACACATATACTCACCTCATTCATACATAAATGTCTTGTTGGATTCCAAATATTGGAAATATATCATAAAAGAAAAGAAAAATGTGTCTTCCACAATAAGCAGACTATCATGCATTTTACTTACCGACTATGCCTACTTTAGTTGGATCAGCCCCGAAAACAGCAGCATTATTCAGGAAATACTTGGTTGCTTTCACACAATCATCGAACGCTGCTGGGAAGATATGTTCAGGTGCAAGTCTGTAACTTTAATAGTCAAACAATAGCCAGTTAATTAGCGAAACAAAAAGGAATCATACAAGTATTGAACAATCTGTACTATTATGTTTTGGTGTTCTGAACTTTTTTATTGTTTTGCTGTCATTCTTTTTTCAATATTGTTCGTTGAAAAACTGTTACAGTTGTTCGTTTCATAGGAACAAATGTTATCTGTTATTTTGCTTGTTATTAATATCTTTCCTATTCATCTTATTCGTTAAGAACCCCACCCCCTTGCAGAAAAATCTGTCCGTTTATCTCGTTTTGCATTTTACTTGCGTTTTCTTATTGTTATATTTTTTTCATCTTGAGGGCTAAAATGTGATTAATTCATAAAATAACCTTTACGCTAACCAATAAATGCTATGGTTTTATCAGTTGCGTTCAATTAAATAGTTAAGGCAAATTTATTAGAATGAGATGAAATTGGTATCATAAGCAGTTCATATCTAGCGGAAAAAAGGGAGGGAGAGTATTTTGCATTAAACTCAGAACAATACATGATCTTATCGATGTACGAAAATTTTAACAAAATGTAGAAATTCATTAATCCTAAGAATGTCACATACATTTATATGAGGCCATAAAAAATCTTGGATTTTCATCTAACGTTTTTCTAAACTAGGAGCGGATGTCACTTTTCTCTCTTTCGTCTTTAAAGAATATGTTATAAAGTATAGAAGACCCTTCAAGATGTTCCAATCGGGTAATGAACTCAACTCACATGGGCTATTTCAAGCGTCTAACTGTATCAATAAAAGCAATTATACTCAATTGAATTGATGAAATATCTAATAGGTTTTTCACCCTATTTTGAACATTTTCTGGAAGGAAAAAACAAAATAAATACAAATGAAGCTAAATTTTTGAATGTTCAAATTTTTCACAAGAATCACTAAAACAAAATTGTAAAGTCTAAGTTCTGTTATTACTGACATTTTACAGTTTGTATTTTGCTACCATATAGCCATTGAACTACTTACTCAACTGATAGAATGATTGACCCGGATTCTTTTGCTAAATCTCTTGTAAAAGGATCATATCCATCTGTAATTTAAAACTGTAAATTATAAAACTTGTTGCCTTTGAGCGCAGTGCCAATTTCATCTATATACAAGTATTTAATACATTTCTGTAAGTAAAATATATGTGTGTGTGTGTCTTTACATTATCTCTAAACGTCAAAAATGTTTATATTTCCCCTACGTGATAATTACTATAACTGAATTAGCTCGTGAATTTGGAGAGTAGTATTTTAAATTTCTCACCAACACTTAACAGAGTCCACCCTCCGCCATGTATAAAAACCACAGCAGGTCTTGGTTTCTTAGATGTAGTCTTTGGTGTGTAAATCCTTACTGGTATGCCATCAAAGGACCTGTCAGATGTCTGTGTCAAGCGCAACATGAAATTTCAAACATTTCTATATGTTAATATATATGATGAATCCTGGTTTTGTTAGGATCTCTAAAATGTTTGATGTGTAATAGTATTACTAAGTTTCCTTCTGTAATTCAAATTTCAGATAAAATAATACAATCGCAGTTTTCTTGATAAATAATTGAATTTCGTTTTGATCAAGCAATATTAGGACCAAATATCTTCGACGCAGTTTCCTGTCATCACTCATCACCATATTATGAGAACTAACCAATTTCTAAGCACTTATTTAAGTCATACGTGTCGTTCACTAATTTAAGTCCTTAATGCAATTTCTTATATTACATAGTATATTAGTTTTATTATTTATTTAAAACACACTGGACATTCAGGGAAAGCCATACGAAATAAAACAAAACAACATGAAGTTGCACGCGATGTTATGAAAGATATACCCCGCTCGTGCAGGAAGTTGATGTTGGATCGCTTACAACGCATCTTTATAAAAGAGTAATCAAGGGAACCAAGGTTATAGCGGTAATGAAAAGAAGACTTCAGGGACAAAGACCAGACATGGAAAACTGTCACAACAAAGAACATAAAGTAACTAAAACCATACATACAAAGTAACAAAAGCAAATGAGCAACTCGGACTCCACTAAAAACTGGGAGCATGGACCAGGTGCACCGGTAGGGTAAGCGTCCTCTGCTTTTCATTAAAGTTACTATTTTAGAAAAAAATTATCATCCTACGAACAGTCCCGTTCTAAGTAAAACTATGGTAGGGAAAGAGAGGAGTACTGGATACGCAGACGAGGTACTGCAATACCATACGGATGCAATGACAACATCAAAAGTATAGGAAACATTTCAAGCCAATATAACAATAGCATAAATGTGATGAATTTATTTGACAAAAATCCAAGACATGAAAGAAGTCATGGCCATCGCCACTACACGTCACCTATGTTACATGATGTCTCCATAGATGGTCTCCTTCCTTTCATACAAAAACCTCTTGGACTCACATTAGAACCAAACTTTATTCTATACCTTTCACTCTACTACACTCCCTTTACAAAACAAGTCGAGGACTATGTAAGAAAATGAATAAAACGAGAACAAGAAGACATCGATTCACTGTCAGAGTTGTTAAAGGCCGTGGGGTCTTTAATTTTGAAACGAATGAAAGTTTTAGGTAGGTCAATGAGTGCCAAGGCTACATCAGTTTTCAAAGACCAGGATGTAGCAAAAACATTGTCTACTATACATGACAAGTATGTTGTCGTACCGCAGACAAAACCCAAAACAACATTGTTTTTGTCTGCAAAACGTTTTGCATCCCATGTTTATTATCAGAGGTAGACGTAGAACATAATAGCAGTGATAAGACCTATATTGCTACTACACTCTCCAAAGAAGAGATTGTGGAAAACCATAAATTTATGCTATCCTCTTTTGGTCTCTCTACCAAGCACAATGATTGTGATTTACCGTCTATGATTCCTAAACTCCACAAGAATCCATACAAATAACGTTTCATAGCTGGATCTGCAAAGTGTACCACCAAACCTCTTTCAAAACTTTTAACTTCTTTACTCACAACTGCCAAAGAGGGTCTGCAGTCCTACCACAACACTTTACTCCCGTAGTGGTATTAATTCAATGTGGATCCTGAAAAATTCGGAGACATTCAGTTCAAGACTATTTTCTGAATATAATAGCATTAAAACCTATGATTTTTCAACACTGTATACTTTTATTCCCCATACTCAGTTAAGATCCCGACTTAAAAACATTATACATCGTTGTTTTTCCAAAAAAGATGGTACACCTAGATACAAATACGTATTTCTTGGTAGAGATTCCTCATACTTTGTAAGAAATAATTCCAAATCACCTTCCAAATATACAGAGAAAAATGTTAACAAAATGCTGGAATTTTTAATCGACAACATATTTGTCCAGTGTGGTGGACGTGTTTTTCTTCAACAAACGGTCGGCATTCCAATGGGAACAAATTGTGCTCTTTCACTTGCTGACCTATTCATTCACTCTTATTAGGCTGACTTTATAGCTGATCTTATCCGAAATAAAGAATATCGTTTGGCTAGATCCTTTAATCTCATTTTCCGCCATATATATGACGTATTATCTTTAAACTATCCTAATTACGGGGATTTGATACATCGCATCTACTCCAAAGAACTTGAAATAAAAGATACTACAGACACTATGAAGTCAGCCTCATATCTTGACCTACACTTAGAAATCGATGGTAAAGGAAAACTATTGACCAAACTTTTACGACAAACGTGATGACTTTTCATTCAGAATTGACAACTTTCCTTTCATCTGTAGCAACATCCCTTCAGCACCTGCGTATGGAGTGTTCATATCACAACTCATACGTTATGCCAGAGCTTGCCGAAACTACTCAGATTTTTTGTATTGCGCTAGAACTCTCACAATAGGCTTCTGGAACAGGGTTGTGTTGCTACAAGATTGAAGTCATCACTACAGATGTTTTATGGTCGTCATCATGAACTCGTAGATCGTTATGGTGTATCTATCTGCACCATGAACACTGATTTATTCAGCGGGTCATACTTTTCCTTTCCTCGTTGTCGTAAAAGGTGACTAAATAGTGCTCAGAAATCTAGCTGGAGGCTAGGTGCTCTGTCCACAGAGCAACTGGGATGTTTGCCCCAGGTGGTGGAATGGGGTACCCCTGGCGTGTTACATGTTGGGGTTGTCAGGCTATAATACGGAAAACCTGACTGCAAACCATAGTGGTGCATCTTGTTGGGAAAGATGCCACGTTCCTCGCACGTTAAAGAACCCTGCAGTGGTATTCGATAGGAGATTCGAACCTTTCCGCTTCGCCACAGGAGGCTAAATTGCCCGACCCTACCCATCCCTACCTTTTATCTTGTGGCAATCAAAATTTGTCGACACTGTTGTCCTTGTGTCCATCCCATTTTTCATTTCGTCATCATCGTTTCATGTTCATTTTGTCTTCCATTTCATGTTCATCGCCTGAATATAGCTGAAATATTGCTGCTCGGGCGTTAAACCCCAACTATCAATCAATCAATCATTAGAATCTTTATTTGTATATATAGAGACTAGTCCTACAATGTAAAAGGTTGGAATTCCGTTCCTTCATACCCCAAGCCAAGTCAGAAAAAAGCTTGCCAGACAATCTCTAAAACTGCTGGAGTAATAAATAGACCATCCATTTAGGCCTAAAAATGTTTTCGGTCATATAACTGACCCTCCTTCAGACCCTTCTCAAGAGTTTGTATTTGAAATTAAAAAAAAATAAGTAAAAAGTCTGCGGATTGTCTTCCAGAAAAAAAAGAAGAAATTTGAAAACACAAATGCCATGAGTATGCTCTTGGTCGTGGCTAATCCCTTTTGGGATTCGGCACTGGAGATATATTTTGTTTTGACCACCTCCGTCAAAACAAAAAAAAAAACATCTCAAGCGCCGAACCCCAAAAGGGATAAGGCTGCTGACTAAGTCTATGACATGTTTAACCTTTGCACATTTGGTTTTTATAGTATCTTTATGTCATATTTCATTTCAAAAATCTTAAATGAAAATAATTCCCTATCTACCGACCCTACACAATTTTAGAATAGTGCTCGGAAACATAACATTATTTTTTTCGGCCTTGGAAGTTTCTCATCAATTGACTGGCATACACCAATATCTGTTTTACATGCACTGGAAAGTCTTGATTTTATCCCAAAAAGTATTTTTGCTGGGTCTAAGATTCAGCTAATGCTGTAGGCTATACAATGCGGTATATAGCGTGCATATCTCAAATTGGATCCCTAGGTCACGGATCGACATTAAATCACGTGCAAATGCATTAATTTTAATGAATTTAAGGAATGAACGAGGTCACATGATAACTTTTTTACCCAATACACAATGACCCACATTCAAGGGTTTGGCTATGCCCGGGGACTGTGTAAATGCTTTGATGCTTCGCACCGTCCGTGAGAGAAGACCCAAACCGATAACCAAGGACGTTAAGAAACCTCTCATTCCGTCATGTATTACACATATGAGTGCAAACCGGGTCTAACAGTATTGAGTATATATGTTACCACGAAAACGAAAATTAAGCCAAGTATAGAAACAGTCAGCTGACTGTCAGCGTCACTCATATCGTGCAAATGATTTGCTAACACTGTGTTACGAAACATTTTTTTTTTTTTGAAGATTTTAGTGGTTTATATCCACAAAGACAGTCGAATTATCTCCTTCAAGCAACGATGTTTTAGCTTTATAATTTGAAATAAAGGATGTAATGGATATACGGAAAGTGCTATATTTTTCAACTTTATTGTTATAGTGTCATTTAATCAATTCGACCTAAAATAAGTTTAAAAATTGAAACAAATTTCGGAACAAAGGTTGTATACGGAATTAAAATGAGAAAAAGAAGAAAGACAAAGAGCTTTTTAACAAAGATTTCACAGACGGAGCACAGGAGACTAAGTACAAGATCGCGATACTCACCAACTTGTATAAGATCAGTATTCCAATATACAGACTTCCTATTTGCTCGTCTACCAAAGTATTTTTCATAAGAATTTACATCATTGTTCAAGTTAAATCACCCCCTCTTTAACAGATGAATCATATTTTCGAATTAAACATGCGAAAATACACCCAATTCTTTAAAAAAATGTCTAAATCTGTGTCTGGACTTCATAAAATATTTGATTACCTCTACGTCTAGACTTTTGGGATGAAAGGCTTTTGCTGCTAGTAGAACACTATTTGTACAGATCTTCAAAACATCAAACTTAGAAAAGCCGAAGAATGAACCAATTGTTGCCTGAAAAAAATACGAAACTATATTTTTCCACGTATAATAAGTTTTGATATTTTGATACTGAAAGTGATTTTGATAGTAACATTTTGCCAGCACATTTGGACCTTGCTCATTTTACCAACCCATTATTTGGATATTCACTCTTTGTGGAATTACATTACTCAAATGTAACAAACATTATGATAAATTGACAGTCCAGAACAACAAAACTGATACTTGAGCGAAAAATGCCTAAAGATTCGACTCGTGTACAAAACTAGTAGTTTCGTTAAATCTTTGAGTTTTTGGACAATCTTAATTTTACTTTGGTTATTAATTCTTAACAGTGAATTATCCAATAACTTTTAATTGTTTATTTCTTCTGATTAAAAACTAGTTTAAATCAAACCCTAAAATAAACAATGAATAAAAAAACACGCAATAAAAGAACATTGTATGTATAAATAGTATCCCGAAAATATATTTTTATTATAGTGAAATATGAATGAGCAGTAACTATAACCCAAACAAATGATTTTACTTATTATTAGCTTATTATTATCATGGTTCCGGATCGAGTCTGGAACAAGGTGATTTAGTTTTATTCTTTGAATGAAACTGCATGATGGCGATAGAAAACAGCAAATATTTTCGTAACGTAATACAAAATATCATAATACCACATCGTCCATGATTCTAAGCATAAGAGCAGGTATCCTTTGTTTATTTGATTCTGCGGCTCCATCGGGCAATCGAATGTAGCAATAATTCGCCACCAGTATTAACAGTAATACAATCACCCACTTCATACTGGAAACTTACATATAAACCTGCAACATATAACTGGTAAAGTCATGTCTTACGGTAGTTATGCGCAGTGACTGTAGGTTTCATTCGAGAACTTAAGATACGTACATTAAAATCTGAATATACTTAGCTGATTTTACGGTGTGTTTAATTGTGTAATATTTTTTTTACAGTTTTCAGATTTAAGAAGAGGAGGGTTGTGTGATCACGCCAAAGCACTTTAGCCCCTCTGCATTTTTTGCGCATGTCCCAGGTCAGGGACTTCTGACTCCTGTATGTATTGTTACGTTTTTAATTTCAGTTTACTATTATGTTGCTGGAGCATGATGGGGTAACTTTTTGGCTGTACCTGTGTATAATGTTTTTTTTTTTGGAACCAGCTGCAGCCTGCCCTGTGGTGTGAAGGTTTCATCGTCGTTCATTGAAGACCCATGGTTTGCCTTGAGCTGACATTTTTCTATCCGATGGGGTTTTTGTCTCTGTACATTTTATAGGTGCATTTTGCTTCTTGTGATGTGAAGCCTAATCTCCATAATGATTTTTAAATATACCCCTATCTTGTGAAAACACTGGGATTTCCCATCCTATTTATAGACCCTTCACTTCCGGTGACCAGTACTGCACTGCAAGTCTGCTAACCCCACATGCCATTCTGAGGATTGTGAGCAGACATATGTAGAATCATGCTGATATATAGTCCTCTGCAGGTTAAAGTTAAGGTAAAGTCTAGAGAAGCCATTGAATATTATGAAATTAGCATAGAAGCCTATGAGAAGTGGAATTAGTGGTTTTTAGCCTCATGACGTAGAGAAACTATGTATTCAATTTTTATGTTTTTTTTTTAATTTGATTTAGCTTACCTGTCTAATTTTTCTTACATCCCTGCTTTAGTATAGCGATGATTGTGATATACTATACAACATGTGACTCTGTTATCACTCCTCATAATTTACAAACTTTGTAGATGTGTGTGTTTGATTGTATGGAAAAATCTATGAAGTGTTATCAGTCCTTACTGAATAAACATGAGATAGTAGTGAGTTTTATTGACGAATTGTAAATATTTTGTTTGTATGTTGCTTTTGTGTATCAGTTATGATTATGTTCTACGTAATGTCTAAATTTACGAAAATATTTCGGAATTTTTTTTGTGATTTGTCTTGTTTCCTTAAATTTATGTCTCATTTTTGATTTTTTTAATATTCTTTTATTGGGTTTTGTTGTCTTGCCTTATTTGAATATTTATTGTGATGACGATAGTTTTCATATTCAAATTCATTCTAAAATGTAATTTTTAGTTTTAAATGGTACCTACGACAAGGGCAAATGTTAAAAACCAGATTGTGTTCTTATTTTATTTATCTTAGTATTTCCAAAAGAATTTCAATAGCAATATATAGTATTTTACATATCATTGCTTAGTGCATAACAAGTAAGAATGGACCATATTACCATTGTATCAACAAAAACAACCGAATCTTTATATGAATGTTTATAACAAGCGATAAATTAAAAGCGTATAACCCATGCTTGTTACTTCACAATAAGGGGGTTGTAACTTAGAACACAACGTAATCTAAGTAATACATGTAAGAAGATCAAATTTCTTACACTACCATTCATTGTGTACTAATTTACGACCCACGATGATTAAGATGCTGCAGTAGATGTTACTGTGGTACGAGTTTTAGCCCTACCAAAGGAACGGCAAAATATTTGCTTCGCAAATTCCAAGTTTTAACATTAGAAGTTTCCAGACGTCTTCCTAGCGCCTTGTTGCTCCTTTCTGCATTGAAATTATATGACTTATTAGAAGGTGCTTTTCATTTACTTAAGAACTACATATATATATATATCAAACAGAATGCTGGGTGCAATAATGAATATGTAAGAAGGGGTATCAGAGGGTCATATCTTTATGGCAAGCCAAATTGGACAAAAAAAGAGTATTTTTTAATATTAAAAAAGGATTTTTTAATATTACAATTCATTTTCTAATATTACAAACTAGATTTCTTGTATCACAAAACACTTTTTTAAAAAATCATTTTTAATATTAAAAATTCAATTGATTTTCTAATATTAGAAAATGGGTTTGTTGTATTCAATTACGATTTTTTAATATTAGAAATCATTTTGCAATATTAAAAAACGTGACTGATTTTTGCAATATTGCAAAGTGATTTTCTAATATTACAAATTCATTTTCTAATATTACAAAATGTGTGATGTTTTATAATATTACTAAATCAGGAATTTGTAATATTAGAAAAATGAATTTTTAATATTACAAAATGAATTTCTAATATTAAAAAATCTTTTCTAATATTAAAATAATGATTTTGTAATATTTAAAATTCATTTTCTTATATTACAAAATATTGGTTTTTGTCCACTTTGGCTTGCATATATCTTTTTAGAATATTGACAATAGTAGCTCATAATATCTTACTACCAAGGGAAGATGTTTTTTTTTACGAATGTATCTTCATTATATGTAATGTCACCATAGGCAAATAAACAGAAGGCACGTTTTATTGGTAAAGAACCAACAAATCAGAAAAAATCAAAAGACGTTGTACTGAGTGAAAACTCGTCTCCATCCAGTTAAATTGACAATGAAATAATGGTTTACTTACAAAATTGATATGAAAAAGTCATCATCTTCTATGTTTGGGAAGGGTTTATTTACCCCTTTCATGTAATGAAATCAAAATGTGCCAAATTGTGCTCTTATGAACAACGAGCGTTTGTACGTTTAAAAACCCAGTGCTTCAAGGGTACCATATCTTCTAGCTTCCGTGTCATAGTGGCATACGTATGGTCTTAACACGTAAATGGCCTATTTTTTAACAATAACGATAATAAATTATCTAACTATAATTATGTTTGAATCATTATTTTATTAAAAGACTTTTCTAGAACAATTATAAGTCGAACTATACAAAAAGAAGGGATAGGGTAAAAAGAACAAATGCACAAGCGTATAACCTAAATCGGGGTCGAAAATCTCTATCTGCAATAACAATGTCCAAGGATTAGACAATAGTTGGAAATTGTATCCTTTATGTAACACTAGCAAAACGGACCATTTGTGAAGTGTAAATGCATCAAGAATATCATCATCTAGCAATGGAAAAGTAACAATAGGAAATTAAAGTCATCTCTTTGTCATAAATTTTGGTATGAAAGCTTCAATTCTCTAGTGTAATATCTTAATCAAGGCGTACGAGTACTGACATTGTTATACTTAGTAAACCTACGTATCTTGAACATACATGTAAGGTAGCTGGATTAGGCTGTTTACATTTCTGGGAGTTATTTTCTATTTTGAATATTTTTTTCAGGTTTCAATTGAGTAGTTTTATGAAAAAAGCAATATTATTATATTGTTATTACTAATTATATGTTATAAAATTACCAGTGTGAAAAGAAACTTCATTATTTATAAAGATCTTTATGCACGTCTTCTGAGTTCGGTAATGAACAGGCTTTTAATGAGTCATTTATCACTGCTTTTTTAATAGTCACTCATAATCCCATATACACATATAAAAAACATCAAAGTAACTGATTCTAATAGGATAGGGGCGGAGCACCGGAAGTGATGGTTTGACCTTTTAACACAGCCGAAGTTCTGGTGTCGAATGCCAAAATACTGAAAGATGTGTGGTGTACTTGAATATAACCTAATAGATTCTTTCCACAATCTGATCGAACACTACAAATAATTCACGATGGTATTTTTACAGTATTAATAAAAAAAAATTCTACCACAAACTTTAATGCTAGTTTTTTAAACTGTAATGTCAATCTTGGAATTTTGACCTGTTAATATACTTTGAAGAGATTCCTTGACATCCTAGATTTTAATCATTCGATATTGTTTCTATGTGTAGATTTCCATTCACGCTTTGACGACTAATTTAGATATGGGATGGTAAGTGGTCCCGTTTTTCACCTCCTACGGAAAATACAAGTGAACACTGATAGCTACATACATGAGTGCATCGTTCATACTGTCAGAGTGATAAGAGACGCAATGACTTCGTGGCTTTTCTTCCTCTATATTGGTAAGAATGGTTTTGCTTTAAGTACAACAGTTCCGTTTGAGATTCGCCGTAAAGCAATATTACAATAACAGTTAAAATAAATTTTAGAGAGCATAATGTTACAAATTAAGGTTTAGGTCAGTCGGTTTATAAATGAAGATGTTTTTGAGTGCCACTCGGGTTCCTTTATCTTGCTTGTTCGTGTCCGTCTGAGTGAACTCATGCGCGATATGGACAATTTACACATAGTTATATGATGGAACTTGTATTATTGTATCGGGATTATTGTGGGAATGTTTTCTAAGGGTCAAGACAGAGTTCGTTCGCAAAGTTACATCCCTCGTGTCCAGTCAGTCCTAGGCTGTCAACCAGTCCCCAGCTTTATTTCGTCTATTTATATATGCATGAATATATCGCCTGTCATTAATTTTCATATATTCTGTTAAGGGATGTGATTGTTATGGGCTTATTTCCCCGAATTGTAAGCTATAGTAGGTCCCGTCTTCTTTCTTTTCCAATTCGTTATCATATTTTCCCCCATCGATGTCAATCATGTTTGTATTTGGCAGACCGGACGTAAATATAGACTTCTGAGGGAATGCAAAGATTTCTTAACCAATCATATCGTTTCGAGGCTCACAAGCATAAACCAATGATATCAACCATGTCCCCACATTCTTGAAAGTGGGCCTGAAATTCCAACAAGTGGGGTAGTTATAAATAAATTGTAGGTCAGCGTCCTAAAATCAATCCGGGTAGAATTTTTTCCGAGAGCAGTTGGATCTGTTGAGCTCGATTTTGAAACTGAGCGCTACTTTCTCAACTGGAGAACAACACCCGTGGTACGCTCCTGTATTTTTAGTAATAAATATTTTAAATACGACCTGTTCTTGCATAACCTATAGAACCTGGCAGCCGGTATCATATTTTTGGGGACATCCGTTTATACTTCAGCGTTCAGTGGTAGGATTTAAACATTATATATTGTATGTATTGAATTATTGACTCCTGAGATGTTGTTAAATGTTGATATATAAGTTCTATTGAGTTGTGTGTTAAGAACAAATAAACGGAAATACATTCAAAGGCCACGCTAGCACCTTACTATACACTCGCATTGTGCCTACACACAAGTGAGGGCGTAACAATACATTGCACCATGCGGATAAACATGTAGATTCTTAAAATTTTAAAAAAAGTATACTACAACTATTATATCATATATTACGGAAGAACTCTGCATCAACACTAATAAAAAGAAATAAAAGAGACAGTGAACAGATCAGTTACAAGTGTCAAGTATATTATCTTGTACGTAAATAGATCGGGTACGAGTATCAAATATAGTAGCTTGCACGTAAGCAAATCGGTTAAGACTGTCAAGAACAGTAGCTTGTACTTGTACGTAAACAGATCGGTTAAGAGTGTCAAGTACAGTAGCTTGTACATGTGCGTAAACAGATCGGTTAAGATTGTCACATTGTCAATGTGTACCCCAGGTGGTGGAACGGGGTACCCCTGGCGTGTTACATGCTGGGGTTATCAGACTATAATACGGAAAATCCTAACAGCTAACTATAGTAGTGCACCGTGTTGGGAAAGATGTCACGTTCTTCGCACGTTAAAGAACCCTGCTGTGATATTTGATAGGAGTAGGAACCATTGCGCTCCGCCACAGGAGGCTAAATTGCCCGACCCTACCCATCCCTCCCTTTTTCTAGTGGCAATCAAAATTTGTCGACCCTATTATCCTTGTGTCCCATCCACTTTTTCATTTCATCATCATTTCATGTTCATTTTATCATCCATTTCATGTTCATCGTCAGAATATAGCTGAAATATTGCTGCTCGGACGTTAAACCCCAACAATCAATGAATCAATCAATTAAGTACAGTAGCTTGTACATGTACGTAAACAGAACGGTTACGAGTGTCAAATATAGTAGCTTGTACGTAAACAGATCGGTTAAGGGTGTCAAGTACAGTAGCTTTTACATGTACGTAAACAGAACGGTTACGAGTGTCAAATATAGTAGCTTGTACGTAAACAGATCGGTTAAGGGTGTCAAGTACAGTAGCTTTTACATGTACGTAAACAGAACGGTTACGAGTGTCAAATATAGTAGCTTGTACGTAAACAGATCGGTTAAATGTGTCAAGTACAGTAGCTTTTACATGTAGGTAAACAGATCGGTTAAGAGTGTCAAGTATAGTAGCTTGTACATGTACGTTAACAGATCGGTTAAGAGTGTCAAATATAGTAGCTTGTACATGTAGGTAAACAGAACGGTTACGAGTGTTAAATATAGTAGCTTGTACGTAAACAGATCGGTTAAGAGTGTCAAGTACAGTAGCTTTTACATGTATGTGAACAGATCGGTTAAATACAGTAAACGACAATTTTGTTAATCTTTCATCAATTTCAGGAGAAACTGCAACTTTTACAAACAAATGAAGGATATTAACTTACTTCTTTTATGGTTCATTAAAATCAACGATACATTACAGTTTTAAAAAAAAAATGATCTAAAATCATAGTTTTTGCGCACATCTACAACTCAAACAAACGAACGTATAAATAATGTTATAAATAGATTGATAAATTCATCAAACGTCTGGTGCTCTATCACATGTTTCAGAGGGGGATTTTTTTTTTTGGTCTTTTTGCCCTCGCGTGGAAAACTAATCTGGTTTCGGTTAAAATAGGTACCAGTTCAATCTCAGTCAGTTTTGCTTCAGAAGGAATCCACGTGCGTAATGTACATACCAATAACTGATATAATATCGATTAAGAAATGAAATTCAGCAGACGTTATTTATTATTATTATTATTATTATCATCATCATTTTTTTTTGTTATGATGCCAAATCTTATACGAATTTGTACCCAAACATTTCTAATTGTTTTGTCAAATGAAGAAGTGACTGAGGCTGGAACTGGAAAAAAATAGTGTTCAAATGAGAATTGATGTCATTGTTGTCCACTTTCCTAACACTGCATTAATTCTGGACATATCTTTTTTTTTTTTTTTTTTTGGTTTTTGCCTCGTAAAAACCTACGGTAAATATGAATATGAATATGAAATATGAATAACTATATAGAAGAAAACAAAACCGTAAACATAAACAACAAAAAACATTTTATTGATATTTCTGTTTATGAGCAAGGAAAAGGTCAATCAATGATACATTGAATAAAGGTCATAAAAGGGGTGTGATCCACAGTTGACGTTTACAGTTTCAAATGAATGCAAACTTGAAAAAAAATGAAATTTTATTGAAGAAAATAAAGACAAATGAAAAACATAGAAAACTGATTGTTATAGCTTACTTTGAAAAAAGATTGATTGATTGTTGTGGTTTAACGCTCGAGCAGCAATATTTCAGCTATATTCAGGCGATGAACATGAAATGAATGATAAAATGAACATGAAATGGCAATGAAATGAAAAATGGGATGGGATACAAGTATAATTAGGTCGACAAACTTTGATTGCCACTGGAAATAGAGAGAGGTGCATGGGTGGGGTGGGACAATTAATCACAATGGTTCCTACTCTGATAGAATGCAACAGTAGGGTTCTTTAACGTGAGAGGAATGTGGCATCTTTCCCAACACGTTGCACTGAATGACGATGGAACATTCAGTATAATAAAGTAAATAACATAGCTATATGTTATTTTTATAACAACCCATTTCAACCATCGAGCGTAGATATTGGAGTTGATTTAGAAGTATTGGTTTGATACAAGGAACAATATAGAATAGAACCCGAAAAAAATCAATAAATATAATATACATTTAATATTGATACACTCCGAAGTTATAAGTACACTATTTATCTAACATTATACATTAGCTAGTTACATATATATCTTTAGTTTTATTTCACCTTATACCGGGTCTACAGTCCACCGAACTTGATTCTTACCGAATTTTTCTCATTTGCAACGTGGCAAATGTTAATACACATGTAACCATGCTTTCCCTATCAGAGCAACTGGTCTCACTGGCTTTTTTTACTGGTAGGAATTCATATTGCAAGTACAATTTAGTTCATTAGCGTGCTGTCGTGTTTTCTTCATACGTTTATTTCTTTCCAGATATCACCTTAAGGTCGTGTACTAAGTTTTTGACGTCTTTTTATTGTCCTCTTATTTTCATGCTTGTGTATTTTTGCCAATATTTCATCTGTATTGACTTTTTTAAAAATAGTATTTCTCTAATTTTTTACAGCAATATGTAAACTTATGATCTCTAGAGCTATAACAATAGAGTTTTATGACAGAGACGGAAATTACACAGATGCTGGATTTATCTTTCACAGCGAAAGTAATGATGGTAATTAAAAGTCTTTAAAATGTTATTGGTCTGGTCAAGTCACCAAGTGGATTTTAAAAAATAAATTACGTTCAATACTTCAAGAACTATATCAAAATATGTTTTCACCTAATAGTCTCAGAATACTTTAAGTAATTTTTAAAGTAAGGGATATAATTGGCGGGAAAATCTTCTATTGAAATGCATAGGGAGTTTTAGTTTTTTTAAATATTGTTTTAAATATACTTTATTCAATAAGATGAATAGGATTGGATAGCTGGCTTAAAGCCAATATATATATATATATATCCTCTCCATACAAGGCTACATACAATTAGTGAACTTGCAATTAAAGAATACACATACATATAAAAAGGATAACTCTAATACAGTTTTTTTTAGAAAGATGACATCAACGCAAATAAAAATATGACCTTTTGTTTTCTTATCAAAGATATTTACTGCAATCTATTTTAAAAAGAGAATATATGGATTTGTCAGCTAAGGTGTGAAGCTAGCAGCCTGACATCTGTATCTTCATCACTTAGCTGAGGATCTATCTTATATTGATTCATTAACTTAAAGCTAATGGTAGTTTCAGATTTGTTGACAGACTTAAATCTGTATATTTTATTGCATTTGTATAAATTTAAAAGAACTCCAACTGATATTGCTAAGAACATTTGGAAAGAGACGGAAATAAAATTCAGTTTCCTTTTTCAAAACTGATAAAATACACATAAATTATTTTGAGTTTTCCTAAAAACTTGGCTCAAATTTTATTACAATCGATATATGTAATAATAAAGTATATTTGGTAAGATCTGGCCAACATACATTTTCTGTCAACTGGGATTATTATGATATTTTGAGTTCTCTATAATAGCTTATTTCAATATTTTTTAATAATACAAGAAAAAGGTTACGGTGGCCCTTAATTTTTGGTTTAAAATATGAAAGAATGTCAGTTAAGTATTCTTTACGTAAAGATGAAAGAAATTTTATCAGTTTTTTAGAAGTTTCCGAAATATTGGAAATTCCCTACAGAATCCATATAAAATGTAGTAAAATATTGGTTTTTGAAGGCTTAATCATCTGTAAATAGTTCTGGGACCTATGTTTTTTATATTTAAATTCTAAAGTATGTTCATTCAGGGTTATCTTTGAGAAAACACTAGGAAAATTTCTCAACTAGAAATATTAGGTATGATCTACCTTAAATTCTATTTTCGTCCTTTTAAACCTGAAGTTTTGGATCCGTCCCTCACTTAAATTGTTTATAGATTTACAACGACGGGCTAGTGATCGACCTGGTCAAGCAACATCTACACACAGCTGTGGTTCTGTAAGAAGCGTACCAAGTGAATTAAGGAGATCGTCGGTGATGAAACCACATGGAATATCGACATTCTATCAAAAGTATACAGAAGCCTATGGAATTCCAGTATTTGGTATTATATATATGTTTTTCATTTAGATATTTCAATTTATGTCTGTCAACTTCGTAGCGTTTCACATAACACAAAAATATAAACTAAAGCGAGTAAAAAGTAAAATATGTCAGCAGGTTCAAATGTTCAAAATAAATCAGAAATATAAAATCAAAACTTTAGAAAGAGGACTTTCAATTCAATTGAAACATATATTAAAAAAAACAACTTAAGCAATTGATAAAACTTAAAATTAAATTATAAGGAATGCTTCTAATATTTGTAGGTTATATTGAATAACCTGGTTAGGGTTAGTCTACACTTTTTGGCGGTTTACAATGTATAAGTGTAAACTGCCGCACATCAAGTTATTTCTTATGACTTGTTCAATCAGAGCGCCGATGGCACTGAACCTCGGAATTCACGAGATATTTATAAGTATTTGAAAAACTTTAAAAGACTCTCATTATAATCTACTGATGGTAATTTATTCTTTCTTTATATCCAAAAAGATTAATTTACAACGGGATCAGCGCTTTCGCCACTACTAAAACCATACATCCAAACAATACAAAATTTCAATTATTAATAAATTTCGTTTCCACTTTTTTTCGGTTTCGTTTCATTTCGTTTTTATTTTGTTTCGAAATGTGAAATCTTGGCAACCTATTTTTGGGTTTAAATGACATCACCTGGAATCCAGATATGGAAATCAAAGGCTTTGACAAAATATAGTTTAAAAGTCTATATATGTATTTGAATTTCTCTTTGACAATCATTAATTGAAAATATATAATTTGAATCGTATACTGTAAAAACGGGCAGTGTATTTATACAAAGTAATCAATTTGATACATTTTAATATTCATCCACCAGATCTCTAGAAGTACTTTATGGCGATTATTAACCGGATGTACTTTTGATCGATTTCAGATGGTTATTAGACTCAGAAGTCACATGACTTCCGAGTAAAAATTGGAGAAAAACATCAATTCAATATCCAATTACTCCAAATGACAAAAGTAAATTCACACTGGTATAGAAGTCAAATTAACATAAATTATAAAATTCATGATCTTTATCTAATCTCTATCTTGGCTATTTATCTTATCTTATTTAATGGAGGTGTCATTTATGCGAAACGCTTACTATTTGCATGTAGTGCCACGTTAAAGGAATCATTTTATCTCTTTTTCAAATGAATAGTTCAACAAGCATTATGTACTGGACTGATATTGTTAGTATTATCTAAATATATTTGAGGCATCCGACTCGTAAATTTCCCCAAAACAACCATCGAAATAATTCGTTTTTTATCAGTAGTTAAAAGCACAGGTGTCAAATGGTTCTTACTATGAAATAAAAATCCGTAAAATGTTCAATGTCTTAGTTCAGGACTTGGTCACACCCCCTTTTTGTCATATTTTGGGGGGTAGGGGGTACAAGAAGTGTTCAAATGACAGTAACCCTTTAATATAATATACTACTATATACCTCAAGAGGAATCATCAGGATGTTCTTATCAATTGAAACTAATACAATTTTCATAGCTTTTGGTTGTTTTATTTTTAGACGTGTATGATAGTTACTCAAAATAGAAATAGAAAAAAAAGACTAAACAGGCAAAACCTCAGAACTTAAGGAGTCCAGACATACAAGGCACTCAACATTTGCATGAAAAAAAACTTAAGTTATTGTTTATGTTTTTAAAAAAATTCAGAGACTTTTACCGTGCAAATTTCTATAAATAAAGAGTCAAAATGTCAAGGTCATTGTCGTGAGGTGTAGACTGGCTGATAGTTTTAATTATACATGTTTTAGGTGTCGAGTTTATTTGTTTTGTTTTACACTATACTTAAAGTATGCATACAACTTTGGTAGTGTGTCATAATTTAACAAGACTTTATCACTATTAATAGTAATATTCAGAGTTTGCTGCAATATTTCATAAATTTGATCTATTTCGACAGCTTCGTGTTTATGGTCCATGTTTAAAACCCCCTTTATAAAAGCTTTTATTAATTTTCCTAGGGGAAAACCTAATAACGATTTGATTAAAAAAAAACAACTATTGTTCTTCCGTTACATCTACTTTAATACTGGTAAACTGCCCCTTTTTTACTTTGTTCGAAGTCACCATCTGGCTCCAAATAAAACGATGTCTATTTTTTTCTATTTCGTACTGCCTTTATCCGTTCTTGCTTCTATGATTTTATGGGGAAATGATTAAATGACACTGTCTCAAATTCTTTTCTCTACAAGAAAATAATATGAAAAAACTGCATACATATAATAAAATCTGTATGAAAAAGTCTTACTTGTACATATATGTAGACACTCCGAACTGTTAGCTGTGTTATGCTAGGACAATTTAACAAGTTTGAAAGTTATGAACAAAATACGTATACAGTAACCCATGTGGAAACCCAGGCAACAATTCATCTTCCTTTGGTCATAAAATAAAATTGCATGTGCGCTGTATATCTATTATTCACTTAGTAAATTGAACATGTACTTTACTTAGTGTTTTATTGTATATTATTTCAGCATCACAGAATGTCCCTGATGATGCTTTGAAACGCGCATGTTACCTGACACGATTTATGTTTGCTGACAACTACGCTGTCCGAAATTCATTTTATCATAGATCTGGCCGAACAGCCGTCATAGGCGCCCATGAAGGAACCACTAGTATCCCTGAACATAGCAATCTAGACCCAGTTATTTGGAATAAACGAGCACGTGGCTTGGGAGCAACTGATGCCGCTCCTGTTTCGACTGGTGGAGAAGAAAATTTGTTGTGCTATACTAATGATAGGTATCACAAAGAAGATATTTATCTCCACGAATTCTCTCACGGCGTTGCAAATCTAGGAGCTAAATATGCAATTAGCGGTTTTTTTCAGCGACTTGATAGTCTGTACAATTCAGCAAAGAGTCGAGGGCTTTGGGCTAACACCTATGCAATGAGTACTCGTGATGAGTATTTTGTAAGTACATGATCTTTTGCAAATACCAAAAATATCTTGCGTCTTTAATGTATAAACTCTCTGTATTTATAAATAACTTTAAGTGATTTTTTTTAATCCTGGATCGTGCTTTTAAAGTATATCAATCAACGTCCAGCTAAGAGTTTCTTAATTATCATGATTATAAGGTTTTTAAATCAAAATTTTTTAACTGTTTGGTATTTCCATTTTTATTTATTTCTAAAGGCTGAAGGTGTACAGAGTTATTTCAACGTGAATGACTATGCTAATCCGTCAAACGGAATACATGGACCAATAAACACAAAAGACAAACTACAATCGTATGATTCGGGATTATTCAATCTGATTGAAGAAGTATGGCCGTGTCATAACGTCTACATAAAGAGATGTCAATCCTCAAGAGGTATTAATGAAACCATAATCAAAAGAAATGCGGAATACAAATAATCCATTTCTTCAACAAGGAATAAGTTGTATATAATTCACGCAATTTGCCGTTTATGCCTATGCGTGTTCTATTTTGTACTTAGAGGGCTTCCAAAAGAAATTTAATCGCAGTTAAAAGAATATTCTTGAAAGAAAACAGAGATTAAAAAAAAGAGGACAACTATCTTTGAAAAATCTAGAACACGAAATGAAATTAACAAATACAGGCAAAAAGAACATGAAAAGATTCAGAAAGCATGAGCATGGTGTATCTGTTGAATGAGCGCCCTCTCTCGGTCTGAATCTACATAGAGTAGCTCATATCCTTCCTGTAAGTAAGTACCCGCTTCCGTTCTGAACATCCATCTAGTAGATCATGTCATACCTGTAAGTACCCTCTGTCGATCTGGGATCTGATGACATGATACCACAACATTTTTATTGTGTGAGTTTCCTTGCATTTCAGCCCTAGAACAAGCACAGAACCTCCGTACGAATTGTGTTGGGTCGTCGGGGGGCGGTGATGGTGGTGGAAGTAAGTTTTATAGCTTAATTCCTCTGTAATTATTCTAATCAGTAAACAAGAACTTTCACAATGAAAATAAAGTTTAAAATATGGGTAGAAAATACTGAATTATTATATAGATAGCAGTGATTCCCCAGTGTAAAAAAGGTCGATAATTCACACTGTGAAATAAATTCGGTAATTTCACCCTCGCATTTTCTCCCGCCAAAACTTCGCAACACTTATATTAATCCGCCGTTCAACAAATATAAAATTCATATTGAAAATAGCAATGAATAATGGAGGAAATCTATCTAATAAATAGGATAATCAATTGGTTATCGTGAATAACCAAAATATAATCACTTGTGCCAAGAACGCATAAAGATTTAATCTTTTAAATAAGGTCTGGACTCCTTAATCTTTGTTTATTTTTATTTTTATTTTTTATTTTTTTTTTATTTATTTATTTTTTTTTTTGCTAATGTCGTTTGTTTTGTTTTATTTTTCAATACATTAGTTTTTGAATTTTAGATTTGAAAGGATCACAGTTGTGATTTTAAGTTCATACGTGTCAATAGAACAACAATTTACTATAAACCTTTTTTTCTCAACTCACTTAATCATAACTTCTTATATGATATGCACCAAGGTTGCAATGACAACAACCCAAGTTGTCGTTCTTGGGCATCCAGAGGGGAATGCACAAGGAATCCTGCTTACATGTTGGCAAGCTGTAAAAGGAGCTGTGGCGTATGCGGCAGTAAGTATTGTTTTTGACCATCTGTTTTCGCTCATATTATGCAATGGTCTAGTTTAGTTCATTTTATATTTTTAATCATATCTTGTAATTAATATAAAAGAAAACGGTTACAAATATCAACCCTTCGTACCTCTATATACATAAAACAATAATTTGCTACAAAATCCCCATTATGCGAAGAACCGTTCTGTAAATAAAGTTCAAATTCGGGAAATTTGAGGAATCGTGACTTTTTTATTAAGAGTAAATACAAATAATGTTTTGATGGGGAAAATTTAAATATATAATTAATCCTTAGCATTACTGCATGGATATAGTTGTAAAGTTTTATCACACACTGCATTTGTAGCATCTGCAAGTTGTACAGACCAAAACAAGTACTGTCAGGGATGGGCACAGAATGGTGAATGTGATAGAAATCCTGGGTACATGAATACAAGTTGTAAAAAGAGCTGTCATCGATGTTAAAATATATCAATCTATCGATTCTTTGATGTATTGCCTTCGCACAAATCGGTATATATATCAGATATTTAGATCCATTTGACTTTTGCATAAATACTTCAATTCTCCAAATCGTTAAATACGTACAATACGTGCTATACATAATGTACGTTTGTTTTACCATAAAATTAGCTGCTTAAGGCCTACATTGCTTATTATATTATAAAGAGACATCAAGAGACTATTGAATCAGTAAAAATGCCACATTTAGCATGAGAAGTGAACTTTTACTTACGAAAACCAAGAGGAACTTATTAATACTTTTAAATTACTAATTCTTTCCTCTTTCTTTCCTATTTCGTCTAACCCTGACTTGACTTTTTATGAGCAACTCGGCGGGTGTTTCTAGGAAAAGCAGAGGACGCTTACCCTACCGGTGCACCTGGTCCATGCTCCCAGTTTTAGTGGAGTCCGAGTTGCTCATTTGCTTTTGTTGCTTTGTGTGTATGATTTTAGTTACTTTGTGTTCTTTGTTGTGTATGTCTGTTTTCTAGTCTGGCTTTTGTCCCTGGATTCATTCTTTTAATTACCGCTATAACCTTGGTTGCCTTGATTACTTCTTCTTAATCACTAATGCTTTTAAAATCTTTAATTCAAAATATTAAATCCCAATTTTAAATATAATATTAGCGTTTAGGAATCACTTACTTTGTTTGAAAAACTTTCTTTGCTTTCAGCTACATCTACTGTGGGCAAATACATAATTATGTACATTTTAGAAATATTATTTAGAAATGGGAATTAAAGAGTAATAATTCCGAGGTCCCCTATGGCGCTTTTGTAGTAAACCCGTCATTTTTAGTTTAATCATATTTTATTCAGTAATAATACAATTGCAATAATTTTGCAATCAATACAATAATCATTTGGCAAAGATTCGGAAACAAGCAGAGCTTATACAAAGTCCGTCTCTATAAAAGTAGGACGTACTGAATTAACGTAATACTTTTTATAAGAGAAAAAATTAATCAATGCAACCTAGATTCGGATTCAAATTAAAACAATATATTTCAAGGATAAAGCTTAGACGGGAATATAGGCTCGTACAAGAGAGTGCATGGAATAACCAAGACAACAAAAACAAAGACACTTTTAAAAGTAAATGAGCAATCCATACTCCACTAAAAGCTGGGGGCATGAACAACATTCACTGTTAGGGTAAGCGTCCTCTGTTTTTTTTTCTAGAAATCCCCATTGACTTGGCTATGAAATGTCATGTCCAAGGTAGACTAAAGAGGAAAGGAAAACTATGACAAGTTGAACAAATCTGTTCTCGAGGTGCAGGTGGATACACTATAACGAACAATGAAGTTATGATGACGTGACCATGAAGCTTTTGTAATGCTTTTTATCATTCATCATGTTATTACCAAATCTTTTTGTCTGTAAATACTGTACTTATTTTATAAGCTCAATTTAGGAATAATTGACTAAGGATTAAGAATTTGTGATTCAGAATTAAGGATTAAGTATTAGTGATGAAGACTTAGGAATCAAGGATTAAGGATTAAAAAGTCTCCCCCATCTTGGCTTTCATATTTACTGCACAGAATTTTTATTTGATAGGATTATTTTGTCTTGTTGTATAAACTGCACATACCCAATTTTATCTTAATCTTTATGATATAGAGTTAAAATCTGAGTTTAAAACAATGGAAAATATTCGTACAATTTAAAAACCAATACCTTATAAAAATAACAGGGAGTCTATTCAGATGTGTCATTATGGTCATCTCAGCACTATAATTTATGATACAAGAGACGACTTTAATTTTAATGTCATAAATTTTCCTTACCTGTGCACCAATATGCCTCCATCTCCTGCATATGGTGTTTATATTTCACAACTGACTTGCTACACTGGAGCAAGTACTAACTACTCTCATTTCCTTGAACTGCATAACATGTTCCTGAATCAGAGGTATGAGAAAATGCATTTCAAAAGATCTCTTGCCAAATTCTATTTTAGATATCAGTTCTTGGTTGAAAAATATTCAGTTTCTTCTAAAACAAAAATTGTTCTTTGTGCTGATATGACCGCTGATTTACGGATTATCACAATAGCATGAAAATGCTTTTAATCACCACTGCTATAGTCACACCGCAATGGAAGATGGAGGTTTGGCGCGCTGTAAAACTTCGATTTAACCCACCATTACGTTTGAAGTGCCTGTGCCAAGTCAGGACAATTGCGGTACCAGCTGCTCCAGTGGTGTAATATCTTCTTTGCAAATTTATTTTGGACTTGACTTATGAATCGGATAAGTGTTGGGTAATTTTGTTGTTACCCTTATTTATAGTTTTCTCTAAAAGGAGTGACGATTCTATTCTATGCGAAGCAATAATGCATAAATTTGTTTAAGACGATTTCCTTATAACGGTTAATTGTCCGAATTTAAACTATAGAAACTAATATCGGCAAAAAACACAACGAAGCGTCAGCATTGAGAAGATTCAAACTCCAAAAACATGGTCTTAGCGTGAACACATGAAACAGAGACGATTAACGTATACAATGTAGCGAACCGAATAAAAATGATTATAGATAATAATAACTGAAGATAAGGAAAACAAGATGGCACGCAAAAAACTAAAACACTAGCAATAAGAACTCCCACCGGGGGTTACATAAACCTTTCTTCCTGGCGTTAAAGAGTAATAAAGGGAACCAAGGTTATAGTGGTAATCAAAAGAATGTAATCCAGGGACAAAGACCAGACATGGAAAACAGACATACACAACAAAGAACATAAAGTAACTAAAATCATACATTCAAAGTAACAAAGATAAATGAGCAACTTGGAGCTATTAAAAATAGCTCAAGTATAGTGACTCTGTAATCCATTGGTCTAATTTGCAGACGTAAACAGAAACATCACAACACCAACTGATTCAAAATAGAATATTCACACACCGGTAAGATTCAAAAAGGTATCGATGAGGTTTTGCAAGATAAAGAAAATTAACTTTACAGTTAAGTAAATGGCAATGTGGAAATTTTTTCAAATTTTAAAATTGGAAATGCAAATTAACAATAATAATAATAATAACAAGACTTTATTAGTAAACAGATACAGCTCATAGAATGCAGTTAACACAAATATATAAACCATAAGTGAAATGATCAAACACATGTATACTACCAATTTTGTAAATATACTAAATGCAGGATACACGGCAGAGAATAGGTAGAGTTCATTGATAACAATTATACATTAATTCTAAGTTTTTCAGCAAGACACAAATATTTACGAAGATTCTTCAATTCTCTTATATTATGAACAGACAACAATTTTACAAGTTTAAGAGTAGAAGGTCTTCTCCAATAATTTGCTTTTAAAGAGTAACCATGGGAACCAAGGCCACAGCGGTAACCAAAAGAACGCAGGGACCAGACACGGAAAACAGACACACACAACAAAGAACACAAAGTAACTAAAATCATACATACAAAGTAACAAAACTAAATGAATATTTCTTTCTGATATTGTTATATTTTTCAATACATGACACTTATTCCCTTAAAAGAAAATCATCTTCGGAACGGTTAAGGACGACTTCTTAGTACAAGATAGGTGTACTAACCATTCATGTTATTGACAAAATACGAAAAAAGGCTACAAGCGCAGACTTAAATTCAAATTGCTCGCCTTAGACATTTACTAAATTGACTCTATCATCTAAAGCACAAGTCACAAGTCTGTTACATAAAATCCGAAATAAATGTTTCCAAAACGGAAAAGTGATAGCAAAGTAAGTAACTATAATAATCCTTCGTTTTAGGAGGGGGACAATAAAATTGAAAATGTACGAGTTCAATGGCAAATTACTCAATCTAGGACAAAATATTAAACTTAGTTTGAGAACAGAAGAATCGCTCATAAAAAAAAATAGATATATACAACTGTGAAAGTGTGAAACTGGATTTACAAAATGCTCATGTTTGTTTAAAGTCCTGTATCTAAGCCAATTATACAAACTGTATTGTGGTAAAAGATGATGTTTTATATTTTAAGTAACTTGTATAGTAAGCGTAGTAAAATGCAGTATATGAAAAAATCGTGCAGAGCTTATAAACACAAGTCATGTTCAAAGAGCGTCTTTAAAAAATTGCTTTTTGATTTGTTTACTCTTCATTATGAATGAGAGGACCTCTTTAACTTATAAATTTTGGCTTTGGTTTTTATCCGAGTAATAATAAATTGTCCAGCAAATACTTTATTATCACACTAATAATGAACAGCAATGTAATTTGTAACAGGAACAACAACATATAGTGGGCGACAAAGCAAAACAATTAAACTGCTAAATTTTATTATTTACTATGATGTAGTGGTATATAGTATCAACAAATAAAACACTGATTCATCATCATTTCAATGTCAATTGCTTTGTGGAAAACTTTTTTTAAAACTATTACATTTACTAATAATTTCTCCACTTCTTGCGACTGGTACAACATAATAATAATACAACATATCGGAATAAAACTGACTGATTTTTTATCAGCGATATGAAGTAAGAAAACATTTTAAAATTTAAAAAAAAATATTTTAAAAACTTTTTTAACAGATCTTACAACTTCGTTGACAATATTTAAGCATATACCCCGGGTTCTTTCTGCATTCTCCGATAATGGACCAAAATCTGCAACTCTTGTTGTTGTCCCGGCATTCCGTGTTTTCTAAAAATAAAGAAGGTAATATGTAAAATGCTGATCATTGCTTTTGAAAGTTTCGGGTAGTTTTGCTTTACATTTTCGTTAGGCACATTTTTCATTAATACAGACAACATTTAAGTAACAGTCTTTGTAAGAGTCATGCATATTCTGTTTTATGTGATCAACTTTAAAAGGGGCTGCACATTTTTATTTTTGTTATTCAGTTGTTTTTGTGGGTCTATATGATGAAATGTACTAACATTCATGCCAATCTGTCTGCTCTTAGGAGATAATTCACATTGAAAATCCAATAGTTTCTATTTTGGTTAGTGTCATATACAAAGTTATCTCCCATAATTTTAATTCCAATGTGCATTCTTTTTACTTAATATCTCCTATGAACAGGGGTTATATGAAAAGTCTCATCTTAATTTCTGTTTACTATAACATTTAAAACAAAATATCAAAAATGAAAATATGTAGGCTTTCCAACCATGAATCACATTTAGCACGATCCTCCGATGGAGTACTGCTTACTTGGACGACTGTTCCATTGTTTGTTTTCATAACATATACTCAATGTGAGTTTATAAGTAGCCGACATAAAATAAAAATAGAAATACTAATTACATGTGAAAGGCTGTCAACTGAAATGTCTGAATGGATAGAATTCTAAATATGCATGGCTACCATTTAACATACCGGCAGTATTGATTTCACATGCATCACAACTTAATTTACAGTCTTTCAACATGAACCCTGGATTCTTTTCACATTCCCCACCTGATGCCCAAATATTACAGCCTGCATTCAAATCTGTACAACCTGGATATTATAAATATTCATAAGATTGTAAATCAAACAACTTTCCTAGGAAACTAAATTATAAACTATGCATGTTTAAACTTATGTTGAAATATAATAATTGATAACTACTAGTATGTCGAGATACGTTGGATTTATAATGCTGATATATACTAACCTATTATACCCTTATGAAATTGACGCCTTGATGATGCGGATATAAACTCAATAATTGGTATAATACACTCCGATCTCTTGGGACGTAAAAAGGATTTTTCCAAAAAAAACTTCTTCAATGGATCTAAAAAATATTCTAACCCAGGGGGTAATTTGTGGTTCACTTTTTACACAAACAAGTATCAATAAAGACATATTTCTTTTTGTTTTTGTTTGTTTGTTTGTTTGTTTTTTGCTTTTTTTGTTTGGGTTTTGCTTTGTTTATTTTGAGTTTTGTTTTTGTATTCCGTTTTTTTCTGTATTGAAAAAAGATTTGATAACTATATGATCAGATAAACAAATAACAAAAAAAGGAATTAATCAAAATATAACTAATTAATTTTGAATTTCTAAACTGTGAATTGTTACTTTTTTGCAAAATATTTGCATAAGCTATACACCATTTAAACATTATAAAGGCAATGGTGTGGCCTTAATATTATTTCGCGGTTCTTCCGTAGACGTACTTCCAAGACAGTGGGAAAACCGTTTGAAATACAAAAAGTAAAGATAAAGTGGGGAAATCCCAGATCCACGTGAGGTCATCGGAAGGGGTAAAATATCCCGTGCTTGATAAAAAATTTGCTTTATTCCATGCAATAGAATTAATTAACTACAAAATCTTTCAAAATATGACACTTATCCAAAGCTTTGAAGTTTAAATAAATTGCGTATATGAAAAGCACACAAGCCTATATGAATTCGAATGGCATTCAGGTTGATAAATGACTAATTCCAGACTGTAACTAAATATCTGTGACTTAAAATATGCATTTTGCATTTAATTTCGCAGTGGCTCCGAAAGGAGTCCGGGGTTTGGAAACCCTTTATTATTGGAAAAGTTTGCTAACTTGATGCATAATTAGGACAAAACAAGCTATTTACAGCCTTGTGTCCCGCTTTTTCTTCCGTCCACCATCTCTATTTTTAATTACTGGAACCGCCCCTGCTGTCGCATTTATCTGCTTATCGGAAGAACTGCACAAAATATGACATTTAATATTGTTGATCTCTTAAAAGCTATGAACTGTGAAATAGATATGAATGGTTCCACGATTTTCATCTGCACTAATTATAAATAATTTCCCCCGTCCTTCACGGTCTGTCGCATAAGGTTCTGTTAAGGCCACTTTCGTTGAGTTACGTTCGTTTACGGCGAGTTCCGTCAAATCTTTAATGAGCGGTTAAATTTTGACTTTGCATGGTTATTACAATCATTATTTTTACAGTGAACGAACCTGTATTTAAGTTAGAAGTTTCTGTTGTTGGCAGTGGCGTTGTTTCGGTTTTAACTTTTAATTTATTGTTGTCGGTCCAGTTTTCAATATCATCGTGTCGCTCTTCCGAAACAGCCGTTTCTGTACTGTTTATGTAGTTTTCTGCTGTTTTGTTTTCCTCTGAAACAAGTTTTGCATTATACAGTCAATCCTTAAACACGACAAAAATTATTAGATTTTTCTTGCAAAGTTATATTGAATTACAAATGGTAGATAATATTGAATCAAAATTGCACCATTCATATCAATCCTATAAATGTTGACCTTGGAAAATCAACAAGGTGTTATGTTGTGTTTTATGATATCACTTTAATAAGTAGTGCATAGTATGACAGTGGCTGGCACATTTTTTATTATGTTCGAATTTGTTGGAATGGGAAACGTAAATAGTACATGTTAGTATTATTTAGTTTGGTTCAATTATATTAAAAATTAAGTCAAATTAGGAATTATTCTGTGTACACTTTTTTAGTAATCTCTAGTATTGTATAAATCATAATATGTTTAAAAATTGAAGTATGAAAAGGACTTATTGCTCGAAATATGTTTATAAGAAAAGGTTTATCAGAAAAGTAATGCATTATAATAAATCTGTGGAAGACCAATTCATTAAAATGGTCCCTATATTTGAAGAAATCAACAAACCTTGAATTGTACGACATGTATCACAACTGATTGGACAATTTAACAACATATAGTCTGGATTATGTTGGCATTCTCCATCATCTGCCCAGTTTTTACATTGTTCGTCTAAATCCTTACATTCTACAATGTACTAAAATATTTTATACTTTGTATCTTATTCATTTCTTGTGTGTTGGTTTGTTTATTTAAGTGTTTAAATTATGGTCTTGCTTTTTATTATCATTATCTAGCTAGCCCAAAACGTAATTTTAGTTCAAACAAGTCTTACTTTGTTTCCTCTGTCTCTTGAAAATCATAACTTACTTTAACTTTGTCCATGGTCTAGTGTTCATTATATTGATGGCCGTAGTTGATGTTCTCTAATTTTCACAGGTATTTTAAACGACGGTTAAAAGAACTTTATCCAATGTAGAAGGATAAATATAATGGAACAAAGGTAAAGGAAAACCAAAAGTTCAGACTTCTGAGAATATATGCAACTAAAACGGAAGTAAAGACATAACAAACATGCAAAAATTAAATACTTATGAGAAAATAAGTAACTTTGACCTCACTAAAAACTGGTTGCATGGTCAAAGTGGATTAAGTTAATCCTATGCTTTTCTCTGAACACCAGTTTATATCATATAACATATAATATATAAAACAATTAGTACCAACTAGAATAAAACCTCTCTAGAAACATGGAACATTACAAAGAATAATCAATGGAACCACAAGGTTATAGCGGTAATCAAAAGAATGTTATCAAGGGACAAAGACCAGACATGGAAAACAGATATAAACAACAAAGAACATAAAGTAATTAAAATCACACATACAAAGTAACAAAAGCAAATGAGCAACTCGGACTTCACTAGAAACTGGGAGCATGGACCAGGTGCACCGGTAGCGTAAGCGTCCTCTGCTTTTCTAGAAACAACCGCCGAGTTGCTCATAAAAAGTCAAGTCCGAGGTAGACGATAGAAGAAAGAAAAAATATGATACGTTGAATAAATCAGTTTTCACGGTGCAGATGGATACACCATAACGATCCACGAGTTCATGATGACGACCATAAAACTTCTGTAGTGATGACTTCAATCTTGTAGCAACATAACCCTGTTCCAGAATCCTATTTGTTAGAATTCTAGCGCGATACAAAAAGTCTGTGTAGAGACAAGCTCTGGCATAACGTATGAGTTGTGATATGAACATTCCATACGCAGGTGCTGAAGAGATGACAGGAAAGTTGACAATTCTGAATGAACAGTTTGGTCAATAGTTTTCCTTTACCATCGATTTCTAAGTGTAGGTCAAAATATGAGACTGACTTCACAGTGTCTGTAGTATCCTTTATCTCAAGTTCTTTGGTGCAGATGCGATGTATCAAATTCCCGAAATTAGGATAGTTTAAAGATAATAGAGTTGCCATCACTCCCAACCTCCATTCGATTCTGTCGGGATTCGCTATCATAGAACAGTTCTTAACTGTCAGAAACTGTTCTGATCCGCGACACACACCCTGTCAGGGTCTACCAGGGTTTTAGACAAGCTCTGTAATAATCTGCCATGGGTCCTGACACTCTCCTGTCAAGAACTGTTCTAGGTAGAAGAGTTCCTGACAGATTCTGACAGTCACTAGGTCGAGAATACTTCTCTGACTGAATTACATACGGTACATCAAGGAGTTAAATATAGATATATAAATCCTTGCATACATGTACTCAAGGATTTATATATATATAATTCCATGTACTCAAGGATTTATATTTATCTAAATTTAACTCCATGATGTACGTGATTCCGAAAAAAAGGCGTAGCACCCAAATCCCGTTCGTACGACGGGAAGGAAGCCTTTTTATGTTTGAACTTGATTTTTTTTATATTTTTTACCTGACTTTTATGTATGGCATGTACATGTAGTACCAACAAAAAATATTGCCTGCCGTACCTGCTACGCCCCTGATTTCAAAGAATTTGGACTGATTTTTTTTGTTCCAGACACCGGTATTAAACAGAGTACCTATATTGATAATTTTAAATATTTCATGCAGAAATTGTAGAACTTTATGAAACTTAAAATTGTTCACACTAATACATTTTGAAAGAAAATGATATTTTTAAAGAATTTTGACCGAAATATATGTGTCGCAGTCACCCACATGATAATTATATTGAAAAAATTATCATTTCAGTCATTAATTTTATATCCTTTTGGGAATCAAAAGTGTGCACAGTCATTCATTTTGCAAGAATATGACATTTTTAAAGAATTTTGACTGAAATATATGTGTTGCAGGCAACACATAATAGTTATATTGAAAAATTTTGCATTTTAGTCATTAATTTTAGACCCTCATGGAAATTAAAATTGCTCCCACTCATACACTCTGCTGGAATATGAGTTTGAATAATTCTGAAATATATGTGTAACAGCCATCCACGTGATAGTTATATTGAAAAATTTTGAATTTTAGTCATTAATTGTACACCCTCATGGAAAATTTGACATCAAGGAGTATCTGTCAGGATTTCTGTTCTAACTACTGTCGTAGAACAGTTTTCCTGACAGATTCTGACAGGATTTAAGAGAGGTTAGAAGTGATCGCAACTGTACGTCATCTATATAGCGGAAACTGAGATCAAAGGATCTACCTAAACGATATTCTTTCTTTCGGATCAGATCAGCCTCACAAGAGTGCAGGAAGAGACTTTTATAACTTTGTAACCAGGCAGATGTTTATATATATATATATATATATATATTCTATGGGTACCTGTATTTTCAGCAGCATCTCCACGTTTACAAACACGACAACTTTGTTGGCATTGATACAGCATGTAATTAGGATTTGCCGCACATTCCCCACGAAACGCCCATAATACACACTTTCTATGCTTGTCGTAACAAACTAAAAATAAGTGTATTAGAATTACCAAATATATCGTCCGTTATAATTACTTCAAGTCTAAACATACTTTTATGTTGAAGAAACATCTTCTAATGAATCTTAAATAAAACATAAACCACATTAGCTATTCTGTGAAGATTACCAAATATTGCCTTAGCCTAGGCCTGTCAAGAAAAGTTTTAAACAGACCTGCCTTGTTTTAAAATTGAATTGTCTAGAGCTGATCTAAGAGAATACTTCCACTGGTGTACCAACGACGACAGAACTGTACAGCGCTGTTCATTGGTAGGCATATGTCCTGCGCTGTTCATGGGTAGGCATATGTCCTGCGCTGTTCAAAGAATTCTTTCAGCGCTGATCTAATATATAACTTTTTTCTAGCGCTTACCTCAAAACGAAATTATTCTAGCGCTGATGTATTATAGTAGTGATCCCTATGAAAACTGTATGGAATGGCTCTAAGATGGAACTGTTAGTGTTCAAAGACTGAACTATCAATTATATTTGTTATTACAGATATGACCTGTGTTGTTTATAGACATTAATGTTTAGTCTTGTTCCATGATTGAAATGTCAAGTAGATACTTCCACTACAAGCCGGGAACTATCATAACGTGTTGTGTCCTCAATATTGTTAAAAGTGAAGAGTTTGATTTCTTCTAAGATTGTTTGCTTACATATTGATACTGAAATTGTGCAAAGAAGTGTAATAAAGAAAAATAATTAAAAAAAAACACTTACCGCCAGAGCATTGCATGTTCTTACGGCTGATTCTTTCTTCAGTTCCAGTGGAATCGGTGTCTTTGAATATTCGCTCATGACTTACACAATCCATTTTCAGATGTTCGTCCATTTCTTGGCCTGTTTTAACACCGATAGTGAGATAGGTATAACATAAATATATATATACTAGCCCAGGATCAGAATGTTTAATTATGTTTTGTCTTGAGAGGAGATCCTCATTAACATTTGCATGTCCGTTTAACACAACATGTAATTTCTACCATGTTGCCTACGCATTTGGCTATATAAATAGATAGTACTTACGATTACACTAAAGATCGAATTTGTAAATAGTCGGACCTTACAGAATTAATCACTTACAGAAAAAAAATTTCTGAATGAAGTGACGTAATCTGTCGACGTGGATGTAGACAATTGCGCAATTGCAGAGGCGCTGTTGTGTCTTTTAATACGACATTTATCTTCGTCCATCTTAAGTATAGTCTAAACTCATATTGATATATTTTCTTTGTCAGTACAGAAGATCAGAAACCTCCGAACAGATCACATTATTTTTTCATTTTGAGAATACGTCTATTTTCCTCCGCGCTATGTTATAAGAAAAGTGATTAATACTATTTCATTGTATCAATGTATCTTACCTCTGCTAGATTCACATCTTCGAAGATACGAATTTCCACATGGGAATACTTCTTGTATTAGCTCAAACAGAACTTGATCGTAAGATTTAAGTGCTTCTCTAGTACTTATCGGACCATGGATGCCATTAGTCTTTTTAATATGAATATTTACTCCGAAATAACTTTGAACCCCTTCTGCCTGAGGAAAAATACACATGAAGACTTAATATTTTATTTTTAGCATACATATAAAATTTGTTTAGGTTATTTTTCTTCTAATGATATTTGAGTGTTATAATTTACCAGTTAGTTAGCAATCATTTCCATTAGAAGTCTTTAAATAAATTAGAAAAATGAAAGATGATTCCGCGTAAATGGGTCGAACATCAAACTTTATTGATTTTGTCATGAAACGTTTAATGACGACTCTAAAATAGAGCAATATTCATTAAATTTTTTTTCACTCACAAAATATTCCTCGGCTGATGTCATAGCATATGTATCTTTCCACAACCTAGTTTTGTTAGCTAGCTTAAACTGTTGCTGTAATCTGCTTTCCCAACTTGGTATTGCATACTTAGCGCCGAGAAGATGTATCCCATGAGCAATTTCATGGACAAAAATATCTTCTAAAAGGTAAGGGTCATCACAAAAGCACGCTGCATTCTCCTCACCACCTGTACAAACTGGTGCGTAATTCGTCGCCCCAAGACCTCGTATTTCCTCATTGAGAGTTTCGGAGAGCCAACTATGTTCTGGAATGTCTGTCGTTCTTTCTGATTTTCCAATTACAGCCACTCTACCAAAACGTTTATAGTACGAAAAACGAATATCCTTGTTGTCGGCGAACATAAATCTTGCTACGTAACAAGCTCGTTGAAGTGCAGTGTCTGAGACATTCTCCGATGCTGAAAGATTTACAGCAATTCCCCCGTGTTGCAGTTCTTTTGAAATATATTGACATATATATGTACATTTATTTCAGCCTTTACTTTGATGTTAACTTTGGAAAGAAAATCTTAAGTTTTTTAATTTTTGGTATGTATAACAAAATCAAACCTAACTGGTATAGACATTTTATGTACATAATTATGAAAGTCTTTCTTGGTATAAATATATTAATTTTGTTAGATCATTAGATCATTCTTATTCTCTGTTTTGTTTGCGTATTAGGTAATTCTTACGTTGTTTGAGCATTAGTAATTTTTAATCTGTTTTGCTTGTGTGTTATTTTTATTGTCATGTATGTTTTGACAATAATGCTTTACATATAATTGGTATTCCATATGCTTCAGTATATCTTTGATAGAAGTCATTCAGTCCGCTTCGCGTAATTGCGCCTGGCTTTCTCAATTGTGCTGGAATATCCCTGACGTAACAGCAGCTGTGCGTCTTTGTTGGTTCCCCTGAGCGAATCGATCCGATGGACCTGACTTTTCGGGAGAGTTCTAGATGAGAGAAAACAAGAATATTTGTATTCTCCAACCTATTCATTATGTGGTCAAATGATTGGTTTCGCATGTATTTCAAAATCAGTTGGATAGTGAGATGTTTTGAAAACAGTAAGTAAAATGTGATTTATAAATATGTCGGTAGAATTGAAAGCAATTTTACAATAATTATTGCATCTTTTTATTTTTACTGTCGTTAAAATTACATGTGTTTCATAGAAAAAAGAATAGCACGTTTGTAATATGTCTACGAGAGTGGCACAAACAATAGGATTAAGACAATAAAATCCAATGAAGATCCCCAATATTCTGCAATTAATATATAGTTTTATGGAAAAATACTAAAGACAAATTATTTTAATCAAATTTACATGCAAATATTCACATACTTGTACGTAATTCGATTCATATGACGAGATTAAACTGTTATATCACGACGATTACAAGATGATATAGCAAATTATATGGTATGTTGTATCTTGAATTTCATTGTCTCAACCAGTCACGTGAATATCAAAACACTTTATGTCTTTGCTTATAGAGAAAAACTGGTTGTTCTGTTTCTTTTTTTTTTACTTTATTCCAGCTTATTTCTTTTTTACGTATATTCAAGTCATGTTACTACAATACTTTTATTACATTATACATATGTAGTGTAGTGTATAGCAATTCATGGCTTCTCACTCTATCAGTATGTTAAATGTGGACGTCGTAAATAGTCGATAATTTAATAACTATATCTTACCATTATATTATTTAAGCATTAAAAGACATACCCGTATTTATTTCTGAAAGTGAGTATTTGTAATAATCAGCCTCAGTCTTCAATTCCTCCAACCTGTATGTCTCCTTGTTTTTGGTTCCTACAAAAATACAAATGTAATTTTAGCGCTCGTAGACTAAATATACTAGATAAATCATCGAAATAAAGATCTTAATATGTATAAGACAAAGCATTTATAGCAAGTAGACATGTGATCATATGGATTATATTTTTCTTCAACTTACTTTGACTTGTACTAACTACAACACACAGAGCTGAAACAGCACACAACATAATTCTAGAGCACATCCTGACAGTAACCAAAAAATCACCAGGTTGTCCTACACTTAATACATCGGAAGTAAGCTATTATACATGGCCTATTATTCTGTATAATCACTTCACGGAGTACTTCAAATTAGTTATTATTACCATTGATAGCTATTATATTCGGCTTCTTGTCATCGGGAAAATGAAAGTTATACTTTACGTGTTCTTGCGTTGTTGAAAAGTAACAAAACAACGAATAATGATAAATCAGTTATACTTTCAATAAATACAAATATGTACACGGAGTTTTACGCCGTTTATATATTGTGATATTGACATTTGAGACTATTTGACTTGAGCAACGAACTCCATACGAAATAACCGGTGAAATTTGTCTTACTACAGACAAAGCCCTAAATGACATCGTTTATGTCTGTAACAAGCATTACATTCAAGTTTTATTATCGGATGTAAATGAAGAGTATACAGATAGTAAAACACTGTAAGCTTATTGTTGTAAATAGTTAAATGTTGAACTCTTTGGTCTATTTTTAAATTGACAATTCTGATTATATTACAAAAACACACACACACACACCAATTTCATAATGCATCGTAGCAGTGCGCCAGTTTGTGTAATATTCAGATTCGGTGCCGGTTTACATGCAACACCTAGATGAATGAACAAAAAATCTCCGTCATGCACGTTTAAGGCCCTGGAGCACCCGGAGCAGCTGCAGCTCAATTATCTTTACACATGGCTGAAAAAGCCCAACAATAGAATGATTATTACAAAAAGCAATATCACCAGACCACAGATTAACACCATTCCCGTGAATTGCATTATCGAAATTCCTATGCCATCGTCTAAGCAAAATGTTATTTTATTTATCATCTTCGGGCTTCGGATGTCTAGAGGCGGTAACTTTAATAAAATACACGATACAGTGGGTGATACATCGGGATGGTTTCGGGTGTTATGCTACCCTTCTGTAAAACATTTAGCAAAAAAACAAGAGTGGCAAATGAAAGCACGGAACCCCTTAATTTCTTCATATAAGTTTCTTGATTGGATCTACTGCAACCTTTTTGTAAATATTTGAATCCGCTAGGGCCTGCATGAAAAATCAGAGTCGGCATTCAGACTATTTATAGCCTTGCAGGGTTTTCATTTCTATCTATACTATGCGTCTAAAATAAATAGACATCTTGAATATATCACAGTGCACGAATGATCGCATAAAACTAAACATGTACGAATAAGAAATTAGAGGTCAACTATTGCTAATTGTATCGTTATTATTATACAAATGTACAATCTTAATTAATCAGCATATTACGTTCGCAGTAAAAGTTGTTTATTGGGTTTGTTTATTGGCGTAAATAACATAGAATTAAATTAGTACACAGGCAAAATTATTTCATGTGATTTTCACGTGAATTTCATATGATTTTCACCTGAATTGAGCAAATTAACTAAGTGACAAAGTTCACGTGAAATTCGGGTGAATGGAGCCTTCACGTGAAATTCACACGAAATGTTCACATGAAATTCGTGTTTAGTGAATTTCTCATGAAAATCATGTTAATTTCATGTGAAAAATATTTGCCTGTGTATATATTAGAAATACCTATAACTTGATAAAACTATCTGCATTTGAACCTAAATGGGGTATGCCAAAAGGACTATTTTACTGTGGTAGTGTACGATAATTGCAGATGTTATCAGGCTTTACAAATCTAAAGGCTCTAGCGACTGCTATATCAATTCTGATCTTCGATCTAAATTGATAAAAAGATCTATTTCTGATTTCAGTACAACGATGTCCCTATCTGTTAAGCATTTAGATGAATATAAAATCTTCATAATTTGCCAATATATGGAACTGAAATTCTCATCGATCGAAGTACTACTTTTTGCAAAATGCATCGTTTGCGAATGGTATAAATGAACTAATGTCGACAGTAGAAATGATCTATGGAACTTAGTATAAAAAAACACAGAAACAGGTTGACACTATGCTTTTCAGCCATTGTAATACTATAATAAAGAAAAGAAAAACCGTCAAAGCCTTACCTCTTTATCTGATATAGTTGTCAAAGCCAGAATAGAATGAAAGTCAAAATGTCCATAATAAAGAGAAAACGCCACTTTAAATGATGATAAAAAAAACACCAAAAAATAAAAAAAAAAAAACAAAGACACTAAAGCATCAATTAACAAACCAGACACCGCTCAGAACTGGGAGTATGTACCAGATGCACCGGTAGAGTAAGCGTCTCCTGCTTTCCAAAAACATCCGACAAGTTGTTTAAGCGATATAAAATCTAGGCCAACGCAAAAAAGCGTAACTGCGACATTATTAATAGGTCTGTTCTCAGGGCACAGTTTGCCACAATATGACAATCTTGATTTTTCCTCCTCGTCGATCACTAATATCAGGTCAAGATATGACGCAGACGTATACATTATTGTATATTTCATAATATCTGTTCCTTTAATATTCGAGGTCTTACCAGATTAATTATCCAACGAACATAACACCTTTCAGCCACAATAATGTAAGTCAATGGATTCACTAAGGTTCTCTAATACGATTTTTTTTATCACATCTCTATCCTGAGAGTGGCGTTTAAATCACTTAAGTTTTCATTTAAGTTTAGATGTCCATTTCTGCAGAGGTAAAATTTATTTTATCCTTTACCGGAAGTGGATGTGTTTGATAATGATTTTGTTTTCAATTATAACAACACACTTCAATATTTCACAATATTTCTATGCCGTGGCTTTGCTTTTTGAAAAGCACTTTTTTATATAATTATATAAAATGCTCTTGAAATATGTCCATTATTCGAGGTACACGAATATCCTAACGCAGGTCGGCTATAATTTATTTCAGTATTTTTTATTTAACTCATTTTTTCTATAATTGAAAAAGTCGTGCTATCGAGTTAGTACGTTCACGGAGATATACATTTTGGATACTAGAGTATTAAATGATAGAATGTCATTTCTGTAAAGGGAAAGTCCTCAATGACATTTGCATGTCCGTTTCACATTACCTGTAATTTCTACCATGTACATGCATTATGCTGTATATATATAAGTACGACCGATAACATCAAATTTGTTACAAACCGCATCTAAGAGAATTTCTTTTTTTTTTTACATATTTTGTGTGTGTGTTTGTAAGTATTTTGTTTGCTTGTTTGTTTGTTTGTTTGTTGTTTGTTTGTTGTTTTTTTTTATTTGTTTTGTTTTGTTTTGTTTTGTTTTTTTGTTTTGTTTTTTTTTTATAGTTTAATTTTTCGGGGGGGGGGGGTTGTTTGTTAGTTTACTTTATTTGTTTTGTTTTGTCTATTTCTTGTATCAGTTTAGATTCACAAAGCTTACAAAACTTTCGCATTTTTTCTATATTTAGAGAACGCATCCTACGGTGCTATATATAAAAAGATGTGTTTTCCTAACTTACACATTAGTATTATGTAATTGTTCCCGGTGTCTTATACCTCTGCTAGATTCTCATCGTTGGAGAGACGACTTTACACATGGGAACACCTCTTGTATCCGCTATAATAATACTGGATCGTAAGATTTCAGTGTTCACAACAAATATACTATGCAACTGATCCATACTTCCAGTTTGCTGCTCCGACGTTAAACCCCAAAAAACAAAAACAAACAAACAGTTTTCAGGGTAACATGTTTTTTTGGATACAAAATATTTTTGGTTATCTCTCTTTTCATCATAATCACTAAATGAGAATACTGCGTAAATGGATCGAATATCAAACTTATTGATCTTAATATCCATTCTTAGGTTAAGCAACATGTTTTACATATTTGTATGATAATTTACAGCATGATTGCAAAATCTGTTGTAATGCGAGGTGTGATGCATGTCTGAATTGAACTGCTTTACCAACTGATCAGGGAATCTCGATAGATTGTCAAGGTCTTGCAACTGAGACAACAAAAAATCATTAAATTTGTCAACCATAGAATCTAAAAAGTTACTTCGAGTTCATATTTAACGATAAAACACTTACATATTGTACTTACGAACCAGGAAAAATAAAAAAAAAACAATAGACATCGGCAAAAAATACCGAAATGTCCGCAGTGGGATGATTTAAATGCGTCAAATCCAAACAGCATGGCCTAAACGTGAATACATGAAACAAAATAAGATCTACATACACAATGTAGGAAATCGAAAGATTTTGTTTGTTTGTTTGTTGGGGTTAAACGTCCGAGCAGCAATATCTCAGCTATAATCAGACGATGAACATGAAATGGATGATAAAATGAACATGAAATGATGATGAAATGAAAAAGGGATTGGACACAAGGTTAATAGGGTCGACAAATTTTGATTGCCACTAGAAAAAGGGGGGATGGGTAGGGTCGGGCAATTTAGCCTCCTGTGGCGGAGCGCAAAGGTTTCTACTACTATCGAATACCACAGCAGGGTTCTTTAACGTGCGAGGAACGTGACATCTTTCCTAACACGATGCACCACTATGGTTTGCCGTAAGGTTTTCCGTATTATAGCCCGACAACCCCAGCATGTAACATGCCAGGGGTACACTTCCCAGTTGCTCTGTGGGCAGAGCGCCTAGCCCCTGGCTAGGTTTCTGAGCACTTTTTAGTCGCCTATTCTTTAACACCCGGACCTGCACGGGGCGAAATCGAAAGAAAATAGATTACACACAAAACTGAATATAATGGACACTAGACATCACACACAAAAACTAAAGTACCATCAGAATGAACTCCCATAAAAAAAAGTTGGGAGTGACACCAGGTGCTCAGGTAAGCATGTCCTGCTCTGCATTCGTCACTTGTCATATTGCAAGTGAGTATAATGATGCTCATTTGCTTTTGTTACTTTGTACGTATGATTTTATTTACTTTATATTCTTTGTTGTGTATGTCTGTTTTTCCATGTCTGGTCTTTGTCCCTGGATTACATTCTTTTCATTACCGCTATAACCTTGGTTCCCTTGATTACTCTTTCGCAAAACTTGTCAAAAAATTTACACTAGAGCGAAATAATTTATTTTAGCTAAGTATCATGATGTAAACCTAATGAACAACTGATATTGTGTAAAAGTATCCGAAATTGACAAAAAAAAAAGATAGAGGTGATAAAAAAGATCCCATAAAACATACGCCATTATCAAGTTATGTTTTTCAGACGCCGGAATTTGATCATGAACTTAATACCAAAAAGCAATCAATCATGCAATAAAGATTAACATCGTGCGAAAAATATACTCAAAGATTTCTAAAGAAATGAAATGTATCTGTCTTACAATGCACGACAACAATAGTACGACGTTAGTGATCATGCATGAACAAATTGGTTATAACTAGCAGGTTATCGTGTAAGAAACGCAAATCGATTTTGATCTATTCGTTTTTCTGTACAAAGACTTTAATGAAAACTGCAATCACCTTTGGGACCTATCAGGCTTAAAAAAAGACACACTTTTAGAATTTTGTAGAGCAGATATAAAATTTGTTTTAATAATTATACTATATTTTAATTACCGTCTATAAAATAAAAGTAAATTAGTTTAGACTAACTGTCGATGTTATATGTAGTGATATTGTATGGTTTAATTGTTAATCACTTGAACTGTTACAGTTAAAATTGGTTTCTTATGGTTCATAATTCCATGTAATCGTATATAGAATGCATAGAAATAAAATAAGTTGACTAGTAAATACAGAAGTCTTACGGTCGTCATCATGAACTCGTGGATCGTTATGGTGTATCCATCTGCACCATGAAAACTGATTTATTCAACGGGTCATAGTTTTCCTGTCCTCGTTTTCTACCTCGGACTTGACTTTTTATGAGCAACTTGGTGGGGGTTTCCAAAAAAGCAGAGGACGCTTACCCTACCGGTGCACCTGGTCATTGCTCCCAGTTTTTAGTGGAGTCCGAGTTGCTCATTAGCTTTTGTTACTTTATATGTACAATTGTAGTTACTTCATGTTCTTTGTTGTGTATGTCTGTTTTCCATATCCGGTCTTTGTCCCTGGATTTCATTCTTTTGAATGCAATTCATGCAATTTTAAAATGATTTTAATAATTACTAAAGGAAGGCTCCTATTTAATTTGGAGTTTATGCCCCCTGCCATTTTAAAATTAGGGACATCCACGTAATTGACAGATACCATACTGTTGGTTTCTGTTCATCTAAATCTGAGAGTCCAGAATTAGAACGATTAATTTTACCAAGATTACCTACATAAAATGAAATGGTCAATCCATGACATGAAATAGCAAGTTCAACACACCCAAGCACGTACGCCTTCAAGAAAGAAGCCTTGTAATATTGTATATAACTTGCCTTATAGTTATTTAAACCATTGTGGAATTTATTTCCCATTTATTGAAATCTGTAAATATTTAGAAACATATGTTAATGGATATTTATCAACATGTGCATAATTCAATTATTGATATCAATAAATGGGGGAGTTTTCTAGATAATGCAAACGCATTCAAGACAAAACGTATATATGTTGAAGTTTGTTCTTCGGACAAAACCAGTCTTCGTCCAAACTTGCCGCCCCTCGACAATACCAGTCTGTGTCCACATTTGTTTATTATCATTATTAGTATTACTATAATAAACATATCGCCATATTGAATCCCGCCGCTGTATATATTTTAATCGATTGAGTTCTGTGCTTTAGAAATAGGTTTCTATGTATTTAGTCTATAGAATGTAAGTACAAGCAGCTTTATGACTTACAGATATTATTTAACAATGTAAACGATCATCAATGGGAGATCAAATTTTCAAAAACTATTTTTTACATTCATAAAAGAACAAAAACATTGTTTGCACAAAATTAATTTAGGTTGTCGGAACATAGAAGCTGGAATGGTTTCCCATAGAAAATTCCCTGGTTGATGTAAATATATCTATTACAAGCATATAATGTTGTATTTTATATCGTATTGTAGTTCTGGTTTAAAACAATACAGATGATACTAAACCAAATCAGATTTGAAAATGGCGTTCAAGTAAGTTTGTTTTACCAACCTTATATCGCTTTCATTTATTAACTTGGTATACATTTTTATGGAAAAACCACATTTATTATTATTTTGATATTGGGTAGGTTTCTTTGTGTCGTTTTAGATATGGCAGTATCAAATAACAGAAACATTTTATCAATCGATACTGTACATTTAAAGTGACAGTAACTGCACATTATGTAAACTTATACCCCATTTACAAATCCGTAGAATGTTATCGCTGATAGTAGTTGTTTTGTTTTCATCACACGAGAGGTAATAAAAATTAAAATAACAAATTATAGTCAATGTTACAGATATTTTATTGATTAAAGCTTCATGTACTTAAATTCAAAAACAATGTCATTTATGACGGGTAAAGTAATTTATGTAACTACTTTACGATCTACAAGAAAACACATCGATCATGTATCCACAGTAAGAATGTATCAAAAGTAAATGAAGTGAAATCAGTAAGAAATAAAACACAATATCATCACAATACAAAAGTAAACTCAATTAAGTCGTCTGTGCATTGTCCACATCTAGGACTATAAATTCAGAGAATTAAAGCGACATTGGAGCGGAGGATTCAGCGTTCTGTAAAAACTTTGATTCATCAAATCATCTACAATAAGTCAGAACTATCGTATTTTTTTTCACTTTTCCAGGAGCAAGTTATGAAAACAAAATTTAATGAGATTTCAAACAACAATAAACCTGCTAACATATAAAAGTTATCATGTGACTACTTTTTTGATTTTTGACATGATATACATACATCAGAAAGAACTATAATTACAATAGGTATACTTATAAGTATACCTCCAAGGTATCCAATAACGGCTGATGGTCGTCTCTTGTCGTCAGCTGATATTTTACAGTTTTTATATGACGATATCTTATTTAGGTCAATTTTCAATCTTTTTCGATTGCTTTTAAATCGTCTCTGAGAAGTAGTTTTATTTCTTCTTTTGTTAAGTTCAATTCATTCAGGAAGCTCCATTTTCCACAGTATGTAGAAAATCAGTGGATGCTTTTGTTTGTGCCAGGTGTTTCTGGTGCACTGACTGAAAATACACAAAATTTAACTCAGCTGAGTGGAAATGCTAAGTGTATGGAAAATCATCACTTATTTCATACAACAAACTCAAAACAACATTTGACTACAAAAGAACATTGCGTTTTCCAGCTTGCATATAAAGTCCTCGACTTTAATTATATTGACAGTAAAACACAAAGAATGTAGAATAAACTTCTGTCCTATATTTGCTTCGCAATGCTTCCTTTTCTTTTAGGCATAAACAATGCGAACTTTAATTATATTTAAAAGAGTGTTCTCAAATAAAATGTAATATTTCGCTTATAATACTCCCTTTGAGGGACAAGTTATACTGTTTTGCCCCTGTCCATCCGTCTGTCTGTCCTTCAGACTTTTTCAAAAGTTTTTTTTTTTTGCAAATACTTATCACAATGATATTATAACTTGCCACAAGCTTTAACCCTCGTTTAGCAGTTTTGTACACTGTTATAAAATTGTAAAAAAATCAATAAACTAATATTTATACAGACACCGACGACATAAACATCATACAACTTGTGGTTAAAAAAACTGCTGCTTGATCTGTATAGTATATTTTTAGTAACTACAACAGTATGGATCCACATACATGTTCAGTGCACAGTATGCGAAGTAACATACATATGAAATATCTGTTAACTAAAATTTGAAATGCGGCCATACTTGTTTTTGTTTTTAATTTATATCAACTGTAGGAAAATTTATTATGTTCCCATAATGACCTCATTGATCCGGTCTTTTATGGTATAATTTCTGGAAAATAAAAACCTTTAAACATTGGGAAATAATCATGAGTGCAGTTCTCGTCAACAAAATGAATGAAAGAGTAATCAAGGGAACCAATAATCGAGTGAAAATCAAAATAATATATTCTAAGAACATAAAATAACTAAAATAATATTTACAAAGAAACAAATTAAATAGGCAATCCGGACTCCACTAAAAACTTGGAACATAGACCAGGTGCATGCAATGAAGGGTACAACATTACCGAATTGATAAACTCAAGCCAATAGTCAAAAGGAGTAGGCTGTCCTGGAATGGCGCAGGCATTTCCGGCAGACATTTTGCGTTTAACCAGGCTTGATAGAGCTCTTAACATCCTGCTTTCATGACTATTAATTATTCCCTGTATATTAAAATATAAACGGGCAGCAAAATAAAGCAAACTGTTTTATGGAGAAAGCAAAGTACGCAATTTAAATGATTCCCCAAAAGTTTTTGCTTTGATAAACAATGTGCGATCCGCCTCTAAACAGCTTCATTATTATCATTATTGTATGTAAACATTAGGTCTGGTAAATTATAAATGTTATATTGGAATACAACCACTGTCGTAAAGAAAAATAATACTTGATTCTATGACTGAATGACCACCAATGCATAGCTTATATCATATGAAACTGTTTTGTTTTACCACGGATTACATCACCAACACCCCTCCCTTTTGGTGAAAAATATTATGTGGTTTTTTTTTCTTGTAAAATATGTGGGGAAGAAACACATAACTGCCTTGAACTGGGAACTATTTTTACTCCTCTGGGACCTCTTTCAAAAAGTAATCAAGGAACCAAGGTTATAGCGGTAATCAAAAGAATGTAATCCAGGGACAAAGACCAGACATAGAAAACAGACATTCATAACAAAGAACATAAAGTAACTAAAATCATACATACAAAGTAACAAAAGTAAATGAGCAAATCGGACTCCACTAAAAACTGGGAGCATGGACCAGGTGCACGGGTAGGGTAAGCGTCCTCTGCTTTTCTAGAAACACCCGCCGAGTTGCTCATAAAGAGTCCGGGGTAGACAAACGAGGAAAGGAAAACTATGACCCGTTGAATACATCAGTTTTCATAGTGCTGATGGATACACCATAACGATCAACGAGTTCATGATGACGACCATAAAACTTCTGTAGTGATGACTGCAATCTTGTAGCAACATAACCCTGTTCCAGAAGCCTATTTGTTAGAGTTCTAGCGCGATACAAAAAGTCTGCGTAGTTTCGGCAAGGTCTTGCATAACGTATGAGTTGTGATATGAACACTCCATACGCAGGAGCCGAAGGGATGTTGCAACAGACGAAAGGAAAGTTAACAATTCTGAATGACAAATCATCACGTTTGTCGTAAAGTTTGGTTAATAGTTTTCCTTTACCATCGATTTCTAAGTGTAGGTCAAGATATGAGGCTGACTTCACAGTGTCTGTAGTATCCTTTATCTCAAGTTCTTTTGGGTAGATGCGATGTATCAAATCCCCGAAATTAGGATTGTTTAAAGATAATACGTCATCCATATAGCGGAAACTGAGATTGAAGAATCTAGCCAAACGATATTCATTCTTTCTGATCAGATCAGCTATAAAGTCAGCCTCATAACAGTGAAGGAATAGGTCAGCAAGTAAAGGAGCACAATTTGTTCCCATTGGAATGCCGATCGTTTGTTGAAAAACACGTCCACCACACTGGACAAATATGTTGTCGATTAAAAGTTCCAGCAGTTAACATCTTCCTCTGTATATTTGGAAGATGATTTGGAATTATTTCTTACAAAATATGAGGAATCTCTACCAAGAACTACATATTTGTATCTAAGTGTACAATCGTTTTTGGAAAAACAACGATGTATAATGTTTTTAAGCCGGGATTTTAACTGAGTATGGGGAATAGAAGTATACAGTGTTGAAAAATCATAGGTTTTAATGCTATTATATTCAGATAATAGTCTTGAACTGATTGTCTCCAAAAGATCTTTCGAATTTTTTAAGATCCACATTTAATTAATACCACTACGGGAGTAACAAGTGTTGTGGTAGGACTGTAAACCCTATTTGACAGTTGTGAGTATAGAAGTTAAAAGATTTGAAAGAGATTTGGTGGTACATTTTGCAGATCCAGCTATGAAACGTTGTTTGTATGGATTCTTGTGAAGTTTAGGAATCCAGTACATAGACGGTAAATCACAATCATCGTCCTTGGTAGAGAGACCAAAAGACGATACCACAGATTTATGGTTTTCCACAATCTCTTTTTTGGAGAGAGTGGTAGCAGTGTATGTCCTATCACTGCTATTATTTTCTACGTCTACCTCTGATAATAAACATTGGATATAAAACGTTTTGCAAACAAAAACAATGTTGTTTTGGGCTTTGTCTGCTGGTACGACAACATACTTGTCACTTATAGTAGACAAACTCTTGAATCACCCTGAATCATCTTGTTTTACAGCATTATGTATTTTATTTTTATTAAAAATGTGCCCTTGAAAATTTTATAAATAAGATCTAAAAGGTTAGATTAGTAATATATGGTACTAATTTAGTGTATGTATTTGATGCTTTTATACACAGGAAGTTCTCTTTCAATAAACATACCATGTTATGCGCACACTATGATATTTATTACTGTCCCTACTGGTCTCCTTAGAATCGCCGAGGGGTAGATATGTCGTTAGATATTTATTATTCTAAACTTTTCATTATTTTGTTGATTTCTGTATTACGATGTAAAGGGAAACGCGGTTTTTCTCTAGAAGTAACTTGGGGACCCATTAATTGTACTAAAACTTGACATTTTTTAGGTTCAATAGACTGACGCCTGAATTTAATTTCAACCATAGTTTTTAACCTAACAATCGAACATTTGTATTGTCTTTTGATGTTTTAACATCAAAGGATTATAGGTGGTTGTGGTTCAAAACTATTAATTCAAGAAATTTAAGCATACATAAGGTCATACCGTTTTGTCAGTTTGTTTGTTTGTTTTTTGCTTGTTGAATTCATCTAGGCAAACCTAGTTCCGAATTTCATTGTGAATGTATACGAAAAAAGTATTTATTACCACGAACAATGTTTCTAGTGCGGTTATCTTAATGCATACTTTGATAACGAGTGGTCGACTAAGGAACTGTTTAATATAAAGTTACCTATAGTTAGAATGATATAACATCGTATTGGTGAAATGAAAGTGTCCTTTTTTTGCCTAAATATATACACATTCACATATAACTGTTTAAAAAATAACATTTATATAAATGTATGAATCACTTATATACAATATAATGTAAAAACATGTATAAATAGCCAAACGGGACTTGCCACCACCAATGTCTGTTAATAAGGTAGGCAATGGACCATTACAAACATCATGACATCATTTCGGTCGGACGAATGTCACCTCCACAAAAACATTTAGGTGGTGACTGTAATGTAACGATCAAATATTTAGTATGTTATTAGATTGGAATGATTCCAACAAGTGTATATTAAACAGGTGTAATTATTTATGATATAAAAATGTCTTCACTTCTTGGGGATAAATAAATAAATACAATCATACTATATAATTGCAAATTTCTATATGATGTACATGTGTTTCGAGGAATAATCTCTCATCATCAGTATTAATATCAAATACTAAAAAGATCTACTTCCCCCCAAAATAGAAAGCCAAATCTAACACTGAGACGTTTAATTCTTTTAAATGGTGGTGTTTAAAAAAGAAAACTTCAGATCGTCCTGTTTATTTGGCATGGGACTTGTATTTGCTTTGAGCAGGGTATACAAGAAAGGAGAATTCTTCATCTAGTTTGACCGGCTGCGATTTGTCATGAGAGGTTTATAACTTACTATTTGCGTTCCGGCAAATTTGTAACTTGATGTATTATTCAGACGTGTTTCAATGCAGTTAACTGTAGATGACAAGGAATATTCATCTTGAAGCGTCAACCCACCGTCATTCCAGTGACAACTAAGCATCGTTATACCTGTAACAAGAATGTTTATCCCAACGCGTTACTATAAATACAACCTAAAATAAAAAAAAAGGTTTGAAACAATTATGATTTTTTATTCTAAAGGAATATTGTTGAAGTTAAATAATATTTGCAGATGGTAAATAACGTCTTTTATTTTGTTAAAATTAAAGAACACTTGAACTAATTTACTTTTTTAACATGGTCAATTTTATATTTTACAGTGACATTCCGTCCCATCCTGCATTAGTTGTTCACTTATTTCAAATAACAGTTTCGATGTTTGTAGTCAATTGAAGGTACAAAAGTCTTGTACTGCAATGACTTCAATAAAACCAATAGATAAGTTTTGGGGACAAGATTGGGTCAATAATAGATCAGCACAATATCAGACCCCACTATTTCAATAGTCAAATGCCCAGCGGACACAAGTTCCACCCGCAAATCCTCGGTTTGTTCGTGATTATTTATGCTCAGCCCTAGAGAGAAACATTCGACATAGCATGTAATTCATGCAAACTTCTGTGAGCCAGAATATCTCCTTCAGAAAGTTTTACTAGAGTTCATGAGTTCAACAAATTGAATCTTCCGACGTTTGCCGGAAATACTATGCAATGGCAGTCATTCTAAGATTTCTTTGTAATATCGGTTCATAATATGTTCAGAAATTCAATCGTCTAAAATCACTTTTTCATGACAAGACTCTGAAAAACGTCGCAAAATTTTGCATAACACATGCTTACTATGAGAAAACTATCCCTTTGCTCAAAGAAAGATACGGACACACATAAGTACATGCAAGCAGCAATATACACGTTATCTAGCATGAAAACCGAAGAACCGACAAAAATGCGGTATTTACCTCAACATATAATGAAAAAAAGATTCATTCAGAATACCAGAGTAGTATTTGACTGCAGGAAACCCAAAACAAGCGAGTCTAAGAGTAATCAAGGGAACCAAGATTCTAGCGGAAAATCAAAAGAATGTAACACAACAGGAACAAAAAGAGCCAAATACACAAGTCCATTATTGAGTAATATTATCGTCAAGTGATGCCCCGTGCAAGTCCGGTTGTCAAAAGAATAGGCCTGCAGCAGCGCTAATTAGCTTGTCGTAAAAGGCGACTAAATAGTGCTCAGAAAGCTAGCAAGGGGCTAGGGCGCTCTGCCCACAGAGCAACTGGGATGTGTGCCCCAGGTGGTGGAATGGGGTACCCCTGGCGTGTTACATGCTGGGGTTGTCAGGCTATAATACGGAAAACCTGACCACAAACCATAGTGGTGCACCGTGTTGGGAAAGATGCCACGTTCCTCACACGTTAAAGAACTCTATTGTGGTATTCTCCCGGAGTAGGAACCAACCACAGGGCTCCGCCACAGGAGGCTAAATTGCCCGACCCTACCCACCTCTCCCTATTTCCAGTGGCAATCAAAATTTGTCGACCCCATTGTCCTTGTGTCCAATCCCTTTTTCATTTCATCATTAATTCACGTCATTTTATCATAAATTTCATGTTCATCGTCTGAATATAGCTGAAATATTGCTGCTCGGACGTTAAACCCCAACAAACAAACAAATATCGTCAAGTGATTGATTTCATTTTGTTTCAGACTGAATTAATTTTCTCAACGTAACGTAAAATAATTGGGAAGAATCATTTTAACTGTTTAAACTGCTTTGTGCCAGATTACCGCTTCAAGCATTTTGTTTTATATATAAATAGAAGTGTACCCTCTGAATTAATACGATGAATACGGAGAATACCTGTTAGTAATGAAAAAATATTCCGGCCCTTAATTTGATCTATTATTAATGTGTTATATAGTCCATGGGCTGGAAGGGCCCACCGTGCAACCTACATCCACTCATCAACTTCATGGTGATTTTAAGGTACCTTTATACCTCTCATTACCGAATCAATTTGTCGCCAAAGAATATTCTCGGATTCTTTTTCAGTATAAGCCTATATTTGTACCCCACTGGGTCAAAAAACCAAGTTTTTTTTACTCAATTGTTGGAGCGTCTAAGCTTTCCTGCGATAGCATGTGAGAACAAACTAAACAAATTTAGGTATAATCGTGTAGCCCAATGTCTCAACCTTACAATGATACTAATAAAGTTGTGGAAAAATCGCTTTAATTGACATATTTTTAAATGTCAAAACCCCTATTAATGCTTCAGTAAAACATAGCTAATATGGTATTTTCTGTTTATTACTATCACAAGTCGTACTTCTGGAGTTCTTTTTGGTGATTTTTGGCGATTTTCGCCTGTCAGAATGCATCAAAAAATGCAAAAAAATGGGATTTTCGATTTATAGGTAAAAAATCACATGAATTCGACTCCACAAGTTCTTACTCAACTAGAACGTCTCAAATTTGGTATCATTTGGTAGATAATTTAATTTTCTACATATATGTCAATTTAAGCGATTTTTGGCGGGGTAGGGGTATATTTTTGTTCATTATACCGCAAAACTCTAAGTGTTACCACAACTGTCTTGGTAACATTGTAAAGCTGAGACATTGGGCTACATGATGATACATACATATGTCAGTTTTCTTCGGTTTGTAGAAAGAAAAAGTTCGTGGAATCAAAACAATGATTTCGTGCCTCAACGAGATATATAAAGTAGTCGAAAAATACAAAAATGCTCTATTTTATTTTTTGCGACAAAAAGATTCGTAAATGAGAGGTATAAGGGTACCTGAAAATAATTTTTTGGTTGATGAGTGGGGGGTGCACAGGGGTTATCTCAGCTCACGTACTAAGACTTATTGCTATTTCTGTAGATACAGTTATTTTTAAGGATTGTTTTTTTTGGGGGGTTTCGTTTTATTTATATATTTTTGAACGGGTTATGCGAGTATAGCTTGATAAATAAATTACTTAAAATCCTTTTTATTAAATGTAAATAGATTAAAGTCAAAATTAAGATTTACTACTTCATCGAAGCCTTATCTAATTTAGAAATATTTGACCGCAAATCATAGTTGCGGTCTAACGTCAGAATGAAGTAAAACTGAGGTCATATTTACAACGTCATTTTCTTCCAATTTTACCAAAGTTTTAAAATTGCTCAATCCAATTCTTACATTGTGGCACAAATGGGTTCATATGTGTTAAAATGTTAGTGGTGCTAGTCAACATTGACGCTTATAAATTGACCCAAAGAAGATTATCGTGTAACATAACCAATATTTTAAACAGATATTTTATTATGTTAGATCATTAAAACACTACTGTTAAAGTTTTCGTAAAATTAACTCTTACCTTTAGTAATACAAACATTTGATATATTCACAATAATACACTTCAGTAAAATATGAAATTTGAAAATGTTTCCCATTGCTCTTTAACTTATAAACCATAATCTCCAGTATGAGCTCATTGCATATGAAGCTTGACGGAACAAACTGCAAATGATTTTTCTTAAAATGATTAAATGTAATTAATTTAATTTGTCATGAGGATTCATCTTGAAGGAAACAATGACAACGAGGAAACCCTTTTCAGCAATCAAACACAAAGGACGGGTTATAAGTTCAAATAATTACAATGGGGTTTTGAAATTCGGAAAGGTTTTTTTTTTTTTGCGGTTTTTATTTCTTACACCATGATTACTAGAATAATAGTATGTTGTCCAAAGTTTAAAGCTGACATAAAAAAGATCTGACGTCGGCTCTCAGAACTGACCAATAAATGTGTCTCTTTCGAATATGATCAACGACCTGAAATTTCATGCATGATTTTCTTCAGTGAAAGGAGTGCTGTTATCTTGTAATAATCAGAAATTGTTCACCATTAAGGAGCATCTGAGTTTTGAGAAGGGTTCGTTCTGCTTGTTTTTTCAGTATATATGCGTTGGTTGTTTTATGTTGTACGCTTTACTCTGCTTGTGCTGTAAGTTTAGGTGGTACTGGTGTTGTCATATGTTAACTACTCATCCCCTAAACACTCATGATTACTACTTCCTTTTTTTCAAGATGTGTCCAGATGGGTTCTGGACCTCGTTTTTAGATTTAGACGGACTTACTCCTTTTCAATTTCTAGCCATCTAGCATTAAGGTATACAATACCGAGGAAGCAGTAATTACATTGTTTGTATTCTCTACCCTATGATATTTGGTATGTGGTTATGTCCGCAGTAAGGGAAGACTTTTGTGCAGTTTTTATTTAGCGCAATGATATTTCACTAGTCGAACCGTGATGTTTATTTATACAATTTTACAAACTTTTTATATTATATTAGGTTCTTGAAACTAAGTAATACCATCATCGTAAGACCCAAATGTTTTATTTCAGATACTTTTCTGTTATTCTTTTGTTTATTTTGAAATTCGACGTTTACCTTTGTTTACTTTGCAAATATTACATATATCACAGAGAACAAGAAGTAATAACGGTATGCAGATCAGTAAACCCCCGAAATAACCGATAACTGTAGATGACTGCCTATCATCGTTGGCTGATTTTTTACTATTCTTATACAGCGATGTCATTTTTATATCAATTTTAATGTCTTTTTGTATTTCGTCTAAGTCGTTTTTAAGATATATTTTCAATTCTTCCGCTGTTAAGTTTAATCCATTCAGGAAACTCCATTTGCCACAATATGTACATTGACAGTTATTTCCTTCAGTTTCTGCTGTGAGTGATTCTGTTGTTTCTATAATTTTGTCTAAAAATAAAAGAAAAGAAAAATAGAAAATATATTACCAGACTTAACAGATCAAGAAATTATGTAAGGCAAGTAGAAAAGGGAATTCGATATCATATTTGAATAATATTGGAATATTTTACTTCTTTAGCAATTTAAATGTAAATCAGAAGTATTTTTTGCATTTTTCAATATAACAAAGCTAACTAAATATTTTTTTACGAACAAAATTAATTTCCTGTCTGCTCTGGAACGTCACTTATTAAATGCAACCTATTTTGACTTTTTTCTCTTTTATTTTTATTTGAAATTTATTCTATGTCTGGCCAGGGAAGACACTGTTGATCCGTTTTATTCGATGTTGGAATTTTGATGTTTTTTATGTATTTAAAAATTTATATAGAACATGACATATCTTTTACATGACTACTTGCTGACCTATTCATTAACACTTATGAGGCTGACTTTATAGCTGATCTGATCCGAAAGAAAGAATACCGTTTAGTTAGATTGTTTGTTTGTTTGTTGGAGTTTAACGTCCGAGCAGCAATATTTCAGCTATATTCAGACGATGAACATGAAATTGATGATTAAATGAACATGAAACGATGATGAAATGAAAAAGGGATGGGACACAAGGACAATAGGGTCGACAAATTTTGATTGCCACTGGAAATGGGGAGCGGTGGGAAGAATACCACAGTAGGGTACTTTAACGTGCAAGGAACGTGGCATCTTTCCCAACACGGTGCACCACTATGGTTTGTGGTCAGGTTTTCCATATTATAGCCTGAAAAACCCCAACATGTAACACGCCAGGGGTACCCCATTCCACCGCCGCCCTAGCCCCCGGCTAGCGTTCTGAGCACTATTTTGTCGCCTTTTACGCCAAGCTTAGCGCGGACGCAAGCATATTCTTTTAACAGCTGGACCTGCACGGTCCCGTTTAGTAAGATCCTTTAATCTCAGTTTCCGCTATATAGATGACGTATTATCTTTAACAATCCTAATTTTGGTGGTTTGATACATCGCATCTACCCCAAAGAACTTGAGATAAAGGATACTACAGACACTGTGAAGTCAGCCTCATATCTTGACCTACACTTAGAAATCGATGGTAAAGGAAAACTATTGACCAAACTTTACGACAAACGTGATGACTTTTCATTCAAAATTGTCAACTTTCCTTTCATCTGTGGCAACATCCCTTCAGCACCTGAGTATGTAGTGTTCATATTACAACTCATACGTTATGCCAGAGCTTGCCGAGACTACGCAGACTTTTTGTATCGCGCTAGAATTCAAACAAATAGACTTCTGGAACAGGGTTATGTTGCTACAATATTGAAGTCATCATTACAAAAGTTTTATGGCCGTGATCATGAACTCGTGAATCGTTACGGTGTATCCATCTGCGCTATGAAAACTGATTTGTTCAACATGTCATAGTTTTTCTTTCCTCGTTTGTCTACCCCGGACTTGACTTTATGAGCAGTTCGGCGGATGTTTCTAGAAAAGCAGATGACGCTTACCCTACCGGTCCACCTGGCCCATGCTCCCAGTTTTTAGTGGAGTCGGAGTTGCTCATTTACATTTGTTACTCTACATGTATGATTTTAGTTACTCTATATTCTTTGTTGTGTATGTCTGTTTTCCATATCTGGTCTTTGTCCCTGGATTACATTCTTTTGATTACCGCTATAACCTTGGTTCCCTTGATTACTCTTGCATATCATTTTCTCTCCTTTTCTTTCTTTCCTTTTAACTTCTATAACCCTTCTGTAACTAATTGGTAGGTATTGTTTCGGATCAGACAGTGAAATGAAATTCAAAACGATGGTACTGCCCTTAAATTTGAGCCAGTCATAAACTGATTTGTTATACAGGGTATCTTAAAAAGTATATATATCAAATTACTGGATGGATGAGTCTATCTGTAGACCAATACACTTTCATTCCAAATTTCCTTTACTAAATTATAATTGTTTATGTCTTTACCGCTATGAAGTTTGACATATAATGCCAGCAGACGAAACAGAGTAAATACATTCTAGTTTCGCTTAATACATATATTTGCAGAAGTTTGAATTTTTCGACGAGGAGTCACCAAGTAAATTATTGCCATTTTTTTTTATTTGCCTCAACAATACTCCATCAGAAAATATCTGTTCATCATCTCGTCAATGGTAGTAAAAAGAGATAATCAATTTGTAATCCTTAAATATTGAAACCAGGACATACATGCAGATTTATTAAAACTCTTCACATGAAAAAAGACTCACTTAGGTTAGAAATAAATTCTGCCTATTATCGCAAGAATCACATATCTCTACTCTACAGCGGCTTGCTTGTTTGAGCAGTAACACTAATTAAAGGTAATAACAAAGTTACGGAACCTATAATCATATATTGATAAAAGAAGTAAATCAACATCGACGAGGGAACTTTTTTTTGTCTTGTTCTTGTGTCCTTGTGTTCTAATAAGTTACAACGAGATCGCCATGGTGTTTTGAAAAATCTTCATAGTTAGTGCCAGCTTTAGCATATCTTAGCAAGTGTGACATGTTAACACTGTATGCAGGAGACCTGGTAAGTTGCTGAATAATCGTCTTTCTTATCCAAAAGTCTAGCACTGAAGTGAAAATTGGTTTACAATTTGACATGTGTGCCTGTAAATCAGGCGGAGGAAGATGTGTTTGTTGTATCATAGACAATGAAGTAAAGGGATCCAGTCAGCAAATTTAGGATTATTGATGGAGGAAACATCGGTAATATTTCTGTTGTGAAATTAAAAGACCTAGATTCACGACTGTTTTCTAATGAAAGACTCTAAAAGAACTTTGTAAGAGTAGAGACACAAATTTGTTATGAAAGTGTTGTTATCGGTTTCAAGCCAATAAAATGTACATCCAAACGAGACCACAAATTATCGACCTGAAACTCATCATACCAATTACCTCCATCTCGATATTACAAGTATTTGCTTTAGGTCTACTGTTGTGAAAATATTTTTATTTATAACAAATTACAATGAAGCGGTTAGAAATGTTTTTGTAAGTAAAGGCTCTGTAGAAAGTATATCTCAGTAGGTTATTAATTTTCTATGTGGCAAGCTGGTATATGCAGTACAAGTAAAGGTATTGATAGTTTTATCTTCAGTGGATGATCGATATTGCAGAAAAAGTAAAAGATTTCTGTATTTGCACATATGGTTATAACGCTGTGCGAGTATAGTTCGCTGTAAGTCTTTTGGTCCTCCTTCACTGCTATAATAATTAATGTCAAATAAAATCGTTGATGATCCGACAATGTACCTATATTTGTTCAAAGGTTTGGCTAGGTATCTAGAACAAATAAGAAAAGTCTTCTGACCTAATATTCGTGGATATGTTAAAAAAAAAAGTCATAAAAGACTTTTGATTCTGTTAGGATTTTCATCTTTGCTGAGTTTATTGCGCTGAAATGTGAAAAGTTAATTATCTAGGATATTGCAATATCTCGGAAACCTAGGTGCCCAAAAACCTTTGTATGGTGGTGGAACTCAATGAGCCGAATAAAATTATGTAAAAAAGTGAATCGATATGTTGTCAGTATCCGTGGAAACGAAAAAAATGAAAATTTCATGAATACCAAAATCCACTTTTTTCTCACGCCATTATGCAATTTCAATGGAACTGTGGTGCGTTTTATTGATATCTCAGAATTCACATAAAAATGCTTCGCTGATACGCCGCCATTTTCAAAATGTCTACCCAAGTTCATAATCTAGGACATTGCAAAATCACGGAAACGTGCATTGCTAGGAACTTGAAATTTAGTATGGTGGCGCAGTTTAAAGAACCTAATAAAATAAAGCAAAAAAGTGAATCGATATGTTGTCTGTTGCCATTGCAACGGAAAACTGAAAATTTCACGAATCTCAAAATCCATTTCTACAAGGTCTTAAGTTTTATATTCATTAAACAAATTTAATGAAACTTAGTAATATAATGCGTATAAGTCAGACCTCGGAATTTGAGCAAAAATTCTGACGAAAAGTCGCCATTTTCAAAATGGCTGCCTTAGGTCACAATCTCAGACATTGCATTATCTCAACAACATGTATAGCTTCAAGTTTGAAAATAGGTCTGTCAAAGGAGTTGAATATGTATAACAATAGATTTATTAAAATTGGGAACTTAATCGGTTGCCGGAGCGACATTCGCTATTGCTTGCAATGGCAATTCTAGTTAGCAATTGTATTTGTGTAACTATTATAAATAATTAAAACAGAGCGATTTTTTATTTTTTTAAAATATACTGGAATATCTTAATTTACTTAATTCACAGAATAATTATAATTGACTGTTTGTAATCTGTTCAAGCAATTTGATTGCACACTAACAGTATTTTATGAATATCATAATTGCAGCATGAAAATGCTGTACAGATAAATACGTCTCATCGACATTTCTTATTTTCTTGTTGAAGCTGTTTTCTCCTATAATATAAGTAAGACCTCGGATTTTATTATCCGGCATGGCATATAAACAACAGATAAATGTTACACCTTTATATATGAGAAGTAAGAAACCTTGGTACAGAATGAAACTGTCACCCTTCCAGACCCTTTTGTTTTCCTCCTTTTAAAAATTAAAGGTAATTAACAAGACCGAATCGAAAGTATATGTCAAAGAAAGATTCTGGTTATATAAAAAAAGTTGTGGCTAAATTAAAGGAAGAGAACAGACGTTAGAACCAAGGTCTATTTGTAAACTAGAGTCATGTTAACTTTGTAGTTGATACAAAAACAAACATTTTTTGGAGGACAGTATCGCCTGTTCCATACATATCTATTTTGAATATTTCATTACAATTAAGCAATTGAAATTTTTTTTCAACAAAAAATCATTAGCAGATACTTCTAATAGTTTGATTATTCGAGCGCATGCTCTTTATATCTAATTCTAATTTTTACTTAGGTTTTCAAAACAAATAAAGTTCACAAAATTACCTGTAAATGTTAACATAGCTGCGGTTGTATCATCTTCCACTGATTCAGTAAATATTGTATTGTTCGAGGAACTTGATGAACTTGCTGGAAAGGTTCTATTTAAAATCAATTGTGTATAGCCATTGTTTGTTGAGGTTTCAATGTCTGTAGATACTGCATGTGACAATGATGAGGATGGCATGTTTACTGGTGATTCTGTAGTTTCATCGATCGACATTGTCCTTGTGACCGTTTTTGTAGTTGATTCTCCATTTCCATGCAGTTCAACTGGAATGGTCAGATTAGCTAGAATGGTATTTTGAAAGAAATATCATTAGATATAATGAGTTTAACTTGTAACAAAAGCATATATGTAACGGCAACCGCATAAAATCGGAGACAAGAAACATTACCACAGTTGATGTAAGAAATATGTCACATCGTGATTTCCATTTCTTCCTGGAATCATACAAATATTTTTTCGATAGTAGGCGACTACGATCACACATGGTGTTTTCGAGATTGATTTCCTTACATGTACAACACAAAGAAGAACATCTCAGACCCACTGCAGTACACATATAATGACAACTTTTTTGTTTTGTTTTCGTTTTTTTTTTTTCTCTCCTTTTTGAGAGAACTAGATTCGAACAGCAAATAGAGAGATAAGTTGGCTTTGTTTAAAAACAAAGTTCTTGCGTATATTAAATCTCATGGCACCAGTAAAAGATAATTAAAAGATAATTATAAGTGAGTTTTAAATATAAAAAAAAAAACAATGGCCACTCGAACACAATAATATGGACAACGTGTTATAAAGAAGCATAATATGAGCTTAAATTAAACCAAAGAACATAAGCACAAACTAGGGAATACCCTATTCTTCATTTCAGATTCACTCGTTGATTTGCTTGCTCTTTTTATGTTCGGTGGTTTACGAGAAATTAAATGTTTACTGAAATACATTTGAATCCATAAATCATTCTGTTGGTTTGTTTGTGAAATTTTAAACACGACGAAATAATTATTTTTGTAATAATGTATTTGAGTAAATATAATAACTACATCTCTTTGAAGATTTTATTTCCCAAACATGAACACATGAAAATAAAATTAATATGTTTTCATTCCGAGTAAAATAATAAAAAAAAAGTTATTATTAAATGGTAGTCATTTTATGGTTCCCAGGAATTTCAGTTCTGCATTTCATGTTTAGTATGCATTTTTAATAAACCCGATACATCCACTTATATGATTGGCAGTTTTGTATCTTACATTTGTTTTTGATGCACAAACATATTATAAACACACTAATCAATATTCAATTTGAAAAAATAGTCTCAGTCTGGCTAAATTGGTGATGCAACACGAAACGTTCACGTTTTTAACATTTCACTTGTAATCTAAGTAATACAATCAGAAACATTTGGTAACATAAAGAAACACTGTCTTGTACAACCTTGGTTAATTCATTTACAAATCATAGATGTTAACAATTATGAAGTTTGATAATTATTTATATTGTCATTTACTTTTTAATGGGACACTCAAATTATTATACGACCAGAAACACAGTAAAAGGAAATGAAATTGAAACAGAACAGCAATCTGAATTGAAAACAAACATAAAAGATAACTAAACAACCTTAACTTAAACAAAAAAACATTCGCAATATCAACCACGTTTATAATCTGGTATTAAAAGGAATAGGAACACTATTAACCAATGAAAATCCCAATGGTCTAGATGACCACATTACCTAGATTTTTGACAGTTGCTTTAGACCGTTTAAATGACGGCATCATAACAATTTTCTAAAGATTAACATATAACTAGTAGATAAAGATGTCTAACTTAGCGGATTGGTGTTTTCTATACCAAAATCCTTGGTTAAGATGCATTGAAGACACTAGAATGTTGTTAATTAAAAACAAGAAATGAGTTTTTTTGTTTTTGTTCTTTTTTTACATGGCCAAATGTTGTTGTTTTTAGTATTATTTTTTGTAACAATTTCTGCAAGTTCTCATGGCATTAGTCTATCTAGTTATACATTAAAAGGGATATGTACGTTTAATAGCTCTGTTCTGCTTTAAACATGCTGAGTTTTCTCTTTCATCTGTTTTCAAAATGTGTTTTGATTTTGACTTAAACACTTTTTTATCATTTTATTAATGACGCTTTACGTTCTTAGTATGTAGCAAGTTAAATCAAAATACAAAAACATGAAGTACAGACAACCAAACTTAAAATGGTGTTTAAAAAGGTAGACCTAGGGTAAGGGACATAACTCATGAAATCACTAATATGTTTGTATTATAATCAATTTCACCAAAGCCTCTCAAGCTTTCGTTTGAAGCAGAATAAAATGAATCCAAATTAATAAGATGCTTACATAAGACTGATATAAAATACTGAATACAAACGTTCCAATGATTTTTAAGAGTTGTGTCCCTTACCCTAGGTCTATCTCCTTAATTATATCAAAAAGACGTTGAGGGGGTCCACTGGTACTTTTCTGAGAACAATTCGTATTAAAACAAAACTTAAAAGATAAATAATTCATACTTTGTATACATGTTTCATTTTGTACAATTTTTTATGTTTATCAAAGTATTGTACAAGTAATTTCTTGTATGAAAAGCGAAAATAGCAATGGCCCGCACAACCCAGCTAGCACAAACACGTAATAAAAATGTTTTAGAAACGCTTCCTTAAAAAGACTGAAAACAATTTTTAGAAATGTTTTTAAAAATTAAAAATGTATGGTTGCAGAAATGTTATAATAACGTTTTCTAGAACCATTAACTATAATGTTATTATAATGTTTTTCAATAACATTTTTTTTTCAAATAAGCTAAATTATGAATATTTTAATGCAAAAATCGCATACACATACAAACAGGTTTAACATGAGATAAGAAATTTGTAGAGTTTTCTATGTTTTTTAGATGTAGAAACAAACAAAACAAAATTTCAAAGATCAGTTTTGTCAGTTCACTTATTCATCTTCAGGCATCTCAAGCAGCGTCCATTTCCGTATTTTGGTTTCCTGAAAAAAAAGAGATGTACATGATTAATGGTATAGTCACGATATACATACCTACAGTGGTTATAATTAAAACTAAAGGAAAAAATTATACATACTATCAATTACATATTACTTGATTTTTTTTTGCAAGAAGTGTATGTGTCAATCATGGAAATACTATTGTCTGCTAGATTAAAACATGCTTGTAACAAGATTTTATCTGCACTTTGAAAAACAATGATATGAGTTTTTAAGCTGAAATTGTGGTGAGCAGAGCTATGTACGCCTTCAAAATGTGTGCCTTCTTCAAACAGGAAGTGGATATCCATTTAACAAAATTTCATACATGTATTATGTAATTAAAACTTTATTGAAGTTTAACAAAAACAGAGGTTGATCCAAATGGGGCCCAGGGTCCCCCTCATATTTGAAAAAAATATTTTATAGAAAATTAATGATACTACCAATAGTGAGTCCCCTCAAAGGCCATATTTCCCTACCTTTTTGGAGTTTCTGGATCTGTTTCTGATTTATATAAAACAGTGATTGCAGACTGCGGTCAAATGAATGAACAGATACACTAAAAGACTTTCAAATGCCATGGTCACTTGTCATGTTCAATTAGATTCTCATTATTATATAAAACTTACCTTGAAAAAAAATATGATTTTGGTTTATTGGGAACATTAAATCATTAGTTATGAGCTTCTTTTGTAATTCTTATTTCCTGCAAAAGAGAGAGATCATGTGTATTTCTTATAAAACAAAATTAAAAATGATAAGCATTATATAATCAAAACTGCGAATTTTATTAACACGATCTAAACCCCTGGAGAGGGTAAAAGTCTACAATAAACAAAAAAAAAACAATTTTACGAACATAAATATGCAAAATTAATAATGTTTAAAACTAAAAGAACATATTTAATATCATTAGCCCAATTTTGACAACATATGTGGTGTAAATGTTTCGAAGTTTCTGTCAATTTGGCTTTCCATACATGCAGGACATAAAGTAATGTTATAAGTTCTAAAAATAAATTGCAAAGTTCAAAGTAAATGTCCTGGTCAGATTCAATACAACATATCAGCCTAAGTACTCATAAACATAATCACAATATTCATACAACTATCATGACGATGAAAAATGGTTTAAACATATATCTGTAATGCAAAACGGTTGGAAAATACACACATCAAAATGATTGTAAATTGTTTACAACAAACGTCTATAGTCATTCAGAAGATAGTTGTTCTCTTTGACACATACCTTACAAGTACATTGGCAAAACTATGGACCTGTAGTGGTCCGGGGTTTAGGTCGCCTCAACAGGATGCAGCTTTGGGGAATCCCCGACACTGTTCCCGCCAAACACCAGCCAGCCGGAACGAGGCAGACGATATCCAGACCATCGACCAGATCAGAAGCAATATATGTACGCAAATACATATACAGCAGGCAACAGTCCGATGTACCACCAGTACACCATAGAAAGTAAGTAGTCGTAAGCACTATATTGGCGCTGCGACTACTTACAACCTGCGGGATTTTCTAGCCGCAGATTTAGCCGAAAATTCTTTTTTTTTCCAAACTTGAAGGAGGGAACTCGTTGACCGCGTGGTCGAGGGTCGGCCATTACGATCGCTACCGATTTTCATTTTTCACTCGGGAAGTTTAAGCGCTTTAGAGGAATCGTATCTGTTTATCTCGGGTTAGCACAGTGAGAATTCGTTATTTCTTTTCTGTAAGAATTTTCAGGTGGAAATTATTTTTCCCAAATCCTATGGTATTGTCTGGAAGGGCTGGTACACTGTGGGACAGCTAGGTCTAGGACATTTAGTTTACACGCCTCTTTCGTCACTATTTTTTTGGGCGTCCCTTTGTAGTACGCACATACCACCACAGCTTGACTTGGCTAACTAAGTTCAAGGAGCCATAGGCGCAGCTGGCAAGGTGGATGGAGGAACTTAGTCAATATGACATGGACATACAGCATAGGGCAGGGTCCAAGCATACCAATGCAGATGCCCTGTCGAGAATGCCCTCCCCACTCCCATGTCCAAAGTTCATACCAGAGGCCCCCCTTGCAAGTTCGCCATGCGGTGGGTGTAACTACTGTGCCAAAGCTCATCGTAATTGGACGAGGTTTGCCAAAGAAGTAGACAATGTTGTACCCCTTGGGAGAAATAGGCCTGACAGTGAGGCATTTGGGGACTCGAATTTAATTCAAGGGAAAAAGTTGTCCGTAGTACATTCCGGACAAGAGTGGTCCCTGGTATCTCGCCAAGGGAGGGAACCAGCCGTAAAGGTAACAAGTGTTGTAACAGGGGAGGGGTCAAAAGAGAAGCAGCCAGAGGGGGTACCCGAAGGGAAAGGGGGTCGAGACCCACCTTTGGAGGCGGGCAGGGCAGGTCGAGCGTAAGGGGCCTCGTCGCTCTGCTCGTAGGAGAGGACAGGCTGCTACTTCCCCATGCAGGGAAGGGAGGTTTGTTAGGAGTAGGGTGGGGTGTCTTTTCCCGGGTAGGATGGAAGGAGGATCCCATAGTGCCCAGGGGTGTCCCGGTTGGGAGGGGGCTGGAGTTCTCTGTTCCCCAGTAAGTTCAAGGGGGGTCTCGCTAGCCACAGCCAGACGGCCGACTCCTCGAGTGGAAGAGGTGGCCCTGTTGGCAGCTGTGTCTGGGTCACCGACACGAAGCCCGGTAGGAGGATGCAAGGATCCTGAGTCCAGGGGCAAGGGATCTCAGGTGACCGAATCCTCTACCTCCCTTATTCACCCTGAGGCCTCCGGGTTCAGCAGTTGGAGGAGCACGTCCTCGAGGGGCCCATGTTGCTCCTGTGTTTGACTTCAGGGGGACCACGTAGCGGACCAGTTAAGGCCTTGCTGCGTGATCCTCAGGTGGCCACTCATGGGGAGGTTGGACTGGACAGGCATACTCCCAAGGACAGGTTGGCCCTCCAAACCAGATTTGAGGGAAAACCCATCATCCTCCACCTCAGGGGAAAGGAGGGTGATGAGGTGGCAGCAGAGTTGGCCCTCCAAGGAGTATTGCCCCAAGACAAAAAGATACAACTGCACTGTTTTCAGGGGTGTCCGAACATGTGCGTGGCTGGATTAGGGCTTATTCGCTTCACTACTCCATCGGATCAAATTGATACAGAGAAGATATAGAAACATATAGAAAAATTCTTAAAAATTCCCAACGATATTAGATCTGTCAAATTTGCGATGCAAATTTTTGGTCGTTCCCTCCGCGGGACTCGAACGCGTACCGCTGTGACATCTATGGCAACACCACCTGCACTAAGTCCAGCGCCCTAGACCACTATATATATGAGTTAAATTGAAGTTTAACCTCGGATGCTCAGAACAGTTTATAGAAAAGGGCATTCCGGGGGTGAGCTGAAGAACTATTTAAAACTTTAGTAGAACCAATTTATGGTTCCCAGGAAGAGAAATAGTTCTAATATACCAATAAATTTCTATTAAATAGTCCCAAGAAGGAATTGTAGATATCTTAGAATATTATCTTGTATGGACCCAAGTAGGGTATGTAAATATATTGTTCTGACAACTCCCAGAGTGGAAAGTGAAGTGTTTTTTTTAGTTGAACATCTGTACGTTTAGTTTTTTACAAGGGGGAAAGTGGTCAAATATTAAATAGTGGGAGGGTGGATTTTAAAAATTATAAGGACATCTGTTTAGCCTCTGCAGGGCTGGGGAGGTTGCGGGGAACCAGGGGGCCACAGCACTCCCTCCGTAAAAATGAGATATGGGGATTTTTTTTTAGGCCAAAGGGGAATATAGAAGGTAAAGGGGGCCTTTAATAAAACGGAGGGGAGTGTAGTGGTCCGGGGTTTAGGTCGCCCCAATAGGATGCAGCTTTGAGGAATTCCCGACACTGTTCCCTCCAAAAACCAGCTTGCCGGAACGAGGCAGACGATATCCAGACCATTGACCAGATCAGAAGCAGTATATATACGCAAATACATATACAGCAGGCAACAGTCCGGTGTACACCATAGAAAGTAAGTGGTCGTAAGCACTATAGACCGGGTTAATATCTGGGACGTTCTTCGTGACGCTCAAAATACACCTATTTATACAAAGTTCGGCAATATATACATATCAATTAGTTCACTGAGACACTTATCTATCATAAGAAAATAATCAAAAGTTAAAAACTTACTCCGTGTAGGGTCAACACCTAATTGTTCAATATAAGTTTTGTCATATTAACTTAGTCTTCATGTTTCAGACATGCAACTGAATCGATATTATACAAAACCGGAAATGGAGAAGCGCGTAAATTTTTGGAGCAGTACACATTTTCGAGCCATTGAAAAAACAAAATAAAAACAAAATCAGAAATCCCTTGAGTGTTTGTCTTTACAGCGTGATGTTGTCTAGTGAATGGGAAATTGTAAAATGTCAAATTGACCAGCTATGTTTATAAGACAAGGTTACACACACTAGTATTTATTCAAAGTATTTTGGCATACAGTTTTGAACTATCTTATTGCAAAGAATTGTACTTACATCTTAATTGGGATTTTTTTTTAGGCCAAAGGGGAATATAGAAGGTAAAGGGGGCCTTTAATAAAACGGAGGGGAGTGTAGTGGTCCGGGGTTTAGGTCGCCCCAATAGGATGCAGCTTTGAGGAATTCCCGACACTGTTCCCTCCAAAAACCAGCTTGCCGGAACGAGGCAGACGATATCCAGACCATTGACCAGATCAGAAGCAGTATATATACGCAAATACATATACAGCAGGCAACAGTCCGGTGTACACCATAGAAAGTAAGTGGTCGTAAGCACTATAGACCGGGTTAATATCTGGGACGTTCTTCGTGACGCTCAAAATACACCTATTTATACAAAGTTCGGCAATATATACATATCAATTAGTTCACTGAGACACTTATCTATCATAAGAAAATAATCAAAAGTTAAAAACTTACTCCGTGTAGGGTCAACACCTAATTGTTCAATATAAGTTTTGTCATATTAACTTAGTCTTCATGTTTCAGACATGCAACTGAATCGATATTATACAAAACCGGAAATGGAGAAGCGCGTAAATTTTTGGAGCAGTACACATTTTCGAGCCATTGAAAAAACAAAATAAAAACAAAATCAGAAATCCCTTGAGTGTTTGTCTTTACAGCGTGATGTTGTCTAGTGAATGGGAAATTGTAAAATGTCAAATTGACCAGCTATGTTTATAAGACAAGGTTACACACACTAGTATTTATTCAAAGTATTTTGGCATAGTTTTGAACTATCTTATTGCAAAGAATTGTACTTACATCTTAATTGTTGGACAGATCCAGTTCTTTAAATCGTCTTCAAAATAGTGTGCGCCTTGCATACGTGTGTAGGATAATACACACACTGATAAAGATTTGCTCTAACCTATTTCAATAGCAGCATGTGGTACACCACTTACACTATTATCTTATTATTTCTATGGAGATGCCATCATCTATAGGTACCAGTATCGTATTGCATATCCCTGAGCGGGTGTACGTCAAAACATGGATGCTATAAAAATATAGTGCATTTTCGTTTTGCCTCTCTACAAACTAATGTTTTGTCAAAAGATATGAACAATGACGTATAAAATAGAGCAAACATCACTTTGTAAGATGAAGAACTTTTTTAAAAGAAAATCTAACATAATAACATAAAAATGTTTCACTGAAAAGGTTGGTTTGGTGAGTGCAAAACGAAAGTGAAAGTAGGGAAAATGGCTATTTATAGTTCAAAACTACTTTTCTTTCCGATCTTCGTGGACTCATCCTATTTTCTTGGCGGGAAATTATTTTGTCACATTCCTTAGAAATGCTATATAAGTGAAAGTTTTATTGAATCAATTTACAAATTTTTTTTTAATCCTAAAAATATGCACTTCACTATAGAAGTCTATGGGAAAATTAATACGATACTGATACCTATATATCATCGATGTTGGTTAATTTAAAGACATGAACAGTACACTGGGATGAATTAATCAAATGCATGTATATAATACATGTATCCTTGTTCGGTCTATTTATTGAACATTTCAGAAAACCGTATTAAAACCATATCTGGAAATGTTTTTAACGTGTTTCAACATTATCAGAAAATATTTGTTCATAACATATAAGAAATATTTTTATAACATATCCAAATAATGTTTAAAAAACAGAACCGAAAACATTACAGTGACATGTTATTTAAACATTTCAAAAACATTTCAATAAACAGTTCTGAAAAGCTTAAACGGTAAAATGTTTCTAAAAAACGTTATCAAAACATTTTGAAAAAAAATCAGAATGTTTTAAAAACGATTTTAAAATGTTCTGTTGAATATGTTTTAGCAAACTACCAATAAACTCTAAATAAAAATATTTCGGAAAAGATTTGTGCTACCTGGGAAGGACATAAATTCTAGGTTGCTGGCTTGAAATCGACTGCCCTATTCTGCTAATGATAGGAATTAACAATGAATGGTCTGTTTGAAGAGTGAATACAGAAAACAGATGGTCATTTAGTCATTTATTCATTAAAATAAAAGTACATGCAGGTCAGAAGGGCTTGGATTTATCCTGTTTAATAAAAATATGTCAAGCTATCGACCAGTTTATCAATGAGTTTCGTTATTTTTTTTAAATATTCAAACGTGATTGTGTTTTTTCAATCTTTTAATCAGATACCAAGTACTCACAAACATTAGATGTATACTACAACGCCAAATATTTACAGACCGTTTAACAAATACTGAACAAGTCATATTTTTTCAAACTGATCATCTCCAAGTTTTTAGAGAAAAAAAACTTAGACGCAGATTTGAAATTTGGGTGTTCTTCAATCAACTACGTAAGGTCGATTATACACTACTAGACAAAAATGGTAATTAATTAAGACTTTAAAGGGTATTTCAACTATATGTTTTGTTTTGCTTTTTTTAGAAAACTTCATCGACGATAAGCGATATGATTTAAGATCGAAGAAGACAAATTTTAATCAACAAAAGTTTTGTACATTCATTTTTAGTGGAATTATCAAGCATAAGTGTCTATTAATTGATGTTTAAGGATTGATAATAACATCGCACTTACACAATTCAAAAACTGCCAGACGATTAGAAATACCACAAATGCTGGTCAGCGAAGTTGGACACGGTGCTTTGCACATCGAAATACTAAAACTGAAAGAATGCGGTTGACTGATAACTTTATTATTTAGTTTTTCTCCACAAAAGCATTCCGATGGATCCTATAAAAGATAAACAATAGATAATTTTTTTCACTACAATTATATATCAATACACCTTTAGAAAGATCGAATTGTATTAATTTTTGTATCGACGAAATACAGTCAGTAGCATTAACTATTTGTCACATCATATTTATTTTTTTTAAAACGAATCTATAACTTTTCAACATCGAGTATTAAGTTTTTTTACCTTTGTTTTTTTAGTGTTTTTTATGAACACTCAAAATCATTCGACAAAATATCTTATATTTTTTTTTACACAATTCTGCTATCTGGTATGTTGATTTTGTTACATCCTTTGTGTATAAGTGCGGTTTGGACAACATCGAATAAAATTTTCGTGAGGTCTTTTATTTTGAAACGAATGAAAGTTTTAAGTATGTCAATGAGTGCCAATGCTTCATCAGTTTTCAAAGACCCCGATGTAACAAAAACATTGTCTACTACACATGACAAATATGTTGTCGTACCAGCAGACAAAGCCCAAAACAACTTTGATTTTGTCGACAAAACGTTTAATATCCAATGTTTCTTATCAGAGGTAGACGTAGAAAAAAATAGCAGTGATAAGACCTATACTGCTTCCGCACTATTCTAAGAAGAGATTGTAGAAAACCATAAATCTGTCCTAAACTGCACAAGAATCCATACAAACAACGTTACATAACTGGATCTGCAAAATGTACCACCAAACCTCTTTCAAAACTTTTAACTTCTATATTCACAATTGTCAAACACGGTCTGCAGTCCTACCACAAACTTGTTACTTCCGTAGTGGTTTAATTCAATGTGGATCCTGAAAATTTAAAAATATCTTCTGGAGAAAATCAGCTCAAGACTATTATCAGAATACAGTAGCATTAACACCTATGATTTTTAAACACTATATAATTCTACTCAGTTGAAATCCCGACTTAAAAACATTATACATCGTTGTTTTTTCCAAAGAAGATGGTATACCTAGATACAAATATAGTTCTTGGTAGAGATTCCTCATGCTTCGTAAGAAATAAATCCAAAACATCCTCCAAATATACAGATGTTTGTTTACAAAATGCTGGAATTATTAATCGACAACATATTTGTCCTGTGTGGTGGACGTGTTTTCCAACAAACGGTCGCATTCCAATGGGAACAAATTGTCCTCCTGTAATTGCTGACCTGTTCCTTCACTCTTACGACTTTATAGCTGATCTGACCCGAAAGAAATAATATTGTTTAGCTAGATCCTTTGATCTCAGTTTCCGCTATATAGATGACGTATTATCTTTAAACTATCCTAATTTCGGGGGTTTGATACATCACATCTACCCCAAAGAACTTGAGATAAAGGATACTACAGCCACTGTGCAGTCAACCTACACTTAGAAATCGATGGTAAGGGAAAACTATTGACCAAACAATACGACAAACGTGATGACTTTTCATTCAGAATTGTCAACTATCCTTTCGTCTGTGGCAACCAGCACCAGCGTATGGAGTGTTCATATCACAAATCGTACGTTATGCCAGAGCTTGCCGAAACTAATCAGACTTTTTTGTATCGCGCTAGATTTCAAACAAGTAGGCTTCTGGAACAAGATTGAAGTCATCACTACAGAAGTTTTATGGTCGTCATCATGAACTCTTGGATGGTTACGGTGTATCCTTTTGCGCCTTGGAAACTGATTTGTTCAACGTGTCATAGTTTTCCTTTCCTCTTTCGACTTCCCCGGACTTGACTTTTGATGAGCAATTCGGAAGGTGTTTCTAGAAGAGCAGAGGACGCTTACCCTACTGGTGCGCCTGGTCCATGCTCCCAGTTATTAGTGGAGTTCGAGTTGCTATATATATATATAGAAGGGTCTGAAAAATTCCCAACGATGTTAGAACTGTCAAATTTGCGATGCAAATTTTTGGTCGTTCCCTCCGCGGGACAGTCGTTACATTCTGAGTTCCAACCATCCGCTGGTGCTGGTTGCCACAGACGAAAGGATAGTTGACAATTCTGAATGAAAAGTCATCACGTTTGTCGTATTGTTTGGTCAATAGTTTTCCCTTACCATCGATTTCTAAGTGTAGGTTGACTGCACAGTGGCTGTAGTATCCTTTATCTCAAGTTCTTTGGGGTAGATGTGATGTATCAAATCCCCGAAATTAGGATAGTTTAAAGATAATACGTCATCTATATAGCGGAAACTGAGATCAAAGGATTTTTTTTTTATTTTTATAATTTCAAGGTTTGAATTTGTCATATGGGAATTATCACATCTAAAATTCCACGACAAGAACTATGAATATAGATCTTTGCTAAATTTTACATTACCAAGACAATGAATATGATTTGTTTGTAAACTACAGAGTATGACATGATACACAATATCCCGTGTTTCCAGGTTTTGGAGGAACCCAGGAACCTTCACCTGTGTAGTCATTCAATTATTATAATTCTTCGCACATCATAGTTATATTCACTAGTGATCTTTAACATATGTTCGTAAATTCGACATATGCACATGCCTTTAGATTTGTCTCTGTTACATTTCGATATTAAGAGATATCTCCTTCAAATATTTGATTATTTTCAGGGTGCAAAACTGAAAACAACTACATGATATCATTTGACACATTATTTAAATACCGTTTGAGTTCCAGCATATCTATTTGATGAATTATTTGACATGCAATTTTCAATGCACTCAACTGTCGTTGTGACAGACCAGTGGTATGAAAGTATGTCTCGTTGGTCATTCCAGTAACAACCATACATCGTCAGAGCTGCAGTGAAATAGATTCATGTATATATTGAAAAACAGACTTTTCTAAAAACAAGCATTAACAGTTAGGTAACGTTTTAGAATAGTTAAATTTCGGTTCGCCAAGTATATCGAACCCTATTTAATAAAATTTAGGAATTATTTATTATTATATAGGAATATAAAAATATGAAAGAATAGGGGTAGTGACTTTTTTAAATAGGCTGTATACATGAATAATCATCTTGATAGACATTAAAACATAAAAACTTATGAATATAAATATATGTAATATACATGTTACTATATATGTTTTCAGACTAGCAGGTCTAGCATGTTGTATTCATTGTGCAATAATAATATATCGGTTGTAAAAAACTCAGTCTCGTACATTTGTAAGGTATTGTATTGAACAATAACGTGTAACTAGTGAGATCCTTTGTAGGCAAATAACCACTTTCTTGTTTCATAAATGTGATGGAATTAATACAGTGGTTAAGGTTTGGAAAAACATGTGCATATGGTTTGTGTTCGAAAGGCCTAAATACTGATTGATTTTTTATTCAAAAACATATGGCAAAAATAGTTTTAAATATTGAATCAACAAATCCACAGTTAGAGCTGTCATAATGAAAATTTCAAAGATGAAGTTGTTTAAGTTAAATGTATTGTTAAAACAGACCAATACTTTTATACGGTGATAGACTCGAATGATATGATTTATGAAGTGATAAATATCAGGAAATATCAAATTTCAGAGACATCAGTATCCAAAGACATTGCCAACACATAAAATCAGGAAACATAGAAACTATTTATCAATGTAGACTACAGAATAAAACTATTTACATATTGAAACCGGAGATCAGATAAACAAGACAACACCCAGAAATTAAAGTACTTGCAATATGAAATCCATTACAAATCGAGAAAGACAATAGGTGCTATCGAAATGTTATAGTGCATGTCTTGCTCGGCCATCGACACCCATTCCTTTACAATTCAGTAAAATCCAGTTATTTTCAGGTTCAGTTTGTCGTCAGTACCGAAAGACATAGCATTTTTCTGGGAATCCCTCTCTTTTCTGTAGGATAGAAACTCCATACCGGTCTATCAAATTGTGATGACGACCATCAATCGTCTGTATTAATGATTGCAACAAAGGTTGAACACAAAATGACATTTGGAAGGTGATCGAGAATCATAAACCATTTATAAATATCGAACAAAATTTAGTTTTTTGTGTAATGAAAGAAGAGTATGTTCATTTGTACAAAATTAAGCGTTTCAAACAAAATTCTTTACAGACAATAAAGTTATGAGAGAAGCTGGTCGTTAATCGGAAAGTTTGGGGTGTAATGTTGGAAAGTATTTAAATAGAAAATACCAATCATATAAATATATCACGCATAGAATTAATTTACTCAGTATAAAGCACAAGAAACAGTCTATATTGCCACAAGTAAATTAGCAATCACAAGCAAAAAAATGGTAGTCATGATAAGAGTACGCGAACGTTTTTGTTGTTGAATATCAACCAATAACTCCTTCCAGCCGCAAAAACTACATTTTTTATACAGCTTAGCATTGTTGTGAAATTTTCAGACCAAATTCTGTAATCTTTCCTGCATTATGAAAAAAAAACCTAAATGAGCAGTGTAGGAAAAAAGTGTAATTTACAATCTGTGATAAAAATAAACAATGAGAACAATTTTCTGATAGTATGTGCATTTGCCTTAGTACTAGGCATCCAGATTAGTTTCCAAATCTATGTACGGCTAGATGCGCGTAGCAGACGTCAAAACTGTAACGCGACGTTGTTTGACTTTTGTTTTTGTTGTTATTTTTCATTGTGTATCAACTTATACAACTAATAACTTTATAACTCAGACAAGCTTTTCTGTTGAAAAAAAACTAAATGTAATCATTAATGCTTATTTCATTATCAAATTCCTGAAATATGTATGTGTGTAAAAAGAAATTTACTTATGCGTTTATGTGTCATTTTCCAAATCTACGCATCAATAGTAATGAAATCTCAGGTTTTGTTATAGGGTATTTTTCCTTTTTTTTATAAGTCGGCTTCCCCAGTTGTGTAAATATTGTGTTTTATTTACTATGCAGAATATTGATTATTGTTGTGAGATCCGTGTTGTAGCCCCGATTATGAATATTGATTGACTGTTAACTTCATCGACCTAAAATTGTAATCAAATGAGGGAACTCTCAACGTTTTTTCAGCTTTTATTGTAGCTACTGCTATAAATTTCAGATACGTTATAACGTGCACACGTACGGCGTATCCAGGTGTAGGTTCCGAGTGTGAAACCCCATACCTTTTGTTGTAAAATGCCCTTAAAAGTATGTAATATTTTGGCAGATACCCTGGTTCCCACCTTTTTACATAATTTATGGATCGGACCCTATAGTCTCTTCAATTGAAAGATTTTTATGCTAACGAGTTCAATAGTATATGCATTTTTCCTAATCCTATACTCAAATAGGAATTTAGATTTTTTCCAAATCCATGTACGGCTACATGCGCCAATTAATTTCATATAGCATTTAATAATAATGTCTAAAATCGCTTGTTTCCACTGACTAATATACTGACTGATGAGATTCAAGTTGAATGAAAAGTAAAAAGAGTTGCAAGTACATTATACATTTGTTTAGTTTTAAACCACAAATCGTCTCAAGAAATAATATAAACAACTGATTTCATTTTAACAGTCACTTGTGGTAAAACTTACGTACGTTATACTTTTACTTGAATAATCTCAGGCATGCGTCTAAATATTGCCCAAAAGGTAGCACATAATTAATAACACGACGAGAATATAAGCATAACATATTACATTTAATTTCTTAGATCTTATACTGTTCTTAAATGTTCTGTTTACCCAAATATCTACGACTGTAAATATGAAGTTCACTTACACTTTTTATACATAGAGATCGTCCATGCCTTTTTGTTAATGAAACGACAAAAGAATTTTACGCAATGACTGTTTAATAGTCTTTGGTCGGAATGAAATTGGAACAATGCCAAACTGTATGCAGTCAATTACTGCTTATCGTCTGTTTGCAGATTGACGGTTTGACATTAAACTGTAGATTTAGTCACATAATGTGACAAAAATGAAAGGGGATAAAATGTAAAAAAACTTTTAATTGTTCAATCGAAAGTATACGGGGAAATATATAATGTAACAAACGTTTTGATATGTTTTCTGCGTTCATGCGTGTATGAAAAGAGCTTTGACCTCCCAAACGGCCAAAATTTAATTTTCTATATTAATAAACCACCAAAACTAAGTTTCAGGAAAGAATTATCAAAAAATGTTAAAAACATTACCCCTACTCTTAGAAAACTGGTCTCAGTATCAAACAGAATTCTCATTCACAGCATTTCAACACTGTAAAACTCACATTTTAGGCATTCATAATTAAAATAATGATTTACTCAACATAACTGATCAACTCAGTCGCATGATTTTCTTTTCAGGATTATAATTACTTTAAAATTGTAAACAGTGGAATTTACAGAATTTCAGAATTTCTTCTATATAACCCGTTATTATCTTTTTTTTCAGAGTACCGTAGTTTAAACAAACTTTTGAGTGATATAGTAGATTTTTTACAGAAGATTAAATACTCTAGGGGTTTTGACATTGAAAAATATGTCAATTTTAGCGATTACTATGAGGCAGTTACATTGTATTCATTTTGCGACAAAACCCAAGTGTTACCGCAACTTTCTTGGTACCACTGTAAAGCTGAGACATTGGGCTACATTTTGATACATACATATGTGAATTTACTTAGTTATGTAGAAAAAAAGAAGTGTAAACGTAAGCAATGGGCTTCCATGAGCCTGAATAGCTCACCTGGTTATTATTATTTAATTTTTGTCTTTCAAAGACTATAAGACCATAAGTCTAGCAAGGAGCTGTCCAACAATTCTGACTCAATGAACATTTTGGTAGGACTTATCAGAAGGCTCGTTTCATCAAGTTTCATTCTATCTATTATCGTTTTCAAAATATTGGCTAAACTGCTAAAAACATAATTTTTTGTCTTTCAAGGGCAATAAGTCTGACAAGGATTGGTCCAACAAGTTTGATCACCACAAGCATTTGTAGGTCGTATTATAAGGATCATATCAACAATTTAAAGTATTATTCTATCTATCATAGTTTTCAAGATATTGGCTAAAAGCTGTAAAAAAAATCATCATTTTTCACGTTTCAAGTGCAATAACTCTTACAAGGAGACGTTTGACGACAACAATCTCCACATCAGTTCTATGCAAGATACCACAGGGAACATTTATACTAAGTTTGGTTCTAATTGGTTAAGTAGTTTCAGAGGAGAATAGTTTTGTATAGTTGTTAACAACGACGGACGGCGAGGGAGGCCAAGTGATGGCAATAGCACACATAGTCTTTGGCCAGGTTAGCTAAATATTAATTGTTGCTTCAACGAAGTATAATAAGTAGCCAAAAATACAAAAATGCTTTTTTTAAGGGTAGCTGGAAATCATAATTTGGTTGATGAGCAGGGAAGAGTGCACGGGGTTATCTCATCCGACGTACTATTTGTGTACCATTCGTGAATATTTAACTGACACCACTTTTGTTTTTTATGGGAGTTAGTTATTGCTTGAATCGAGTATGGTTGGCTATGATGTTTAAGTATGCTGATTATGACTCACTCTTCTTTGTAGTTTCGGATGTTGGAACTTTGTTGCATGCACGTTGATCCTGTGTACACCCTTTCAAAACCAGTGTAAAAGAAGGACTGTTTGTTCAAAGTAATTCGACGTTTTAGTGGTATAAAAATGAATAATATCAAGAAAAATTGTAAGTATATATAACAATTGTTCTTTATTTTCTTCACTTTTTACCACTAAAACGTCAAATTACTGTGGCTTGTTCAATGAAGTAACTGGATAGACTACCCAAATGACCGCATGTAATTATAAAACCACATTAAGTAATATAAAATTGACAACACATAAACAAATGTGTCTCTCATCAGACAGTTTAGGCGTTCCATAAGTTAGACCCTCGAGCGTTCTTGGTCCGAGTGATAATATTTTGGTTATTTACGAAAACCAATTGATTATCATATTTATTAAATAGATTTTCTTAATAATTTATCGATACATGTTTTTGTATTTTCAATATGAATTTGAAATTCTGTGATTGGCGGATTGATATTAAAGTTGCGATGTTTTAGTGGGAGAAAGCGCGAGAGTGAAATTACCGCATTTATTTCACAGTGTGAATTATCGAAATTTATTACACTGGGAACATTCGAACATGCTCTCTATGTAATAAATAAACATGAAATCGTATCCAGACAATACAGCACCTCCGCAGTTGCGCAGAGGATATTTGTTTAAAGAGTCATTTTTTTTTGTCGTAGAAAAAATGAATTACTATACAAGTACCTTCCTATACACATACTGAATGCATTTGCAAAGTTGCAGTGAAATGTAACAATCACTTTTTTAAATATTTGATTTTTAAATATAGGTTAACCAAGTTGTGCGAGCAAAAAAGTGACAATATTCTACCATACTTAAATGCATAAAATATTTGCAAAGAACTTTTTCTGACTTTTCAAATAAAAAAATCAATCACTACTTGCTTTTTAACAATATTAATAAAGAGATAACCTGTAAAAGTAATCATTTTCTGAAAAATTGGTCTATTTTTAAAAAAATTATTTCTAACATGCCTCCCCCTTTTTCTTGATCACATCTCAAAACCCTAAATCTTTAAATTTTCACCAAAGGTGATATCTTTGGCTTTAAATTTGTAAAACATGACCACTCAAGGGCACATAAAGCAAAGAAAGTACTCAAAAATAGAATTTCCATGTTGCCATAGGGAAATGCTTATATGTCATTAACGGCAGTAATGAAGGTGAGCTTTTCTTCAATTCCCCCAAAATTTTTTGCTCAAATATACACAAAACTTGATTTCAGTGATAAGACCTATACTACTACCACACTCTTCAAAGAAGAGATTGTGGAAAACCATACATCTGTGCTATCCTCTTTTGGTCTCTCTACCAAGGACGATGATTGTGATTTACCATCTATGTAGTGGATTCCAAAATTCCACAAGAATCCATAAAAACAACGTTTTATAGCTGGATCTGCAAAATGTACCACCAAACCTCTTTCAAAACTTTTAACTTCTATATTCACAATTGTCAAAGAGGGTCTGCTGCAATCCTACCACAACACTTCTTACTCCCGTAGTGGTATTAATTCAATGTGGATCCTAAATAATTCGAATCTTTTGGAACGAATTAGTTCAAGACTATTATTTGAATATAATAGCATTAAAACCTATGATTTTTCAACACTGTATACTTCTATTCCCCATACTCAGTTAAAATCCCGACTTAAAAATATTGTACATCTTTGTTTTTCCAAAAAAGATGGTAAACCTAGATACAAATATATAGTTCTTGGAAGAGATTCCTCATACTTTGTAAGAAATAATTCAAAATCATCTTCCAAATATACAGAGGAAGATGTTTACAAAATGCTGGAATTTTTAATCGACAACATATTTGTCCAGTGTGGTGGACGTGTTTTTCAACAAACGGTCGGCATAACAATGGGAACAAATTGTGCTCCTTTACTTGCTGACCTATTCCTTCACTCTTATCAGGCTGACTTTATAGCTGATCTGATCCGAAAGAAAAAAATATCGTTTGGCTAGATCCTTCAATCTCAGTTTCCGCTATATGGATGACGTATTATCTTTAAAAAATCCTAATTTCGGGGATTTGATACATCACATCTACCCAAATGAACTTGAGATAAAGGATACTACAGACACTGTGAAGTCATCTCCTTCTCTTGACCTACACTTAGAAATCGATGGTAAAGGAAAACTATTGATCAAACTTTACGACAAACGTGATGACTTTTTATTCATAATTGTCAACTTTCCTTTCATCTGTGGCAACATTCTTTCAGCACCTGCGTATGGAGTGTTCATATCACAACTCATACGTTATGCAAGAGCTTGCCGAGACTACGCAGACTTTGTGTATCGCACTAGAACTCTAACAAATAGGCTTCTGGAACAGGGTTATGTTGCTACAAGATTGAAGTCATCACTACAGAAGTTCTTTGGTCGTCATCATGAACTCGTGGATCGTTATGGTGTATCCATCTGCACCATGAAAACTGATTTATTCAACGGGTCATAGTTTTCCTTTCCTCGTTTGTCTACCCCGGACTTGACTTTTTATGAGCAACTCGGCGGGTGTTTCTAGAAAAGCAGAAAAAGCAGAGGACGCTTACCCTACAGGTGCACCTGGGCCATGCTGCCAGTTTTTGGTGGAGTTCGAGTTGCTCATTTACTTTTGTTACTTTGCATGTATGATTTTAGTTACTTTATGTTCTTTGTTGTGTATGTCTGTTTTCCCTTTCGGGTCTTTGTCCCTGGATTACATTCTTTTGATTACCGCTATAACCTTGATTCCCTTGATTACTCTTTCAAGTGCTGGTTACCACTATATTTAGGTAAATATAGCCCTCAAAGTTCAATATTTGATATTTTACTAAATTTTCTACACTTTTTACAAGATAGGACATAAAAATCAGCCAAAACATAGCATTCCTCTCATAGCAAAGTTTACAAGATCTTCAAGCAGTTTAAAGCTATTCCAAGAAACTTTTCATTTTGCCATGGCTTCAGCTTAAGGCTAGAAACCACTAATTCCACTTCCCATATGCTTCCATGCTAATTTCACTTTATTCAATGCCTTGTCTGGACTTTACCTTAACTTTAATCTGCAGAGGACTATATATCAGCATGATTCTACATATGTCAGCTCAATATCCTCAGAATGGCATGTGGGGTTAGCAGACTTGCATTGCAGTTGTGGTCACCGGAAGTGACGGGTCTATAAATAGCATGGGAAATCCCAGTGTTTTCACAAGATAGGGATATATTTACAAATCATTATGTCGATTAGACTTCACATCACAAAAAGCAAAATGGACCTATAAAATGTACAGAAATATTTTTCCTTTCAGAAACTGTGTAAATTTTAAAAATAAAATGACAACTTATTTATAGCACTATGAGGAACAGGGGGTAAATTCTGCGAAAGACTATTTTTGCGTACGTTCCAAATGCGCATTGGTTGAATTGGTGGTCTGTAACCTTTTAGCCATTCATAGTTCTGATCTTAAATTCTACATATATATAGTACGTCGCTTACGCTTCGTCCATATAATGCTTTGGAACAACAACCTAAAGTTTTAATATCTACTATTGTTTGTCTTTCAACAGAACATACACTTTATACAAATTTAAGCTATTTTTTAACTTTTATCTTTTATTTTGTTTACCACAGTTTCTATGATTTAAAAAACCACACCAACAACTTAGAATATTAATTGTTTTTATCATTTATGGAGACATCGAAATTTTTGCAAAACATATTTTAAACACTACTAAAAGAGTGTAAAATAATATGCGAGACTTCCTACATAAAAGCAACCTCTCTACACCTGCGTTAAAAGTTCAAACAACCACTTCCAAATTACGTCCGTTACTTATGTCATTTCCAACAATACGAGTTTGAGATATTAAGACCCCACATATATAGGACATCACTGACGCTCCGTCCCAACAATGAGACTACGTGTTTGATTTTATCTGTAACTGAAATAAACTTCATTCTTGTTGATACTTTGGGATTGTTTTAATTGAAATAAAACAAAATTGAATCCAAAAGAAAAATATTTATTTATGACTTAACCAAATTATTTTCAAGTTTTTCTTCGCGATATTCATAAAGATCAAGAATTTAAGATTTTTTTTATCAGATTAGGCGTATGATTAATTAGAGCTTCTTATTTTTCATTCTCATTATCGAAATATTTAATAAATGCATTGATTAAAGTAATTTCTACGCCTTATGACTACTTTTTTCCTTAATACGGAATAATATTTAGTGACAGTTTATGTTTGTTATATGAAATACGTTAAAAAATCAGCTGTCCCCAGAATGGGTTAGATTTGCTACATTGTAGATAGAGACTGTCAATAGTACGACTCACGGCTATAAATAAAAGGTTACGACATAAATCATTACTTAAGTTCGTTCAGTAAGAGGACCCAGGTAGACATAAGAGTGGAAACCTGAAAAAAATACAAGTATGTCAAACTTTTTCTTGATAAATAAATAACTCTTCTCTGTTCAGAAATAAAAATTGGTAATATCTTACCTTTTGTGAAACTCACAAATAAACACTTGAAAAGAACAAAATTACAATTAACCTGCATCAGAGTCATGATTAAATAATCAATTGAATAGCTCTCATACGGTAATGATATAATATATATCCGATTCTTATTGGCATAATCTGATTGGTTCATTAGGAAATGATCGATAACTGGTATATATCGGAATTTTCAAAGCTACTTCATGTAAAAGCTATAGCCTGTTATCTGTTTATATAAATTTGTTTTGTAACCACTGCTCTTATGATCGATATAAGTGAATAATCTCTATACTACATCTAAAGTGTTAACAATTTTATCATAACAGGGGATATATTATTGACATCTGTATCACTTCAAATGAAAAATATATCTTTCTTTAAAACTTTCCGTACAAACAATTAAGGTGATGACATAAGAACTTAAGTAGTAGTCTGTGTGAGAATCAGTGTAAAATGTGAAACACCTCAAAAAAGGCTACATATTTTTATTTTTGTTATTAAGTTGCTTTATAGGTCTATATGATGAAATGTATAATTATTCATTCCAATCTGTCTGCTCTTAGAAGATAATCCAGATTGAAAATCCAACAGTTTATATTGTATTTTAGTGTCATCTACAGAATTATTTCTCATAATTTTGAATTCTACAGTGCATTCTTTACAATTTTTATCTCCTAAGAGCACGGGTTATATGAAAAACTGAATTTTAACTTTTGACATGTTGCTTTAGAAATTTTAAGTTAGTAGATTTGGAGTTTACCGCATAAAAATGTGAAGATAATCGATGTCTGTCCAAAATTTCTAGCAAAACGTATGAGTTTTGAGAAGCTATAGAGAAGCTTAAATGTATCCAAAAGTAGCGCTTTCAATGAAGTAAGTCTTAAAGCATTCCCCAATTTCGAAATATAGACAAAATCATACAGACTTTTTTCTTAAATTTCAAATTTCATTTTTGGATAGTAACCAAAATCGGGAATGATTTTGTAATACAATATTCTCTATATAGTGAACTATATAAATTTATGGTTCTTTTTTCTTTAGTGGGTTCAGACCTGAGTCGTCAAACTGAGATAATATTTGAGCCCGTTATAATTATTTTTTACTGTTAAAAATCAATTCTGCTAAACTAAACAATTATGTTGTCTCATTAAGCAAATTCCATCATAAAACTTGTCTCCGTTTTTTCCCTGTTATATGTAGATGATGTATCATCTCTAAATCATACTAATTTAAGGATTTCCTACACCTAATCTACCCAAATAAACTTGTAGTAAAGTGAAAACCGATACACATTTTTCTGCCCTATACCTAGATCTTAGCATGTACAGAGATGCACCGATACAGAACATTTGTAATCGAAACAATATGACAAACGTGCACGTGGAGATCTTTACCAACATCAGTAGCCTATGGAGTATATACTGTTGATCCGTTACTGCCGTGCGTCTGTACATGGACTGTATCTATAGAGCACGGATACTGTCAAATAAATATCTCAATCAGGAGTGCGTTCAGCTTTTGTTAATGTAAATCATACCTTATATTCTTTGTATATAGATTTGTCTACTTATTCCAAAGATGACCTTGTATGAACATACAGTAAAATTTCAAAATAAAAAAATAGTTCACTGAACCTAATTGTGGTATATTTTGTGGAATTGAAAAAATATTGCCAAATGTGTATACTACTATTGACAAAGATGAAATCATAAACAATTTAAGTCCTTCATGTGTTCTCTCAAAATTGAAGCAAAATGTGAGGACTTGTATTGGATTTCCAAACTTCATAAGAATTCATACAAAGAAAAGTAAATAAGTGGATCTTCATCTTGCTCCAAGAAGGAGATATCAATTCGCCTCACAAAGATATTGTCCGCAGTAAAAGATGGACAACATGCTAGTTGCAATACCATTTACTCCCGTAGTGGCATTACTCATATGTAGATACTTAAAAATTCTAAAGATTTGCTTGAAAACATAAAAGCCCGCAGTTTTTTTTTTTTTCGGAAATAAGTTCTCTTCAAACTTTCAACTTCTCAACACTTTACACTACGTCGCAACATGATAAATTGAAATCTCGTTTAAAAGATTTGGAGGAATTATTTTTCAGCAATAAGTTGGCTTTCCAATGGGCTCTAATTGTTCTCCTTTCTTAGCCGACTTGTTTTTGTATTCATACAGGACTGATTTTCATCAGAATCTCGTAAAGAATGAGAATTGTAAAAGATGATAAATCATTTAATTTCATGTACAGATATGTTTATGATGTATTATCAATTAACAACTCTTCTTCTAGTAAATACCTTCAATATATCCACCAAAACGCTCGAGATAAAGGAGAGTACAGAAACAGCTTGTTCAACATCTTTGTTTGGACCTACATCTCGAATAAGACAACAGCGGTTAAATGTATCTCAGTATTAAGATTTTGTATATGGTGTTTATATATATATATGAAAACAATATCATTCTTTAAACTTGTAGAAAGTTTTTTCAGCAATTTTAAGATCTTTGATGAAAGACGACGCTTTTGAAATGATTGATATACTTTTAAAGAAGGCTACTCTGATTTTCATTCAATCAAATATAGCATTGACCTCCTTTTCTTCTTGTCTTGCTTTCTCACATATCTAATAATGTTTGCAATGACCTATAATTGTAAAAGTTTGATAATTTTTTTTCTAAGATAAGGGTATTCCGGTCACCAGACAATGATATTATGATTATCAATCTGAGACGATAATCAAATCGCCAAAAAATACTGTGAATAGCAATAAATTAATGACATTGTTTGTTTTGTTTTGTTTTGTTTTTCCTTGATTTTATTTGATCGTGACCTTAGAAACGTGATTAACATGATTACCAGTATGCCTAACATGTGATATTGAGGTATATCGCTTGATGTTTGTGTAACAATTGTGTTTACTTTTATAAAAAAAAATAGGATTAAAAGCATATTTGTTGTACTTTTTGAATGTATGAAATAGGCTTTAGACGGTAATATCTACTTGTGTTGACTAAAAATCTATATTATGTTTTACTGTATATGGGATCTACTTAAAATTTTAAAATTAAATGAAACGATAAAAGAGTAACAGTTTTTATTTATTTCGATTCTTTACATATGCATTAAAACTGAACATTCAATGTTCGTTAAAAGAATTAGATAAATATCACTACAGTACGTATACTGCTTTGTCATTATTGTTTATTTAATCAAAATATTGGCTAGTGATGATAATCGAATTTTACTCGAAAAATCAATAATGTAACGAGTCTCGTTTAAGTGGTTCACGTCTGACTAAAGGATTTACCATATGGTCTCTAATTTCAGTTTTCTGAATGTAAAATGACAACGTTCATGGGCAAATTACATTTAGAACAGATGATTTGCATTACTGTCCGTGCAAGATCACCATTAGTCGCATTTCATCGGAACATACACAACGGATAAGTGTTATTTCGTCCACATATATTTTGAAGAGTAAAAAAGGGAACTAAGATTCTAGCGGAAATCATAAGATTGTTATCCAGGGACTAGACATTGAGAACAAACACATACAATAAAGAAAATAAAATAACCAAATATGATACTTACAAAGTAATCAAGTTAAATGATCAAATCGGACTCCACTGAAAACTGGGAGCAAGGCCTAGGAGCACCGGTAGGGTAAGCGTCATCTTCTTTTAAACAATGGAATCAATCGAGAGCCACAATGAATTTCGTTTTCCATAAAATTGTATTTTCACATTTTATATTACGTTCATTTCCACGATTTGTGTTATTCAGCTATTTTGCCGTATAGAAATATTTTTTAATCCTTGAAATTATGTAACAGCAACCAATGACGGACGCAAAAGAATTTTTATAAACATACACATATTTATGCAAATTATAGAAAACAATCAAGTGTCAGCTTGGATAATATAAGTTCATACCAGACACAGAACAAAAGCTTTTCAATTCCCTACCTTTGAATCGAATAAACGAATATTACCAGAAGGAAGTGATAACGATCGGTGCAAATCTGCTTCAGTATAGACTAATGTTGTTCAGATGATTAGAGCAATGTGTTTGCTGGATACAAAACAAAAGTTTATCTACAGTTTTAACACAACGCATGTGGTATTTACTCTAACATGCATTTTTTAAGTATAAACTTTAATTCAAATAGATATTATCTTTATAACAATTCTATAGAATCTTGTATATTAAGTTCAGGTGAAAAAACAAGATCATCGTGTACAGTGATATCAAAGATCGCGATTAAGATAAAACTACACGCATGTGACGAAACACAACAAATGTTCCATCATATTACCTAAAATCAACATAAATATACTTTCAGATATCACTGAAAAGTCTTTAAAAAGTGGAAACCTACTCTGAAAGACCCCGACAACAAAAGTCAGAAAAATCCACGGCGACAGAACGATGAGACTTCAAAATCAACTAAACATAGAATAAACGACTCAAACATTAACATATTCTGTGGATTCGTTCATGTTTGTTTTGGTATAAAACTAGTTTTATCAGGCCTTTACCATCCCTCTGTAAGGTAAAACATACATTTCTTTACCAAAATGTTGTTATAGTGAATAGAGTGTTGTTACATTGTGAAGTTTGTAATATCAATATCCCTGGAGAAACCTTTTTCTATGTGGGATATGTTACGTTCCTTAACAATTGACATTTGACATTTTTTACTAACACGAGCAAAACGGACCAGATGTGATAAGTAAATTCCATAGAAGAGTGCTATAAGTTTTAAAAAAAAAACTTGGAATGCAAGCATAAAATAAGTGAATTGATTGAATATAATTTAGTTTTCAAAATTGAAAAAAAATTATCACTTTAAGTTTGTACCATAACTTAAAATATTGAATTTCGTATTGAATATATATTCAACTTACTTGATTTAATTCAAGTCCAACGATTGTTAAAAATTAAAAAAAAAAAATTCTATAAATTCATCATTTGTTTCTTACTCTTGATAATTTCCACTATTTTTGTTTTAAAATGTCTTGTGTTGCAATTAGTTTAATTTGGCTTAAAATTTATTTTTACTAGACTAAATGCCTTTTTTGGTCTGTCATACCTTCGTTATTTGTTAATCGAACCCAGTTGATGTCACGAAATGTTTGTTGAAAAAATATAGCTCATTTTCCTCTATATGTTTCAACAATTAAATTTATCAATACAATAATAAAACATGCAATCATCAGTTTACTTTCTTAAACATATATTTATACATTGTTCGCTTCCTTTATTACACGAATGATCGGGACTTTTTATATAACAGTATAAACAGTTGCTATGAAAGTGAAGTAATGCATGGAATTTATTACAACTATTAAAAACAAGACTAATTAGCGAAATGGATTGATTGTTTTGAAAAATCAATGCCCTAAAATTTGCATTTGTACAGTTGTCATTGTGGCTTTGTAAGCACTCATTTTCATTAGCAGTTGCGTTTAAATAATACAAATAGAAAAAAAGATGCTTGCATAAAACAAACATTGAAACATGTTGTTCTAGAACTATCAAAGGTGCGTGTATAATTTTCCTCTCTTCTTCCAATATTATTAAACCAAAAAAGTGCAATTGTTATATTTAAAACAATAATCAAATAAAAAAAAATATACTTTACTTCTTTTTAAGATATATGATAAAAATGTAATTTTGAATACGCAAAAATTGTGATCAGACACGATTTCACAGGTAAAAAAATAGAATAAGTAGTTTTGACTTCAAGAATAATGGCATAATTTACCAATTTAATGTTTTATTTTATTTTATTTTTTTTTATTTTATTATTATTTTTTTTTGTATCGCGCTAAACTCTAACAAAGGCTTCTAGAACAGGGTTATGTTGCTACAAGATTGAAGTCATCACTACAGACGTTTTATGGCCGTCATCATGAACTCGTGGATCGTTAGGTGTATACATCTGCGCTATGAAAACTGATTTATTCAACGGGTCATAGTTTTCCTTTCCTCGTTTTTTCTGCCCCGGACTTGACTTTTTATGAGCAACTCGGCGGGTGTTTCTAGTGGAGTCCGAGTTGCTCATTTGCTTTTCTACTTTGTATATATAATTTTAGTTACTTTATGTTCTTTGCGGTGTACGTCTGTTCTCTTTGTCTGGTCAATGTCTCTGGATTACATTCTTCTGATTACCGCTGTAACCTTGGTTCCCTTGATTACTCTTACCATTTAGATGTTCTAAACAATGGTCATATACTTTTCTTTTCTACGTTGTTGCTTATTTTACATGAGTTAAGAAAACAAATTTGGCTTAAACACATTTTATAAGCCCTGGTTACATTATAGTAATATAAATTCAATATGGATCCTGAAAAAAATCGAAATGTCTTCTACCGGAAACCGGAAAATAAAATAGCATCAAACATTATTTTTCAACTCTTATACTACATGCTCATTTGAAATTCTAACTAAAAAAGAATAATAAATCGTTGGTAATTGAAACAAAAAAAACGATGAAACACCTGGATATAAATACGTTTGGTACGGGTTCTCCAACTTACAACGATTAGAAATCATCTACTTAATACAATGTATAGCAATAAAGGTGTCGAAATGCTTGAATGTTTTATCAACAATATAATTGTTTTTCAACAGACAATCTGCATTCTAACAAATTGTACTTTGCTACTAGCTTACCTTTTCCTTCCATCCCACGAGGCTGACTGTAGAGCATATTTTATAACAAAAACCATCACTGAGACATATCCTTTGATTTCAGTTTCCATATATATAGATGACTTTTTTTTTATTTGCAAAGTGTTATGGTCGTCATCATAATAAACTCGTGAATCCTATACATCTGCACAATGAAAACCGATTTGTTCACCGTATTAAAGTTTTCTTTGCCTACCCCGGACGTGTAAATTAATGTTCATTCTAATGTCTATTACTAGAAAAGCAGAGGACGCTTAAACTACTGGTGCATCGGGTCCCTTCTATGTTATTAGTAGAATCCGGGTTCATCGTTTACTTGTGTTTCTTTGTTAAGAGTTACATTGGTTATTTAATGTTCGAATCATGTTTCCCTTGATTTCCCTTTCGCTGAAGAGAGAAAATATTTTCATTTTACAGTAAATTTAGTGATTTTAAGCTTTGATTTTCACTTTAAAGTTGCCGTATTCGAGCCTTGATTTCAATAATAAAAAAAGAGTTTCCATGAAAAATTGCTATGCTTTCCTTATTTGATAGTTTGGTTGACTATATAATGTTATTTCTTTCATTAAATGCAACATGAAGTGTGTTAATACAGTTTACATGCATACATTAAATTTTAAAAAATTCTATTCCTTTCCTCTTGTATAAAAAGAAATCAAAAAATCTAATTTAGCAATTTCAATAGATCCTGCAGAATACGAATAATGTACTAATATAACATTATGTAAAAGCTAGTGCTGTTTGGGAAACTCAATTTATAATTTGAAAGTGAAACTGCATGGTTTGTATTTGATAAAAACAGTGTTATAATTGCGTAACTGACTTGTTTCATGTCGTAAATAAATATGACAAGTGTTTTGTTTCGATATTATAATGTGGTCAATATGCACGAACAGTGAGTAAAAAAGGTCAAACCTTATTTGTAATTTAGCTGATGTACATAACTATGAAATGCGTTGTTTTCAAGGGAGATAACAAGCACAAAACTATTCAGTAACAGTGATACAACCTCATTAGCCATTTTCGGAAAAAAATATCTCGGTATTGTTAGCTGCTATCGTCATCAAATGGCAATTTGCTAACTTGAAAACGGAAGAAGTATTGACATTCATAACCCAAATATTCTCATTAAGAAAATAATCTTTCTGTCAAACAGTGTTTGTCAACAATGGCAATAACAATTGTTTTGAAATACAGCCATTTCCGTACGAAGACAAAATACATATCTGCGAATCCTATTACATTATATATTGAAGGAAAATAACTTTATGGTGAAATGAACAATGATAGAGATTTGAATTTAATTTTGTAATATGCCAAACAAACCAACAAGAAAAAATATTGACTGTAACAACGGAAGAAACAAATATATGATAACAATATGCCAATGGTAAGCTAGATCTTTTTTACTACATTGGAAAAAAATAACGTAGCATGTTATATTTCATGTTATATATCATGAAAATACTTTGTTACTTTTCGACAATTTCAGCAAAATTACTTTAAAAAAACAACTCAACCGTTGTCTGCCAAAATGAGTACCCTTTGCAAATGGTCAGTAGCAATGCGTCTTTTATTTCAATAATCCACTTTTTAAAAAGAAATGCTCCAAGCAACATTCGCCCTAAGTATTTTAATAATTTTAAGTAAACACCTTCACGTATTCAATGTTAGCCAACATAAAATATATCGTGATTCTTTAAGCGGCTATGAAAATGAGAAAATCGAATTTGTACAATGTAATATGGTACGTCAGTCAATATGCTATAATACATATGGTAAATTGCTGTCTTTGGCATTTTCCTGAAAAGCAAAACAGTTTATTAAAATATAAAACGCATAACTCTATATCATTTTAAATGGCATTCAACAGACGTCATCAGTTTGTTTGTAAAGTTGCCGATAACTAAGCTAAAAGTGTCAAAAAACTAGTGAAATATTCAGATCTATATTTTTCATAAATCATATATTCATTTGTAACTTAAATCAAAACAAATGAACAATGACACCTTTTGCAAAGTGCAAATTTCATTTACATTCTATAACATTTTTTTTAACTCAAAAGCGACCAAATGTAAAACTTTGACTGGTTATGTTATCACTAATTGTTTCTGAACTAGAAATAAAAGTGCGTTCGATATGCTTTTGACATATATGCATTACCTCCTGTCTGATTTGTATTAAGACTGCAACATACATATCATTTGTGAAAAGAAGAAGAAAAAGGAAATTATCAAACACAAGCCAAAACATCGAAATATTTCCATAACCATGACCTTGAAGTGTCCACTTTGTCTCTGCATCAATGCTACAATGAATCTAAATCAGACAACCAGAGATATTCACTCTGTCGTTCTGATTTGTAATGTTGTATAAACTAATAATTAAATGAAATACATTTTTTTATTTCATGAATTAAAAAAGAAAAGTGAAAATGTAAGTGAAAAGTGGTTGATAGTGCTTGTCAAATAATCAGCTTCCAACGATCTGTTGAATTAGATCATACATATTCTCTCAAGTTCTTTCAAATTAATCTGATAGAGAAATTTTCCGAATGGTGAATTACCCAATAATAAATGTAAGACAGCACAGTGATTTAAGTTACCTTTACACGCCTCCTTTTTAAGAAAAAAGAAAGCAGCTCATTTACTTGTGTTTTTTGTACGTGTTATTTTTGTTATTCATACGTTCTTTATTGTGTATGTCTATTTTCCCTGTCTAGTTTTTTATCCTTGAAACACATTCTTTTCTTTACCGCACGAATCTTGGTTCCCTTGAATTAAGCATTTGTTCATATTAAGGTATGCTGAACCTTTTATATCCTACGCAACTGAAGTATTCAAACGAATTTATTACCAAATGTTAAACTATTTACTTTTTCTGTTTCGAGTAAATGATGATCAGTGGTTAGAAATTCAAATCTTAACATTTGCACTGAATATTAAATTAGGATCATGAATACGAATATTTTTTTAAATATTTTAGAAAGAGACCATATCAAAGGTTATTCAAGTTCTGAAAGATGAAAAATAGAGAAAGAATGTCAGTGCATATCGAAAAACAATAAAATACAGTTTTGAATACGAAATCGATACATATTTATGTTCTTCAAAAGAAGTAAAGAGCCATAAATTACAGTAATAGTTCAATTTTGAAATAAAAGCACACCACAGTTATGTAGGTGTGTAAAACAACTACATCAATTTTCAAATTGACGTTTCAGAGCCACATTTCACTGTCTATGAAATTATGACAAAATCTAGTAGAGCTTGCACCATTCTGCAGATATAATTTCTCCTTAAATGTCATTGCCAAGTTTAATTTATTTTTCTCCATGACTGAACCCTTAACAATTTTCGTAAACTTTCAAAAAATGTGTTTATATATTACAATTCAGAAATATAACACATATTTTGATAAGTCCAAGGGAATTTGGACTGGGCAAATACACACAATTAAAATCCCCTACTGTGAACTATATGAACATACAAATAAATTGTTTTTAATGTGAAAATTGTTTTAAAAGAATAAATAATTAAAACAATATTATATTAATAAAAACTGACACTTCTGGTTGAAACTAACAGGAAACTATTGTCTACAACAAAACAGAACAGAGCACTATAAAGCAAATTTGTCCCCTAATGAAGAAGGTATAAGTGCAAAGTGACAAAATATTCCATTAAACACAATGAAAGCGTACAATGCTGGTGCAAATTATTTTCGATTCTATATTGCTGCAAAATACCTTGAAGCAGTTTTTTTAACGTTTGAGGTTCCAATTCCTGTTGAAACACTCTCCGATTTATACGCTAACGTTAGACCAAAAACTGGAGATCTCTTTAAAGCAACTAATCAACAAACACGTGTATTGAACCGATGTTTAAAGAGTCCACCCTTCAGGAAAAGAAAGGCATTAATGACTTAATGATAAGGCTTTACTTTGACTGAAATTAAAGTTCCTTGGAAAAGTCGGCATTTGTCATCATCTCGTATCAAGATCAGTGCAAACCGTGTGCTTATGTGGGTCTTTTTTTCGCCGTCGAAATAATGCAAATATGGCATCTATGACATAATATACATTTGTTGTCTGAAAATATTCTGAACAGGTCAGAGATTTGTGATAGAAAAAGTCGAAGAGCTTATCAAACATCGCCATGAAATATACAGCGAAATCGTGACAAAACACATGTCAGAAGACAGTTAAATGAGAGATTACTTTACTTTGAGAATCTGTAAAACTTACCTCTCAGTATGACACCCATACTGTGACAGACTGGAAAATCTGAGAATTCACAAAACAATTAGGAAAAGAAACCTTTGCCTCCTGTATGTCAACAATGAGTAAACAAACTATCCACTATTTAAGGAAATCATTCTATCCGCGCTAAAGATTATGCCATTTAATTAAATTCACAAAGGGAGCGTAAATGGTTGCATTATCAACTGAGTTCAGTATACTTATGACCAGAGTAAATATCAATATCTGATTTGTGCATGTAAAACAGGGAGCTTAAATCAGCACCATGACAGATTTATTCTCGTATACTTGGTAAATGCAATGGAGAACTACAGCAGCCTATGAAACATTAGCTAGCTTCGATGATTAAATACAAATCGAAATTTAGCTTTTCTCATAGATAGAGAAGATCGAAACATGACATCGGATTGTGTACGAAAATGACGTAATCAGCTCATCAATACCGAACAATTCGACCCAAAGACATTTCGGACCATGTAATCCACAGTTTCTTACAAAAACCGGACATTTCGGGCCATTGATATTTCAAACCTTGACGAAAATGCTTACGGACAATAACAACCGTATATCATAACAAATTTTACCATTTTGAAGTTAATGATGACTGACTGGCCTGACAAAAATAGTTAAAGGACTTCAAGGTTTCACCTTCTACATATTATATTTGATGTCTTTTACGATGATTTATTCTGTCGTCAATTCAGTCTCAAACTTGATTTTTCGAAGAAGCTCCTTTGTTCCACAGTTGTAAAACCATAAACGTTAACAAGTTGATTGTTTTTCACTATGAAAACTTCAAATTGACATCGCTATGGTGTATAACTAGGTTTAGTTGGGTTTTTTTTTCTTGAGACGTTATCAAAATTGGTAATAAGTTCATTATAATTAAACCTATTACGTTGTTGAAAATTTTGAAATTTGAACCCTTTTGTTCAGGGTTTAATTATTGATTTACCTTGAGGTTCCCCAATATACCAACAAACAAAAGTCATGTTCCAGAATTAAACATTAGCCAAACAAATAAAAATTTGATTAAAAATAAACTAAATTTCCTTAAAGTCTAGGTCTTTTCTAATTTTTCATCTAATGAAAAGAATTGCATATGATTCAAAAAGTTCGGGAAATATACGTAAGCTTCTTCCTCTGCTGGTCAGTTCCAATGTCTGTTCAGAAAATATTGCTTTTCCAAGATAGGATGTTTGTTTGTTGGGGTTTAACGTCCGAGCAGCAATATTTCAGCTATATTCAGACGAAGAACATGAAATTGATGATAAAATGAACATGAAATGATGATGAAATAAAAAAGGGGATGGGACACAAGGACAATGGGGTCAACAAATTTTGATTGCCACTGGAAAAAGGGAGAGGTGGGTAGGGTCGGGCAATTTAGCCTCCTGTGGCGGAGCCCAATGGTTCCTACTCCGGGAGAATACCACAGTAGGGTTCTTGAACGTGCGAGGAACGTGGCATATTTCCCAACACGGTGCACCACTATGGTTTGCGGTCAGGTTTTCCGTATTATAGCCTGACAACCCCAGCATGATACACGCCAGGGATACCCCATTCAACCACCTGGGGCACACATCCCAGTTCCTCTGTGGGCAGAGCTCCCTAGCCCCGGCTAGGGTTCTGAGCACTATTTAGTCGCCTTTTACGACAAGGTTAGCGCTGCTGCAGGCCTATTCTTTGAACTCCCGGACCTGCACAGGTATCCAAGATAGGAAAGGCTTTCATTATCTTCTTGAAATAAATTGTCAGTATCGTTTCATTTGTTTAGGGCAATATATGTGTAATATGTAACATATTACCGCCTGCTATGGAAAACTGACATTGCTCCCGAAATGTACAAACTATGAATCTTTAAAAAAAAATAAAAGATAAGAATAAGGAGCTGCTTCTGAAATTCAGGTATGATAAATTATACGGTGCTCGCTTTAGTGTGCAGTGCTTAAAGCCTTGATACGAATTCAAACAGATATTTACATACATATAAAAAAAAATCTTGACCCGTTCGTCAGGTTTATATGCAATTTCATAAAATAAATTTCAGTACAAGCAGGAATTTCATAAATAGAGCAGAATTATCTTTCTTTGTCTCTTGTGGCTATAATAAAAACATTGAATTCAAACGGTGCCTGTCATTTTAATCCAGCTTTTGTGATTATTTCAAGCACTTTTTCTGAAGTTAAAGTGGTAGCATTAGTTTTATCTATCGTCATTGCTATTGGCCACTTTTTTATATCTTTACCGAACCTTGCCGATTCAACAGGTTATACTCGAATGTCTTACTGCAGGTTTAACAAGGATTGTATTTGGTTCATTTCTTCCTCTTTTTGATCTTAATACGTTTATATTAATCCAAACCAAATCTAGTAACTCGCACAACGACAAGAGGCTAGCTCCCAGGAATAACCCCATGGATCCACCGATATCACCTAAAACAAAGCTTTGTTTTATTCAACATCAGTTTATACTGTGGCGACTTGTAGTTATTGTAATTATTATCATTATTAAATATCATTATTAAATCTAAAAAGTTTGTTTCCTAGTATTTATTTTCTGTACTTCTATTTTATTCCTTTTGAATATCTTACAATGTCAGATTCTAATTCGTTATAAGAATTATTTGGGATCACCCTGTACTTCTAAAAGTAAACACTGCTGTCGGTGATTCATTTTAGTGTGAATAAAAGTTTCAGATTGCTGGAAAGTCTTTTTATCAGGCATTTAACTGAAGAAGGGGTAATAACTAAAATGATAAAAATATTCCTATGTTGATGTATACTTACAAAATAGTGCAAATGTATCAAATGCTTTCTGTTGTGTTATTTCCTCATAACTCATTCGTCTGTAAAATATGTCCAACTGTGCAAAGTTTTCCCTAATTAAAAAAAAAAAAAAAAAGATGGCAACATTGCTGAATTTTCATTTTAACTATTTATTTTTCAAACATTTTTCAATATTAGCAATACCAGACAATTAAAATAAAGTCTATTTTCTGTTGTATATACTTCACCCATTAGAAACGTTTGTTCCGGCTGAAATTACTCTTCTATGTAAGAATAGATCTATCATTTTTTTATTTCTCATATCAGATTGCAACAGAAATCAATATATTCAGGATGTGCCCTAGACATTATTTACGTATATCTTTTTAATTTTCTAAATGGTTTTATCGATCACTCAGTTTCGTTACGTCCGGATTCACATCATTGTCATGGGTAACGAGACATGATATAGAAAACTTAAAATGAATTATCATTTGTGTTACAAATTAAGTCCACTAGGAACATTTCATGTTTACTTTAGAAATATTGAATACAAACCTAATGTACATCTCATTCAGCTGTAACGATTCAATGTATTCTTGAAAATAGTTCACTATTTCTATAACTGACTTTGCAAATTTAAGGCCTTCGTCTCCTACTGTGTCATAAAATTGTATACTGTTTAAATAAGTTGTATAATTCTTCTCAATTTCGAATTCAACTTCAGACATATTTCTTAATAGTTGTATGTTACCGGTATGTTCGTAGTATTCGTGGGCATCAAAGTCATTTATAACATATTTGTGAATTTGGATAACAAGAGTTTTCATTTCAGTTATAGACGTCCTTAATAAGGAGTCATCAGCAAGAAGTTCATACATAAGCTTTACTAGGTTGGCTTTTCCTATCAAAATACCACCTGAAGTGAAATTTTCTGCAATGCTGTACAAAAATCCTTTTCCGCCATGAAGGTACTCATGAACCAATTCGTGAATACTATCTAGAGGACCAAATAGAGAAGTTTCAATATTTTCGATCTTCGTATCTAAACTCTCGATCTTTTTAAACACAGAATATGCTATGTTGTCAAATGTAAAACATATATTGCTGAACTTGTTTCTATTCACAGTTAATTGTTTTAATGCTTCTTCCAGAACGTCTTCATATACGTACTTTTTCACATTTAACCAGTTCATGATTGTCTTTCTAAAACTTTTAATGACAGACTGTAATTCAGCTTTACTTAGTTGTTTCGAAAATGCGTCTTTATTAATTTTTTTTAATTGATAAAGAATTTCAATTGTGGTGTTTAAATTTACAGTATATAACTTAACTTTTGCCTGGGCATTACCCTCCACAGATGCCTTTAGAGATTTCTTTGGTACAGCAAACTTATTTTCTTCCTTAGGATAATCTTTGTACTGGTACTTAAACAATCCTTCGCCTGTTTGATAAGCATTGATGAGATTTGTATAATTTGTAATGGTTCTTGAAATAATTTCGATTCGAGTATCTAATTTGTTTTGAACACTTTGTTGCAGATAGCGTCTGATTGCATCTTCGGAAAAGTCAATATCATTTAAATATTCTATATCATGTTGTAAACTTAAACTATATTCTTCATAAGCAAGAGCAACAATGTGAGCATGGCGTTCCTCCATGGAATCCTTAAAACGGAGAAAATTTTTCTCAACAATATACAATTGATAATCAAAAACGAACGTCTTCCATTTACACAACCATTCCATATGATTTATCTCTCCCTCCAACAAATGCTTGGATGTATGTATTGTGGAATCTAAAGTATTCAGTATACACTCTTTTATATGATGTAGTTCTACTTCAAATTTCTCTGCTATTTTGTGTATTTCTTCAAATTTTGAGCGATCCATTCTAGAAGTGACTTCTTTAGCATAAACAAGACTCTCTTTCAGTTGGACGGAATTGTTTTTTGTAAGATATTTGTCAATTGCATATTTAGAAATTATAGCATATGACAAATCAGTTTCGAATCCAAATAGCCGACAAGGCACTGGGCAATTACATTTTTCCTCGTAAACTGAAGGGAACGTATCTGTAGGAAAATAAATATACCATTACAGAGCATAAAGAACTCTCGATGTGTTTAGTTCGAAGCGTTTATAAAGTTTTCTTAAACTTTTCAATTAATAAAAACATTGACGCGCGAAGTTTCTCTGATTTGTCATCCATAGGAGAAAAATATGTTTAGCCCGTTTAAAAGCAAATCCAAGTACGTTTCATTGAAAAAGAATAAATATATGTTTTTTTTGTCAAATCCTTGTATTGTGTAAATTGTTTAAACTTTGCATTGTTGTATAGTAAAACTATAAGAAGCACCCGAAGAAACATATACTGACAAACACGAAGACTTCAATTTTGTATGACTAAAAAAAAACAGTATACTATTTTTATCAAATATCAGGGAATTAGAAATAACCATGCATGTATGTGTAAAGAGTAATCAAGGGAACCAAGATTCTAGTTCTAGCGGAGATCGAAATAATGTTATCCGGGGACAAAGAAAAGACATGGAAAACAGACATATACAACAAAGAACATAAATAACCAAAATAATACATACAAAGTAACAAAAGCAAATGAGCAAATTGGACTCATCTAAAAACAAGGAATATGACCAGGTGCATAGGTAGGCTAAGCGCCCTCTGCTTTTCTAGAAACACCCACCGAGGTGTTCATTAGAGGAAAGGAAAACTATGACACATTGAACGATCCACGAGTTCATGATGACGACCATAAAGCTTCTGTAGTGATGACTTCGAACCTGTAGAAGCAGAACCCTGTTTCAGAAGTCCAGTTATAAGTAATCTAGCGCGATACAAAAGGTCTGCGTAGTTACGGCAAGCTCTGGTATAACGTATGAGTTGTGATATGAAAACTCCATGCACAAGTGCTGAAGGGATGTTGCCACAGATGAAAGGAAAGTTGACAATACGTCATTGCGTTTGTCGTATAGTTTGGTCAATAGTTTTCCTTCACTATCGATCTCAAACTGTAGGTCAAGATATGTGGCTGGATTCACAGTGTCTGTTGTATCCTTTATCTCAAGTTCTATGTGGTAAATGCGATGCATACAATTCTTGAAACTAGGATTGTTTAACGATAATACGTCATCTATAGAGCGGAAACTGAGATTAAAGGATGTAGTTAAACGATTTCGCTTCCTTTGTATCAGATCAGCCTCATAAGAGTGAAGGAATAGGTCAGAAAGTAGAGGAGCATCATTTGTTGCATCAAATATGTTGTCGATCAAGAATTCCAGCATTTTGAAAAATTCTTTTGTACATTTGGAAGATAATTTGGAATTGTTTTTTCAACAAAGTTAGAGGAATCTCTACCATGGAACTTCACATTTGTATATCTAGGTGTACCATCTTTTTGGAGTAAAAATGATGTATAATGTTTTTTGAGTCGTGGACTGGAGACCCCCTTTGATTGTTGTAAGTGTAGAAGCTAAAAGTTTTGAAAGAGTGGTTTAGTGGTACATTTTGCAGACCCAGTTATGTAGCAAAATTTGTAATAATTGTTGCGGAGTTTTAGAAATCCAGTACATAGACGGTAGATAACATTCATCGTCTTTGGCAGGGAGACCAAAAGTGGATAGCACCGATGTATGTTTTTTTTCCACTGTCTCTTCTTTGAAGTGTGTGGTAGCAGTATAGGTCTTATTACTGCTGTTATTTTCTACGTCTACCCCTGATAATAGAAATTTGATGTAAAACGTATTGTAAACAATAGGCAAATAGATAGTTTTCCTACGAATCATTTTACCATTACAATTTCTCTTCTTAGAACAAGTGCAAAATAAGTAACAATAGAAAATATGTCACAGATGGAATACATATCAATGGTCAAGTACATAAATACACTTTTCTTCAAATCTCTTGAAATCTTAGAAACTTGGATCGAATGATTTTTTTTTTTTTTTTTTGTATAAAAGAGTGCTACTGCATGCAAATATTACATGCACTTGTATTTGTGTTTATGATTGATTAACATAACCTTATGCACATTACCTATCACTCCTTTCAAGCAGGTGTAATATTGGCTGATTGTACACACTTTTGGTACACCTAAAACAGACCGACACAGCTGAAATATTTGTTTTAAAAACAAATTTTTAATGGAGAAAAAAACAATGAACTAAATACAGTGAATTCCAACTTTTTTAAGTACTTATCAAAGCTGTAGATCAAAACCTGCTTACAGTGCGGGTCATAATTGCTTTGAAACGAAAGTAGTTTACAAAGGAAAGAAGGGAGCAACGTAAACTGTCGGAGTCAAATATAAAACACTATTTAATGTAAAGATAAACCATAAAACACATTGTTCCGGTGCGGTTAACGATAATTTGGTCTTGTAAAAAACCGAATTATCAAGAGTTTCTCTACTGGTATGCTACACGACTATGAGTATATACCGGAAGGATAAAAGATCATGAGTATATACCGGAATGGTAAACGATCATGAGTACATACCGGAATGGTAAACGATCATGAGTACATAATCTACGATATTTTCGCATATTCGATATAATATTAAAAGTGATAATGAAAATACATTATTTAGGTGGATGCCAAAGCTGTACCTCTGTTTTGTTTGCTATGTGTAGACATAATTGATGCCGTTCAGCGATTTTACTTTGAGTGTGGTGGTTATTAGTTCAACGTGAGCAATTGCATACTGGATATGATTACGTTCAGCGTCAAGAAAGTGCATGTATAATTCTATCATAAGTAGATTAGTGTTTTAATTTTACTAAAAAGAATTTATACTTGTTTGGGTAAGCAAAGAATAGACATAGTTTGAGTTTGCTTTTTATACACGTTTTTCATGTATGTATGTTAGCTGCTATGATGGAATTTAAAACTATATTTGTGTTGTGATCCTTAACGTAAATTATTTAAGTTTATATATTCGGTGTTACTAAACGTAGGAAGTGCGTATTTTCTCTGCTTGGAGTATATTAATGAATTTAACTAATTTTTTACTACTCATATTTACATCGATCAAACAAGATTGGCTTACCTTTGTTATGTGGTAAATAGAAATGTCTGCATCCACATGTGGCATTTGCAATTTTAGACAGACAGTTTAGTTTACATGCGACTTGTGAATAACGTGTAACGTATTCAAGTTCTGTCTCACTACACATCCCATAAGGTTCTGGGAGATTATTCACCTAAATGGTTAAAACAAACAAATTATATTAGCCACTATAGAATAAGACTATAACGCCAACTAATATAACATATAATGATATTGCTTTGTCATTGTTTCAAAGAAAAAATAGATATAAAATGTACATATTTAAAATTTATAATGCAATACCCATTGTATGACTTTTCCTATTACGATATCTATCTCGTTACTGATTATTGTGTAATTTAAAAACTCTTGAATTTACTAAAAAGTTATATTTTAATTAATTTGACTTGTTTTATTTAAAAGATGGTCAATTATGTCTACAAAATCATACATGTTTAATAAAATCTTTAAAAATGTACCAAAAATAGGAAAACAACTTTATTCGGACGTTTAACGTGTACAATCTGATAATTCGATAACTATATATGTTAATGTATATATTTTATTTTTCTTTTTTCTTACGACGTATCATGAAGATATTCAGAAAATTTGGTAGAAATTGAAAAAAGCATTGATTTCAAATAAATGTTAATCAATTGCGCAGAAACCTCGGTAAGTTTAACTCCAACAAAAACATGAGATCCTGGTGATACAGCTTGTCCTAATGCATGAACCATTGGTACCTCTGTGCCGTCATGAAGAAGAAATTTAAGACCAGCTGCACCATGTGGACCAGGCATGTACTCATTCTGTTCTATGTTAAGTTTCAGTCGCAGTCCATTTTCAACTCCTATGAATATAATTACTAACATAACATGATTTCAAATGATTCACTGACAATCGGAAATGAAATAAAGAGACGATAAAAAATATTTTAAGTATTACATCTTATAAAAGAGCTTTCGTGATTTCCCAAATTATTTAACGAAAGACTTACAAAAATATAAGCATGGAGTGCTTTCTCTATTCGACATGAATACCAAATCACAAAGCGTCTGATTAAAAAAGGTTCAAAGGTCATGATTTTTTTTTTCAGAATAGAAGTGTGCCATTATCATTATCATACCAGACGATGATACATAGAATTCTTCCATATGTTTCTGCCAAGTAAAACATACGCCATGATCGGTTAGGGAAGTTGTAAAGTCATTTATGTCACATGTACTATCCCTCCATATACATCTTTAAAAGACAAAGTGTCTGAGTTAGCCCTGAGTTTTCATAAATTAAATTATAGTAAAATATTATAATATTAAAATATTGTTATATTAATACAACAATCTTATCCCATTATTTCTCTGGACGTGTAGTTCTAATTTCATTTCATCGGTAATCTTTTCAAATTTCATTTGTTCTCCACTTTCTGGTGCCGAGATCAGCAAACCAAATTATCGGTCGTTTGGGATCAATAAAATCGACCAATACCGATATTGAATTGGGCATATTTCAAATCATTCTCCAATTTAAAACAAATGTGTTAATTTTTTTTAATTTTAAGGTTCTATTTTGCAATATTTTGCCACCCACCAAAGAATTTTAACTAAATGAGATATATTATTGACTAAATATCCATACGAGGAATAAATGTTCTTTTGTTATTGATGGTGATTTCACCACGGTTATTGTGAAACTCGCCCTTCCATTCATTTTATATTAATGTGCTTTCTAGTTGAAACTAGAAAAAAAAGATATAACATGGGTACTTTAGATGCTTTAATATGCAATATGACAGTATATAATTCTTCGTCATCGATTAGTCATTACTATTAAACGAGAGTAGAAATTGCGCGCTCACCTTTACATTTAATTGTAAAAATGCAATATTTGTGTCAGTAAAACAAACCCTAATATGATTCATCATAATGGTAAAGAATATATGTGTAGTTTCAAGAAAACAAATTGCAAAAATAGACAAATTTTGTCATTTGATAGGAAAGTAAGACTTTTATAGGTCTTTACAGCATTCACCAAAAAGTCTATTTGCTATTGACCTTCTTGAACGATTGCATTTCACAAATTCTACAAATAAAATAACTGCACACTGTTTATACAGCAAAGACTACAATGTTTATCAATGTAAAATCTTTTTACGCGTACAGACAATGTTAGAAATATGAAAATTGTTTACTCGAAAATAAAGTCTTCTTTCCGGTGAGACGCTTTTGTATACAACTCTTCTAATGTTATATTTTTCCCTTGATATTCTACCATTGTGGAATTTAATGGTTCATTTGATGAATACATGGCCTCAATCAATCTGTAGCGGTCTTGTTCTGTCGCCAGAGTTGCCCTGAAAATAAAGAAATCTTATATCAAAGTTTACTTGTGTTAGGCTGATTAATCATTTTAATCATTAGATATTAGATTAGTTTTCAATAGTAATTTTCATTTGAGCATCAATGAATGTAATTTAAATTTTGTCGACAGTTGATAATTAATTCAGTTGCGGCATAAAGGCATGTTTGTGCAAGTATAAAAATTCATTTCAAGAACATTCTTACTTGTACTTCCTATTAATTATTGATTAATTGTTTGCGTTGTACATGTTTATTTAATTTTATGTAATCTATTTTATTGCTGTACTTACTTGAAAGCATTCTGATTGCAGATTGTGATAGCCGGGAATTTTAAAGTCTTGTTATAATTGATTCTAACATTGACAGTAACTGGTCTGCTATAGAAGTAGATAAAGCGATCCGTAATGTTATATAGCACTGCTCCCACACATGTTATTAACAGGAGAAGCCATAACAACCTAAAATAGATAAAACTACACTCTTCCTTTCATAAATTCTCATAAGGGTAGAAACTGATTCTTGTAAGTATTGATGTCTGTACTCATCAAAATTTGGGGGTGTATGAAATGATAAATATTGGAGTAAAAATTGAGTAATACTGTGTAAAAATTAGCAGCGTACACACTAAATAAAGGATAATAACGAAAATACCGATTTGATAAGTTCTTGGCAATAGTCAAAAGTAACCGTCAAAAGGGAAGGGCGATATCATGATAGAAAACAACGGGAAATAGGAAACAACTGCAATGTTTCTCACTTGATACAGGTGTTTCCGAAATGAACATTGGGTTAAACCAGACTTTGTAGGGCGCTTAACCTCCTGCTTCAATTGCAATTCATTATTTCGTTATGGTGTATCACATCAGCACCATGAAAACTGATTTATTCAACGGGTCATAGTTTTCCTTTCCTCGTTTGTCTACCCCGGACTTGACTTTTTATGAGCAACTCGGCGGGTGTTTCTAGAAAAGCAGAGGATGCTTACCCTACCGGTGCACCTGGTCCATGCTTCCAGTTTTTAGTGGAGTCCGAGTTGCTTTTGTAACTTTGTATGTATGATTTTAGTTACTTTATGTTCTTTGTTGTGTATATCTGTTTTCCATGTCTGGTCTTTGTCCCTGGATTACATTCTTTTGAATACCGCTATAACCTTGGTTCCCTTGATTACTCTTCCATTATATTGCAACACAAAGGGGCAGTGTAAAATTGCCACTGGTAAAAAATCAGTAGTCAAAACAGTACAGAAGATATGAACAATAAATAAGTGAAAATAGAAGGTACTTAATACAATTAAAAAACAAGAGCTTCAAAATAAGTCTTGAACTTCATAGGACGCTCAAAATTAAACAAGTAAAAACTACAGAAAAAAAAATGTTGACGATCTGAAAATTCATTATCTATAATCTCTTTGTCAGAAACAAAATATTTCTCAATAAGATCTTGATATCGGAAATAAAGCATTTTAGGCAGCGTATGAGACGTTATAAGTATGGTCCAAAATTTTATCTCTTAGACAGTGATGGGTCAATAATTGATCGATATTGGCCCTAAGATACTTTAACTACTACGAAATAGAAACACCACATAAAGGGGAAGCAGGTAAATATATATCTTTGAAATCTAAAACGTCTCGTTTGTCAAATAAATTGTACTGATACGACTACTTTGACGACTACTTTCGTCAATCTAAACATGACCTCAGAGAAAGCTTGTCAGTAGTCTCTGTAATTTTCAATATTGGTGGATAAATAAACGGAAGGCAGTCTCAAAGTTAAGGATTACTAGATCACAACCTGAAAATCGCTGGCATTTAGGGTGTTGTTGAAAGTATGTAAACTGTTGCAGGATGAATTGTTGTAAAAGATTGTATGACTGAAGAATTCAGGTCTGGAAAGGTATCGAATATCCTGTACAGTAAAGCATTTATCTCCATTGTAAAATAGTTGTCTAAAGCATTTAACAGTCATATTTCGATGAAAGAACTGCGTTTTAACCTTGTGTTTTAGCGATGTTAAACTTTTTTCCGAATTTCTTAGCGAGACAAACTTTTAAGGAACTGTGTACAAAACTAATTCAATTTATTTTTGACGAACACAAAGTCATTTAATAAGCATTACGAACGATAATCCTAAAGAGATTTTTCAAACTTCATTATTTTCAGTCATGTATCAGAGAACAAATTGATTCGTTCTGCGTAGAACTAAGACAAGCCAGACTGGACAAATATCAATATTTGTAATATTAGAAAATATATTTTTTCTAATATTAACAAAGAGTAATCAAGAGAACCAGGGTTAAAAAAAACTGGAAGCATGGACCAGGTGCACCGGTAGGGTAAGCGTCCTCTGCTTTTCTAGAAACACCCACAAAATCATTCTTTTAATATAAGAAACTATTTTTTTTAATATAAGAAATTGATTTGTAATATTAGAAAATGAATTTCTAATATTGAAAAATCACTTTGCAATATTGCAAAATCGGTAACATTTTTAAGTATTACAAAATGATTTTCTAATATTAGAAAATCAATTTCTCATATTAAAGAAATGTTTGTTTTTTTAATTTTAGAAATTCAATTGATTTTTTTATATTAAAAAGGGTTTTGTGATATACGATATAAAAATCATAATTTAACAAATGAATTTGAAATATTAAAAAAATCTTTTTTTTTTTCAGCATAAGAAAACTCCGATTTGTAATATTATAGAACTTGATATTACAATATCATTTTTTTAATACCAGAAAATTTTTTTTTTAATATTAGAAATTCATTTTGTAATATTAGAAGTTAGATTTTCTAATATTACAAATACCTGATTTAGTTATACTATAAAATATCACACATTTTGTGATACATAATAATAAATTGATTCTTTAATATTAGAAAATGAATTAGCATTATTAGACATATAGTTTTCTGCAAGTTAAAGTTAAGGTAAAGTCCAGAGAAACCATTGCTTGTGAAGTTAGCATTGAAGCTAATGGGAAGTGGAATTAGTTGTTTCTCAAAAAATAACCCAAACGGCATAATCTTAATCGAAGATGACAAATGCGATATTTAATGGTAAGGATGAATTTATCACCGAAGGAAAAGAAGCGATAAACAATGAATAGATGGATGGATAGAACATCGTCAATATATTATATGAGAGATTAAGGTATCTAGCTTATTTGACCTTTTTGTCTTTCACAATATTGAAAGATATATATATATATTGATCTAAAAACGGCTGCCGACAGTGATGGCGGTGGGTTGTCGTTCTCTCAAAATATTAACTTTAATGAGTCGCAGTCGCAATGTGAGAAACAGAAAATCTACAAGCAGGTCGACATCAAACGAGAAGTACGCAAAAGATTGCTACATCATACAAATGTTTATCAACGTGATTACTCTTTGATCGACGAAGTTATTAAACGTGATGACAGTCATAAATCTGTATCGGATCCTCTCCCGTCCTCGCTTGAAGTTCACGCTATCGTACAAACCTTGTTGGAAAGAGTTTCACAACTCGAGAAATCAGATACAAAAAATGCAAAAATTATTGAAACTTTACAAAAAAGAAAATAAACAATTGTCAACAAGATTGAATGAGTATTAGCTAAAATTTGAAACACTGTCTGGTGAATGCACACGCAAAATGACCCAATATGACTCAGGATTCAAATTAATACGTCAAGATATTAAACAACTTGAAAGTGTAGACCTCACAGATATGTCTCAGAAACTTACAAAATCACGCGAAGAAATTGAACGTCTTGACAAACTCCAAGCACAAAAAGCTTTTAGTGAGTTAAAAATGTCGGTCAAGCCCTGGCATGCATCTACGGTCAACCTTAAGTGTACCCCTGTAAGGGTTCATTTTAAAACGTCCTCAAAAACTGTCTCGCAAACAACGAATCGAGTTCTAAATGTAAACAACTCTAACCAGTCTAACGATTAATCCAGGACTAAATTCGTCACATGATTCTGCTGAGTTCAAGTGTCCGAACATCTCAATACGGTCAATAAACAGAGCTAAATAAATATTGTTAATAGCGCAACGGTGAATACAATACTCATCGTTATAAGTGGTAAAACCGTAGAAAAATTTGTTTGTTTGTTTGTTGGGGTTTAACGTCCGAGCAGCAATATTTCAGCTATATTTAGACGATGAACATGAAATTGATGATGAAATGATGATGAAATGAAAAATGAAAAAGGGATGGGACACAAGGACAATGGGGTCGACAAATTTTGATTGCCACTGCCACAACCCCATCATGTAACACACCAGGGGTACCCCATTCCACCACCTGGGGCACACATCCCAGTTGCTCTGTGGGTAGAGCGCCCTAGCCCCCGGCTAAGGTTCTGGGCACTATTTAGTCGCCTTTTACGACAAGCTTAGCGCTGCTGCAGGCCTATTCTTTTAACACCCGGACCTGCATGGGGCGCCTCTTGTCCTTGTATCCCATCCCTTTTTCATTTCATCATCATTTCATGTTCATTTTATCATCAATTTCATGTTCATCGTCTGAATATAGCTGAAATATTGCTGCTCGGACGTTAAACCCCAACAAACAAAACAAACATGTACAAGAGGCATTGGTCAGACGTAAAACGTTATGAAATAATTGAGGAGGGGGACATAAGTTGCACATCTAACCATTTACCCATTACATGCTCCATCACGTTACCTTCCAACCCTCATATAGATTTACAACAGTTTCTCAAACTTCCCTCGTGGCACAAGAGTACGCCTGATATAATTAAACAATTTCAAGAAAATCTAGAATCACTATTAACCGAACTAACATCAAATACTGATATTAACTGTAATATAGGCGTAGATGAACTGCAAACAAAGTGATTCCTAAATCAACTTTCAATTGTCACACGAAGCCTTACTGGAATACTGATGTAAACAAGCACACAAAGTGGAAAGAGACATGCGTAACATTTGGGTATCAGAGGGACGGCCCCGTGGTATGATCCATGAATTATATTACAATTATAAACGAGCAAACGTAACATTCAAAGCGCAGCGTATGAAAAGTATATTAACGAGACGCTTGATGACATTAACCATGCAGCAGAATGTGACATTAGACTTTTTTGGAAAATGATCAATCGCCAAAAGCCAAAACGAAGACAATGTGTACCCGAAATAATCATATCTGACGTTACGTATAAGAGCCCTGAATCTGTGACATAGGGATTTGCTCAGTATTTTGAACAATTATATACACAATCAAACGATCCATCCTTTGATGATGAAACATTCCAAAACATTTTGAATAAGTACAACAGTCTGCATAATATATGCAATAGTGGTCAAAACTTACTTCTGGGAGGCATTATAACTGAAGATGAAATAACTTTGATTGTTAATTAACTTAAAAAGAAAAAAAACGTGCGGTCCCGATAAGATACAAAACGAACATTTGTTATATGGCAGACAAATTGTAGTAAAAACACTTTCTTTGCTGTAACTCAAACACACGTTCCAACGCAGTGGAATAATGGTTTCATCGTACCGATCTACAAAGGAGGGGATAAGAATAAATCTTCTCCTGACAGTTATAGATCAGTATGTCTTCTTTCCTGTATACTGAAAGTGTTTGAGAAACTGTTATTACAGTGCCATGTTCTTTCGCCTGATATATTCCCTAACTCCCATCCAACAAGGATTTCAGAGCGGTTTAAGATGTCTGACAGCCTCTTTTATATTTCATGAAACTATATTCCACAATACTACAAAGTAATGTTTATTCTGCCCTCCTTTATAGCCGTAAAGCTTTCGATAAAGCCGTAATGTATAAATTATGTAATATGAAAGTAAGGGGCAAAGCTTGGTGTACCATTGATGATTTGTACTCAAAAACTGAAAGTGCAGTTGTAATGAATCAATGCAAATCTAGATATTTTACTGTTGATGAAGGGGTACGTCAAGGAGGTGTATTATCTGGTATGTTATATTTAGTCTTCATTAATGATTTATTAAATGAACTTGAAACATGTAATCCAAAAATGGGGGTTGACTATGTAACTTCTTGTGCACCATGTCTTGCTGACGATATTGTTTGCTTAGCAAATTCGCCGGTTAAACTCTAACATATGCTTGATATATGTTCTAATTATGCCAGTAAGTGAAGATTCCAGTTTAGTGCCATAAAATCATGCATTATGTGTTTCAGCAAAAATAGATTAAATCGAACTTTCAATGGACACTTAACAAACAATGCATTCCTATAATGGATAAATATACTTACCTGGCTATTGAGGTGTGTGACAACTTAAAATCTACAGCTAAAATCAATTCCGCCTGCAGGAAAGGGCGTAATTCGTACTTTGCAATTACAAACATTCGAACAGAAAACATCAATCCAATAGCAATAATATTTAATTTTATAAATCTGTCGTCGTGCCTACATGCTTATATGGCTGTGAATTTTGGTCTGGTTTGAAAAATCAAGACATTATTCAGCTTAATCGTCTCCAACACTTCTTTGTAAAGGACATTCAGAGATTTAAACCCCCAAACAAAGACGGATATGTGTGAAAGTATGTTAGGACTAAACCCATTAATATGCGAATTAGAAAAACGGAAACTGTACTTTATTTGGAAAACTTTGTAGAATGGAACCAAAGAGCATATCGAAACAATTTTTTTCTTGTTAGACTTTTTACCTGTTTACCAAATATCAACTCCCGACATGGTTTCGTTCCGGTCGCTTTACAGATTATATTTGTTTGTTGGGGTTTAACGTCCGAGCAGCAATATTTCAGCTATATTCAGACGATGAACATGAAATTGATGATAAAATGAACATAATATGATGATGAAATGAAAGAGGAATGGGACACAAGGACAATGGGGTCGACAAATTTTGATTGCCACTGGAAATAGGGAGAGATGGGTAGGGTCGGGTAATTTAGCCTCCTGTGGCAGAGCCCTATGGTTCCTACTCCGGGAGAATACCACAGTAGAGTTCTTGAACGTGCGAGGAACGTGGCATATTTCCCAACACGGTGCACCACTATGCTTTGGGGTCAGGTTTTCCGTATTATAGCCTGACAACCCCAGCATGTAACACGCCAGGGGTATCACATTCCACCACCTGGGGCACACATCCCAGTTGCTCTGTGGGTAGAGCGCCCTGGTCCCCGGCTAGGGTTCTGAGCACTATTTAGTCGCCTTTTACGACAAGCTTAGCGCTGCTACAGGCCTATTCTTTTAACACCCGGACCTGCGCGGGGAGCTTTACAGATTATTCAAAAATACAATTTTTGTGAATTCCTAGATGCATATCTGAACTTTTGTAATTTTCCTTGTAAATCTCAAGGGAGAAACATAGTGACAGCCGCTATTAACTCAGTCCAATATGATTTATGGCATGACCATGTGGTTTCTGATCGTGCGAGTGTAGTCATAGTGCAGATCAACGTAATACTTTCTTTGATCTGATAATCGAAAACTTTCCCCTAGGTCTATACGTTGAGTCGAGTTATTATAACCCAGGTGTCTCATATTGTGTTATGCTTGTGAAACAACCGTCTACTGAACTTGTTAAATCTGAACTGAACGACTTCCGCATATTGATTTCACGCATGTGGTTCGATCTGCTGCAGACTATACCCGTATATTAAACTCTGTATTAAGTCGATCTTGAGCTCGACCGCTACAAGCGTATCTGTCAACAATATGTAGTGCTGAAATGTATCTGATACGTAATATTACTGATGATATTGTATATTTTGTTTTTACACTTATTTACCTCATTTTGATATTTTGATATAGTGTATATTATAACTGCTCATCTTTTGTGTTCATGTACATATTGCTCAATATTCTTGTATATACTTACGCATGTTTAATCTCTATTAGAGGAAATGAATGAATGAATGAATGAATGAGTGAATGAATGAAGGAATGGTAACATTTTTAAATATTACAAAATGATTTTCTAATATAAAAAAAATCGTTACTCAATACAACAAATCCATTTTTAAATATTAGAAAATCAATTTCTCATATTAAAAAAAATGTTTTTTAATTTTAGATATTCAATTGAATTTTTTAATATTAAAAAAGGTTTTGTGATATAAGATATAAAATTTATAATTTCAAAATATGAATTTGAAATTTTATTAAAAAAATTTTCAGCATAAGAAAACTCCTATTTTGTGTTATTATAAAACTTGATATTACAAAATCATTCTTAATACCAGAAAATATTTTTTTAATATTAGAAATTCATTTTGAAATATTGAAAGTTAAATTTTCTAATATTACAATTACCTGATTTAGTTATACTATAAAAAATCACACATTTTGTAATACATAATAATAAATGGATTTTTTAATATTAGAAAATGAATTAGCATTATTAGACATATAGTCTTCTGCAAGTTAAAGTTAAGGTAAAGTCCAGAGAAACCATTGCTTGTGAAATTAGCATTGAAGCTAATGGGAAGTGGAATTAGTTGTTTCTAGCCTTTATTTCCGTTTTTCTCAACAAATAACCCAAACGGAATAGTCATGATCGAGGATGACAAATGCGACTGTTCATGGTACCTATAGCACGCAAAGGCATGATGATGAATTTATCACCGAAGGAAAAGAAGCGATAAACAATGAATAGATGGATGGATAGAACATCGTCAATGTATTATATGAGAGATTAAAGTATCTAGCTTATTTAACCTTTTTGTCTTTCACAATATATTTAAAGAATTCCGATTCAAATGAATAAAGAAACAGATAGACTATGCATACAGATTTTTTTTTAGAAAATGTGTGTACCCTCTTAAAGTGACAAATATGTTGTCAAAGAGAAATTCTAGCCTACTGATCATCTCTTGCTTGGTGTAGCAAATTTGTCTTTTTATTCTATTAAAATATGTAGAATTGTAGCCTTAAAACACATTTGATAATATTACCATTCTCTCAGTTGAATGCTTTAAAGATTATTTGTTTTAGACGGTAGTTTCAATTTATCGCGGGATAAGGTATAAAATATTGGAAGTCAAAAGTTTTAATAGAGGTTACATAATCGGAAGAGAGCTAGATCAATACGAGATTAAAGATTATCTAAAAGATCTTTATAGTTTTTTCAGACTTCTCATTTGATTAATACCACTACGCCACAAGCCCTTGGGAACAGGATTTTTTTTTAATCAGAAACAATATCATTTAATCATTTTGTTTCCATCTTTGAGTTATTATTTGTGTTCTCATACATGTCAGACATTGCTATTTAATGCTGTTTATACAATGCCCAGTTTCTCGTCTATCTCTTTCTATAACAAGGCTAGAAACTATATAAATTCTAAAATTATAACATATTTTAACCAACGGTAACTCCGCTTCGTTTTTCTCTTAGAATTTTTTTCCACTCCGTAACAAATTGCTCGTTTCTTATCGTATTTTCCTTCTTGCACAACACGTATGTCCGGTACGACAGTTCTTTATAGTCAGAATATAAACTTTAACAATTCCAATGCATAGAAAATGTTTCCGGAAGTTTCTTAGAATTCTACGCTCCCATGTTGAAAAACTTCCATCATTTTTAAAGGATACGACTGATTACTTACAGAAGATGCAGGCTCTGAATCCCCTTCCACCAAACACTACTCTGGTCACTATGGACGTCACATCTCTCTATACCAACATTCCTCACTCTGATGGTATCGAGGCTTGTAGAGACTCTCGGGAGGTCAAAGTTCCACCTACTGACTGCCTAGTCACTTTACTCACAATGGTTTTAAAAAAGTTCAATTTTACTTTTAATGGAGACTATTATTTACAAATAAATGGCACAGCTATGGGTACCAAAATGGCTCCGACTTCTGCCAATATTTTCATGGGAAAATTTGAAAAAGAACCTTTGAATCCTTTATAGAAAAACCTATGTCCTGGTATAAGTTTATTGACGGCGTGGATATGAAGTGGACACAAGACAAAGAAGAACTGAACAATTTAATCGCACGTGCCAACAATCAACATTTTTCAATTAAGTTCACTCAAGAAACATCTGCTACTAACATCTCATTTCTCGATACCTCCAGAACCTTATCGGGGGGAGAGCTCTCCACGGACCTATACTCCAAACTAACTGACACACATCAATATCTTATGCCTAAGAGCTGTCATCCATCTCACCTGACTAAGAGTATACCATTTAGTCAAGCTGTTAGGCTGAAGTGCATTTTTTCAAATGACTAATCCTTAAAAAACGTCTAGGTCAACTGAAGAACAATTTAAGAAGAAGGGATATAGATACAAGACCGGGTTCAAAAAATTGACAATATCCCAAGAAGAAGTCTGTTACAGTACAAGGCAAAGAAAAATTGAAAAAGAACCCCTTATGTTCTAACATACCACCCCTGCCTTAAAAACAGCCACAATACCATTCGTGAGCACTGGGCCTCTGTCGAGAGAAACGCAACATTATCCAATTTTTTTCCCCAACCACCAATGATTGCTTTCAGACAGTTTGCATAGTCTGCTTGTGAGGGCTGAAATATCTAAGCCCAACTTGACTCCAGGCGAGAGTCGCTCCTCTTGTAACAAAAGGTGCAAATGTTGCAACCAAATGAATCACTCGTCATCATTCACCAGCAGTCACGGGGAAACGCTACAAAATATTTTGTAACGTGCACATGAGCGACCTGACAAAAAAAGCCTTTACTCCCAGTGAGTCAACACTTCAGATGACTAATCAATCATCAATTGTACAAGTATATTATTAGCAATTATTAACCAACTTACTACAATACATATAAAAATGCCCATCCTTTATGAACCGTACATTTCGATCATTGGTCATTATGAATCGGAAATTCCTACAACCGGTCATTACGAAATCACAGCCATGCATTACGAATTTTAAAACAGAGCATCGATACGGGAACATCATGGACTAAATTAAAAATGGCCTGCATTTCTTACAAAGTGACAACTTGAATATAGAGTGACCTAATAATTCAATTAATTAGATTAGGATATTTAAAGTTGCTGAAAATGGTACTGGGACTGAGTTTATTGAATTATTAGGTATGTTTAATCTTGTACTATAAATTTAGTATTTTTTTTTTGGGGGGGGGGGATTCTTAGAAATGGCAAAATATTTAATGATTTATTTTCATAAATATTTGATTCAACGAGATATGAACTTATTTTGAATTATGGTGAATCCCGTGCAGGTCCGGGAGTTAAAAGAATAGGCCTGCAGCAGCGCTAAGCTTGTCGTAAAAGGCGACTAAATAGTGCTCAGAACCCTAGCCGGGGGCTAGGGCGCTCTGCTCACAGAGCAACTGGGATGTGTGCCCCAGGTGGTGGAATGGGGTACCCCTGGCATGCGACATGCTGGGGTTGTCAGGCTATAATACGGAAAACCTGACCCCAAAGCATAGTGGTGCACCGTGTTGGGAAAGATGCCATGTTTTTTGCATGTTAAAGAACCCTACTGTGGTATTCTCCCGGAGTAGGAACCATAGGGCTCCGCCACAGGAGGCTAAATTGCCCGACCCTACCCACCTCTCGCTTTTTCCAGTGGCAATCAAAATTTGTCGACCCCATTGTCCTTGTGTCCCATCCCTTTTTCATTTCATCATCATTTCATTTCATTTTATCATCAATTTCATGTTTATCGTCTGAATATAGCTGAAATATTGCTGCTTGGACGTTAAACCCCAACAAACAATAAATTATGGTGAACTCATATGTATTAATAATAGACACTGACTATGTCCGGAAACTAAGTTAGTTAATTAAAGTATCAATACATGGCCTTTTCAATATTGGTCCTTTAATATGCTCTTGGTATTAATAATGGCCTCGGGTGGCTGTGATGGCCCTTGGCGTTGCCCCAGGCCATTACAGCCATCCTTGGCCATTATTAATACCTCGGGCATATTACAGAGCCGACATGGAAAAGGCCATACATAAATACTATAGTTATGGTCTTATTTCTATTCATATAATAGGAACAAACCATTCAATTTTGTATGACAATTGTGAAGGCTAAATGGCAAGTAGAAGGTGAACATAATTCAAGATTTTTCTGCAATTAGGAAAGAAGTACACTAGTAAGATAATTGCAAAGTTAGCTACTGACAACAACCTTATCATTCAAGATCCCAAATATATTTTGAACAAAAACTCTTTTGGAAACAAGTATAAAAAGAGCTCAAACACAGGAATGGCAGATATGCATGAAAATATGTTTTTAACAGCTATTCCATTCATTAATAAACCTGACGTGGATGAAATTGATTCATGTGAAGGGAAAATGACATTGAGTTGAATGTTTGACAGCTTAAAAAAACAGGAAAATTTTCTTCAAGTCGTCAGGATTAGATGGTTTTACTGTGTAGTAAGTTTTCAGTTAGTCAAAGACAAGGCATAATAAATAGTTTATCTAAGAAAGGAAAGGAAAGGTATTTCATTAAAAACTGGCTACTGACTTAAATAAAAAATGACAAGAAACTTAGTTAATATTTTTATTATTATGTATTTCAAAACATTTTAGAAAATCACACCAAAAATTCAACAAAACAAATGGAATACTTTACTTGTGCAGGAGATATTAGATTGTCTTTGAGTATTCCATTTCAGATCACGTTAGTACTTTAGCAACAAACTATTGGTTGTATAAGTGTTGGATTAAAGAATTCCAAATGTATAGTAGTTTCTTTAATGAAACTAAAGAGAGTACTTCCACTTATTTTGTGAATGCAGACTTAGTAATAACGTCTGGCTTAGTGTAAAGGCCTGTTACAAAAATGTGGTTATGAAATCCACCAAATTAAACATAAATACAATTATTTTGGATTAGAAATATTACTGATCCAAATCGCATTGTTGATACAAACCTTTCTTTTCATGGAATATTAAATATATAAATGTAGATGTACTGGTAATATTCCTTGTGCGAAAACTATTATTGTTAAAGATAGTTGCCCTTGCAAACTGCTTATGGTGTCAATCAAAAATTTTAAAAAATACTTTAATATTTCGCATGGAAACCTTTTTTTGTGGGGGGGCGTTATAGTTTGTAATATACATTGTGAATTGCAGTAAATATGTGTCTGTCCATTTCATGCTTTGTAAAGTCCTAAGACTTCTCACTTTCAACGTGGCCATTAAGGATTTCATGCTTGTTGACTGTTTGTATGTGGACCTGAGTTATACCTTATTCTTTTATTTTGGGCTTGAATGATTATGGATCGAATGAGTGTTATCGAATATGGTTCAGATCACCAGTGAACACATATTTGGTCTCTCTACAAAGAACGATAATTTTGATCTCCCTCCCATGCATTGGATTCAAAACTCCACAAAATTAATACGAACAACGCTTAATAGCTGGATCAGTATAATGCACTACCAGGCCTCTGTAAAAATACGTGGTACTTATAAGAGATTCTCCATACTTCCTAAAACAATTCCACAAGAATCCATACAAACAACGTTTTATAGCTGGATCTGCAAAATGTACCACCAAACCTCTTTCAAAACTTTTAACTTCTATACTCACAACTGTCAAAGAGGTTCTGCAGTCCTACCACAACACTTGTTACTCCCGTAATGGTATTAATTTAATGTGGAACCTGAAAAAGATCTTTTGGAGACATTTAGTTCAAGATTATTATCTTAATATAATAGCATTAAAACCTATGATTTTTCAACACTGTATACTTATATTCCCCATACTTAGTTAAAATCCCCACTTAAAAACATTATACATCGTTGTTTTTCCAAAAAATGATGGTACACCTAGATACAAATATATAGTTCTTGGAAGAGATTCCTCATACTTTGTAAGAAATAATGCCAAATCATCTTTCAAATATACAGAGGAAGATGTTTACAAAATTCTGGAATTTTTAATCGACAACATATTTGTCCAGTGTGGTAAACGTGTTTTCCAAAAAACGGTCGGCATTCCAATGGGAACAAATTGTGCTCCTTTACTTGCTGACCTATTCCTTCACTCTTATGAGGCTGACTTTATAGCTGATCTGATGAGAAATTTCCTAAATTTCCTAATTTCGGGGATTTGATACATCGCATCTACCCAAAAGAACTTGAGATAAAGGATACTACAGACACTGAAGTCAGCCTCATATCTTGACCTACACTTAGAAATCGATGGTAAAGGAAAACTATTGATCAAACTTTACGACAAACGTGATGACTTTTCATTCAGAATTGTCAACTTTCCTTTCATCTGTGGCAACATCCCTTCAGCACCTGCGTATGGAGTGTTCATATTACAACTCATACGTTATGCCAGAGCTTGCCGAAACTATGCAGACGTTTGGTATCGCGCTAGAACTCTAAGGAGGCTTCTGGAACAGGGTTATGTTGCTACAAGATTGAAGTCATCACTACAGAAGTTTTATGGTCGTCATCATGAACTCGTGGATCGTTATGGTGTATCCATCTGCACCATGAAAACTGATTTAATCAACGGGTCATAGTTCTCCTTTCCTCGTTTGTCTACCCCGGACTTGACTTTTTATGAGCAACTCGGTGGGTGTTTCTAGAAAAGCAAAGGACGCTTACCCTACCGGTGCACCTGGTCCATGCTCCCAGTTTTTAGTGGAGTCCGAGTTGCTCATTTGCTTTTGTTACTTTGTATGTATGATTTTAGTTACTTTATGTTCTTTGTTGTGTATGTCTGTTTTTTATGTCTGGTCTTTGTCCCTGGATTACATTCTTTTGATTACCGCTATAACCTTGGTTCTCTTGATTACTCTTTCAACAAATAGTCGGCATTCCAGTGGGTGGTGCAAATTGTACTCCGCTATTCGCTGACCTATTGCTTCTTTCTTATGAGGATGACATAATAGCTGATTTTATAGGAAACAAGATACTATAAGATATAGGACACAACATACGCTATGAGATTGTCTTCATATCTTCACCTACTGTAGATCGATAGAAAAGGGAAAAGCTCATGACAAAATTGTACGACAAACGTCCTTTTCTTCTTTCATCTGTGCAACATCCCTTCAGCACATACGCATGTAGTTTTAATGTCACAATTAATATGTTATGGCAAAGTTTTCAGAAACTACGCATATTTTTGTACCATGCTAGACTTCTTACAATTATGTTTCTGGAACAGGTTTATGTTGCCACAGGATTAATAATTACTACAAAAGTTGATGGTCGTCATCCTGAACTCGTTGGTCATTTTGGTGTATCAACCTGCACCTTGAGAACAGATTTGTTCACCGTGTCAAAGTTTTCATATTTAGTATACCTGGACTTGACATTTTATAAGCAACTCGGTTGTGCATCTTTACGAGAACGTTTACCCTTCCGGCGCACCTTTCCTGTTTTCCCAGTTTGAGCAAAATCTGGGTTGCTTATTTACTTTTGTTCTTTTTTATACCATGTTCTTTGTTATGTGTGTCCATTTTCTCTGTCTAGTCGTTATCATTTTGATAACCGTTCGAATTATGGTTCCCTTGATTTCCCTTTCATGGTGACAAATGTAAAATATTCAGCACCCCTTTTCTTAGTGTTTTTTATAAACATAAACATGTATTTACCTTCGAAATTTTGATGTAGTTGCTTTTGTTAAGTAACGACAGCCATGAATTGTTGTTCGATCAACAAACTCCATAAAAGCAATCTTTATCCTTTCTGATTGTTTATCTTTGTGTTTCTCGTCATTTATATGCTTTGTTTTCAATGAATCCATTCGAAAGGTATTTCCACTAGATTTCCGTTCCTTAATGTTTTCCAGTTTAGAGAATGTATCACTTAACTGGCGATGTAAGGATCTGTTTGACGCCATTTTCCTTACACAACTTATATTGTTTACATTATTGTTATTGGGAAGACTTTTGGGAAATGATATTAAACACAATTCGATATTCTGATCAATTCATTTGCAAGCATCATCAATAATGAACGATTTTATATCAATGATAAATATCCTTCATAAGGGCTCTAATTTATGTGGTAAAAGTTTTAACTAGCTCTAAGTTTATCCAAACAAAATATCAAATATCTTTGTCATACCAGTAGAATAGTGCTCTTGGATACATGAAGATCGACGTCTGGTAATCACTAATTATTCTATTTCGTTCGTGATTTATACTCTTTAAGTTAAGGTATACAAAAAAGATACTTTAAAAATGATAATGATCTAGGAAATATTTATACTAGAGCTACGCATGGACGAAAGATTATTTGCTGAAACGATACTAATCTTAACGTAACAATTTAAACAGTTCTAAAGAGAAAATCCTTCCAGTCTGGTATGCAAGCTATCTTTATTTGAAAAGTTTTCAGAATGACACTGATAATTACTTATGTATATTCATTTTAGCTTCATTTACAATACATCCACATTAACACAGTTACTGTCATATTCATAATTAATCACTGGATCGATGCCACTGCTGGTGGACCTAAGCTCCCCGAGGATATTCACCAACGCAATATTCAAACTTGTAAGACCCCGAATTATATCAGATTTTATTCATCATATTTATCAAAATTTGCAGTACTGAATTTCTTTTACAAATTGGAACACTGAGATTTCGTTCATTGTATTTCACATGGGAGAATCTCTCGGTGGTGGATTTTGCTTCCTATTTCGATAGTTTTGTATTAGAGTACTTCTTATATACAATGAATTTTTGTATTTCGACATTCTAATGCTGTTGAAGAGAGCTCCAGCTTGAAACTCGTGTACAGCAAATTGAAATGTAGGATATATATATATCATTGGTATTTTTTGCAATTTATAACCATTTTTTGAATTCCATTTACTCGCTTTGGCACTTCTCTTACTTTTTAATACTGTATTATAAATCTTACAAATGACTCAAGGTTTTTTTTTCAGATAGGTAATTGTAGCAACATGACAAAAACTTGAGGAAGAACACTATGATATCGACACAGTATATGTTTTAATCACACAATTTAGAATTTGTGAATGAAATTTAAAGTTAATAATGTTGCAACAAAATTTCTTTTTAAGGATAGGAAGTTTTTTTTTCCAAATTACCTGTAATCCACACCATCAGAAACCAATACAAACCTTTCCATCGTGTTACCGGACTGTATGTCTAAGGTTTTGTAACTACTTTCAAAATTTGTTCAGTTATGTCACTGTTCGGTTGCATAGGATGATTAAACTTACAAAAATGGATAGAAGTATTTGTAAAATAGTATTATATTACATGTTTTTGGATTAATTTGTTTATAATTTCATATTTACATGCACTCAGTATGTATCTATAACATGTTTTATCTTTGATTTAAAGTTAGGTGTTAGGTTGAGAGATTGATCTTAACAAACAAACAAAACGATTCTGAAGGTCCTAAAAAGCAATGTTATTAATAAAGAAAGTGTCAGCAAAACTTGAATTAGCCGATATTTATGACAAAGGTTAAAGTCTATAATAAACAATATGTGGGACTAGTTTTAGAAGTTATAGAAGTTTCAAAAATATCATTATACATAAGGTATTATGATTTATAGCATACTCTGGCATTATTTTTGACAGATCCGTGTTACAGTCTTACATGCAATTTTATTTTTACTGTTTTAATACTGAAAATAGTTCGTAATAAGGTTGATTAGAGCATTTTGACAAGACAAGTTTATTTGGCTAAATCTAGCACCATTTAGTGCTACAAAAGCAATATATAAACAAGTATTTAACAATGTGACAAACAGTAAGAAAGAAAACATGGGTATCAACAGCTTAAATGAAAATCAACATGTATGTCAAAATCGTGAATACATTTTTTTCTAGTTTCTTTAAAAACATAAATAACTTTACAATAATTCTTTGATTACAAATGGACAATAAAGCCTGAATCTTGATGGAAGACGGGTTTGTAGTGTAATAACTTGGAATATATTTATGCCTCAGTTTCACTTACTAATTGTTACTACAAGTAGAATGATAATGATATTCATTTCTAACTTCCTGAAAATTACACAAAGGGCATTGCCTAATCTGGTATAGTTCTTTATGCCAGCGACCTACTTAAACTGGCATTTAAAATCTGAGCATCTGAATTTGCAAAAAGTTAAACGATCTGCATAGTTTAATACAGATTTGGATTTTTCTAGTTTGAAATTTGTGTTAAAAGTAAGATAAAACCTTCCCGTAGAAGATTGTTCCATTTTAGAAACGAGACTCTGATAAAATTGGTCTACTAGTCTTGGTTTTACTGTATGTTTAGCGCGAAAATTTGTTGTTAATTGGAGTTACCATAGATAGTTATATCCACATTCATCTTATATCCCTTTTACATGAGATAACCATTTAAATTTGATATTTGCTTGATAAATATTATACATAATTTCATATAAAATGACAGATAGTTTAGATTGTAAGTTTTGACCAATAACAAAACGTTTTATTTTGGCAACAATTATAAGGGGAAATCGTCCTGTTTCAAAATAAATCATATTATTTGGTGTCGAGAATCTAACATTTAATATTCTCTTTAAAAGAATTCAAATGGACTTTTTCGATGATCTCCATTTTCACAGACGGGTAAAATAAAATAAGAGTGGCTATACTATCAAAAAGCTTCAGTTGTAGATCAATAGGTAAACTTATATTTCTTATCTTATAATTCAGTGCAAAAAATGCTTCCGTAGCTTGATCTACAATTTGCTTTCTTTACAATATTGAATCTGCAGTTATAGTTAAAGATAATTCCAAGATGTTGGTAATAATCTGTTAGTTCTATATTCTTACCATATTGTAAAACGGTATTTTGTCAATGTTATTTTTTAGCGAAAACAATAAATGGTTTTATCTTTGTTTACATCAAGTTTCCACCTTGCACAATACTCATCAAATACATTCAACATTATTTGCATGCCCTGTTTTGTTTCAGAGATCAGGATAGTATCATCAGCATATAATAGTAATTAATCCTTTTGGACTCCTTTTTTTAAAAAAAAAACTGCTCTTAGTCGTTTATAAAAACAGCAACACATAAAGATGACAAATTTTCTCTTTGTCTAACACCAACTCGACAATCAAGGTTTTTTTCATATTTTTCCTTTCCTCTTTCGTCTACCCCAGACTTGAGGAATTCGGCGGGTGTTTCTAGAAAAGGAAAAAGACGCTTACCCTACCGGTGTACCTGGTCCATGCTCCCAGTTTTTAGTGGAGTTTAAGGATTGGATACAACTGCTTTTTTCTCCTTTAAAATCACCCCGTGCAAGTCCAGGTGTCAACTTAGCGCGCAGCAGCACTACGCTTGTCGTAAAAGGCAACTAAATAGTGCTCAGAACCCTAGCCAGGTGGGCTAAAGTGCTCCGCCCACACAGCAACTGGGTTGTGTACCCCAGATGATGGATTGGGGTACCCTTTGTCATGTTATATGCTGGGGTGGTCAGACCATAATACGGAAAACTTGACCGCAAACCATAGTGGTGCACCATGTTGGGGAAAGAACCCTGCTGTGATATTCCGTCGGGGTAGGAATCTTTCAGCTCCACCACAGGCGGCTAAATTGCCCGACCACACCCACCTCTCCCTATTCCTGTGGCGATCAAAATTTGCCGAACCCATCGTCCTTATGTCTCATCCCATTTTTCATTTCATC